>CM077643.1:20527269-21127269 GCA_039707465.1 Rhabdophis nuchalis
AGGGAGGGAGGGAGGGAAGGAAGGAAGGAAGGAAGGAAGGAAGGAAGGAAGGAAGGAAGGAAGGAAGGAAGGAAGGAAGGAAGGAAGGAAAAAAGGAAAGGAAGAAACAAGTTTGAGAATAAGGAAGAGAAGGGAGGAAAGAAAGAAAGAAAGAAAGGAAGGAAGGAAGGAAGGAAGAAAGAGGAGAAGGGAAGGAAAGAAGGAAGGAAGGGAAGAAAGAAGACTGGTAATAAGGAAGGGAAGAGTGGAAGGGAAGAAAGAAGGAAGGAGGGGAAAGGAAAGGAAAAGAGGAAGAAAGGGAAGGAAGGAAGAAGGAAAGTAGGAAGGGAAGAAACAAGTTTAAGAATAAGAAAGAGAAAGAAAGAAAGAAAGAAAGAAAGAAAGAAAGAAAGAAAGAAAGAAAGAAAGAAAGAAAGAAAGAAAGAAAGAAAGAAAAAGGGAGGGAAGGAGGAAAGGAAAGTAGGAAGGAAGAATGGAAGGAAGGAAGACGGAAAAGAGGAAGGGAAGAAACAAGTTTGAGAATAAGGAAGAGAAAGAAAGAAAGAAAGAAAGAAAGAAAGAAAGAAAGAAAGAAAGAAAGAAAGAAAGAAAGAAAGAAAGAAAGAAAGAAAGAAGGGAAGGAGTGAGTCAACACTTTCCCCAGCCGTCACCTAGTCTGACCTTGTTCCCTTATGCTCCCCTTATCACCTTTGCAGATAACCTTAAAGTCAGGAGGGGAAGCAGCTATTTTAGGAGTCCCTGCCTTGAGCAATAGGTTGACGATGGCGACATAGAACAGGAGGAGATGCCCAGTTCTGCATAATGGAAGGCAGAACGAGCGGAGGGGGAGAAAGGGGCTTGGACAGAGGCAGGTATGAAAGTCCTCTAGGGCAGAGGTTCCCAACCTTTGCAACTAAGTCTGAAGGACTTCAGCTCCCAGAATTCAGCTCCCAGAGAAGTCTGGGAGCTGAAATCCTTCAGACTTGAAGTTGCAAAGGTTGGGGACCTCTGCTCTAGGGCAATAAAGGCCAGGCCAGGAAAGCAAGGACGAGGACATGGCCTTCCCTGTACGGTTACAGGAAGAGAACTGTGTGTGATTGAAAGGGCAGCCCTCTCTTTGTTGACCACAAAAGTAGGGCCTGTTCCTTCTGAGATATTTTCTCCAGCCAAGTTCCTGCTTTGGGCTCGGGAGTCTTCTTGCCAAACTGACGGGTAGGGTGGGGCACTTCCTGCTGTCTCACCCAAAGCGGCCTTTTTCATAGCCCATGAGAGGAAAATCTGGCCCTGGAGAACTAAAACCTATGAGGAACGGTTGCAGGAACTGGGTAGGTCTAGTTTAATGAAAAGAAGGACTAGGGGAGACATGATAGCAGTCTTCCAATATCTCAGGAGTTGCCACAAAGAAGGAGTCAAGCTATTCTCCAAGGCACCTGAGGGCAGAACAAGAAGCAATGGGTGGAAACTAATCAAGGAGAGAAGCAACTTAGAACTGAGGAGAAATTTCCTGACAGTTAGAACAATTAATCAATGGAACAGAAGTTGCCTCCAGAAGTTGTGAATGCCCCAGCACTGCAAGTCTTTAAGAGGATGTTGGATAGCCATTTGTCTGAAATGGTATAAGGTTCCTGCCGACGCAAGGGGTTGGACTAGAAGACCTCCAAGGTCCCTTCCAACTCTGCTATTGTATTGTATTAAATTCTGATTGAATCTGATTGGCTGTGAGTATCAGCTATGCTATATAATCAAGGTCAGGAATGCAGCTCATTCCCTGTTCGATTCCTTGTGATCCTGTGTTACCTGATTGTTGTTTGAGAAGCTGAACTGTGAAGGAGGAGTATTGTTTTGCATCACTGTAAGATAAATTCTGTTTGGTTTAGGACTGTTATCATTGTTTGAGAAGTTAGTCGGAAGAAGTATTTTAGTTGCTACCAAGTAAAGACTATTTATTTTCTTACTATCACTGTTTTAGAGTTTGTTTGTGGTTTACAGCAACGTATCTCGTTACTGTCCGGTGAATTACACTATACCGCATATATTAGCTAACATTGGTTATGGGACCAGAGTTCTAATACTGGTTCTGAACCAGTGGTGGGTTTCAAATTTTTTAGAACCTACTCTGTAGGTGTGGCCTATTTTGTGGGCGTGGCTGGGCAGTCATGTGACAGGATGGGAGTGGCCACCTTTTAAAATGTGGTGAAACTCATTTAACAACGCTCTTGCTTAGCAACCAAAATTTTGGACTCAATTGTGATGATAAATTCTCTTTCTTTCTTTCTTTCTTTCTTTTTTTCTTTCTTTCTTTCTTTCTTTCTTTCTTTCCTTCCTTCCTTCCTTCCTTCCTTCCCTTCCTACCTCCATTTCCTTTCCTTTCCTTCCCGTTGGGTCACTGGCAGCGGCAGGCCAGATTTACTTCCAGGTACGCCAGTGGAACCCCCTCTCACCGGTTCTCTAAATTTCACCAACCGGCTCTCACGAGTAGGTGCGAACCTGCAGAAACCCACCACTGTTCTGAACCTAGAGTTGCTAACAGAGGTCTTCTAGTCCAACCCCCTGCCTAGGCAGGAAACCCTACACTACTTCAGACAAATGGCTGAGAGAAGCAACCTGGAATTAAGGAGAAATTTCCTGACAGTCAGAACAATGAATCCGTGGAACAGAAGTTGCCTCCAGAAGTTGTGAATGCCCCAACACTGCAAGTCTTTAGGAAGAGGTTGGATAGCCATTTGTCTGAAATGGTATAGGGCTTCCTGCCTAGGCAGGGGGTTGGACTAGATGACCTCCAAGGTCCCTTCCAACTCTGCTATTGTATTGTATTGTATTTATTATTTCTTTTCAATATGCATATTTAATTTTAACATGTATCTTCCTCCTTTTAAAAAAAAGTATACACATATAATCATTGTGCTTTTACACTCTGCCGCAGCCTAATTTTGGCCGAGATGTCGACCCGGTTACAATTCCCAGCTATTCTCATTGTTATATTTATATAATTATGCATCCTTACATGCCCCCGATTTGTGATTCTGTCTCAATAGTTTCCATTGTAGGTGTATTGTCATATTCAATCAATTCGCAACTCAGTTTAATTATTACGTATAAAAGTGAATCACAAACCTCTGTTTTACAACCTCCCCATATGAGTTTCATATTTGAACAAATTTATTGGATACATCCTTTTGGCGCGTGAAAACCGATTCTGGAGGTTCCCACGGTTTTCACCCAATTAAAAAAAAGTTTTCCCCTGTTCCCAAGTCATCAGACACAATGTCCAATAGAGGTGCTGGCTGGTTGCTTGGTTATTTCACTCCTCCTTTCCCAGTCACCTGCTGGAATAACCTTGGTTCCCACAGGAAAAACTTTTTGTTTCGACTGCAAAACCCTAGCTAAATATTCCCCCTACCCTGTCTCCTCTTTTTCCCTCAGGCCACAAAGATGGCCTCAGCCAGGTAGATAAATCAATATTTTTGTCTATTTATCTTTCTCTCCTTGCTTCTTCACAGGATGACGTCTTCCGTCCCAGCTCTTCTGATCATCTCCCTTGTGATGTCCCTCAACAGCTACACCCAGCAGGCTCTTTACTGCCCACCCCAGCCTGCTCCGGAAAATATCACAGAGTTTGTCTGCAACTCCCCATCTCTCCATGAATTTCCCATTGGCTTTCCCGTACGAGCCAAAATGATCTCCGTTGAGTTCACCCAGGTCTCCAGCCTTGGCGTGGAAGCCCTCCAAGGTCTTCCAAACCTCCAGGAACTTCATCTCTCCAACAACAGGCTGAAGACCCTTCCGAGTGGCCTCTTCCGTAACCTCCCGGAACTGCACTCCTTGGATCTGTCCACCAACCTCCTGGAGGATCTACCTTCAGGAATCTTCACCAACACAACGAGCCTGACGCATCTCTTCATCAGTGGAAACCAACTGGCTGAACTGCACCCATCCTGGTTTGAAACCCTGGAGGAGCTGACGATGCTGAGTCTTGATAACAATCAACTGAAGGAGGTCCCAATTTCTTGTTTCAATAAGCTGAAGAAGTTGACTCTTCTAGATCTCTCCTCCAACCGCCTCCATCGCCTCTCTCCAGACATGTTCAGCGGGCTAGACAATTTGGAGAGGTTGAACCTGGGAAACAACCCCATCCGATGTATTGCCCCGAGATCCTTCCATTGGGGACCCAAGCTGAGCATGATCTTCCTGAACAACTGCACCCTGACCGACATCATAATTGGGGTCTTCCAGCCGTTGGACCATCTGGAGCTGCTGGACCTCTCCGAAAACGAGCTCACCATGCTGGATCCTCCGGTCGCCATCCCGTCTTCCAATCTCAGTCTGGATCTTTCAGGAAACCCTTGGGCGTGTGACTGCCGCATGGAGAATCTTCTAACCTGGGTCAAGGAGAAGAAGATCAACTTATATGCCAAGCAGGAAACTCTCTGCGCTTTCCCCAAGAGTTTCAAGGGTAAAGAAGCAACTTCGCTTCAAAGATCCCAAATTTGTCCCTGCTAAACTTTGAAGATGGATCCTTTCCCTACTCGCTTCCTAAACAGCAAGATTTCCCAGTCTGGAGGCCATTTCCAGTTAAATGGACTTCAACTCCCAGAATTCTAGTGCTATCATGTCACCCCAGTGTTTCTCAGAGCTGTCTTTTTCGCTGTTACAATTATTACTAGCGTAGGGCGCTTTTACATTAACCAGGAGACTGCAACGCTATTGAAGAGTAGTACATAGCCTGCAAATCTACTAGCTCTGTTATGCTCACGTACTTTCCAAGGTGCGCCACAGGAGGGAGAGCTAGTTTTGCAAGACAAAGAAAGACAAGAAGCTCTTCTTGCAGCATTATTCAATGCCTCCATCCACCGGAACCACCTCGCAAATGGTCATCTCAACCAGGAAGGTTCAAAGCCAGCAGAAATCTGACTGCCTGCACAGAGCACCAGCTCGTCTCCCCATCGAAGTGGTAGCTGTTTGTCTACTCGCACAGTACATGCTATTGAGCTGCTAGGTAGGCAGAAGCTGAGGCAATCTCACCCCGCCATGCAATGCTAGGGCTCGAACCACTGGAGCAGAGACCAGCATCATTAAGCTACTGAGCCAATGTGCTTCTCTGTTTCATTGTTGAATAAACTCTATTTCTGCTTCAAGCAATTGTCCTGTGTTCTTTGAATCCCTGCTTGGAATGAGCCAGAATTTTCTTCTAACAATTTGGCGACCACGCAGGGACACCAAGTCCATTAAGCGGAATGATACCGTGTTTCCCAAACATAAGCCCCGATTAAGAAGGTCACTTAGACAGATGCATTTAGTACCATGTTTTCCACAAAAATAAGACCTAACCGGAAAATAAGCCCAAAGTATCTTTTGGACCAAAATGTCACGTAAGACCCAGAATGTCAGGGTTCCAAATAGCATCCAATACAAAATCAGAGTCCAAGGCAAAGTATAGCTCAAAGTTCCAATTTATTAAGAGAGCCATGTTGGCACATCTGGGAAAACCTGAATCTGAAAGCTTCCCACTTTTCCCCAGCCAGTTGAACGTTCAAGATCCTGCCCCCCACATCCACAAGTCAGTGGTGGGTTTCGCACCTACTCGCGAGAGCTGGTTGGTGAAATTTAGAGAACCGGTGAGAGGGGGTTCCACCGGCGTACCTGGAAGTAAATCTGGCCCATCGCTGCCAGTGACCCAATGGGAAGGAAAGGAAAGGAAAGGAAAGGAAAGGAAGGAAGGAAGGAAGGAAAGAAAGAAAGAAAGAAAGAAAGAAAGAAAGAAAGAAAGAAAGAAAGAAAGAAAGAAAGAAAGAAAGAAAGAAAGAAATCATCACAATTGAGTTCAAAATTTGGGTTGCTAAGCAAGAGCGTTGTTAAATGAGTTTCACCACATTTTAAAAGGTGGCCACTCCCACCCTGTCACATGACTGCCAAGCCACACCCACAAAATAGGCCACACCTACAGAGTAGGTTCTAAAAAAAATTGAAACCCACCACTGCCACAAGTCCATCCCATGCTGGCACCTTCCATCCATCCAGTTCTGATCAGGTGCAGAGGTGCAAAGACGAAGGATGACCTTGGCTTTCTAGAAAGAATGTTGTTATGGCTACATAGCATCTCACTCCGTACAATTCCCCCCTCCCATTTTCCCACAATAGGAAATGCATAGTAGCATAATAGAAAGTGTGGCAGGCCAAAGATCCACCAGAAAAAATGGCTGCAGGCCTGACACCATGTACCATTTAAGACAGATGGCTGTCCAGTCTTTTTACCAATACAATACAATACAATACAATACAATACAATACAATACAATACAATACAATACAATACAATACAATACAATACAATACAATACAATACAATAGCAGAGTTGGAAGGAATCTTGGAGGTCATCTAGTCCAACTCCCTGCCTAGGCAGGAAGCCCTATACCATTTTTGTTGGGGGACGACTTGTTGTGGGATATCTCCGTTGGGAGACAGAAAGTTGTGCAGCGGAAATGTGCAGCTAGAGAAACGTTGCTAGTAGACACACAAATAGTAGCATAGACACTGTTAGTAAAAACAATTCCCTTTACTGGTGTTGTAAAACTAAACTACTGCTTCACAAGCAGCGATAGTAAAGTGAGTCAAACAACGTCCTTAACAGACTAACAATTGCTGACAGTCAGCAAACCACAATCTTTCTTCCTTCTTCAAGCAAAGTCAGTCACGACAAATAAACAAGCAATCAGTAGTGATATCAGCAAAGAAAAAATCCAGCAGAGGGAGAGGAATATCGAATTTTTATTTATAACCCGCTCTCTCTCCCCGAAGGGACTCGAGGCGGGGCACAGGGAATTAAAAACAGTTTAAAAGAATACAAAATTTAAAACAATAAACGTACATAAATACTAACTAAAAGGCATATTAAACAGAAAACCCTGCGCTAAAATTCCCAAATATTTACTAAAAATCCCTAAACAATCAGAAGAGACTATCCTAGGCCGGCCAAGCGAAAAAGATGTGTTTTTAATTTCAGACGGAAGGAGCGGAGGTCCGTGGTAGTTCTAATATCGGGGGGAAGGTCGTTCCAGAGGGCTGGGCCCGCCACAGAGAAGGCCCTTCCCCTGGGCGTCGCCCGCTGACAAAGTCTAGTGGACGGCACCCGGAGAAGTCCCTCTCTGTGGGAGCGAATCGGCCGTGAGGATGTATGGGGCAGGATCCGATCCCGCAGGTAGCTAGGTCCCGAGCCATGGAGCGCTTTGAAGATGACAACTAACACATTGAAGCGCACCCGGAAGACGACAGGCAGCCAGTGCAGCTCGCACAAGAGCGGTGTTACGTGGGTGGATCTAGAAGCACCCATAATTGCCCGCGCGGCTGCATTCTGGACTAACTGAAGTCTCCGGGTGCACCTCAAGGGGAGCCCCATGTAGAGAGAGTTACAATAGTCCAGTCGGGATGTCACGAGAGCATGAGTGACTGTGCGAAGGGCGTCCCGATCCAATAGGGGGCGCAATTGCCGAACCAGGCGAACCTGGTAAAACGCCCTCCTGGCCACGGCTGTCACTTGATCTTCCATGGACAGCCGGGCATCCAGGAGGACACCCAAATTGCGCACCCCATCCACAGGGGCAAGATGTTCGCCCCCTATGGCCAGCGATGGAGTTAGCTGGTTGAATCGGGCAGCCGGAAACCACAGCCACTCGGTCTTGGTCGGGTTGAGTCTGAGTCCGTTACTTCCCATCCAGATCCGCACGGCTTCCAGGCACTGGCACATCTGCATCTCCTGACTTCCTCTTATTGTGGAGATGATTACAATCTCCAATTACAGTCTCTACTTGCATTCCAACATCCTTAAAGCCACAAGGACTGTTAGCAACTCTGGGTTCAGAACCAGTGTTACAGCTCTGGTCCCGTAACCAGTGTTAGTAAATAAATGCGGAATAGTGGAATACACCGGACAGTAAAGAGAGACGTTGCTTTAACCACACACAAACTCTAAAACAGTGATAGTAAGAAAATAAATAGTCTTTACTTTGCAGCAACTAAAATACTTCTTCCGACCAGAGATTCTAACTTCTCAAACAATAACAGTCCTTCACCAAACACAGTTATCTTACAGTGATGCAAAACAAATACTTCTTTACTCTTCAGCTTCAGCTCTTCAGCATAGGAATCAAAAAGAATCAAAAAGGAATGGACTGTGTTTCTGAGCTTGCTTATATGGTACAGCTGAGAAGCACAGCCAATTAGAATTCAACTACATGTTCTTAAAGCTAAATGTACTCTTTAAGAACATATGCACAGGTACAGTATAGGTGGTACCTTGCTCAATAGTAGCAACTGTGAGAGGGATCTTGGAATCCTAGTGGACAACCATTTAAATATGAGCCAGCAGTGTGCAGCAGCTGCCAAAAAAGCCAACACAGTTCTAGGCTGCATAAACAGAGGGAGAGAATCTAGATCACGTGAAGTGTTAATGCCACTGTATTGTGCCTTGGTAAGGCCACACTTGGAATACTGCATACAGTTTTGGTCACCACGATGTAGAAAAGACGTGGAGACTCTGGAAAGAGTGCAGAGAAGGGCAACCAAGATGATTAGGGGACTGGAGGCTAAAACATATGAAGAACGGTTGCAGGAACTGGGTATGTCTAGTTTGATGAAGAGAAGGACCAGGGGAGACATGATAGCAGTGTTCCGATATCTCAGAGGGTGCCCCAAAGAAGAGGGAGTCAAACTATTCTCCAAAGCATCTGAGGGCAGAACAAGAAGCAATGGGTGGAAACTTATCAAGGAGAGAAGCAACTTAGAACTGAGGAGAAATTTCCTGACAGTTAGAACAATTAACCTCTGGAACAGCTTGCCTCCAGAAGTTGTGAATGCCCCAACCCTGGAAGTCTTTAAAAAGATGTTAGATAGCCATTTGTCTGAAATGGTATAAGGTTCCTGCCTACGCAGGGGGTTGGACTAGAAGACCTCCAACGTCCCGGGGCGTGGCTTATGGCCGAGTAGCTGAGGGCATTCCTTCATTTCGTAGGGTTGTTTTTTTTTAATAAACTGTGGATTAAAAGTGATTAAATGCACCGTTAGAAGCCGAGATTGTTTACAACAGGGTCGGAAAGGCAGAGGACTGTGTTGACTGATTTCTGCACCGATAGATCAAACCGGACTGTTTGAATTTCAAAGTTTCGTTTCTCCGTGGAGAACAAAGAACAAAGAACAAAGGTTTGATCGAAGCGGCGTTGGCAGCTTGCCTCTGTTTTGACAAGCGTGATTTGTAAGTTTCCCTTATCTGCTACAAGACAAGACATAAACGAAAGAGTTATGTGGACTGCAAACTGTTGAACTTAAGTGAGTTGTTCATGCTGATGTAGCGAGAGCTTCTGGTAAGCTAAAAAATATATATATACAGGCTTTGCATTTTATGAGTTTGGATTCCAGCCTTTTTTACTTTTGTTATGGCTTCTTGGTGTTTTTAAAAGCCGTCTTCAGCTATTTTCCATTGGGTTTCTGTTTTTTTTTCTCATTAAAGACCCTCTTGGCAGGTTTAAATTAAAAAAAAAAATTTTTTAAAGAGATTACTGATTTGACACGATGACTCAACAGCCTTCTGAACTTGAACGGTTTGAACGGATTATAGGTGCATTGAATACGATTGGAGAAAAACTGACTGTTGTAACTGATCGTTTAGATAATTTGACGTTAGAGGTTCAAAATATTAAAGAAGAGGTCAATAACATGAATGTTAATTTTGCAAAGCAAAATATCGAAATTAACTCTATAAAGGATGATATTAAACAGATTTTTGCTCATGAGGAACAATCTGATCGTAAGTTTGAAGGGATTTTTTTGAAAATTCAGCAACAAGACAGGAGAATCAGTCTTTTGGAAGAAGAAGCAAGAAAATATAATATTGTTATTCGCGGGATTCCGGAGGAGAGGGCGGATAACTTGAAGCAAAGAATGTTAAAATGGCTGAATGAACTTGGTGCGTCAATTGTATACACGGCAGCGGACTTAGTAAGTGTTTTTAGAATTGGTTATAAGAGACAAGGTGGACCCAATAGAAATGTCCTTGTGAGATTTGCAAATCTTGGAGATAAATTAGAAGTTATGGGACAAATAAGGGAACTGGGAGAACCCCCTAAATTTGAGGGGAAGGAAATTCAAGTGTTTCAAGACATTTCTAGGGAAGATAGGGAATGGAGATTTTTCTTAAAGCCAATTACAAAAGTCCTCAGAGACAATGATATTAAGTATAATTGGAGACCGTTACAACAATTGAAATTCTTTTACAAAGGGAAAATGCAAACTATTACTTTGGAAACGGATGCTATAACATTGATACGGAAGCTCGGGCTGGTTGAGAAAGACGAGGATTTAGAAGAAATTAAAGATCATATGCTTAAGATGGGTGGAATACAAGTGGGATCTCCAACATTGGAGGAAAAAGGAGCAGTCGGTGGTGATCCTAAAAGCTTAAAACGGAAAGAAATCTCTCCGGCAATGTCCGAACGTAAGAAAACCCGTGAAGAATCTAAGAGAGCGTCAGCTGAGGAGGAGGATCTTAGAAGAAAGCAGGAAGCTGAGTGCGGGGACAAGCCAGTGTTATCTTCTTTTTTTTGAAAGTGGAAAATAAGAATAACCCGAAAGAAATGACCCGACCATGGGCACGTTCCCCCCCCCACACTCTTTATATGGAGGCGTAACTCGAACGAGGATGTGGGGGGTGAAGATTAATTGTTCTTTGTTGTGGTTGTGTCTTAAGTTTGTTTTTGTTGTGTTTTTTGTATGTTTTTTTTGTTTGGTGTTGGGTGTGCACATAAAGGAAGAGGAGGGGTCAGGATTAAAAAAGTTACTGCTTAAATGCGGTTTATAAAAATAATGACATGGAACGTGAAGGGTACAGGCAATCATATAAAAAGGAAAAGATTGGAGCTTAAAATTAAAAGGGACTCACCTGATATATTATTTTTGCAGGAAACTCATCAAAAATCGGAGGATTTTAATAGAATGAATATTAAAGGTATGCAGATCTATGAAAAATCTTTTGGGACCTCTAAAGCTAGAGGAGTTGCGATATTGATATCAAATAGGGTATACTTTGAGAAAAAAAAAGTAATTAGAGATGAAGAGGGAAGATACTTAATAATTATAGGGAATATTAATGAGCAAAAAGTGACATTGGTTAATTTATATTTACCGAATGAAAAACAAAAGGGATTTCTTGATAAAATTACTAAGATTTTGGAAATAGAAAGTGTAGGGAAAGTAATTGTGGCGGGGGATTTTAATTTAATTAGGGATAGAATTGATAGTAATAATCCTACCCGCTTTAGACAAACAAATAAAGGGGAAATTTTAAACAAATGGATGCTTCGAAATAGTGTGGTTGATGTTTGGAGGGAGTTGAAAGGTTCTGAAAGGGTGTATACCTTTTGTTCTAAGGTATATAATACTTATTCAAGAATTGATTATATTTTCGTTTCTAAAGATTTGTTGAATAATGTAGATAAAGTAGATGTGGGAATTTTTAAGGATTCTGACCATGCAGAAGTTACGATGGAAATAGATTTTAACTTTGAGAAAAAGGAGAGAGGTTGGAGATATGATGAAAAATTGTATAAAAAGGAAGAAGACAAAATATGGATATTCAAAAAATGGGAAGAAAGTTGGGGATTGAATGATAATGGGGAGGTCAAATTTGAAATTGTTTGGGATACAATGAAAGCAATATTTAGGGGAGAAAGTATTAAATTGTCAAGTAGAAAATATAGGGAATATAAAACTAAAATAGAACAGGATACAAGACAAATTAAGATATTGGAGAACCAATTCTCACTTACGAAAGATAAAAAATGTTTGGAGGAATTGAACTTATTAAAAACTAAATTGATAGAAGAAGATATTGAATTAGTTAAAAAAATTTAAGATATTTAAATAGGGATTTTTTTGAATTTAGTAATAAAAATTCTAGGTTATTGGCAAAGATGGCGAAAAATAAAACTCAAAAGAGAGAAATTGGTTCTCTGATAGATGAAAAAGGTATAAGGTGCTATAAGAGGTTGGAGAAATGTGAAATAGCTAGGAATTTTTTTCAAAAATTATATTTAAAGAAACCAATCGATTTAGAAAAACTGAAGAATCATCTTGGAAAATATGCTATAAAAATAGATCCAATATATAAAGATTTGATGGAAAAAGATATAACACAGGAGGAGATCAACGAAATAATACAAGAGTTAAAATTAGGGAAGACCCCAGGAGAAGATGGATTACCTGCTGAATTCTATAAAGAATTTAAAGAATTAATAATACCAAGACTGCAAAAATTATTTAATGGAATTTTACATGGTGGAGAAGTCCCGATGTCATGGAATAAGACAGTAATATCTATAATTCCTAAACCTGATAAAGATCTTGAGAGGATCGAGTCCTACCGACCCATTTCCTTAATCAACCAGGATGCAAAAATATTTACAGCTATTATAAGTAATAGATTAAATAGTTTTATAGATAAATATATAAGTTATAATCAAGTAGGTTTTGTTAAAGGTAGATATATGAGTGATATAATTAGAAGAGTATTGAACATTATAGACGTTGCTGAAAATAATGGTGATGAAATAGGTATAATATCGTTAGATATTTTCAAAGCCTTTGATTCTGTACAATGGGAAACTATTAAGGTAATTATTGAGGCATTAGGCTTTGGTAATAAATTTATACATGTTATTTCAAAATTGTATCAAAAAAGTAGTGCAAAAGTAAAGGTGAATGGAACAATGACGGGAGAGATTAAATTGGAAGCAGGTACGAGACAGGGATGTCCCTTGTCCCCAACATTATTCTTGTTAGTTATGGAGGTTTTGACTAAATTGATAGAAGAAGATGAAGGATTGGAAGGGTACAAGGGATATAAGATAAATTTGTATGCGGATGATACCTTGATTATTTTGAAAGATATAGAGAAAGATTTAAAGAGGATAAATAAACATTTGATAGAATTTGAAGAAATGACAGGATTAAAGGTAAATTGGTCAAAATCTGAATTACTAATGAATAAAGATGGTAAGGAGTGGGAAAATATGCAAGAACAATTTGGGATAAGAGTTAAGAATACATTGAAATACTTGGGGATAACACTTTCACTTAAAGTTAGAGAATTGAAAAAAATTAATTATGAGGTGATGTTGAAGGAAGTCGAGAGAAAGATAGATAAGTATAAAGAGATAAAGCTGTCTTGGTTTGGTAGAATTGCAATGTGTAAAATGATGTTGTTACCAAAGTTCAATTTTTTGTTTGAGATGCTACCACTAAATTTGTTAGAGAAGGATATAGAAGAATATCAGAAGAAATTGGATAAATTTTGTAATGGTGGGAAAAAACCAAGAATAATGAAGAAAATGTGGTATCAAAATCAAAAAGAGGGTGGATTGGGAATTCCCAATCTACTTAATTATTATCGGGCGTATAATATTCGAACCGTGATAAAAATACTTAAAGGTGGAGATGGTCATTGGGGTGATCTGGAGCTAAAAGATATTAAGAGATTTGGGTCTATATGGTTTCTAGATAGAGCAAAAACAAAGGCAATTAATAGTTATTGGTTAAAGGGGTTGAGCAAAATTTGGAATAAATTTGTTAAAAAATTGATCCCGGATATAGCTTTTCTGGGGAAGACAACTGAAAGTTGGCCGATTAAAACTAATATAAGTCGGGATAAGGTAATTGAGGATGAAAATATAGGAAATATAGTAAATTGGTTAAGAGCTCTAGGAATTGAGAGTAGGAAAAAAAAAGTAATCCAAAGATTGGAGTTGAATTGGTTCGAAAAAATACAGGTAGAAAAATGGACTATGAAAGTAAAGGGAATATGTAAAATAGATAGAAATAAAACTAAATTTGAAAGTTTAGTATCTCAAATTATTAAAGATGAAATTGGGTTAAAAGGACTCGTTAGTAAGATATATAAGATTATAAATTTTGATGGAAATCCACAAATGGTAATGAAAAGGAACTGGGAGGAAGACCTTAAGATTAAAATATTGGATTTGGATTGGAATGAGAACTGGAAGAGTCGAATCATGAGAACTTTGTCCATAAGGATTAAAGAGCATAATTTTAAGGTTGTTTGGAAATGGTATTGGACCCCATTAAGATTATCATTGATAGATAAAAAAATGAGCGATAAATGTTGGAGATGTAATATGGAAGTGGGAACTTATGAACATATGTGGTATAAATGTGTGAAAATTAAAAAGTTTTGGCAGCAATTAGAAAAAATGATGGGTGAAATGATGAAAAGAATAATAATATTGAGATCAGAAACTATATTGTTATTGATAATTAATGAACCTGAGTTAACAAAACAGGAGAAAGAATTGATTAGAATTATGATTATAATGGGTAGGATTGTAATAGCAAGATATTGGAAAATAGAGGTAAATATTAAAATAGAAGAATGGTTCTGTGAAATGTGGAAATTAGCCTTAAATGATAAAATGACGTGTGATATTAAATTCAGAGAGGGGGTCTATAAAAAAGACATTTTCTGGAAGACTTGGAACCCATTTGTGGACTACGCACTTGGAACTTTGGATGCCTCGACACCTGTACCCAGGGAACGCGGATTTTGGAGATCTTAAAGACAATTGAAGATATCCAAAGAACCAACTCTTCCTTTCGTTTTGTATAGCACCGGGTGGATTATTGATTATTGTTTTAAAAAAAAAAAAAGTAAATTTTATGTGTAGATGTATAATTTGTTGAAAATTATAATAAAAATAATAATTAAAAAAAAAAAAAGACCTCCAACGTCCCTTCCAACTCTGATATTGTATAGCATTGTATTGTATAGGTTCATATATATTGTCAACCCAATATAAGGCTGAATATCCTAACAAGGACTATTTGTCATCATGGTATTATATATTGACTACCCAACTCTAAGAGTCTACTCCTAACAAGTCTCTCCTTAAAACACTCCAGTGATGGAGCACCTTCAGCATCTAGAGGCAAGGAGTTCTACTGGTTAATCATGCTCGCTGTAGGGCAGTGCTTCTCAAATAGTGGGGCGGGCCCCCCAGGGGGGGCGCGAGGCTCCGTAAAGGGGGGCGCGTTTTACCTCGGCAGAGGTGTACTTATAACAATTTTATAGACAAATGATACTATTTACAGTCGCGCGGGGGGCGCGAAATGTTTTCTTCTTCCTAGGGGGGCATGACAGAAAATAATTGAGAAGCACTGCTGTAGGGGAAGGTTGCTTCTCTCCTTGATGAGATTCCATCCCTTGTTTCTTGTCCTGCCCTCAGGTGCTTTGCAGAATAAGTTGACCCCTTAATAGTTGGGGAGGCCCCTCAAATACTGGAATATTGCTATCTTTTATTTATTTATTTATTTATTTATTATTCGAATGTATAAGCTGCACCCATCTCACCACATAGGGACTCGGGGCGGCGCACAGGGAATATAAAATATAAATACATAGATATACAAAATAAAACGTTCATTAAAACTCAATTAAATCAACCCACCCTGCGCTAAAAACCCATATTAAAACCCCTGAATTAAAACTTTGGTAACTAAAGGCAGTGCAGTGTCAGATAAGATCATGCCAGGCCAGCTTGTTGGAAAAAGTGCGTTTTTAACCGCTGGCGGAACAGGTGGAGGTCCGAGATACAATACAATACAATACAATAGCAGAGTTGGAAGGGACCTTGTAGGTCTTCTAGTCCAACCCCCTGCGTGGGCAGGAACCTTATACTATTTCAGACAAATGGCTATCTAACATCTTCTTAAAGACTTCCAGGGTTGGGGCATTCACAACTTCTGGAGGCAAGCTGTTCCAGAGGTTAATTGTTCTTACTGTCAGGAAATTTCTCCTTAGTTCTAAGTTGCTTCTCTCCTTGATTAGTTTCCACCCATTGCTTCTTGTCCTGCCCCCAGGTGCCTTGGAGAATAGTTTGACTCCCTCTTCTCTGTGGCACCCTCTGAGATATTGGAAGACTGCTATCCTGTCTCCCCTGGTCCTTCTCTTCATCAAACTAGACATACCCAGCTCCTGCATCCATTCTTTATATGTTTTAGTCTCCAGTCCCCTAATCATCTTGATGACATGGAGTTCAGGGGGGAGAGCGTTCCAGAGGGTTGGGCCCTATCATGATAGGATAGGCCCTATCCTATCATGCTCCCCCAGTCCTTCTTTTCTCTAGACTGGCCAAACCCAAATCCGGCAGCCGTTCTTCATATGTATTATTCTCCAGGCCTTGGAGCATCTCAGTCACTCTTCTCTGCACTTCTTCTATTTCTTCATGAGATGCTTTTGTCAGGGCCATGTGGAAATGGGAGCAACCTGAGATCTAGGTTGCGTGATGGGGAACCTATGGCAGGTGTACCAAAGGTGTCCAGCAGAGCCTTTCCAGTGGGCAGGCGTGCTGTCACTAGCAACTCTTCTGGTTTAAAAAACGGAGTTTTAGGGCCTTTTGGGGGGCTGTTTTCAGGCTGTTTTTCAAGCTTGAAAATGTCCTGAAAAACAGCTCCAAAAATGGCATGAAAACGGCCCCCAAAGGCCTGAAAAACAGCCTGAAAATGGACCGAAAATTTCCCCCCAAATGGCAAAAAAACAAGCATGCACTCACTGGTCAGCCAATCTTCAGGTTTCTGCCACTCTAGCGTGTAGTCATGGTTGCGCATACACACATGTTCCGGTTTGGGCTCTCGGTGCCAAAAAGGTTCGCTATCACTGGTCTCTAGGTGTGTTGGTTTTTCCCACTTGTTTTAGGCAAGTTTTCCAAAAGAGATGAAGAAATTGTTTCTCTTTCCAAAAGAGAAACAGAGAAACTCTTCAGGTTTTCAACATTGGTCAACATTTGTCTTTGCCTTTGAACAAAGGTTCAGCTGTGCAGGGGATCCTTTTTCTCTCCCCGTGATGCAATCAGGACTGGGGGAATTTTGACCAATGTTTTCTGAGAAAGATTTTTGAGGATAGGAACTTCCTCCCAGCCCTGAAACATAAGAGAGTCCCTGCTGGACACAGCAGACCAAAGAGAGGGAGAGAGGCTGGCAGGCATTTCCTTTGGAGAGAGGTACAGGTAAGTGGGCACTTTTGGGGGCTTTCTTGCACAAGCTGAGTGTTGGTTTTTGAATGAAAAGGAAGGAAGGAAGGAAGGAAGGAAGGAAGGAAGGAAGGAAGGAAGGAAGGAAGGAGGGAGGGAGGGAGGGAGGTGGCTGGGTGGGTGGGTGGAAGGGAGGAGGAAAGGAAGGAAGGAAGGAAAGAAAAAAGAAAGAAAGAGAGAAGGAGGGAGGGAGGGAGGGAGGTGGCTGGGTGGGTGGAAGGGAGGAGGAAAGGAAGGGAGGAAATAAAAAAGAATTGAAGAAAGAAAGAAAGAAAGAAAGAAAGAAAGAGAGAAAGAGAGAAAGAGAGAGAAAGAGAGAAAGAGAGAAAGAAAGGAGGGAGGGAGGGAGGTGGCTGGGTGGGTGGAAGGGAGGAGGAAAGGAAGGAAGGAAGGAAAGAAAAAAGAAAGAAAGAGAGAAGGAGGGAGGGAGGGAGGTGGCTAGGTGGGTGGAAGGGAGGATGGTGGGATTCAGCTGAAGGAAAAATCAGTGCCGCATCTGGGAATGGCAGGCAGAAACAGAGGACGGGGCGGAGGGTTCCTGGCTGGGGCATGTGGGAGAGGGAAACTTTAGGTGTCGCCTCTTTCTTTTTCTCTCCATAGGATGAAGTCTTCAGCTCCACCTCTTCTGATCGCCTGCCTGGTGATGTCCCTCAACAGCTACGCCCAACAGGTCCCTGACTGCCGGTCCACTCCCGGCTCAAAAAACACGGTTTTTATCTGCAACGCTTCATCGCTCAGTGAATTTCCCACCGGCTTCCCCAGTGATACCAAGACGATCGACGTTGAGTCCACCCAGATCTCCGGCCTCAATAAGGAGGCCCTGCAGGGTCTTCCGAAGCTCCAGGGGCTCTATCTCACCTTCAACCAGTTGAAGACCCTTCCGGGTAACCTCTTCCGTAACATCCCACGCCTGCGCTTCCTGGATCTTTCCGGAAATCTCCTTGAAGATCTTGCACCAGAGCTCTTTGCCAATGTAGGTTGCCTGTCCTACTTAGCCATCAGTAGAAACCAGCTGGCCCAACTGCGCCCATCCTGGTTCGAGGCCCTGAAGGACCTCAGGAACCTGCGTCTTGACCACAATAAACTGAAGGAGATCCCAGATTCTTGCTTCCGTAAGCTGACCCTGCTGAAGTCCCTGGATCTCTCCTCCAACTTCCTCCGCTGCCTCTCTCCGGAGATGTTCAGAGGCCTCGGGTCTTTAATGGATTTAACTCTGGAAAACAACCCGATCCAGTCGATCGCCCCCAACACCTTCCATGGGACTCCCACGCTATGGAGAATCTCACTGAGGAACACCACCCTGACCCACATTCCAGCTGGGCTCGTTTGGCCCTTGAAGGATCTGGGACGGTTGTATCTCTCCGCCAACGAGATCACTTCTCTGGATTTTCCCCTGGTCAACAGGTCTTTGCCACTAATCCTCCGTCTCTCTGGGAACCCCTGGGCGTGTGACTGCCGCCTGCAGGACCTCTTCAACTGTACGTCTGCTCTTTCCCCAAACGTTTGAAGGGTCAAGTTGTAACTTCGCTTAACGGATCCCAACTTTGTGGCTGCTGAAGCCTTCGGGGTGGATCTTTTCCCAGCTTGCTCAGCTGGTGTTCTGCAAGATGGATGGACTTCAACTCCCAGAATTCCCAGGACGGCATGTTTTAAGACGATCGGACTTCATTTCCCAGCATGCTCCAGTCATCATGAATGGACTTCCAACTCCCAGAATTCCCAGTGAGCAGGCTGCCAGATCTGTTAAAAAGAATGACAGAGAGGGAAACGGTGTAGCAAACAAGGCAATAAAAGAAAGAAAACGAGATAATTAAACCCCAATCAGAAAAATTAAGCTAAGTTTGATTTTCTTTTCTAGGTTAACCAACCTTTTCTCTCTCTGGCGTTTTCAGCATTAAGGGGGAAGGGAGGGAGAGGGAAGGGAGGGAGAGGAAAAAGGGAGGGGAGGGGAAGGGAGGAGAGAACGGGAAGGAAGGGGAGGGGAGGGGAAAGGAAAAAGGAAGGCGGAGCAGGGGAAGGAAGAGGAAGGGGAAGGAGAGGGAAGAAGAGGGGAGGGGAAGGGGAAGGGAAGGGGACGGAAAGGGAAAGGAGAAGGCGGGGAAAGGAGGGGAGGGGAAGGGAGGGGAGGAAAGAGAAAGGGAGGAGAGAAGGGGAAGGAAGAGGAGGGGAAAGGAAAAAGGAAGGCAGGGAAGGGAAAGGAAGAGGAAGGGGAAGGAGAGGGAAGAAGAGGGGAGGGGAAGGGGAAGGGAAGGGGATGGAAAGGGAAAGGAGAAGGAGGGGAAGGGAGGGGAGGGGAAGGGAAGGGAAGGGGAAGGGAGGAGAAAAGGGGAAGGAAGGGGAGGGGAAGGAAAAAGGAAGGCAGAGCAGGGAAAGGAAGAGGAAGGGGAGGGAGAGGGAAGAAGAGGGGAGGGGAAGGGGAAAGGAAGGGGACGGAAAGGAGAAGGAGGGGGAGGGGAGGAGAAGGGAAGGGGAAGGGAGGAGAGAAGGGGAATGAAGGGGAGGGGAAAGGAAAAAGGAAGGCAGGACAGGGGAAGGAAGGGGAAGGGGAGGGAGAGGGAAGAAGAGGGGAGAGGAAGGGGACGGAAAGGAGAAGGAGGGGAAGGGGGGAGAAGAAGGGAAGGGGAAGAGAGGAGAGAAGGGGAAGGAAGGGGAGGGGAAAGGAAAAGGGAAGGTGCAGCAGGGGAAGGAAGAGGAATGGGAAGGAAGAGGAAGGGGAAGGAGAGGGAAGAGGAGGGGAGGGGGAGGGGAAAGGAAGGGGACCGAAAGGGAAAGGAGGGGAGGGGAGGAGAAGGAAGGGGGAGGGGAAGGAAAAAGGAAGGAAGAGCAGGGGAAGGAAGAGGAAGGGGAACAAGAGGGGAGGGGAGGGGGAAAGGAAGGAGACAGGAAGGGAAAGGAGAAGGAGGGGAAGGGAGGAGAGAAGGGGAAGGAGAAGGAGGGGAATGGAGGGGAAGGGAGGAGAGAAGGGGAAGTAAGGGGAGGGGAAGGAAAAAGGAAGGCAGAGCAGGGAAAGGGAGAGGAAGGGGAAGGAGCGGGAAGAAGAGGGGAGGGGAAGGGGAAGGGAAGGGGACGGAAAGGGAAAGGAGGGGAAGGGAGGAGAGGAGAAGGGGAGGAGAAGGGAGGAGGGAAGGGGAAGGAAGGGGAGGGTAAAGGAAAAGGGAAGGTGGAGCAGGGGAAGGAAGAGAAAGGAGAGGGAAGTAGAGGGGAGGGGAAGGGGAAGGGAAGGGGACAGAAAGGGAAAGGAGGGGAAGGGAGGGGAGGAGAAGGGAAGGAGAAGGGAGGAGAGAAGGGGAAGGAAGGGGAGGGTAAAGGAAAAGGGAAGGCGGAGCAGGGGAAGGAAGAGGAAGGGGAAGGAGAGGGAAGAAGAGGGGAGGGGAAGGGGAGGGGACGGAAAGGGAAAGGAGGGGAAGGGAGGGGAGGAGAAGGGAGGGGAGGAAAGAGAAAGGGAGGAGAGAAGGGGAAGGAAGGGGAGGGGAAAGGAAAAGGGAAGGCAGGGAAGGGGAAGGAAGAGGAAGGGGAAGGAGAGGGAAGAAGAGGGGAGGGGAAGGGGAAGGGAAGGGGACGGAAAGGGAAAGGAGAAGGCGGGGAAAGGAGGGGAGGGGAAGGGAGGGGAGGAAAGAGAAAGGGAGGAGAGAAGGGGAAGGAAGGGGAGGGGAAAGGAAAAAGGAAGGCAGGGCAGGGGAAGGAAGAGGAAGGGGAAGGAGAGGGAAGAAGAGGGGAGGGGAAGGGGAAGGGAAGGGGACGGAAAGGGAAAGGAGAAGGCGGGGAAAGGAGGGGAGGGGAAGGGAGGGGAGGAAAGAGAAAGGGAGGAGAGAAGGGGAAGGAAGGGGAGGGGAAGGAAAAAGTAAGGCAGAGCAGGGAAAGGAAGAGGAAGGGGAGGGAGAGGGAAGAAGAGGGGAGGGGAAGGGGAAAGGAAGGGGATGGAAAGGAGAAGGAGGGGGAGGGGAGGAGAAGGGAAGGGGAAGGGAGGAGAGAAGGGGAATGAAGGGGAGGGGAAAGGAAAAAGGAAGGCAGAGCAGGGGAAGGAAGGGGAAGGGGAGGGAGAGGGAAGAAGAGGGGAGAGGAAGGGGAAAGGAAGGGACGGAAAGGAGAAGGAGGGGAAGGGGGGAGAAGAAGGGAAGGGGAAGAGAGGAGAGAAGGGGAAGTAAGGGGAGGGGAAAGGAAAAGGGAAGGTGCAGCAGGGGAAGGAAGAGGAATGGGAAGGAAGAGGAAGGGGAAGGAGAGGGAAGAGGAGGGGAGGGGGAGGGGAAAGGAAGGGGACCGAAAGGGAAAGGAGGGGAGGGGAGGAGAAGGGAAGGGGAAGGGAGGAGAGAAGGGGAAGGAAGGGGAGGGGAAGGAAAAAGGAAGGAAGAGCAGGGGAAGGAAGAGGGAGGGGAACAAGAGGGGAGGGGAGGGGGAAAGGAAGGAGACAGGAAGGGAAAGGAGAAGGAGGGGAAGGGAGGAGAGAAGGGGAAGGAGAAGGAGGGGAAGGAAGGGGAAGGGAGGAGAGAAGGGGAAGGAAGGGGAGGGGAAGGAAAAAGGAAGGTGGAGCAGGGGAAGGAAGAGGAAGGAGAGGGAAGTAGAGGGGAGGGGAAGGGGAAGGGAAGGGGACGGAAAGGGAAAGGAGGGGAAGGGAGGGGAGAAGGGAAGGAGAAGGGAGGAGAGAAGGGGAAGGAAGGGGAGGGTAAAGGAAAAGGGAAGGCGGAGCAGGGGAAGGAAGAGGAAGGGGAAGGAGAGGGAAGAAGAGGGGAGGGGAAGGGGAGGGGATGGAAAGGGAAAGGAGGGGAAGGGAGGGGAGGAGAAGGGAAGGAGAAGGGAGGAGGGAAGGGGAAGGAAGGGGAGGGTAAAGGAAAAGGGAAGGCGGAGCAGGGGAAGGAAGAGGAAGGGGAAGGAGAGGGAAGAAGAGGGGAGGGGAAGGGGAAGGGGAGGGGACGGAAAGGGAAAGGAGGGGAAGGGAGGGGAGGAGAAGGGAAGGAGAAGGGAGGAGAGATGGGGAAGGAAGGGGAGGGGAAGGAAAAAGGAAGGAAGAGCAGGGAAAGGAAGAGGAAGGGGAAGGAGAGGGAAGAAGAGGGGAGGGGAAGGGGAAGGGGAGGGGACGGAAAGGGAAAGGAGGGGAAGGGAGGGGAGGAGAAGGGAAGGAGAAGGGAGGAGAGATGGGGAAGGAAGGGGAGGGGAAGGAAAAAGGAAGGAAGAGCAGGGAAAGGAAGAGGAAGGGGAAGGAGAGGGAAGAAGAGGGGAGGGGAAGGGGAAGGGGAGGGGACGGAAAGGGAAAGGAGGGGAAGGGAGGGGAGGAGAAGGGAAGGAGAAGGGAGGAGAGAAGGGGAATGAAGGGGAGGGGAAAGGAAAAAGGAAGGCAGAGCAGGGGAAGGAAGGGGAAGGGGAGGGAGAGGGAAGAAGAGGGGAGGGGAAGGGGAAAGGAAGGGGACGGAAAGGAGAAGGAGGGGGAGGAGGAGGAGAAGGGAAGGGCGAGGGAGGAGAGAAGGGGAATGAAGGGGAGGGGAAAGGAAAAAGGAAGGCAGAGCAGGGGAAGGAAGGGGAAGGGGAGGGAGAGGGAAGAAGAGGGGAGGGGAAGGGGCTTAGAGAATGATTATAAGATACTGGAAAAAGATCTACAGAAATCTCCACAAATAAAAAAATATTAAAATAAAAATGGATACAATTAAACACAAAATGGATCTACTGGAAAAGGAGAAATTGGCACAAAAAACTAGAGGCGCTAAACAGAAGTACTTTGAAAATGCAAATAAGCCAGGCAGATGGTTGGCATATAAACTGAGAAAGGAGAGAGAGGTAAAGAAGATACAACAACTAAAAGATGAACAAGGACAAATACAGTCTGGAAATATTGAGAAGAAAATTATTCAAGACTACTATGCCAAGTTGTATGAACAAGAGAATGTAGAAGAGAGAGGACCAACAAATTGCAATGGACTTGATGAAATGGGAAAACCTACAATTATCATTGATTGGGAGAATACCTATAATCAAAATGAACATTTTGCCTAAAATTTTATACTTGTTCCAGACAATCCCAATTAGATTGGGGAAGGATTACTTTGAAGACTTAAATAAAATGGTGTTGAAATTTATATGGCAGGGAGGAAAAGCAAGAATAAAGTTTGAAGTGTTACATGATGCTAAAATAAGAGGAGGGCTGGGTTTACCTGTCTGGGAGCTATATTACCAGGCAACAAGTTTGATGTGGATTAAGGAGTGGATAACATTAAAAAACGCTAGGCTTTTGAACTTAGAGGGTCACAACCTGCTGTTGGGATGGCATGTATTTCTATGGTATAAGGGAACTAAAGCACACAGTTATTTCAGAAGACATTATATAAGAGAGGCTCTGTTATTAAATTGGGAGAAGGTTAAGAGGTTGCATTATTTAAAAATTCCACTCTGGATATCAACCATTGAAGCGTTCTCATATTCAATACTATACAAAAAGGAACAAACAGTTATATATGCTGAATTATTAAATACAGAGGGTGAACTTAAGTCTATTCATGACTTGAAACAGGAAGGAATGGAAATGAATTGGTAATTCATATGTGCAAATAAACTCTAGATACAACGAAGATTGAAAAACGTAGGGTTTTTATGATAAAATGACTGAATTAGATAAAATTTTAACAGGCACTGATGAAAAAGTAATTTAAAAACTTTATGGTTACCTATTAGAGGTTAAACTACAGGAAGAACAAGTTAAAGAAACTGATAGCTTGGGGAGAAAACTTTGGGCATGGGATTGAGTTAGACAAATGGCAAAAATGGCGATCTCAAAACTATAAAATGACAATGTCAATTGCATTTAAAGAGAATTTGAATAAGATGTTTCACAGGTGGCACTTATCCCCAACGAGAGTAGCAAGAATGTCTAAGAACAAATCCGAAAAATGCTGGAAATGTCATCAGACGCTGGGCTCATACTACCACATGTGGTGGACTTGTACTGAAGCTAAAAGATACTGGACTATAATCCACAGATGGTTGGAGAAAATGATACATAAACTCATAGACTTTAAACCAGAACTTTTTTTTATTGGGAGTTATACCAGAAACATACAACAAAGACTTGAAATATTTGATTGTAAATGTCTTGACAACAGCTAGAATTGTACTTGCAAAAAATTGGAAAAATGAGAAAACACCAAACGCAGGGGGAAATTATTCGAAAAATAACACATGGAGTGTGCTGAAATGAGTAAACTGACATTTGAAATTAGAGAACAAGAAGATGAGCAATTTTATAAAGGTATGGGATTTATTTTATCAATGGTTAGATTAAAAAATTTGGAAATGAATTTGCTTATTTACGCATTACTAGAAAGTGATGGTCATTGCTATGAAACCATTTTTGTTATGAAATAGAGGGCTTGAATACATGATACATAAAGGAAAACAACGAATCTAATGTATAAGAGTGGGATGATCTGAACATTAAGTATAATTGTAAGTAGCGATTATGTTACATTAGAAAGATATTTTGTATGTTAAACAGATTAATAATGATGTAATGAATGGTTGCTACGTATACGAATTGCAATACTTAGTAACCACTTGGATTAACAATGGGAAAATTCTTTTATTCTGTAAGAACAATAGAAAGGGAGAGGTGATTTTATAAAGATTTAATAGATAATTAAGGATTTAAGGAAACAAGGTGTGAGAAAAATATCCCAGATATTTTCTTCAGCATATAAATATAATCACGGAGACTTATAGCAAAAGGAAACAGCAGTTTATTTACATAAACGTTAGGGCTAACGGATTCTCTAGGACAGAAAGAGAATAACCTCCAGGTACAGAGTTCCACTTTATATACCTGAAATTACGTATTACATATGTCATAACATGAATACATGAAAACAACACTGCGTGCAAGAAACACAATGTGTCACACAATGTGAACAGAACATGGAAATATTCCGAGAAACATACGTGTTAAGAAGCCCCAACGGACCTCCCAGAACATAACAATAAGATAATTACCGGCTTCCTGCAAAACATTTCCTGTTATTCCCAGTTACAGAGGAAGTCTAAAGGGAGGGAACAGGCTATTTTCTCATCAGGTCACTATAATCTTCTGATTCTGGTCCAGCCTGTGATTTTCCAGAAAGGCTCACTTGCTGGTCAAATATTCAAGATGGAGTCTGTCAGGTTCCTCAAAGAACCTACCTTGCTCAAAGAAATAATCCTTATTCTCTCACAAGGTTTGTTTGAAATGAAGGAATATTAACTGTAATTGAACACATAAATGCTCAATGATAGTGATGTACTTAACCATGTTTGATGGATAACTAGTAATTACATATATAATTGTAAAGATTGATGCAGAAAAGCTTGTAACCAAACAACATACTATACGAAATTGAGGAGGGTTTTATGTTTTGTTTGTCTTTGTATGTTTGGGGAAAAAATTCTATTAAAAAAATGGCATGAAAATGGCCCAAAAAAGGCCTGAAAAACGGCCTGAAAATGGACCGAAAATTGCCCCCAAAATGGCCAAAAAACAAGCATGCACTCACTGGTCAGCCGGTCTTCAGGTTTCCACCACTCTAGCATGTCGTCCTGGATGTGCATGCACGCATGTTCCAGTTTGAGCTCTCGGTGCCAAAAAGGTTCGCTATCACTAGTCTAGGTGTGTTGTTTTTTCCCACTTGTTTTAGGCAGGTTTTCCAAAAGAGATGAAGAAATTGTTTCTCTTTCCAAAAAAACCAGAGAAACAGAGAAACTCTTCAGGTTTTCAACATTGGTCAACATTTGTCTTTGCCTTTGAACAAAGGTCCAGCTGTGCAGGGGATCCTTTTTCTCTCCCTGTGATGCAATCAGGACTGGGGGAATTTTGACCAATGTTTTCTGAGAAAGATTTTTGAGGACAGGAACTTCCTCCCAGCCCTGAAACATAAGAGAGTCCCTGCTGGACACAGCAGACCAAAGAGAGGGAGAGAGGCTGGCAGGCATTTCCTTTGGAGAGAGGTACAGGTAAGTGAGCACTTTTTGGGGCTTTCTTGCACAAGCTGAGTGTTGGTTTTTGAATGAAAAGAAAGAAAGAAAGAAAGAAAGAAAGAGAGAGAGAGAGAGAGAGAGAGAGAGAGAGAGGGAGAGGGAGAGAGGGAGGGGTGGAAGGGAGGAAGAAAGAATGGAAAGAAAGAAGAAAGAAAGGAGGGAAGGAAGGAAAGAATGGGAGGGAGGAAAGGAAGGAAGGAAAGAAAGAAAGAGTGGGAGGGAGGAGGAAAATAAGGAAAGAAAGAAGATGAAGAAAGGAAGGAAGGAAGGAAGGAAGGCAAAAAGAGAGAAAAGAAAGAAAGAAAAGGAAAGAAGGAAGGAAGGAAGGAAGGAAGAAAGAAAGAAAGAAAGAAAGAGGGAGAGAGGGAGGGAGGGAGGGAAGTGGAAGGGAGGAGGAAAGAAAGGAAAGAAAGAAGAGAGAAAGAAGAAAGAAAGGAGGGAAGGAAGAAAGGAAGGAGGGAGGAGGAAAGGAAGGAAGGCAGGAAAATAGAAAGAAGGAAGGGAGGAAAGAAAGAAAGTGGGGGGGAGGAAAATAAGGAAAGAAAGAAAAAAAAGGAAGGAAGGAAGGAAGGTAGGAAAGAGTGGGAGGGCGGAAGGGAAGGGAAGAAAGCAAAAGGAGAGAAAAAGAGAAAAAAGAAAGAAAGAGGGAGGGAGGGAGGGAGGGAGGGAAGGAAGGAAGGAAGGAAGGAAGGAAAGAAAGAAAGAGGGAGGGAGGGAGGTGGAAGGAAGGAGGAAAGAAAGGAAAGAAAGAAGAAAGAGAGAAAGAAGAAAGAAAAGAGGGAAGGAAGAAAGGAAGGAAAGAGTGGGAGGGAGGAGGGAAGGAAGGAAGGCAGGAAGATAGAAGGAAGGAAGGAAGGAAAGAAAGAAAGAGGGGGGGGGAATAAGGAAGGAAAGAAGAAAGAAGAAAGGAAGGAAGGAAAGAGTGGGAGGGTGGAAAGGAAGGAAAGAAAGCAAAAGAGAAAGAAAGAAAGAAAGAAAGAAAGAAAGAAAGAAGAAAGAAAGAAAGAAAAAAGAAAGAAAGAAAGAAAGAAAGAAAGAAAGAGTGTGGGAATCAAAGTCTTGGAAGCTGCAAAAGGCCACATCAGTTTGATTCCCTTTCTTCCAAATTTCTAGTCCTTAATATTTTCTAATTGAGAAACAGAAATTCTGGACCTCATGCAAAAAAGTTTCATACTGAGGTGCACATTTTGGAAGAAAGAGAACAGCTAGAACAAGCAAACAAGGAATCGTGGCTAGGGGGCCTTGCAGCCGGATGGTGTTTTTGGTGTTTAAAAGTGAATAGAGGCAAGGAAGTGGATGGCAGGGTGGGAAGGAAGGGAGGGAGGGAGGGAGGGAGGGAGGGAAGGAGGGAGGGAGGGAGGGGGTAAGTGGAGGGAAGGAGGGAGGGAGGAAGAAAAGGAGGGAGGGAGGGAGGGAGGAGAAAGAGAGAGAAGAGAGGAATGGAAAAAGGAGGAAGAGATGGAAGGAAGGAAGTAGAGGAGGGAGGAGAAAGAGATGGAAAGGAGGAATGAAAAAGGAGCGATGGATGGATGGATGGATGGATGGATAATAGGAAGGAAGGGTAGAAGGATGAAGGTAAGTGGAGAGAAGGAGACATAGAGGGAGGTCAAGGGAGAGGAAGGAAGGAAGGAAGGAAGGAAGGAAGGAAGGAAGGAAGGAAGGAAGGAAGGAAGGAAGGAAGGAAAGAAAAGTAGAAGGATGGAGGTAAGTGTAGAGAAGGAGGAAGGGAGGAGAAAGAGAGGGAAGGGAGGAATGAAAAAAGGAGTGAGGGATAGGTGGCTGGATGGATGGAAGGAAGGAGAAATAGAAGGAGGTTAAGGAAAAGGAAGGGACAGAAGCAGGTAAGAAGGAAGGAAAGAAAGAAGGAAGAAAAGAAAGGAAGGAAGGAAGGAACAAAGAAAGAAAGAAAGAGAAAGAAAGAAAGAAAGAAAGAAAGAAAGAAAGAAGTGAAAAGAAGCGAAGGAAAGAGAAATGGAAATAAAAGAGTTGAATAACACTTCCAGTCCTGAGGTTCAGCCCATTCTGACCATCTTCTATTTCGAGCCCCTTATGAAATTTGGAAATAACACAGCTGAGGGGGGTGGCCAGCTGCAGATATCTGAGGAGAGCTCTCAACCCCGATTGAGCAGCCGGTTGTGAGGGTGGAATTCAGCTGAAGGAAAAGTCAGTGTCGCATCTGGGAACGGGAGGCAGAAACAGAGGACGGGGCCAAGGGTTCCTGGCTGGGGCATGTGGGAGAGGGAAGCTTAAGGGGTTGCCTCTTTCTTCTTCTCTCCATAGGATGATGTCTTCAGCTCCACCTTTTCTGATCGCCTGCCTGGTGATGTCCCTCAACAGCTACGCCCAACAGGTCCCTGACTGCCTGTCCCTTCCCGGCTCAGAAAAGACGGTTTTTATCTGCAACGCTTCATCGCTCAGTGAATTTCCCACCGACTTCCCCAGTGAAACCAAGACGATCACCGTTCAGTCCACCCAGATCTCCGGCCTGGATGCAAAGGCCCTGCAGGGTCTTCCGGAGCTCCAGGGGCTCTATCTCACCAACAACCAGTTGAAGACCCTTCTGTGTGGCCTCTTCCATAACCTCCCACACCTGCACTCCCTGGATCTTTCCGGAAATCTCCTGGAAGATCTTGCACCAGAGCTCTTCGCCAACGTAAGTAGCCTGGCCTTCTTAGCCCTCAGTGGAAACCAGCTGGCCAAACTGCGCCCATCCTGGTTCGAGACCCTGGAGGACCTCAAGATCCTGCGTCTCGACCACAATCAGCTGAAGGAGATCCCGGATTCTTGCTTCCGTAAGCTGACCCTGCTGACGTCCCTGGATCTCTCCTCCAACCTCCTCCGCTGCCTCTCTCCAGAGATGTTCAGAGGCCTCTTGTTTTTAACGGTTTTAACTCTGAAAAACAACCCGATCCAGTCGATCGCCCCCAACACCTTCCATGGGACGCCCTCACTGTGGATCCTCTCGCTGAGGAACACCAGCCTGACCCATGTTCCAGCTGGGCTCTTTCGACCCTTGAAGCAACTGGGACGGTTGGATCTTGCTGCCAATGAGATCACTTCTCTGGATTCTCCCCTGGTCAAGGTGTCTTTCATGCTCACGCTCGATCTCTCCGGGAACCCCTGGGCGTGCGACTGCCGCCTGCAGGGCCTCTTCGCCTGGGTCCAGAAAGATGGCGTGGATTTGTACTCCAAGGAGGACGTGGTCTGCGCTTTCCCCAAACGTTTGAAGGGTCAAGTTGCAACTTCGCTTAATGGATCCCAACTTTGTGCCTGTTGAAGCCTTCGAGACGGATCTTTTCCCAGCCTGCTCAACTGGGGTTCTGCAAGATGGATGGACTTCAACTCCCAGAATTCCCTGCCTGGCATGTTTTAAGATGATTGGACTTCAGTTCCCAGAATCCCCCATCCACCATGTATGGACTTCAACTCCCAGAATCCCCAAGCCAGAATGTTTTAAGAAGATTGGACTTCAGTTCCCAGAATGCTCCAGTCACCATGAATGGACTTCAACTCCAAGAATTCCCAAGCCAGAATGTTTTATGATGAATGGACTTCAGTTCCCAGAATGCTCCAGCCACCATGTATAGACTTCAACTCCCAGAATCCCCAAGCCAGAATGTTTGAAAACGATTGGACTTCAGTTCCCAGAATGCTCCAGCCGCCATGAATGGACTTCAACTCCCAGATTTCCCAAGCCAGAATGTTTGAAAACGATTGGACTTCAGTTCCCAGAATGCTCCAGTCACCATGTATGGACTTCAACTCCCAGAATTCCCAAGCCAGAATGTTTTAAGACGATTGGACTTCAGTTCCCAGAATGCTCTAGTCACCATGAATGGACTTCAACTCCCAGAATTCCCAAGCCAGAATGTTTTAAAACGAATGGACTTCAGTTCCCAGAATGTTCCAGTCACCATGTATGGACTTCAACTCCCAGAATTCCCAGTGAGCAGGCTGTCAGATCTGTTAAAAAGAATGACAGAGGGAGAAACGGTGTAGCAGACAAGACAATAAAAGAAAGAAAACAAGATAATTAAACACGAATCAGAAAAATTAAAAAAATTAAATCAAAAATTTGATTTTCTTTTCCACATTAACCAACCTTTTCTCTCTCTGATGTTTTCAGCATTACAAAGTTCCGTCCAGCCCCTTATTTTGAATCCAAAAATCCCCCCTTCACTTTCTGCCACTTTTACAAAAAACTCTGTCAAGGACAGGTGGTCCTTGACTTACAACAGTTCATTTAGTGACTGTCCAAAGTTACAACGGCAAATTGAATCTGAAAAAAATTATTTATGGCCATTGTTTTACACTTACGACCGTTGCAGCATCCCCATTCAGACGCTTGGCACTTGACTCGTATTGATGACGGTTGCCGTGTCCCTGGGTCATGGGATCCCCTCCTGCGAACTTCTCATGAGCAAAATCAAGGGAGAAGCCAGGTTCACTTAATAACCGTGTTCCTAAATTAAGAAATGCAAATAATTCACTTAACAACTGCAAGAAGGGGAAGGGAAGGAAGGGAGAGGAAAAAGGGAGGGGAGGGGAAGGAAGGGGAGGAGAAGGGAAGGAGAAGAAGAAGGCAGGCCACTCCAGCTCCAACTGTAATAATTCACTTAACAACTGCAGGAAGGGGAGGGGAAAGGAAGGAAGGGAGAGGAAAAAAGGAGGCGAGGGGAAGGGAAAGGAAAAGGGAGGGGAGGGGAAGGAGAGGGCAGGGGAGGGGCAAGGAAAGGGGAAGGGAGGGGAAGGGAGGGGAGGGGAAGGGAGGGAAGAGAAGGGGACGAGAGGGGAGGGGAAGGGAAAGGAAGGGAAGCGAAGGGGAGGGGAGGAGAAGGGGAAAGGAGAAGAGGAAGGGAGGGGAGGGGAGGGGGAGGGGAAGGGAGGGGAAGGGGAGGGGAGGAGGAGAATGGGAAAGGAGAAGAGGAAGGGAGGGGAGGGGAAGGGGAGGGGAGGGAAAGGGACGGGAAGGGACGGGAAGAGAAGGGGAGGGGGGGAGAATGGGAAAGGAGAAGAGGAAGGGAGGGAAGGGGAGGGGTGGGGAAGGGAAGCGAAGGGGAGGGGAGGGGAGGGGGAGAAAGGGAAAGTGGAAGAGGAAGGGAGGGGAAGGGAAGGGAATGGAGGGGAGGAGAAGGGAAGCTAAAAGGGAAGGAAAGGAAAAGGAAAAGAAGAAGGAAATAGATGAGGAAGGGAAGGAGGAGAGGAAAGGAAAGGAAAGAGGAAGAGGAACTCTGACTGTTCTCTATCCTATACTGCTACAATTGCTCAGGATCTCAAACCGCCCCTTATCAAACTAGCAGATAACACAAAGCAGTTGGAAACAAACCTTTTAGGAGTTAGAACAAGTCCGAGAGATCCCAACCGCCTTGAGCAACAGGTGGATGATGGGGGACCCGAAGAGGAGCACAGGACCTCCAAGGTTCTCTTCCAACTCCATGATTCCGTCATCTGGAAACGGGAGGGAAAAACAGAGGAAGGGGGATGGGAGTTGGGGATGGGAGTGGCAGGTATGAACATGCAACCATCAGCCCTTTCAGGTACTCCCAAAGCTGCTTTTCCAAGAGGCAACTGGACTTTCTTTGTTTTGTTTTTTCTTTTGAAGACCTTTCGCTTCTCCTCCAAGAAGCTTCTTCAGCTCTGAAGGGATGGTGGGGAAGGGCAGGATTGATGCTCCTTGCAGACAGCTGGTCATTGGCATCCCTTGAGAGTAGGGGCTGTCAAACGTGATTTCCTTGAGGGCCACATCAGGGTTGTATTTGACCTTGGGGGGACTGGGGGGGGGGGCTGGCCAGAGGGCATGGCCAGCATGACATCACTTGTGTCCTGGAGGGGCGCACCTGTGGTGGCCTGAGCGCTCTGCCAGCCAAAACAGACTCTCGAGCTCCGTTTTCAGCTGGGACGGCCTCCTGCAACCCAAACTCTGTTTTCAGCTGGGACAGCCTCCTGCAGCCCAAGGTTCGTTTTCAGCTGGGATGGCCTCCTGCAGCCAGAGTTCTGTTTTCAGCTGGGATGGCCTCCTGTAACCCAAACTCTGTTTTCAGCTGGGACAGCCTCCTGCAGCCCAAGGTTCGTTTTCAGCTGGGACAGCCTCCTGCAGCCCAAGGTTCGTTTTCAGCTGGGATGGCCTCCTGCAGCCAGAGCTCTGTTTTCTGCTGGGATGGCCTCCTGTAACCCAAACTCTGTTTTCAGCTGGGACAGCCTCCTGCAGCCCGAGGTTCGTTTTCAGCTGGGACGGCCTTCTAGAGCCAGAGCTCCGTTTTCAGCTGGGACGGCCTCCTGCAACCCGAGCTCTGTTTTCAGCTGGGACGGCCTCCTGCAGCCAGGGCTCCGTTTTCAACTGGGATGACCTCCTCCAGCCCGAGCTCCATTTTCAGCTGGGACGGCCCCCTGAAGTTCTCTGCCATGAAAACAGAGTACAGAAGGAGCACACATGGCCCTTGTGACCTCCGTTTTCGCTGGCAGAGGCATCACAGGCCAGTCCTTCGCTATTTCCAGTGTAGCCTCGCAAGCCAGATATAAGCACCCCGTGGGCCAGATCCTTGCATTTTGACACCCCTGTCCTAGATTGTCATTGAGGCCACTTGCAACTTTGTCTGTGTCCTCAGGGTCACCTGAGCGGTGCTCCAGTTGTGCTTCAGTAGAGCTGAAGAAGCTTCTCGGAGGAGAAGCGAAACGTCTTCAAAAGAAAAAAGAAGAAAGTCCAGTTGCCTCCTGAAAAAAGCACCTTCGGGACAACCATGAAATGGATGACCGAGAATCTCTACAGACTTTCAGCTTCACTTAGGTAAAGGTAATGTGCTAGTCGTTCTCGACTCTAGGGGGATGGTGCTCATCTCCGTTTCAAAGCCGAAGAGCCAGCGCTGTCCGAAGACGTCTCCGTGGTCATGTGACTCAACACCGAAGGCCCACGGAACGCTGTTCCCTTCCCACCAAAGGGGGTCCCTATTTTTCTACTTGCATTTTTTACGTGCTTTCAAACTTCAAGGTTGGCAGAAGCTGGGACAAGTAACCGGAGCTCCCTCCCTTAGGCAGCGCTAGGGATTCGAACCGGAGAACTGCCGACCTTTCTGATCGACAAGATCAGCGTCTTAGCCCCTGAGCCACCCCAGGTTCACTTAACAACCGTGCTAACTTATCGACTGCAGTGATTCACTTAGCCACCGTGGCATGGCAGGTCGCAAAATAAAGGGAGGGGAGAGAGGGAGCTCACTTAAATTTGTTTAACAAACAAAAGCCACTTAACCAACCTCTCGATTCTGATTGGCCGCGCTGTAATTCGCGACATCCCATTCACTCGCTCCTCTTGCACATCGCGTGGCTTGGTTCCTTAATTATTTTCCTCCTCTCTCTCCCCCTCCCCCCCCCCCCCCCGGCCAACCTCGCTTTCTAATTGGGAAGAAAACAAAGGAGCTACCCACGATGGTTTCATCTCACAAATGGATGACAAAGGCACAAGTCCCTTGGAAGCTTTCAATTAAATTCAATTGCTTCAAAGATATTCCGCAATTGACGGTGATTTAGCCCCGCAATAAAACCTCAGCTAAAATAGCGCGTGCTATTGCAAAGCGGGCGGGGGGGTTTTCCCCTCCTTCTTCTTTTTCTGGCATTTATTTATTTATTTATTTATTTATTTTATTTATTTAGACTTTTATACCGCCCCCTCTCCGGATAGGACTCGGGGCGGTGCACAGCAGATAAAAATACACATAATACATACACCTGAATAAATACACTCATACCGCTAAAACCAAATTAAATTAAGAACTGGGCTAAAACTTTTAAAACACTACAACCCTGTAAAATTACTTACTAAAAGTCTAAACCAGGCCGGCCAGATGGAAAAAATATGTCTTGAGCTCCCGGCGGAAGAGGCGTAGGTCTGTGATAGTGCGGATATTAGGGGGCGGGTCGTTCCAGAGAGCCGGGCCCGCCACAGAGAAGGCTCGTCCCCTGGGAGTCGCCAGACGGCATTGACCGTCCGACGGCACCCTGAGGAGGCCCTCCCTGTGTGAGCGGACAGGTCGAAGGGTGGTATGTGGTAGGAGGCGGTCTCGCAAATACTCAGGTCCCGTGCCATGGAGCGATTTGAAGATGGTCACCAACACCTTGAAGCACACCCGGAAGACCACAGGCAGTCAGTGCAACTTTTAGTCATGGGGGACTTTAACCTGCCATCGGTGGGCGAATCATCCAAGGCAGCTCGGGAGTTCGTGGCTTCCATGATGGCCATGGACCTGACCCAATTAATTGAAGACCCCACCCACGAGGGTGGACATACACCGGATCTCATCTTTGTCTCTGGCCAATGGAAGAGTGATCTGGGTATAGGGGATATAGTCATCACGCCCTTGTCATGGTCAGACCACTCACTTCTCCGGCTCGACTTTCCGACCACTACTCCCCTCCGCGGGGAGGCGGAACCTGAGTCATCGATCTGGTTCCGCCCCAGGCGCCTGATGGACCCTGATGGGTTCCAGACGGCGCTTGGGCCACTTCCTGTACCTCTGACCCGCGCCCCGATGGAGGAACTCGTGGCCGCATGGAATATTGCGACCACGGGAGCCTTGGATCGGGTCGCGCCCTTGCGGCCTCTCTTGCGGCGGCGAGCCACCCTGGCTCCTTGGTTTACCGAGGAGTTGAGGGTGATGAAACGCCACAAGAGATGCCAAGAGAGAAGATGGAGGTCTACCCGTTCTGAATCTGACCGGACACAGGTAAGAGCCCATTTACGGACTTACATTGTGGCGCTGAGAGTGGCCAAACGCCATCATTGTGCCACTCTCATAGCATCCGCAGATAACCGCCCTGCCGCCCTGTTTAGGGTGACCCGCTCCCTCCTCCAACAGAGGGTGCGGGAAGCCCCCCTACAGGGTAGAGCAGAGGAATTTGTGATTTATCTGCAGGAGAAAATCGCTCAGATACAGAACGAGTTAGCCCCCATTGATGGCCCAGTGGGATTGCACGAGGCGGATCTTGTTTGGGAGGAGTTTGACTCCGTTACTTCCGACGATATGGACAGGTTACGTGGGCGACTGCGAGCCACCACATGTTTATTGGACCCGTGTCCCTCCTGGCTTGTACTGGCATCCTGGGAGGTGACACGAGGCTGGCTCCAAGAGGTTGTCAACGCTTCCTTAAGTGAGGGTTCCTTGCCTGCCTCCCTTAAAGAGGCCATGGTGAGGCCCCTCCTGAAGAAGCCCTCTTTGGACCCAGCTTTATTAACCAACTATCGTCCCGTCTCCAACCTTCCCTTTTTGGCGAAGGTTGTTGAGAGTGTGGTGGCACAACAGTTTCCCCGTCACCTGGAGGAAGTTGATTATCTAGACCCGCGCCAGTCCGGCTTTCGGCCCGGGCATAGCACCGAGACGGCATTGGTCGCGTTGGTAGATGATCTCTGAAGGGCCAGAGATGGGGGTTGTTCCTCCATCCTGGTCCTATTAGACCTCTCGGCGGCTTTCGATACCATCGACCATGGTATCCTATTGCATCGGCTGGGGGGGGTTGGGGGTGGGAGGCACCGTTTTACGGTGGTTCTCCTCCTACCTCTCTGGCCGATCGCAATTTGTGTTGACAGGAGAGCAGAGGTCGACCTCGAGACCCCTCACATGTGGGGTGCCTCAGGGGTCGGTCCTCTCGCCTCTCCTGTTCAACACATACATGAAGCCGCTGGGCGAGATCATCCGTGGTTTTGGGGTAGAGTACCATCTCTACGCTGATGATACTCAGCTGTATATATCTACCCCAAACCACCCCAACGATGCCGTAGCGGTGATGTGCCAGTGCCTGGAAGCCGTGCGGATCTGGATGGGAAGTAACGGACTCAGGCTCAACCCGACCAAGACCGAGAGACTGTGGTTTCCGGCTGCCCGATTCAACCAGCTGACTCCATCGCTGGCCATAGGGGGCGAACATCTTGCCCCTGTGGATGGGGCGCACAACTTGGGTGTCCTCCTGGATACCCGGCTGTCCATGGAAGATCAAGTGACAGCCGTGGCCAGGAGGGCGTTTTACCAGGTTCGCCTGGTACGCCAGTTGCGCCCCCTATTGGATCGGGATGCGCTTCGCACAGTCACTCATGCTCTCGTGACATCCCGACTGGACTATTGTAACTCTCTCTACATGGGGCTCCCCTTGAGGTGCACCCGGAGACTTCAGCTGGTCCAGAATGCAGCCGCGCGAGCAATAATGGGAACCTCAAGGTTTACCCATGTAACACCGCTCTTGCGCGAGCTGCACTGGCTGCCTGTCGTCTTTCGGGTGCGCTTCAAGGTGTTAGTTATCATCTTTAAAGCGCTCCATGGCTCGGGACCTAGCTATTTGCGGGATCGGATCCTGCCCCATACATCCTCACGGCCGATCCGCTCCCATAGAGAGGGACTTCTCCGGGTGCCGTCCACTAGACTCTGTCAGCGGGTGATGCCCAGGGGAAGGGCCTTCTCTGTGCGGGCCCAGCCCTCTGGAACGACCTTCCCCCCGACATTAGAACAACCACGGACCTCCGCTCCTTCCGCCTAAAATTAAAAACACATCTTTTTCGCTTAGCCGGCCTAGGGTAGTCTCTTTTATGGTTAGGGTGAATTTTTAGTAATTAATTGGGAGATTTTAGCGCAGGATTAACTGTTTAATTTGTTTTTATCTTATATTTATTGTTCTTATTTTTGTATTTTGTTGCTTTATTGTTTTAATTTCCCTGTGCCCCGCCTCGACTCCCTTCGGGGAGAGAGCGCGGGTTAGAAATAAAAATTATTATTATTATTATTATTATTATTATTATTATTATTATTATTATTATTATTATTATTATTATTATTATTATTATTATTATTATTACGCAGGAGCGGTATTACATGGGAGTATCGAGACACTCCCAGAATCCCCCGCGCGGCTGCGTTCTGTACTAGCTGGAGTCTCCGGGTGCACCTCAAGGGGAGCCCCATTTATTTGCTATCTGTTCCTTTAAATCAGGGGTCCCGAAACCCCGGTCCATGGACCAGTGCCGGTCCATGGCTTGATAGTAACTGGGCCAGAGTAAGTGGTGGAGAGAGTAGCACAACTCTTAGGAAAGTGTAGCAAACACTCTGGTATCCTGGCAGCTGGCCGGGGAGCTCCCCGGGTGCAGGACGGGGGCAACGGCCTGCATTGGGGGGAGTTTGGGGCACCATCCGGCCCTGCGCGGGCGGGAAGGGGCTGCCAGGCCCTCCTGCCCGGGACGCAGCCCGTCCTTCCCTGCCCCAGCCAAGGATCCTTCACTCGGGACCCATGGCAGCTTTCCCGCCCAGTTGCACGCAAGGCGCCCTCCCCGGGTCGCGTTCCCACGAGACGCGGGTTCCCGCCTCGGGTTCCAAATGATTGCCGAACGCGCGCACGGCCCACGTGACTGGAGGCTCCCACCGGTCCACGGAATTTTTTTTACATGAAACCGGTCCCTGGTGCCAAAAAAAGTTGGAGACCCGTGCTTTAAATAATCCCCGCGAAATGGATGCAAACAGAAATAAAGGAAAATGAAGAAGGGCAGGAGGAATGCGGGGAAATAAAATTGACGGACGGAATTCGGGGCCGTTGTGTACGCCGAATCTTGGTGCAGGGACAAACCTGGTTGGCATCTAAGCTTGGTGCCTGCCAGGATCTTGAAAAAGACGACGCGAGAAAGACAGGATCCATAAAAGAAGACGCAGCTCCCGAATGCAATTTTTACAAGGTTAAATCCGTGTCTGCTCCAGCTGACCAAGGGAATATGTGGGGTTTCCAATGGGGGATTTGGAAAACCATACCGGGATGGGGTGAGAAGCCCCCCCCTGATCCCCACACTTCTAGGGAATGAAATATTTGGGGGGGGGGATATTAAAAGAGGCAGAATATGCTATTTCCCCAAAGGAGAAATGGGGAAACACGTGTTTTTAGAGGCAGAAAGCAGGCCCCAATCTTTCTTAATAGCCTCCCCACAGATTTTTGTCTGGCCCAGCCTATTCACAAAACGAAACACCTTCACCTCCAGCGATGGGATTAAAGTTTACATCCTTCTTCTCCACCCAAACTGTAAGAACTACTACTATTTCTTCTTTTATTCTCCTCCTCCTCTTTCCCTCTTCTCTCCCTTCTTTTTCTTCTTTTCCTTCCCCTCCCTCTTCTCTTTCTTATTCTTTTCCTCCTCCTTTTTCTCCTTCCCCCTCCCTCTTCTCTCCTTGCTTCTCCTCCTACCTCTTCCCTCTTCCCTCCCTTTCTTCTTCTTCTCCCCCTCCCTCTTCTCTCCCTCCTCCTCCTTTTCCTCCTCCTTCCCCCTCTTCTCTCTTTTCTTCTTCTACTCCTACTCCCCCTTCCTCTTCTCTCCCTACTTTTTCTTCTTTTCCTTCCCACTCCCTTTTCTCTTTCTTCTTATCCTCCTCCTTCTCCTTCCCTCTTCTCTCCTTGCTTCTCCTACTTCTCCTCCCTCTTCCCTCTCTTCTTTTTCTTTTCCTTCTGCTTCCCTCCTTTCCTTTTTCTTTCCACCTCCCTCTTCTCTCCTTGCTTCTCCTCCTCCTCCTACCTCTTCCCCTTTTCTTCTCCTCCTTCCCTCTCTTCTTTTCTTCTTCTACTCCTACTCCTCCTTCCCACTCCCTCTTCTCTCCCTTCTTTTTCCTCTTTTCCTTCCCACTCCCTCTTCTCTTTCTTATCCTCCTTCTTCTCCTTCCTTCTTCTCTCCTTGCTTCTCCCCCTCCTCCTCCCTCTTCCCTTCCTTCTTTTTCTCCTCCTCCTTCCCTCTTCCCTCACTTCTTTTTCTTGTTCTCCTCCTCCTTCCCACTCCCTCTTTCTTCTTCTCATTCTCCTCCTTCCGTCTTCTCTCCCTTTTCTTTCCGCCTCCCCCTTCTCTCCTTGCTTCTTCTCCTCCCTCTTCCCTCCCTTCTTTTTCTTTCTCTCCTCCTTCCCACTCCCTCTTCTCTCCCTCCTCCTCCTTTTTCTCCTCCATCCCCACCCCTTCTATCTTCTTCTTCTTCTCCTCCTCCTTCCCTCTTCCCTCCCTTCTTTTTCTTCCTCTCCTCCTTCCCCCTCCTCCCATATCCATCATCGGACGCTGGCGATCATGTTGACCATCCTATTTTTGTCAACAGCCGCAGGAAAAAAGTGCTGCTGAGTTTTGTCCCAACCGGTCCCTTAGATTCTGAAGCCCTGATGTTCTTCTTCTGCCTGGACCTTGTTTGCCTTCAGTCTTTCCTTGGAGGATGAAGTGAAGGATGCTGTATTTTCCTGGGTGTCGCATCACATGTCCAACATATTCTGCTTTTTTTATGGTTTTGATGACCTCCCTTGGCTTTCCCAGGTGGCTTATCCCCACAGCGAACCAGTTGTTACAGCCATTGAATCCCACCACTGGTCGTAGGTCAAGGATTACCTATAATCCGAATAGTTCTGAATAAGGATGGTGTCCAAATTTGGGGGGGAGGGGGAGGAATGCTCAGCACCCATCAGGATGTACTCTTCCTTTCCAGGAGCATCAGTTTCACGTGGGGGGCATCACCATGGTAACAAGAATCTTCAAAGCAAACACAATAGAGAGGTGGTTGCCATAGCCACTAACTCTTTCCCCCCCTCCCACCATTCCAGATTTCCTGGGCTCCAGATGTCATTACAGAATTGCAGAGGTTGCGCAGTGAAGGGCCAATTGACTTTTAAGACCTGATTGTTGTGCCAGCCGGTCAAACCACGCCCTTCTCCAGAACACTCCATTGCCTTCCTGCCAACGTGCCGCCTGGGGAATTCTGGGAGTTGAAGTCCACGCATCTTAAACTCACCCAGCTTGAGAAACACTGCCTTAGATCAGGGCTCTCCAAAAACTTGAGGAAACTTTTAAGGCTTCTTGACTTCGACTCCCAGAATTCCTCAGCCAGCCATGTTGGCTGGGGAATTCTGGGAGTTGAAGTCCATGAGCCTTAAAGTTGCAAAATTTGGAGAATTGCTGGCTGGGGAATTCTGGGAGTTGAAGTCCACGCATCTTAAACTCACCCAGCTTGAGAAAGATTGCCTTAGACCAAACCGCAGCTTGCGAGCCACATGCGGCTCATTGGGCCCTTGAATGTGGCTCTTCAGTCTCTCTCTGATTCCCTCCCTCCCTCCCTCTCTCACCCTCTCTGTGCCTCTCTCTCTCTCTGTCTACAAAATACCGCACGGAGCAGCGGCGAGGGTCTGCACGGCTGGCGATGACTCCAGAGGCCATCCGCAGGGGTGGTCCCCCTCGCGTTCCTCATCTTCCTGGATGGCCTCCGGAGTCATCGCCGGCCGTGCAGACCCTCGCCGCTTCTTCGCACAGTATTTTGTGGACAGAGACAGACAGAGAGAGAGGCACAGAGAGAGATAGAAAGAGACAGAGGGAGGGAGGGAATCAGAGAGAGACTGATAGACACAGAGAGAGAGAGACAGAGAGACAGAGACACACACACAGTGAGTGATTAAATGAGTAAGTGAGAGACAGACACACACACATACACACACAGTGACAGAGAGAGAGGAAGGGAGGGGAGAGAGACAGAGAGGCAGAGAGAGAGAGAGAGGGGGAGGGAGGGAGTCAGACAGAAACTGACAGACAAACAGACACACAGGGGGAGGGAGGGGGAGACAGACAGAGACACAGAGAGACAGACACACACATACACACAGTGATAGAGAGAGGAAGGGAGGGGAGAGAGACAGACAGTGACAGAGAGAGACAGAGAGAAAAAGAAAGAAAGAAAAAGTGGGAGAGAGAAAGAAAGAAAGAAAGAAAGAAAGAAAGAAAGAAAGAAAGAAAGAAAGAAAGAAAGAAAGAAAGAAAAATTATGACCACAATTGAGGCCAAAATTTTGGTTACTAAGCAACAGCGTGGCCAAGTGAGTTTCACCACATTTTCCAAGTTGGCCACGCCCACCCAGTCACATGACCGCCAAGCCACTCCCACAAAACAGGCCACACCTTCTTTTGGCTCTCAAAAAGAAATTTCCATCCTTGTACTGTTGATCTTCGGCTCTGTTGCCTGATGAGTTTGCCCACCGCTGCCTCAGACCAACTTGACAATCTTTTAAGCCTTGTGGACTTCAACTCCCAGAATTCCCCAGCCAGCCAAGCTGACTAGTGGAATTCTGGGAGTTGAAGTCCACGAGCCTTAACAGGGGCCAAATTTGGAGACCTCTGCTTTGTTAGACCCTTGCTGGGCACCCTAGCTACGGTTGCCCCTGAAATCCGAACTGTAAACTTTGCCATCTATGTCCTATTCCCTCTCGGCCGCCTTCTGCATATGCTCAGAGGCACTTTCTTTCTTTTTCTTTCTTCCCCCCCCCCCCTTTCCATCTGCACTTATTCTAGCTCTGTTCCTTGCCTCCTTCTTCCCCCCCCCCCTCTCTGGAATATATTACGGGGCTTCTAATTATTACTAATAATTATTAATTATAACCCCCTCCTTTTTCCCCCCTTCCTCCTATCCAGAAAAGCCTCGCTTCCCAACGCACGTGCAGCACGAAGCTTCGCTCTGCCCCGCGGCTCCCCCCCCCCCCCGCCGCCCGCTTCCCTTCTCGTCTCTTTCCTCATTGGCTGCGCTCCAGCCTTCCCCTTCGCTGATTGGCTCCGACGCGCTGCGATGGAATGAAAAATTCCCGGGTCTACGTTCTAACCACGCGCCTCCTTCGCTCTCTGCCCGGATCAGCTGCAATCGTCGAATTCGGATCGCGAAGTTGGTTCACGCGGAGTAAGAGGATAAGGAGTAGCTCCCCCGGGTCGGAAACTTACGTGCAAACGGGGAGGGAAAAGCGTGGGAATTGGAGCCGCCGGCTTCGAGGGAGACTTTGCCCAATATTCCTCCCTTAAGGGGAAATCTAATTAAGGTATGTAAATTATATTTATATAATTATATCATAATTAGTGTACAGATTATAATTATATCATTATAATTAGGGGATTCGAGGGGAAATTAAATTGAAATCGCATCCAGAAGTCGGGGACTTGGGATTTAATGCGTGGAAAACCCGCGTGCCTGCGAGTTTCTATTGTGCCTTCTTGAAACTCGTGCACGAGTTTCTTCTTGCACGCGCAAACTTGTAGATTAGACTTTTATTTCCCGTGCGGGATCGACTCACGGCGTGGTTTGCTCTGCTGCGATTTTTAGAAAACAGATGTTAAATGTTTAAAAAGTTTTTTCCTTCCCCCCCTGAGTCGTGATATCAAGTCAAGCGGCCAAACAATGGAAATCATTGGGCTTATTTTGAGAAAGGGGTTTAAAAACTTTTTTTTAATTATGCCAGGTTTGTTTTTTCCAAAGTTATTCGAAGTTTGGCGAACTTTAAAGTAAGATCTCTCATTGAGTAAAAAAAAAAAAAACCACCCTCGAGTGATGTTAAATATTTCTCCCCCTGTGGGATCTTTCGAGTTCTCCAATTTGATGTCGAAGGAATCCAGCTGTTGATCCTGTTTTTCTGGTTTATTTTTAAATTCCCACAACGCTCTCGTATTACCTACTAAGACTGTGTTGCTACTATTCCTCTGTTCCTTCCTACTACCTCTCTCGTCCCACTTATGACTATAACCATGTTGCTTGTATCTTTAAATTTTACATAGCTTTATTTGTCCCCTAGTTGGGGTCTCCAACCTTTGCAACTTTAAGTCTGAAGGACTTCAGCTCCCAGACTTCTCCAGCCAGCAAAGCTGGCTGGAGAAGTCTGGGAGCTGAAGTCCTTCAGACTTAAAGTTGCAAAGGTTGGGGACCCCTGGCCCAGGCCCTGACACTGACAGCTTTGCTGGCTGGAGAAGTCTGGGAGCTGAAGTCCTTCAGACTTAAAGTTGCAAAGGTTGGGGACCCCTGGCCCAGGCCCTGACACTGACAGCTTTGCTGGCTGGAGAAGTCTGGGAGCTGAAGTCCTTCAGACTTAAAGTTGCAAAGGTTGGGGACCCCTGGCCCAGGCCCTGAAACTGACAGTTTTGCTGGCTGGAGAAGTCTGGGAGCTGAAGTCCTTCAGACTTAAAGTTGCAAAGGTTGGGGACCCCTGGCCCAGGCCCTGACACTGACAGTTTTGCTGGCTGGAGAAGTCTGGGAGCTGAAGTCCTTCAGACTTAAAGTTGCAAAGGTTGGGGACCCCTGGCCCAGGCCCTGACACTGACAGTTTTGCTGGCTGGAGAAGTCTGGGAGCTGAAGTCCTTCAGACTTAAGGTTGCAAAGGTTGGGGACCCCTGGCCCAGGCCCTGACACTGACAGCTTTGCTGGCTGGAGAAGTCTGGGAGCTGAAGTCCTTCAGACTTAAAGTTGCAAAGGTTGGGGACCCCTGGCCCAGGCCCTGACACTGACAGCTTTGCTGGCTGGAGAAGTCTGGGAGCTGAAGTCCTTCAGACTTAAAGTTGCAAAGGTTGGGGACCCCTGGCCCAGGCCCTGACACTGACAGCTTTGCTGGCTGGAGAAGTCTGGGAGCTGAAGTCCTTCAGACTTAAAGTTGCAAAGGTTGGGGACCCCTGGCCCAGGCCCTGACACTGACAGTTTTGCTGGCTGGAGAAGTCTGGGAGCTGAAGTCCTTCAGACTTAAAGTTGCAAAGGTTGGGGACCCCTGGCCCAGGCCCTGACACTGAAAGCTTTGCTGGCTGGAGAAGTCTGGGAGCTGAAGTCCTTCAGACTTAAAGTTGCAAAGGTTGGAGACCCCTGCCCTAGTATATTTTCATTGCTTATTACTCACCCATGACTATCACTAAGTGTTGCATCTTATGATTCTTGATGAGTGTAATCTATTTTATTTTTCTTTATTGCACACTGAGAGCATCTGCACCAAAGACAAAATCCCTTGTGTGTCCAATCACACACATGGCCAATAAATTCTTTATTTGATTCTAAAACACTTTTGGGCAGTTTTGAGACCACCCGTCTCCGAGAAGAATGCAATCTTTTAGGAAATATTTTAATAGGCAGAATATTCTTTTTCCCTGGATGAGAAAAGGAGAAACATGTTTTTAAAGGCAAAGAGCAGCTCCCTGCCCCTCCCCACCTTTGTCAATGGGCCATTAAGGCCTGAGCCAGTCTATTCTACATAATAAAGATCTACCCCTTCATACTCTTCCTGTGGCCCCATAAAGTTCAAAGCCCACAGAAGGGCATAAAACCCAGGGACTCTCAGCATCTCTTCTCATTTTTTTCCAAGGCATATGACCTCCTTTTCTCCCAGGACCTCAAACCATGTTGTCCTGTCCACTACTAAACCCAGATGGACATTTCTTCCAACAAAATATGTGTGTGCGCACACACAGAGTATATATATATTGTCTCCCATATTTGGGGCATACTCGGGTGTTGTGACACAATATATACTTATTCCCCTGTCTCATCTGATCAAGGAGGAGAACATGTGGCATAATGGCAATTACAACTGCCTCACATGTAATACCTCCCAGGTTCGAATCCCAGTAAGGGTATGGCTAGCTGATGAGAGCTAAATAGCTTGAAATAGATCTAGCCTAGTCTCCCTTTATTTATCAGCACAAAAGTAACACACACACACACGTGTGTGTGTGTGTGTGTGTGTGTGTGTGTGTGTTAGGTTTTTGAGCTGATCAATAATTGGGGCCTAACAGGGTGTTGTGGAACAATGTTTATATATATAAAAATTGTTCCACAACACCCTGTTAGGGCCTCAATTTCTGCCTTTCGGCTCATCACTAGAGACCATCTAGACAGAAAGCCATGAGTTCCGTTGTGTGATTTTTTTTTAATATGTGTGTTACGTTTTATGAGCTAGTGTTAGTTTTATTGATCAGCTCATAAAACTAACACACACACACGTGTATGTGTGTGTGTGTGTTAGTTTTATGAGCTGATCTATAAATAAATCAGGGAGACTAATATAGATCTATTTCGAGCTTTTTAGCTCTCATCAGCTAGCCATGCCCTTACTGGGATTCGAACCGGGGCTGTGTATATATATATATATATAGAAGTTAGCACCCACCCCACACCTAGGAAAATGAGATATTTTAGGAAATATTAAACGGGCAGAATATTTCCCCTAAAAAGAGAAGTAGACATTCAGAGAGGCAGAAACTCACCCACCCTCATCTTTGTCAATGGGCCATTAAGGCCTGAGCCAGTCTATTCTACATAACAAAAGATCTACCCCTTTCAGGCAGAGCCATTTCAGTTGCCCTTCATTGCACTACCTACCCACCAAATTTCAACCAAACTTAAACGCCGAGACAACCTATAAAGCTAGCTATGACCTCTGGCAACAACCAATCGGGATACTCTTCCTGTGCCCCAGGAAGTTCAAAGCCCAGAGAGGACATAAAACCCAGGGACTTTCAGCATCTCTACCCTCCAAGGCACGTGACCCTGTCCACCATTAAACCATCTTTCCAAACAGCCTCTGTGTTTCCATGTGTCTTTCCCCCCCCCCCCCCCCCGGGAACATTTCTTCCAACAATACATTTGTATATTGTGTTGGATTGTTGTTGTGACTTGCCCGGAGTCGCTTAGATGAGAATGGGTGGCATTAAAAATAATTTATCCCTCCGGTTTCTCCCTCCCTCCCTCCCTCTTTCACTTTCTAGCTTTCTCCCTCATACACGAACACAGACACACTCATCCTGAATACGTGCAGGCACACACATACAGATAGTCCTCAACTTTTGGCCACAATTGTGCCTAAGAGTTCTGTTCTTAAGATCTTTCCTGCCTTCGTTGTGTTGGAAGAATAGAAATAGAATAGAAAATAGAATATAGAATAGAATAGAAAATAGAAGAAAATAGAATATAGAATAAAAATGCATTTATCAAGAATAAAAAGATACAACACTTAGGGATAGTGAAAGTTACTAATAAGCTATCAAATCGTACTAGAAAACAAATAAAAATAGAATAGAATAGAATTCTTTATGGCCAACAATTCCTAGGACACACAAGGAATTTGTCTTTGATGCAGATGCTCTCCGAGTTCAGAAAGAAAAATAAAATCCATTCATCAAGAATAAAAAGATATAACACTTAGTGATAGTTCAGGTTACTAATAACCTAATGACCTAGCTATCTGCGAGATCGCATCCTGCCCCATACATCCCTTCGGCCGATTCGCTCCCACAGAGAGGGACTTCTCCGGGTGCCGTCCACTAGGCAATGCCAGCGGGCGACGCCCAGGGGAAGGGCCTTCTCTGTGGCGGGCCCGACTCTATGGAACGACCTACCCCTCGAGCTCAGAACAACCTCGGACCTCCGCTCCTTCCGCCAAAAGCTTAAGACTCATTTCTTCCAGCAGGCCGGCCTGGCCTAATCTACCTCTCCAGCCTTTAGTCTGAATATTTAAATTGTTTTAATTGGGTTTTTAAGGATTTTAGGTTTTTAGCGCAGGGATATAGTTGTTTAATTTGATTTTATATGTTTATAATGTTTCTATGTTTGTACGCTTTTTAATCTCCTGTGCACCGCCCCGAGTCCCTTCGGGGAGAGGGAGCGGTCTACAAATTAAACTTGATTGATTGATTGATTGATTGATTGATAAGCTTATCAAATCGTATTAGGAAACAAATAAAAACAATATAAAGTGTAAAGATACAAGCAACAAGATTATAGTCATAAGAAGGAGGAGATAGGTTATAGGAAGGATGAGAAGAATAACAGTAATACAGTCTTAGTAAATTATTTGACAGGGTTGTGGGGATTAGTTATTAAACAGAGTGATGGCATTTGGGGGGGCGAACACTGTCCTTGTGTCTAGTTGTCCTGGTGTGCATTGCCCTGTAGGGTCATTCTGAGGGTAGGTGTTGAAACAATTTATGTCCAGGATGCGAGGGGTCTGTAGATATTTCCACAGACCTCTTTTTGACTCGTGCAGCGTACAGGTCCTCAGTGGAAGGCAGGTTGTTTTTTCTGCAGTTCTAATTATCCATTGAAATCTCTGTTTGTCTTGTTTGGGTGCAGATCCAAACCAAACAGTTATGGAGTTATAGCAATGAAAAATAGAGTACTGTTCTTGTTGGCCAGACAAACACAGGGCAAAGGATCCCTCTCTCTCCCTCTCTCTCCCTCTCCCTCTCTCTCTCTCTCTCTCTCTCCCTCTCTCTCTCTCCCTCTCCCTCTCTCTCTCTCTCTCTCTCTCTCTCTCTCTCTCTCTCTCTCCCTCTCTCTCTCTCCCTCTCCCTCTCTCTCTCTCTCTCTCTCTCTCCCTCTCCCTCTCTCCCTCTCCCTCTCCCTCTCTCTCTCTCTCTCTCTCTCTCTCTCTCTCTCTCTCCCTCTCTCTCTCTCCCTCTCTCTCTCTCTCTCTCTCTCTCTCTCTCTCTCTCTCTTTCATTGCTTCAACCTTTTTTCTTTTCCTAACAAATCAACATTCTTGTCTCTAGGGATCAGATAGATTTTGTCGTTGCTGCTGTTAGTTGTGAAGTTGTGTCCGACCCATCGCGACCCCATGGACAACATTCCTCCAGGCCTTCCTGTCCTCTCCCATCCTCTGGAGTCCATTGAAGCTCACGCTGGCTGCTTCGGTGACTCCATCCAGCCCCCTCCTTCTCTGTCGTCCCTTTCTTCTTCTTTTGCCCTTCGTCTTTCCCATCGTGAGGCTCTTCTCCGGGGAGTCCTTCCTTCTCATCAGCTGGCCAGAGATACATTTAACAGTTACAATTACCTCAAGGGCACACAAGGACTTGGACATACACACATACGGATCATTCCCACCACAAAGGTATCCACACTTCTCCTCTTGATTCCATCCCTCTGTTGATGCAGCCTAGAACTGTGTTGGCTTTTTGGGCAGCTGCTGCACACGATTGTCTACTAGGACTCCAAGATCCCTTTCAGTTACTGCTATTGAGCAAGGTACTACTTACTGCTGCAGGAATTCTGTGTAGGTCCATTTCAAGGACATCTGATCATCAGCCATTCATTGGCGTGCTTGCAACTATTTCTGAAGAACGATGTTACAGAACGGAGGTCCTTGGCTTATGGCCAGAACTGAGGCCAGTACTATGATTGTAAGTCACAAGGTCAGACGTCGAGCTAACCCGATAACCCGGCGTTGCCCAGAAAAATGTTACGACCAAACGTAATTTCTAATATTGGGTTACCAGAGGGAGCCCCCTTGTGGAGTATTGTGAAGTCGTTACCATGGCAACTCCACTGCGCTGTACCGTGGAAGCTATTTGATGGCAGTACAGTAGAAGCCGTTTTAAGGCACAACAGGCTGTAGCTTAACAGAACACGTACACCCCAAGGAAAGATAGGGGTATCTTACCCCCACGGTATTTGTCTCCAGAGAGTAAGTCACTTGTGTACCAAGTTGGGTTGAAATTGCTCAAGATGTTCCAGATTTATGCTAGAACACACACACACACACACACTTTTATATAGATATATTTTTATTTTGCATACTGATAATCTGTGTATATTTTACAAAGCTGAAAGGCAAGATGTAGAAAGTAAACCCCTTTGGTTTTTATTCCTTCCGATTGAAAAAAAATTAATACAATACAATACAATACAATACCAGAGTTGGAAGGGACCTTGGAGGTCTTCTAGTCCAACCCCCTGCGTGGGCAGGAACCTTATACCATTTCAGACAAATGGCTATCTAACATCTTTTTTTTTATTTTATTAAATTTATACCCCGCCCTTCTCCTTGTTAGGACCCAGGGCGGCGCACAGGCATTATTAAAACCACAAAATACAAAATACAAAATCGATTAAAATATATTAAATTATTAGACCCGTGCTAAAAACCCATTTTAAAACCATACCAAATTAATTTTAAATTTAAAAGTTAGAAGTAGGAAGTCTTCTTAAAGACTTCCAGGAATGATAGATAGATAGATAGATAGATAGATAGATAGATAGATAGATAGATAGATAGATAGATAGATAGATAGATAATAGACAGACAGACAGATGGATTGATAAATGATAGATGATAGATAGATGGATGGATAGATGATATAGATAAATAGATGGATAGATGGATTGATAGGAATACAATACAATACAATAGCAGAGTTGGAAGGGACCTTGGAGGTCTTCTAGTCCAACCCCCTGCATGGGCAGGAACCTTATACCATTTCAGACAAATGGCTATCCAACATCTTCTTAAAGCCAGGAATGATAGATAGATAGATAGATAGATAGATAGATAGATAGATAGATAGATAGATAGATAGATAGATAGATAGATAGATAGATAGATAGATAGATAGATAGATAGATAGATAGATAGATAGATAGATGAGATAGATAGATGAGATAGATAGATAGATAGATAGATGATAGATAGATAGATAGATAGATAGATAGATAGATAGATAGATAGATAGATAGATAGATAGATAGATAGATAATAGACAGACAGACAGATGGATTGATAAATGATAGATGATAGATAGATAGATAGATAGATAGATAGATAGATAGATAGATAGATAGATAGATGGATAGATGGATAGATGGATAGATGGATTGATAGGAATACAATACAATACAATACAAGAGCAGAGTTGGAAGGGACCTTGGAGGTCTTCTAGTCCAACCCCCTTATACCATTTCAGACAAATGGTTATCCAACATCTTCTTAAAGACTTCCAGTGTTGGGGCATTCACAACTTCTGGAGGCAACTTCTATTGGGCTATTTAGATGGTTATAGAAAAATGATGTGTTAATGAATGATATATATCTGCTTATCTAAGATGGGGAGTTATGCTATTAAGATGGTTATAGAATACTCTTGGTAAAGGTTTTGTTAATAATATATATTTGTTTATCTATCGATGGGGAATTATGCTATTTAGATGGTTAAAGAAAGATTATGTGTTAGTGAATGATATATATTTGCTTATCTATAGATGGGGAATTATGCTACTAAGATGGTTATAGAATACTCTTGGTAAATGTTTTGGTTAATGATATATATTTGTTTATTTATCGATGGGGAACTATGCTATTTAGATGGTTATAGAAAGATTATGTGTTAGTGAATGATATATATTTGCTTATCTATAGATGGGGAATTAGGCGATTAAGATGGTTATAGAATACTATCACTCTTGGTAAATGATCAATCAATTAATAGTTACATAAAATTTTAGATAATTATATGGAATCTATAGAGATATGAAGGGATTAAATAAGGGATATTAATAGTAAATAGGATTTAAAGATATTATTAAAGAAAAAATAGATTGAGGCTAGAATACTTGATAAGACTTGTGGATACTGATATTGACTCACAGGATAAATTGTTAGATTTAAAATTAATAAAATGAGATAACCCATGAATAATAACCACTCCTGGAAGGCACAGAATTTATGGATACCCGATTAGGCCTTCTTATATTTAAATTTATTTAAATTTATTTATACTGTTTTTTGTTCTTTTTTGTTTGGTTTTATAAATAGAACATTATTATACAATTAGGCTTTACTTAAAAGGGTATTAAAACAACTAGCAAGATTTGGGACTGAGACATAAGAATTGTAATAATTGATATGAAAATTGAGCGATAAATCTTAAATCTTAAATTATAAAATATCATCAACACAAAATAGAACTGGCTCCGAGGCCGAAATACACCATGTAAATGAGATGAAGAGTGTGGAGTAGAGAGGTAAGGGAAGAAGAGAGAGAAAGGAGAGAGGGCAAAGAGGGGGAAGAGGAGAAGAGAAAGCAGGAGTGGAAAGGGGAGAGAGGAGAAGGAGAGAAGAAGGGGAAGTAGAGAAGGGGAGGGCGTTAGAGGGAAGAAAGGAGGTAGGGAGGAGGAGGAGAAAGGGGAAAGAAAATGATGGATAAGGCACAAATATGGTGTATGGAGAGCAGAAGAGCCCTCTGGGAGTTTTCTGGGTGTTGATGGTAAAATGAAATGATGGTAAAATGGAATGATGTAAACATTTAATTATATAATATGATGCTGGCTATGTAACAGTATATATGTTGTTATTTACTTTGAAAATCGAAAAAAAAAATATCTATTTAAGAGCAGAGTTGGAAGGGACCTTGGAGGTCTTCTAGTCCAACCCCCTTATACCATTTCAGACAAATGGTTATCCAACATCTTCTTAAAGACTTCCAGTGTTGGGGCATTCACAACTTCTGGAGGCAACTTCTGTTCCAGAGGTTAATTGTTCTAACTGTCAGGAAATGATTGGGGTTGTGCCAGTTTGCCTAATAAGGGGGACCCCATTGTGTCGTTTTCGCCAAGTAAGGAGATCATTCCGCAGTAGTCTCCGATGAACATGTTGTGCTCAGGGATTGTATTTCTGTCTGAGTTGCCATAGGGTGGCATTCCTGGCACGAGCATGAAAGAACGATAACCTTCCCCAAGTGACTAAGGTCTTTTTTGTGCCCCTGGCAAGCAGCCCAGTGGGACAGAAGTTAATTTTGTGAGTATATTTGCCTGGCATGTCACGGCTGCTTTCTTTAATCCTTTACTCCGTTCCCTCCCCCCTCCTGTCCCGTCCCCCCCCCCCCCCCCATGGTTGGGTTCTCAGATTATAGATTAGAATAGAATAACAGAGTTGGAAGATCCCTTGGAGGTCATCTGGTCCAACCTCCTGCTTAGGCAGGAAACCCAATACCATATTAGACAAATGGTTATCCAACATCTTTAAAACTAGAAAAGTTCTAAGTTTCTTGTCTCCTTGATTAGTTTCCACCCATTGTTCTTGTTCTGCCCTCAGGTGCTTTGGAGAAAAGTTTGACTCCCTCTTCTTTGGGACAACCCCTGAGATATTGAAATATTGCTATCATGCCTCCCCTGGTCCTTCTTTTCATTAAACTATACAATACAATACAATAGCAGAGTTGGAAGGGACCTTGTAGGTCTTCTAGTCCAACCCCCTGCGTGGGCAGGAACCTTATACCATTTCAGACAAATGTCTATCTAACATCTTAAAGACTTCCAGGGTTGGGGCATTCACAACTTCTGGAGGCAAGCTGTTCCAGAGGTTAATTGTTCTAACTGTCAGGAAATTTCTCCTTAGTTCTAAATTGCTTCTCTCCTTGATTAGTTTCCACCCATTGCTTCTTGTCCTGCCCTCAGGTGCCTTGGAGAATAGTTTGACTCCCTCTTCTTTGTGGCACCCTCTGAGATATTGGAAGACTGCTATCATGTCTCCCCTGGTCCTTCTTCTCATTAAACTAGACATACCCAGTTCCTGCAACCGTTCCTCATATGTTTTAGTCTCCAGTCTCCTCATCCTCTTGGTTGCTCTTCTCTGCACTCTTTCCAGAGTCTCCACGTCTTTTCTACATCATGGCGACCAAAACTGAATGCAGTATTTATTTGCCTCCAGAAGTTGTGAATGCCCCAACACTGCAAGTCTTCAAGAAGATGTTGGATAGCCATTTGTCTGAAATGGTATAGGGCTTCCTGCCTTGGCAGGGGGTTGGACTAAATGACCTCCAAGGTTCCTTCCAACTCTGCTATTGTATTGTATTGTATTGTATAGCCACATGTTGGCATCATATTTGTTAATTCTACTATCCTCTTCTCCTTCTCTTCCTCCCTCCCCATCCTTCTCCACCCTCTTCTTCTCATTCTCCTTCCCCCTCCTCTTCCTCTTTTTCTCCTCTTTCTCTCCTTCTTCCACCTTTAGGTCATTACTGTCCTACATCATTGTAGATTTCACTGATAACATTTAAAAAACGAATAAGAAATAAAATACCATAGCGTCCCTCTGGCTATCCTTTACCGGCCCATCCCCTAATTTTAAACTCTCTGAAAATCGGGCAGCTTCTTTTAACTCCCCTCCCTTCTGCTTTTCAGAGTCACCCATGTCGTCGGAAGAAAAGATGGAGAACCACCTGGTTCCTGATGGCCAGGCTTCGGAGCAGCAGGTAAGTTTTCTAGGCCTGGATTCCCCCTTCATTCCTAAACTCTGGTTGGTTTTAATCTGGATTTGCTGAATAAGCCATTGTTATCAATAATACAATAGCAGAGTTGGAATGGACCTTGGAGGTCACCTAGTCCAACCCCCTGCCTAGGCAGGAAGCCCTATACCATTTCAGACAAATGGCAATCCAGCATCTTCTTGAAGACTTCCAGTGTTGGGGCATTCACAACTTCTGGAGGCAACTTCTGTTCCACCGATTCATTGTTCTCACTGTCTGGAAATTTCTCCTCAGTTCTAAGTTGCTTCTCTCCTTGATTAGTTTCCACCCATTGCTTCTTGTTCTGCCCTCGGGTGCCTTGGAGAATAGCTTGACTCCCTTTTCTTTGTTGTTCGGGTTACGGCAATGGTGTGGAAACAACAGCAGTTGTGTGTCCACAACACATCCTAGAGCTCCAGCCTTGGCACCTGTAAGGCTTGTGGACTTCCAGAGTGTCCACATCACATCCTAGAGCCGTGATGGCGAAACTATGACACGCATGCAGGATGTGGCACGTGGAGCCATGTCAGCTGGCACGCGCGTTCCTCTTTGGGGTTTCTGGCACGCATGATGATCAGCTGTTTTTTGCCCATGCGGCAGTCCCAGAAACTGGAAGAGCTGGTCTTCCGGTCTCTGTTGTGCGCATGTGCATCGGCCAGCTGATCATTATGCACACCAGTAACCAGAAGACAAGCTGGCCAGGGTGCGCATGCACACTTGGCAGCTTCTCTTCTGGGGCGCACGCTCCATTTTCAGCATTCGTTGATGAAAAGGTTCGCCATCACTCTCCTAGAGCAACCTTGGCAACGTTAAGACTTGTGGACTTCAACTCCCAGAGTTCTGAGAGTTGAGGTCCACAAAACTAGCTGAGGAATTCTGGGAATTGAAGTCCACAAGTCTTAAAGTTGCCAAGGTTGGAGACCCTTGTCTTAGAGAACCCAACCAGCCCTTTGATAACTTGGGGTCCAGTTGGGAAGTTTTGAGGTGTGGTCGGCAACTGGCAGCCGCCAAGCCTCGATCCACTCCTCCAACTCAAGGCTGCCGGTATCGGCAGCCGAATTCACCCGGAATTCTTTCCTTGCAGAACGTGATCAGCCGGGTGGCCAGCCTTCCCTTGGTGAGCTCAACCTGCCACGTGGTCTCCTCGGCCTACACCTCCACCAAGGAGACAAGTCCTTACCTGAAGTCCGTCTGCGATGTAGCCGAGAAAGGGGTGAAGACACTCACGGCAGCTGCCCTGTGTGGTGCCCAACCTCTGGTCACCAGACTGGAGCCTCAGAGTGAGTCAGAAGGCCGGAGCAATGTTTTGGGGAGGTGGGTGGAGTAGATGGGCTCCAAAGTTAGGCCCTGTTGTGGATTGGGGGGGGGGGGCTCTGAAGCAATGGAGTCCTATGCTAACCAGGGGGAATTGTGTCTGAACAATAGAGGTTTTCACTCCAGTCCGTAGGCAATGGAGCGACCTGATTGGTTACAATAGGTCGGCTATGATTGGTCGATTGCGCCGGCGGGGTCCTTAAAAAGGGACCACCGCCAGCTGTGTTTTTACTTGGCTTTCTTGCAATAAAGAGCTGATTTTACTCCTAGTGTGTCCTTCCTTTACCCAATCTAACACTGGCAATCGGAAGGCAACTAGGCAAGAGCGAAGCACACAAACAAGGAGCCAAGTCTGGAGACCGGCAGAAACGGGGGACCCACAGCCAGGACAGCTGCTCTACCTATGACAGTATGACGACCCCTCCGCCTGTTTTCCCGGCTCCGTTCGATCCAGCAACCGAAGACTGGGAATTTTTGATGATCCAATTCGAGTGTTACCTGGAGGCACACGACCTTGGAGGCCTCCCGGAACACTGGAAGAAGAACATGTTCCTCAGTTATTGTGGCCGAGAGGTGTTAGCTACGGCGAAGGACCTGTGTGAGCCAACTTCCCTCCAGTCAGTAACCTGGTCGGCTCTTCAAAAGGAAGGAGAGACTATTAATCATTATGTGGCTGTCTTGCGTCGAGCAGCGGCAAACTGTGAGTTCTGGGATTTGGATGATTTAATTCTCGACAGGATCATATTGGGCTGTCGAGATCCAAATCTTCAATAGAGGCTCTTATCGAAGGGAAACTTGACCCTACAGATTGCCCTAGATGAAGCTAGAGCCTCGGAAACTGTTGACTGTTGAACATCATCCGGCCGAGTGGGATACGGAATGCTAAACAATGCGAAAGCATCCGTTTTGAGGGCACCGAGCCAGTCGAGAACGCGGAAGACGCCAAAGCTTTCCGCATGCACAGTGACAGTGGGCGGCCAGCGCGGAAGTTTGAATCGCATTATCCTCCCTGCGGCGGTTGCGCGGAAGACCATCCCAGAACGCAGTGTCAGTTCCGGGAGGCGTTTTGCCAGAGGTGCAGAAAGAAGGGACATATTGTGAGGGTCTGCAGAAGCAGCCAACCCTTGGAAAGGCCCACAGCATCCTGGCAACCAGCGGAACAACCCGCGATGAAATGGCTGCCGCAAACGAAGCCACCAACGCAAAAGACAGACCAGAGGACTCGTCAGGTCCAACAGATTTGCGCCGAAGACGATCCTAAACCTGCGGTCCTTACGTCCATAGGACAGATCTGGACGAGGGTGCATAGGAAAATCAAGGTAACGGTCCGTATTGAGGGAGCACCATGCAAAATGGAGGTCAACACCGGGTCCTCCCATGCTATTATGTACTAGAACGCGATTAGCCGCACCGTCCCCAGTCTATAGAAACACCAGCTGAAGGAACCCTCCCTGAGAATTCGGAACTACCAGGGCAATCAGGTTCCGGTCGTCAGAGAAGGGGTTTTTACGGTCGAGTATGAAGGGTTCGAGGCAAGACTACCTCTCATGGTGGTCAAGAATAAACTGCAAAGCCTGTTGCGTCTGGATTGGCTGGAGGCTTTGGGTCTCGATGTCACCCGAATTCATGAGATTCACACTACCCAAGGAAGCAAGAGTCGGGAAGACTGCGATGAACTGTCCAAGGGGTTCGAGGAAGTCTTCAGCCCTGGTCTGGATAAGTATACGGGGACCCCTATTTCTTTCAATCTTGAACCCCAAAATTGCCCCAATTCATCTTAAACCCAGGAGAGTAGCTTTTGCTCTCCCTCCGAAAATCAATGTGGAGCTGGATGAATTGATTGCACAGGGGATTCTAGAGCCAGTCGACCACGCTCGATGGGAAACGCCGATTGTAACCCCAGTTAAGCCAGATGGGTCGTTCCGCATCTGCACGGACTACCATTGTACTCTGAACTGCGCATTACAACAAAGCGCTTACCCGGTACCTGTGGTGCAGCACTTACTGCATTCGTTGGGACCAGGGAAGGTATTTGCCAAATTAGATTTGACGCAGGCATACCAGCAATTGCCAGTAGATGGCGCTGCAGCAGATGCCCAAACCATAGTCACGCATGGGGGGGGGCCTTTAAATGCACTCGTTTACAGTTCGGAGTTAGTATTGCTCCCGGACTGTTTCAGAGCATCATGGAACGGATGCTACAGGGGATCCCCGGGTTGTCCCTTATTTTGGTGATACAATGGTTTCCGCAAAGGATAGGGCGCAATTATTTAAAAGGCTAAGCGTCGTTCTGGGTATAATTAAAGATGCGGGCCTCCGCCTTAAAAAAGAAAAGTTTAAAATCAATGTGCCCAGGGTAGAATTTTTAGGATATCTTGTTGATGGCTCGGGGATTCACCCCACGGAACAAAAAGTCAAAGCCATTAGGGATGCCCCTACACCAAAAAAACCAGGCAGAGCTGCAAGCATTCCTCGGACTACAGTGATCCCTTGTTTTTCGCGGTTAATGGGGACCGGAACCTTCCGCGAAAACTGAAAAACCGCGAAGTAGGATTCGCACCGGAAACTTGAGTTGGTGGACATCGTTTAAAGCAAGCACTAGGGGGCGCTTGCCTCCTACCGATGCATTTTTCCCCCCTGTATTTTTGAAAAACCCGCGAAGCACTGAAGCCGCGAAACATGAAGCCGCGAAAAACGAGGGATCACTGTACTTAATTTTTATAGCGTCTTTTTAAAACAGAAGGCTAGTGTTTACTGTGAGACGATTCCAGTCACTCTCACTTACGACGTCTCCCTGTTGGATTTGGGGGCCATTTTCAGCAACCGAATGCCAAATGGGGTTGAGGCACCAATCGCCTTCTACTCAAGAACCTTGTCGGCAGCCGAATGCAACTACAGCCAGTTGGACAAAGAGGCACTGGCTCAGTGGTGGGTTGCAGGCAGTACGCCCCAGTACAGGCGTACTGGTACCTGCCCAGAGCACCGGGTATCATTCCGGTACAATACTCCGACGGGCCCACCTGCCTGCCCGCGCTCCTTACCTGTCTTTAAACAGAATCGAACCCACCACTGCACTGGTTGCAGTTGCTAGGCTACAGAGGTGTTTCCTGAATACCTCTATGGAGTTTGAACTAGTCACTGACTGTAAAACGTTCCTGGGCCTGCATGCTGGGCACTGCCCTACACCAAGCATTCTGTCACCGCGCATGACGCGATGGATAATCTTTCTGGTGGCCTACGATTATCGGCTGTTCGACTGACCTGGCAAGTCCCTGGGGCACGCCGATGCCCTCTGCCAGCAACTGTGGAAGACCCAGCCCCTGCCGTACCTGTACTCCTCCAGTCCTCGAAGAACCGGTTCCAGGAAAGTCGGCCACGCTCAGGGCTGAATGCCAGTAGATTCTATTGGCCAACTTGAGAGCAGCAGCAGACCTGACTGGCTGGGCTGCTGCTGCTGTTCCAACCAAACTGCGCAGGTCGAGGCAAGTTCCCCAACGCCCCGCCTACCTGCACAACTGCGTCAGTTAGCTGACTCCTGATTGGTCAGTGCCCTGTCTAGGTGGGGAGGGGTGTTGCATATCCAAATGAAGGAAAGAAACCAAAGAACGAAAGTGGGAAAGATAACATATTGTTATTGGCTGAACCATTTGACAGCTGGGTTAAATACACTATTACTATTCTTCTCTTCCTTAGCTCTTCCAACTTATTACTCTAACCCTGTTGCTTGTACCTTTCAATTTATATTGTTTTTGTTTCCTAATACGATTTGATAGTGTTAGGAGTAGACTCCTATAGTTGGGTAGACAATATATAGTCATTGTAACTTTAAGGCTGGTGGAATGTTAAAGTGCAATTAGTAAGTGCAATTATCTCTAACTATAAGAGGAAGCCGGGAGAGCGCATATCTCTCTCTCTCTGTCAGGGTGGATTTGATTTAAATCAAGTTGATTTAAATCACGATTTAAATCACTAGTAAAAAAGCTTGATTTAAATAATAGTTTTCTACATAAAGACTAATTCTTGCTGGTATAACTTATAATATGCAAGTAGATGAAGATTTTTAGAATAACAACTTTTCATATTTTTTTATCTCCAGTTTAATAGGTTAATCATTCATATTTGGACAACTTTTCTGTTGTACTTAGGAAGGAGAAAAATAATCATTACCTTAATAATAACAATTTAAATAGATTTATTCAACTGAAACAATAACATTACAGCATATGTTATTTGCTTAAACAAACATCCATGTTTGTTAACTAATTTGGCTAAACAATATATATATATATATATTTTAAGAAATTTAGACTTTCATTTTGTAGTACTGCTTGTCTGCTTGCCCCTTCCTCCTCACACTTAGTTTCACTTTCTTCTTGTGCAGATCTATTCCACTCCAAACAATCAGAAAAGTATTGTTTCTATTCTATTCACTGAACTTCTTGAAACTTAGCACTGAAGGGGTTGATTCTGTATTCATAGGTTTGTAGAAGTTAGGATTAAGGTCTGTTTTTCAACTCTGTTCGTTACAACATTTTTGCTGTGAAGAAGAGGCGCATGATCTCTGCTGAGTCAAATTCAGTTTTGAGAACTGCAAAAGTAAACCAAGCATCTGTGATAATATCTTGTAGGCAGAGAAACTGCCCAATAATCTTACAAAAACCTCTGGAAGTAAATGGATTAATGGAATTTATTTACCAAAAAAATTGAACATATACAGCCTTATTCTGCATAATTAAAAAACTAATCTTTATTTCATGATGGAATAACCTTTGGATGGTAATATATTTTCCTCAAAAAGCATTTTTTTTAAAAAAAATCTGATTTAAATTTAAAAAATCCGATTTTTTTGATATATATATATTTTTTAAATCATTGATTTTTATCCACTCTGCTCTCTGCTGGACTTGCTGTTCGATAACTGTTTGCTTGTGAACTGTGATTACTGAAGAAGAAGACGGAAGATTGTGTAAGCTATTTGATATTGTTGAGACTTTGTTTCCGACTCAATTTGACATCACTGCTTGTTGAGCAGTAGCTTAGTTTAGTAGTTTCTTAATCTAGGAAACTTTAAGACACATGGACTTCAGCACCCAGAATTCCCCAGCCACATAGACTTCATCTCCGAGAATTTCCCCAGTCAGCATATTGCTTGAGGAATTCTGGGAGTTGTAGTCCACGTGTCTCAAAAGTAGCCACGATTGAGAACTAGATGACCTCTGATATTTCCTAGCTCTTCTGTTCTAGGCTTCTGCTATAAGACTCTCTTAATCTTAACATTGGCCACGCATACCTGATGAACTATTAATACAAATCTGATGCCCGGGCATCATTCAAGCCATCCTGAGGACTAGCACCTTGAAACAATTTTTTTTGCAGCTGCGATGGCTGTCAAGGCGATGAGGAAAAAAATATCCTCTGGGGATCCCAGTGGAGTTGCTGATCTTGTGTGTTCCTCGTGTCTTTGTATTCTTTTTTTTTTTTAAGTATTCCCAAATAGTTTGAGAGGTGTGCAAAAAAAAAAAAAAAGCTCCATTCCTGAAAAAATCTTGGCAAGTTGAAGCTGTGTGGACTTCAACACCCAGAATTCTCCAGCAAACATGCTGGCTACGGAATTCTGGGAGTTGAGGTCCACTCATGCTAACTGGGGAATTCTGGGAGTTGAAGTCCCCAGATGCTGGCTATGGAATTCTGGGAGTTGAAGTCCCCAGATGCTGGCTATGGAATTCTGGGAGTTGAAGTCCCCAGATGCTGGCTATGGAATTCTGGGAGTTTGAGGTCCACTCATGCTAACTGGGGAATTCTGGGAGTTGAAGTCCCCAGATGCTGCCTACGGAATTCTGGGAGTTGAGGTCCTCTCATGCTAACTGGGGAATTCTTGGAGTTGAAGTCCCCAGATGCTGGCTATGGAATTCTGGGAGTTGAGGTCCTCTCATGCTAACTGGGGAATTCTGGGAGTTGAAGTCCCCAGATGCTGCCTACGGAATTCTGGGAGTTGAGGTCCTCTCATGCTAACTGGGGAATTCTTGGAGTTGAAGTCCCCAGATGCTGGCTATGGAATTCTGGGAGTTGAGGTCCACTCATGCTAACTGGGGAATTCTGGGAGTTGAAGTCCCCAGATGCTGGCTGTTGATTTCTGGCAGTTGAAGACCATAGAGGCTGACTGGATTTCTAGGAGCTGAAATCCATAAATGGTGGCTGGGGGATTCTGGGAATTGAATTCTATAGATCCTGACTGGGGAATTCTGGGAGTTGAAGTATATAGGTGCTAGCTGTGGATTTCTGGGAGTTGAAGTCCACAGAGGCTAGCTGGGGAATTCTGAGTGTCCAGGTCCACACATTTGAAAATTATCAAGATTTATAGACGCTTCTTAGATCGATAAAGGGGATCGTGGGAACTTAAGCTGAGTCCTTGTCCTCTCTCTCTCTTCCCAGTTGCAACAGCCAGTGTGTATGCATGCAAAGGACTGGATAAACTGGAAGAGAAACTACCTATCCTGCAGCAGCCGTCGGACAAGGTGAGTAGCCCTTTGCCACAGGCATTCTGATTTCACAAAGAATCTCGTTTTCCTTGAATCATGTCACAGAGTCAGCCTGCCCCCCTTGGCAACGGATTGATCTCTGGGTGGTCTCCCATCCATCCAGGAGAAACCCAAGATGGCAGGCGCAGACCCAGGACCTTTACAGGGAGTGGATCCCTGAGGCAGCTGTACTTAAAGTTTGCCCATTATGTGAAGCCACTTTCCTGAATGCAGGGAAGTTTCAGGGTACGACAGTTTAGGGGGCTCAGTGACTAAGGCGCTGAGCTTGTCGATCAGAAAGGTTGGCAGTTCGGCGGTTCGAATCCAGCTTCTCTAATTGTTTTCTCTCTTCATCCTCTTAGCCTACAGTTTGGGTTTTCTGCTGAAGTTGGTTGCCCCCCAGGAATTAGATCTTCCTCTAGATTTGCAAGATCATACGAGGCGGTTTCCTGCCTCAGCAGCCGATTTTGAAACAAGCCTTTGAAATCTCGCAATATTTCATTTCAAGCTAACTTCCAGGAAAGGGGGATTTCTCATTATAATCCGAACGCTTTCTTAGAATACTAGCTGGATACCCGTGCTTCCCTATGAAACTATCTGATGGGGCTTGATAGAGTGACACTTAAAGCTTGCAAAATTAATGAGTACCATATTTTTCAGACTATAAGATGCCCCAGAATTAAGACACACCAAGATTTTGAAGAGGTAAATTAAAAAAAAAGTTTTTGCTCTCTGCAGGCGTCCGAAACCCTCTTCACGCCACATTTTTTGTGAAACAGGGGCATGCAGAGAGTTTGAGAGGCCTCCAAAGGGCTCCTATGGGCCAGGGAGGGACAGGTGGGGGGTATGGGAGGTGAAAAATGGACCCGTTTTTCATGAAAATGGGGCGTGCAGAGGGCGTTGGAGGCTTGTAGAGTGCTCCTGGGGGCTGGGGAGGACAAAAATGAGCCAAAAATGACCCTTTTTTGTGAAAACGGGGCTGTTTTTTTTGCAAAAAACAGTGTGCAGAGAGTTTGGAAGCCTGCAGACTGCTCCTGGGGGCTGGGGAGGGCGAGAACAGCTCTGTTTTTGTGAAAGGCCCATTTTTCACTCGATTTTGCCCTTCCACTATTTGCGGGACCGTCTCCTACCACATACCTCCCTTCGACCGATCCGCTCCCACAGAGGGCCTTCTCAGGGTGCCGTCTGCCGGTCAATGCTGGCTGGCGGCGCCCAGGGGAAGGGCCTTCTCTGTGGTAGGTCCAGCCCTCTGGAATGACCTACCCCCCGAACTTCGTACCATCACGGACCTTCGCCTTTTCTGCCGATCACTTAAAATGCACTTCTTCCACCTAGCCGGCGTAGCTTAGATTTTAGCTTAAATTTTAGATTAGATAAAATTTTAACTGGATTTTATAGGGGATTTAAAGATTTTTAGTTAACATTTTAGCACAGGTTATTTAATTTAATTATATTTTAACATTGTATTGTATTTATTGTTGTCTGTTGTGGCATTTTAATTTCCTGTGCACCGCCCTGAGTCCATTGGGGAGATAGGAGCGATATATACATCGAATAAAACCTAAACCTAAACCACTCCCCCAGGAGCACTTTGCAGGCCTCCCAAACCCAAAAAAGAGGTTGAAAACCCTGGGTGCGTCTTATACACTGAATACACCATTTTTGGCCTACCGAAACCCTGCCCCGTGCATCCCATTTTTCACAAAAATTGATGTTCAGAGGGTTTGGGGTGCCTACAAAGTGTTCCTGGGAGATAGGGAGGGTACAGACAAGTGAAAATGGGCTCATTTTTCACAAAAACAGGGTTGTTTTTGCCCTCCCCGGCCCCCGAAGCACTCTACAGGCCTCCCAAAATTTCCGCATGCCCCATAAATTAAATTATCAACCTATGCTAAAATCAAATTAAAATCCCCAATTTAAAACTATCTAAATAGTCTCGACGAGAGGGTCAGGCTAGGCCGGCTTGCTGAAAAAGATGTGTCTTTAGACATTGGTGGAAGAGGCGGAGGTCCGTGATGGTACGCAATTCAGGGGGTAGGTCGTTCCAAAGGGCAGGGCCCGCCACAGAGAAGGCTCTTCCCCTGGGTGTCGCCAGACGGCATTGCCCAGCCGACGGCACCCTGAGAAGGCCAACTCTGTGGGAGCGGATCGGCCGAAGGGATGTATGGGGCAGGAGGCGGTATCGCATATAACTAGGCCCCGAGCCATGGAGCGCTTTTTGCTCGTTTTTGCCCTCCCCGGCCCCCAGGAGTACTCTACAGGCCTCCCAAACTCCCTGATGCTCCGCCTTTCACAAAAACCAGGGTGTGCAGAGGGTTTGGGAGGCCCGCAGAGTGCTCCTGGGGGGCTGGGTAGGGCAAAAACATTTTTTTAAAAAAAAATAAGGAACTCGTTAATTTTGCAAGCTTGAAGTGTCAATTTATCAAGCCTCATCACACAGTTTCGTAGGGAAGCACAGGTATCCAGCTAGTATTCTAAGAAAGTTTGGGTTTTAATGAGAACTCCCCCTTTCCTGGAAGTTAGCGTGAAATGAAATATTGTGAGAGATTTCAAAGGCTTGTTTCGAAATCGGCAGGAAAGCGTCTTGTACGATCTTGCAAAAATTAGAAGATCTAATTCCTGGTGAGCCACTTCAGCAGAAACCCAAAACTCTAGGCCAGGGGTCTGCAAAGTCGGCTCTTTTAAGACTGGTGGACTTCAACTCTCAGAATTCCCCAGCCAGCTATGCTGGCTGGGGAATTCTGGGAGTTGAAGTCCACCAGTCTTAAAAGAGCCGACTTTGCAGACCCTTGCTCTAGGCTAAGTGTCAGGGTTCCAAATAGCATCCAAAAGTAAATCAGAGTCCAAGGCAAAGGATTCCTCGAAGTTCCAATTGATGGAAGAGAGCCATGTTGGCGCATCTGGGAAAACCCGAATCTGAAAGCTTCCCGGTTTTCCCCACCCAGATGAAAGTTCAAGATCTTGGCCCCCCCCGACACCCACAAGTCCATCACACAGTCCAATCTTTCACTGCCACACTGGCAGCTTCTACCCATCCAGTTCCAGTCAGGTGCAGAAACAAAGGATGACCTTGGCTTTCTAGAAAGAATGTTGTTATGGCTACATATCACCCAACCCCGTACAAGTGTCATTCTGCCTCTTTATAAATCTATGGTGAGGCCCCATCTGGAGTGTTGTGTACAATTCTGGTCACCGTACCTTCAGAAGGATATTATAGAAATGGAAAAGGGGCAGAGGAGGACAACCAGAATGAGGCTGCAACGGCTGGGCCTCTTCACTCTAGAACGACGGTGCCTGAGAGGTGACCTGATTGAAGTCTATCAAATCATGCACGGTGTGGACAAAGTAGAAAAGGAAAAACTGTTTTCCCTATTGCACAACACTAGAACTAGGGGGCACTCCATGAAACTTTTGATAACTAGACCTCAAACAAATAAGAGGAAGGACTTTTTCACCCAGGGGATCACTGGTCTATGGAACTCCCTGCCAGAAGAAGTGGTGACAGCTGTCAGCCTCGACACCTTTAAGGAAGGATGAGAGGAGTTCATGGAGAACAAGGGTATCAATGGCTATCATGATGGATGCCTAAGGACACCCTCCGCGATGGAGAGAGAGGCAGGATATCTCTCAATGCCATTTGCAGGGAATAATAAGCAGGTGAAGGCATCTGCTTGGGAAGACCCTGAAGCAAGTGGGGAGCCACTGTGTGAGAGAGAATGCTGGACTGGATGGGCTGTGGCCTGTTTGTTAAGCGAATCCCTTCAGTTGTTAAGTGAATCGCACGGCCGTGAAGCAAATCTGGCTTCCCCATGGACTTTGCTCATCAGAAGGTTGCAAAAGGGGATCGCGTGACACACACACACACCCTGGGACACTGCGACAGTCATAAATAGGAGTCAGTGGCCAAGCGACTGAATTTTGATCATGTGACCATGAGTGCTGCAATGGTCGTAAGTGTGAAAAATGGTCGTTGCTTTCTTTCAGTGCTGTTGTAACTTCCAACCATCACTAGATGAACTGTTGTAAGTCAAGGACCGCCTGCACTCTAAAACCCAGCGAATTCTTGGAGAGAAGGCTGCAGCATTGCGATAGGATCAAATAGGAATTGTTGGAAGGGACCTTAGAGGTCTTCTAGTCCAACCCACTGCTTAAGCAGGAAACCGCATACCATTTCAGACAGATGGCTATCCAACATCTTCTTAAAGACTTCCAGTGTTGGGGCATTCACAACTTCTGGAGGCAACTTCTGTTCCACTGATTCATTGTTCTCACTGTCAGGAAATTTCTCCTTATTTCTAGGTTGCTTCTCTCCTTGATTAGTTTCCACCCATTGCTTCTTGTTCTACCCTCAGGTGCTTTGGCAACCCCTGAGATGTTGGAAGACTGGAAATCACCCCTGGTCTTTCTTTTCATTAAACTAAACATATCCAATTCCTGCAACCGTTCCTCATATATTTTAGCCTCCAGTCCCCAATCAGATTACAGTTCCAACGTTGCAACGTTGCCATTATCAGAACTGCCCTAACAAAGTGAAAATTATTGACATTCCTGTGGTCAGAAAAGGAATCTCAAGATGACCTGTGACTGCGCATGCATAGATTTACTTTTGATGCTAATTGGGGAACGTGATTTATGACAGGCAGAGGGGAGAGGACATAGGGGGTTAAAGCTTAGAAGCCATCAAATAACTTTCATTCTTGGCTACACAGATGTTCAGCTAAGGTGCTAACCCTAATAAATGGACGTTTCTTGAACTTTATCTTGAGGCCGTGAATTAATTGGGGTTTTCCCTTGGGAGCTTCACATACAGATTAATAGAGTTGGAAGGCACCTTGTAGGTCACCTAGTCCAACCCCCTGCCCAAGCAGGAGACCCTACACTATTTCCAACAGGTGGCAGCCCAGTCTCTTATTGAAAGCCTCCAGGGATGAAGCTCCCACAACTTCTGAAGGCAGGTTCTGTTCCATGGGTGGATTGCTCTCATTGTCAGGAAATGTCTCCTTATTTCCAGGTTAAATCTCTCCTTGATTAGTTTCCACCCATTGCTTCTTCTTCTACCCTCAGGTGCCTTGGAAAATAGCTTGACTCCCTCTTCTTTGTGGCAACTGCTATCATATCTCCCCTAGTTCTTCTTTTCATTAAACTAGACCTACCCAGTTCCTGCAACCGTTCTTCATATGTTTTAGCCTCCAGTCCCCTAATCCTCTTGGTTGCTCTTCTCTGCACTCTTTCTAGAGTCTCCACATCTTTTCTACATCGTGGCGACCAAAACTGGATGCGGTATTCCAAGTGTGGCCTTACTAAGGCCTTATAAAGTGGTATTAGCCCTTCAGGTGATCTTGATTCTCTCCCTCTGTTGATGCAGCCTAGAACTGTGTTGGCTTTCTTGGCAGCTGCCTCACATTTAAGTGATTCATCCACTAGGACTCCCAAGGCTCTTCTCACAGTTCATCTCCCTTCCCAGGTGGTAGCAGACACCAAAGAATTGTTGTCTAACAAAGTCACGGGAGCCAGAGATGCCGTTTCCAGCACTGTCAGCGGGGCGAAGGAAGCCGTGTCCAGTGGCGTGAGCGGGATTGTGGGCATGGCCAAGGGAGCCGTCCAGGGCAGCGTGGAGATGACCCGCTCTGTGGTGGCAGGGGGCGTGAACAGCGTGATGGGCTCCAGAGTAGGCGAGATGATCAGCGCCGGTATGGATACTATGCTGGACAAGTCCGAAGAATTGGTGGATTATTACCTCCCCATGACCGATCGAGAGCTGGGTGAGTGCTAATTTCTAATTAAGCCGCTTCCCCTAATCCAGAGGTTGTCAGGTTGTCCTCAACTTACGACCACAGGTTGAGCCCCAAAATTTTGGTTTGCTAAGCAAGAGAAGTGGGTTTTTGCTTCATTTTGCGACCTTTCTTGCCACTGTTGCTCATTGAATCACTGTGGTTGTTAAGTGAGTCACACGGTTGCTAAGGGAATCAGGCTTCTCCTTTGACTTTGCTCCACTGAAGTTGCAAAAGGGGATTATAGGACCACAGGACGCTGCAACTGTCATAAATATGAGTCTATAGATAGACAGATAAATAGAGACAGATTACAGATAGATGGATGACAGATAGACATTGGATGGATGGAGAGATAGATAGAGACAGTTTGCAGATAGGTGACAGTGGATGAATGGATGGATGGAGGCAGATTACAGATAATGACAGATAGATATATGATGGATGGATGGATAAAGACGGATAGATGCAGATTACAAATATATAAATGACAGATAGATATAGGATAGATGGATGGATGGATGGATGGATGGATGGATGGATAGATAGATAGATAGATAGATAGATAGATAGATAGATAGATAGATAGATAGATAGATAGATAGATAGATAGATAGATAGATAGAGACAGATGACAGGAAGATATATGATGGATGGATAGATAGGAGATAGATAGATAGATAGATAGATAGATAGATAGATAGATAGATAGATAGATAGATAGATAGATAGATAGATAGATAGATAGATAGATAGATAGATAGATGATAGGTAGGTAGGTAGGTAGGTAGGTAGGTAGGTAGGTAGATAGATAGATAGATAGATAGATAGATAGATAGATAGATAGATAGATAGATAGATAGATAGATAGATAGATAGATAGATAGATATGACAGATAGATACATGATGGATGGATGGATAGAGACAGGCAGGCAGACAGACAGACAGACAGATAGATAGATAGATAGGGATGGATGGATGGATGGATGGATGGATGGATGGATGGATGGATGACAGGTAAGATAGAGAATTAGGTAGGTCGATGGTTGGTTGGTTGGTTGGTTGAAGATAAGAGAGGGACGAATGGATGGATGAGTCATCCTTGTGCCAGAGAGAATGGAACCCCAGTACTGTATTCTAACCACTGCGCCACCAGAGCTCTTAAATACCTTTTCAAAGTCCGTCGTAATTTTGAACGGTCACTAAGGGACCCGTCATAAGTCAAGGACTACTTGTACTTCTACTGTGAACCTCCCGGCTGAGGTCTTGTCTTTTCTTCTCTTCCAGCTGAACTGGCCACCTCCGTGGAGGGCCTCCCAATTGGCCCGATGAGGCACCAGAAGAACTATTTCGTGCGCCTGGGCTCCTTGTCCGGCAAACTTCGCCAGCGCGTCTTGCCGCATTTCCTAGTGAAGTTGAAAGATGCCAAGGAAGGCACCCAAGATGCCCTCGGCCAGCTCCACCAGACCTTAGTGCTGGTAAGAGAAACCTTCTTCAAACAGGTTTCCTCCAGAGGTGGTGGGTGATTCATCACTGCAGGTTTTTAAGAAGAGACTGGACTGCCATTTGTCTGAAATGGTGTAGGGTCTCCTGCTTGAGCAGGGGGCTGGACTAGATGACCTCCAAGGTCCCTTCCGACTCTGTTACTCTATAATCCCAGATCACTGGGAAAGCTTGCCTCCAGAATTTGTGGTTGCCCCGTCACTGGAGGTTTTTAAGAAGAGACTGGGCAGTTGTGATGTCACAGGGCAGGGACCACACATTCTTAACTCCCATTGGCCGTCTCGCCATGATGTCACAGGGCAGCTATCACACATTCTTAACTCTCATTCGCTCATTTGCTGTAATGTCTCAGGACATCCATGATACATTTTTAATTCTCATTGGCTGATGTTGTGATGTCACAGGGCAGGGACCACACATCCTTAACTCCCATTGGCCGACTTGCTGTGATGTCACAGGGCGGGTACCAAACATTCCTAACTCATGGACTAACATGCTGTGATGTTATTGTGTTGGCATCACACATTCTAGGTTGCAAGCTTCCAAGATGGGATGGAGACTAAACCAGCATCGTTTCTTGGAGAGAAACAAGAAGCCGGTTTGTCAAGACACACAATACAGTACAATAATACAATACAATACAATAGCAGAGTTGGAAGGGACCTTGGAGGTCATCTAGTCCAACTCTCTGCCTAGGCAGGAAGCCCTATACCGTTTCAGACAAGTGGCTATCCAACATCTTCTTAAAGACTTGCAGTGTTGGGGCATTCACAACTTCTGGAGACAAGCTGTTCCACTGGTTAATTGTCCTAACTGTCAGGAAATTTCTCCTCAGGACAATTAATCAGTGGAACAACTTGCCTCCAGAAGTTGTGAATGCCCAACACTGCAAGTATGTATGCATATGCATATTGGAATAGACAATGGATGCCATTATGTGGTTATGTTTAAGTAAGACATGTTTGAAGAAGAAGATAGACCAAAATATGGAACATTAGAGGAGCATTTTGGTGTAATGATATTAACATATATCATGAATCTTTTGATATAAAATCTATAAAATGAGATTATCTATCTCTAGACAAATGGCCATCCAACATCTTCTTAAAGACTTGCAGTGTTGGGGCGTTCACAACTTCTGGAGGCAACTTCTGTTCCACTGGTTAATTGTCCTAACTGTCAGGAAATTTCTCCTCAGGACAATTAATCAGTGGAACAACTTGCCTCCAGAAGTTGTGAATGCCCAACACTGCAAGTATGTATGCATATGCATATTGGAATAGACAATGGATGCCATTATGTGGTTATGTTTAAGTAAGACATGTTTGAAGAAGAAGATAGACCAAAATATGGAACATTACAGGAGAATTTTGGTGTAATATTAAAATATATCATGAATCTTTTGATATAAAATCTATAAAATGAGATTATCTATCTCTAGACAAATGGCTCTCCAACATCTTCTTAAAGACTTCCAGTGTTGGGGCGTTCACAACTTCTGGAGGCAAGCAGTTCCATTGGTTAATTGTTCTAACTAACACAAACTATTTCAAGATCAAAACCAGTCACCTTCCAAAACTGCTCACTCCAACTTCCGGGAGATCTTTAGTGCTATTCAACCTATGTGCTTTGAGTTCAAAATGAACTTAAGTCGATAAGTTTAAGACATTGTTTTTCAAAGTTGGCAGCTTTACGATGTGTGGACTTCAACTCCCAGAATTCCCCAGCTGGGCTGAATGCCCATTGCTCAGGATTTTGCACTGCATAGGTACAGCCACGCATGCTGGGAGACAGAAGATTTTTGGTAAGCAAAGTTTTGGGCAGCTTCTTCCCATCTCTCTGCTTTTTGCCCTCTTGTTAGATTGAACATGTCAAACACGGGGTGGGCCAGAGCCTGCAGAATGGCCAAGAGAAGCTCCATCAGATGTTGCTGGTCTGGAGCCAGAGGCATCCTGGGAACTGCAAGCCATTGGATTCATCAGCACAGCCCGGGGTAAGACTGCAGTTTTTTCTCATCTGTTTGGGGCCAGATTCAATCCTTTTATTTCTTATTTTGTTTTATGTTATTATATTACTTTATGTCATTATTATTATTATTTTATTTTATTTTTGTTTGGTTTTATTTTTGTTTGGTTTTATTTATTTGGTTTTATTTTATTATTTGGTTTTATTATTATTTTATTATTTGGTTTTATTTTAATTTTTATTCTGCTTTGTTTTGTTTTATTATTCTTTTTTAGTTTATTTTTATTTATTGTATTTGTCTTTATTGTTTTCTGTTTTATTGATTTATTTTTATTTTATTATTTGCATTGTTTTATTATTTTTTGTTTATGACCATGGCACGGGACCTAGTTATCTGCGAGATCGCATCCTGCCCCACACATCCCTTCGACCGATTCGCTCCCACAGTGAGGGACTTCCCCGGGTGCCGTCCACTAGGCAATGCCAGCGGGCGACGCCCAGGGGAAGGGCCTTCTCTGTGGTGGGCCCAACTCTCTGGAACGACCTACCCCCCGAACTCAGAACAACCACGGACCTCCGCTCCTTCCGCCAAAAGCTTAAGACCCATTTCTTCCACCAGGCCGGCCTGGCCTAATCTACCTCTCCAGCCTTTAGTCTGAATATTTAAACTGTTTTAATTGGGTTTTTAAGGGGTCTAGTTTTTAAGGATTTTAGGTCTTTTAGCGCAGGGATATAGTTGGTTCAATTCGATTTTATATATTTATAATGTTTGTATGCTTTTTAATCTCCTGTGCACCGCCCCGAGTCCCTTCGAGGAGAGGGAGCGGTCTACAAATTAAACTTGATTTGATTTGATTTTTTCTTTTGAAAAAGTTTTATTGGTTTTAACAATTTATATTGGGAAAAAGGGTAAATAAGGTGATGAATAATATTTGGAGCTTCCACATCGGATCTGATGACCGCCTCCGAGTCTTGATTTGATTTTGATGATTTATTTTATTTGTTTTATTATCTTGTTCTGTTTTATTAATTTAGTTTTATTTTATTATTATTGACTTATTTTATTTTTCGTTTTGTTTTGTTTTATTTTTTAGTTTATTATTTATTTGTTTGTTTGGCTTTATTAATTTATTTTAGTGGTTTTATTTTATTTCTCATTATTTTGTTTTGTTTTATTATTTTACGGTTATTACTTTGTTTTAATTATTTTTCTGTGAAAATACTTCACTGAGTACTAAACAAATCAACCAGTACTAAACCTACATTAAACCAATAGCAACCTGCAACATGCTAAGCCACGATTTGTAAACCATGATGGCTGCAATCCCCCAGCAGATCGGCATACAGGAGTTTGGTGTTTGGTGATACGTAGCCACTTGGGCTCTGTTTTCGGCTGCGACAGCCTCCTGCAGCCCTCTGCTGGCGAAAACAGAGCTCAGGGAAGCCACACGCGGGGTGTCCAGGCTCCATATTTGGTTGCGACGGCTTCCTGCAGCCCTCTGCCGAACAAAATGGAGCCCGAGGAGGCCGCGCACAGTCCACCTGGGTTTCATTTTTTGTCCACGACGACCCCCTGCAGCCCTCTGAGAGAGGGCTCCATTTTCACCCGCAGAGAGCTGCAGGAGGCTGTTGTGGCCAAAAACAGGGCCTCGATGAGTGACGTCAAGCTGGCCATTCCTTCTTCCCCATCTGAGGTCAAACACAACCCTGATGAGGCCCTCAATGAAATCGAGTTTGACACCCCTGGTTTGAGGGCCTTGCGGTACTCCACTGCATACTTCCCTACATGGAGGGAAGTATGCAGTGGAGTCCCCCAAGGCTCTGTTTTAGGCCCAGTACTCTTCAACATCTTCATCAATGGCTTGGACGAGGGGATAGATGGGGAACTCATCAAATTTGCAGATGACACCAAGCTGGCAGGAATAGCCAACACTCCAGAAGATAGGCTGAAGATACAGAAGGATCTTGACAAACCTGAACATTGGGCACTTTACTTTAGTTTAATCGGATATCTATCTAATATCTATCTAATAAAATGAAATTCAATGGCGAAAAGAGTCAGGTTCTACATTTAGGCAACAAAAATGAAATGCACAGGTACAGTATAGGTGGTACCTTGCTCAATAGTAGCAACTGTGAAAGGGATCTTGGAGTCCTAGTGGACAGTCATTGAAATAGGAGGCAGCCATGTGCAGCAGCTACCAAAAAAGCCAACACAGTTCTAGGCTGCATCAACAGAGGGAGAGAATCAAGATCACGGGAAGAGTTAATACCACTTTATAAGGCCTTGGGAATGCCACACTTGGAATACAGCATACAGTTTTGGTCGCCACGATGTAGAAAAGATGTGGAGACTCTGGAAAGAGTGCAGAGAAGAGCAACAGAGGATGAGTGGACTGGAGGCTAAAACTTTTATAGGGATAATTTTTATAGGGATAATTTTTAAATTTTAGAGTTTTATTAATCTTAGCACAGGGAATATTTAATTAGTTTTTAACAATTTTGGATTTTTGTATTTTTTGTATGATTTTAACGATGCCTGTATGCCGCCCTGGGTCCTTTTTTAGGAGAAGGGCGGGGTATAAATTTAATAAAATAAATAAAATAAATAAAACATAGGAAGAATGGTTGCAGGAACTGGGTATGTTTAGTTTAATGAAAAGAAGGACCAGGGGAGACATGATAGCAGTCTTCCAATATCTCAGGAGTTTCCACAAAGAAGAGGGAGTCAAACTATTCTCCAGAGGGCAGAACAAGAAGCAATGGGTGGGAACTAATCCAGGAGAGAAGCAACTTAGAACTGAGGAGAAATTTCCTGACAGTGAGAACAATTAATCAGTGGAACAGATGTTGCCTCCAGAAGTTGTGAATGCCCCAGCACTGCAAGTCTTCAAGAAGATGTTGGATAGCCATTTGTCTGAAACGGTATAGGGCTTCCTGCCTAGGCAGGGGTTGGACTAGAAGACCTCCAAGGTCCCTTCCAACTCTGCTATCATATTGAGGGCATCTTTGCCTTCGACTTCCTAACCACTTTTTTCTGGTGCTGTTTTCTAGGCCGAGTCCCGGGCGCTGGCCATGTTTCGTGGGCTGACTCAACAGGTGCAGCTTTCTTATTTGAACCTCATGTACCAGCTCCGGGGTCTGCCCACCGGCATCCAAGACAAAGCCAAGCTGATCTGGCACACGTTGGAGGAGATCAACATGTCCTTCAGGGCCGCCGGTTCCTTCCAAGAGGTGCCGTCCGATACGCTGGCTCAGAGCTGCCAACGCATCGCCAAAGCCCGGGGTTCGGTGGACGAGATCGTAGACTACGTGGTGCAGAACGTTCCCCTGCCGTGGGTGGTGGGGCCCTTCGCCCCCAGCTTGGTGGAACTGCCTTACGCCTCCAGCATGGAGGGGAACGAGGAAGGAGAAGACCCCAGACCCAAATGCGCTGCGGGGCCTTATATGAGAGCAGAAGGAAACGCTAATTTGGAAAGTTGTAGGAGATGTCTTTCGAAAATGGCTCCCACAAACACTTAGAACAGCTGAAAAACTAAAAAAAATATATAGAATTTTATCAGGGATGTGGATTTCAGATCATCTCCTCTTGGTTGTGCCTTTAGAATAAAATTTCTTCCCCCTCCACCGCAGGGGAGCCCAGAATTTTCGCTGCTAAGTGCCAAATTCGTTCAGCGAGCTTATGGCTTTTCTCGCCACATTTTGTTAAGGAGAAAGCAGGGCAGTTGTTACATTAGTCACACGGTCGTTAAGTGAATCTGGCTTCCCCGTTGATTTTGCTTGTTGGAAGGTCGCAAAAAGGAGATCACACCACACCCCTGGGGGACACTGCAACGGTTATAAGCATGGACCGGTTTCCAAGCGGCTGAATTTTGGCCACGGGGGATGTCGCCGCGATCGTCAGCGTGAAAAATGGTCATAACTCACGTTTTTCCGGGGCTGTTTCGAAGAGTCACTCAACGAAATGTTGTAAGCCGAGGACTACCTGTAGATGGACTTCAACTCCCAGAATTCCCCCAGCCCGCAGAGAATTCTGGGAGTTGAAGTCCACCCCTTTGAAAGAGACCGAGGTTTAAGAAAAGCCACAAGCTTAGATTACCGTATCAGTGGGGGAATCAAAATAGCCAAGATGGCGCTCTTCTGACCCAGGCTTCCTTAGTCCTGGTCCTAGCAAAACCCCTTTTAGTTACACAGCTGTCAGTCACAGTCCGCAAGGCTTAGCAAACAGTCTTTCCGAAGAATGTTTATCAACACGAACCTTATCTCGCTTGGCGAGCTGCCAGATAACTGGTTTCCAAACGCAGGGCAAGGCAAAACTTGGCACAGGATCTCTTATAATAATAATAATAATAATAATAATAATATTTAATATTTATAAAACCGCACCCTCTCCCCCACAGGGACTCGGGGCGGTGCACAGGTAGAATAAAAACAATAAATACATACAAACAATTCTAAAAGCAAATTAAACATAACCTGCGCTAAAATTTTCCCATTAAAACTAACACAGTACTAATTTCCCAAAAAACCCCAAAGACAGAGAGACTTATCCTAGGCCGGCCAGACAGAAAAGGTGAGTTTTTAATTTAAGACGGAAGGAGCGGAGGTCCGTGGCCGTCCTGATATCGGGAGGAAGGTCGTTCCAGAGGGCCGGGCCCGCCACAGAGATAGTCCTTCCCCTGGGTGTCACCCGCTGACAATGTCTAGTGGACGGCACCCGGAGAAGTCCCTCTCTGTGGGAGCGAATCGGCCGTGAGGATGTATGAGGCAGGATCCGATCCCGCAGATAGCTAGGTCCCGAGCCATGGAGCGCTTTAAAGATGATAATTAACACCTCGAAGCGCACCCGGAAGACGACAGGTAGCCAGTGCAGCTCGCGCAAGAGCGGTGTTACATGGGTAAACCTAGCGGTTCCCATAATTGCTCGCGCGGCTGCATTCTGGACTAGCTGAAGTCTCCGGGTGCACCTCAAGGGGAGCCCCATGTAGAGAGAGTTACAATAGTCCAGTCGGGATGTCACGAGCGCATGAGTGACTGTGCGCAGGGCGTCCCGATCCAATAGGGGGCGCAATTGGCGAACCAGGCGAACCTGGTAAAACGCCCTCCTGGCCACGGCTGTCACTTGATCTTCCATGGACAGCCGGGAATCCAGGAGGACACCCAAATTGCGCGCCCCATCCACAGGGGCAAGATGTTCGCCCCCTATGGCCAGCGATGGAGTGAGCTGGTTGAATCGGGCAGCCGGAAACCACAGCCACTCGGTCTTGGTCGGGTTGAGCCTAAGTCCGTTACTTCCCATCCAGATCCGCACGGCTTCCAGGCACTGGCACATTATAGTCACAAACAGAACTTTCCACTCTTGAAACGACCGAAGGAACAAATTGTTTCCTGCGAAAGCCCCCTCCCCATTCGCTCCTCTTTTTGTTTTCTAGGGGAGGGGCCAATCAACTCCAAGGTGTGGCTTTACTCCCACGTCGACCCTGCTTTCTGAGTTGTTCTTGTCTTCTGGCAGCTCTGCGCATGCGCACACTGGGAACAGGCTCCAGCTGTTCCTCTGTCTCACTGCTGTTTCACCGCCGCAGAGCCCTCGTCTGAGCTTTCCTCTGCCCCGAGGACTGGCCCATGTTCCTCCCCAACCTCCTCACTCTCCGACTCTGCTGCCAGCTCCATTGGCCGCCGGCGGGCCACAACAGGTGCCTTGAATGTTTTATCAAAGGGCTGTGGGTTCAAATCTGTTCCGAGCGGCCATCTTTGTTGTTTTAATGTACCCTCTCTGCAGGCAATCCTGCAGCCATCCTATCGAATTGAATAAACGGATTTTCTTGCAATCGAATCTTCATTGAACCAAGCCAGGGGCATTAAGAGTCTCCCCCAATTGTTAAAGATCTTATTAGCTTTTTTTCTATCTTTATGGAAGAAATCAGTCTAACATGGAGCAACTGGGCTTTCCTTGTGGCCTCTTTTCTAACCCAACCCTGCCTATCTTCCAAGCTCACAAGGAGTATTTCTAGGATTAATTTTATTTAAATACTAGCCGTTCCCTGCCACGCGGTGCTGTGGCCCAGTCTGGATAAATGGCCAACCAATCTCTGTGTAGATCTACACTTGCACACACAAACACATACACACAACCACCGTATAACCCCTAACCTACCTACCTACTGTATTTCTCCCTCTCCCTCCTTCAACCTACATACCTACCTACTGCATTTCTCCCTCTACCAACCTACTGTATTTCTCCACCTACCTACCTACCGCATTTCTCCCTCCCTCTATCCCTATAGCTGCCTACCTACCTACTGTATTTCTCCCTCTCTATCTATCTACCTGCCTACTGCATTTCTCCCTCCCTCTCTATCCCTATAGCTGCCTACCTACCTACTGTATTTCTTCCTACCTACCTATTGCATTTCTCCCTCCCTCTCTATCCCTATAGCTACCTACCTACTGCATTTCTCCCTCCCTCCCTATCCCTATAGCTGCCTATCTACCTACTGTATTTCTCCCTCTCTATCTACCTACCTACTGTATTTCTCCCTCTCTCTATCCCTCTACCTACCTATCTACCTACTACATTTCTCCCTCCCTCTCTATCCCTATAGCTGCCTGCCTACCTACCTACTGTATTTCCCTCTATCCTTATAGCTGCCTACCTACCTACCTACTGCATTTCTCCTTGAATCTTATGGACGAGTATTTTATGTCATAAAGGATGACATAATACCTGTGGCCCACTGTTCTCTCTGTATCCATCTACCTACCTTTTCTACAATTTTTCACATTTCCGTTGTGTGTACCTGGCCCAGTGGTTGACATTCTAAGTCATGACAGTGTCAAAATGGCTCACAGGTTGCAAAGGTGAACTTTTTACAGCATAAATAAATAAATACAGGTACTCCTCAGCCTTACGACCACAATTGAACCCAGAATGTACGTTGATAAGGGAGAAATTTGTTCAGTCCGTTTTGCCCCATTTTACAACTTTTCTTGCCACTTTTGTTAAGTGAATCACTGCAGTTGTTAAATTAGTCACACGGTCGCTAAGTGAATCCAACTCCCCCATGGAGTTTGCTTGTCAGGCGGTCGCAAAAGGGGGATCACGTGACCCTGGGACTACGACCATCATAAGTGTGAGTCAAGTTGCCAAGCGTCTGAATATAAATCACAGGGACGCTACAATGGTCATAAGTGTGAAAGACGATCCTACGTCACTTTTTCAGTGCCGTCGTAACTTTGAACGGTCACTAAATGAACTTGTAAATCAAGGATTACCTGTATTTTTAAAAAATGTAGCAGGAATGAGGTAAATATGAGGCATAAATCTCTGAAAGCAAAGAAATAATAATAACCAGCCAGAGAAAAAAATATTTTGGAAATATTCCCACAGACTTTCATATAGAACCAATTTCCAGTTCTTTCAAGAAAGCGTGGATGGATTTGATGAATGCTTCCAATACTTGATATACAGCGACGTATGAATTAATATTCTAATATTCTTCAGTAAATGGATACGATAAAGCAGGGGTCTCCAACCTTTGCAACTTTAAGTCTGAAGGACTTCAGACTTAAAGTTGCAAAGGTTGGAGACCCCTGCGATAAAGAATATTCCGACACCTTCAAAAAACGCAGAGCTGGGCAGAAATGCCTCTTCCCCTTGCAAAAGTGGAAGGAACGGAATTTGGTAGGCCAAGGAGGAAAGAATGAGGGACAGAAGAAAAAGAAAGAAAAGGAAGAACATATGTTTAACATATGAGGAGATTCTGACCAGGGAAAGGTTATTCCACAATTTAGCACAGTGTCTGAACTGATGATCATAGAGGTAGAGAGAAATAGACCAGTTTGGCCTAGTGGTGAAGACACCTGGTTAGAAATGGGGAGTTCTAGTTCGGCCTTAGGCATGAAAGCTGGTTGGGGGGCTTTGGGCCAATCACTGGGAGCCTGGGAATTCTGGTCCTGCCTTAGGTGTCAGAGGCAGTTGGGTGACTTTGGGGCAGTCACCAGGAGACTGGGAGTTCTAGTCCTGCCTTCGGCATGAGAGATAGCTGGGTGCTTTTGGGCCAATCACCAGGAGAAAGATTTCTAGTTTTTGTCTTAGCATGAAAGCCAGCTGGGTGACTGGGCCAATCACTAGTAGGCTGGGAGTTCTCGCCCTGCCTTAGGCATGAGACACAGCTGGGTGACTTTGGGCCAATCTTTAGGAGACTGGGAGTTCTAGCCCTGCCTTAGGCATGAAAGCCAGCTGAGTGACTGGGCCCATCACTAGGAGGCTGGGAGTTCTAGCCCTGCCTTAGGCGTGAGAGAAAGCTGGGTGCCTTTGGGCCAATCATTAGGAGACTGGGAGTTCTAGCCCTGCCTTAGGCGTGAGACACAGCTGGGTGACTTTGGGCCAATCTTTAGGAGACTGGGAGTTCTAGCCCTGCCTTAGGCGTGAGACACAGCTGGGTGACTTTGGGCCAATCTTTAGGAGACTGGGAGTTCTAGCCCTGCCTTAGGCATGAAAGCCAGCTGAGTGACTGGGCCCATCACTAGGAGGCTGGGAGTTCTAGCCCTGCCTTAGGCGTGAGAGAAAGCTGGGTGCCTTTGGGCCAATCACTAGGAGACTGGGAGTTCTAGCCCTGCCTTAGGCGTGAGACACAGCTGGGTGACTTTGGGCCAATCTTTAGCAGACTGGGAGTTCTAGCCCTGCCTTAGGCGTGAGACACAGCTGGGTGACTTTGGGCCAATCTTTAGGAGACTGGGAGTTCTAGCCCTGCCTTAGGCGTGAGAGAAAGCTGGGTGACTTTGGGCCAATCACTAGGAGGCTGGGAGTTCTAGCTCTGCCTTAGGCATGAAAGCCAGCTGGGTGACTGGGCCAATCACTAGGAGGCTGGGAGTTCTAGCCCTGCCTTAGGCGTGAGAGAAAGCTGGGTGACTTTGGGCCAATCTTTAGGAGACTGGGAGTTCTAGCCCTGCCTTAGGCGTGAGAGAAAGCTGGGTGACTTTGGGCCAATCACTAGGAGGCTGGGAGTTCTAGCTCTGCCTTAGGCATGAAAGCCAGCTGGGTGACTGGGCCAATCACCAGGAGACAGTGAGTTCTAGTTCTGTCTTAACCACGAAGGGCAGCTGGATGACTTTGGGCCAGTCCCTCCCTTTCTGGCCAACCCACCTTACAAGGTTGTTGTAGGGGAGAAAATAGGAAGAGGAAGGTGTGCTAGCTATGTTAATATTTGTTTCAAAATAATAATAAAAGTGGGACATAAACGAATAGTTCATTTTTAGAGCTGGGTTTACATGTTGACAGTGGTGTGGATGAGAAACATTTGACAGAGTGGGCTCTCTGGCTAACTTTTCCAAAAACGACTCATTTTCAACAGCTAAGAGGAACAAAGGAAGGGAAGGGAAAGGAAAGAAGAAAGGAAGGAAAAAAATGAGGGAGGAACAGGAGGAAGGGAAGAAAGAAAGGAATGTGAAAAAGAGAAAGAAAAGACATGAAAATAAGGAAGGACAAGAGGAAGGAAGGACAAAAAGGGAAAGAAATGCCAGGGGGACGTTTCATCAGGTACGCCTGATGCGCCAATTGCTCCCCTTACTGGACCGGGCTGCCCTTCGCACAGTCACTCAAGCACTCGTGACATCCCAACTCGACTACTGTAATGCTCTCTACATGGGGCTCCCCTTGAGGTGCACTCGAAAGCTACAGCTAGTCCAGAATGCAGCCGCGCGGGTGATTACGGGAGCCCCTAGACACTCCCATATAACACCGATCCTGCGCGAGCTGCGCTGGCTTACTGTAGTCTTTCGGGTGCGCTTCAAGGTTTTGACGACCATCTTCAAAGCGCTCCATGGCTTGGGACCTAGTTATATGCGAGACCGTCTCCTGCCCCATACATCCCTTCGGCCGATCCGCTCCCACAGAGAGGGCCTTCTCAGGGTGCCGTCGGCCGGGCAATGCCGACTGGCGACACCTAGGGGAAGGGCCTTCTCTGTGGCAGGCCCTGCCCTTTGGAACGACCTACCCCCTGAACTTCGCACCATCTCGGACCTCCGCCTCTTCCGCCAATGTCTAAAGACACATTTCTTTCACCAAGCTGGCCTAGCGTAACCTCCCGCTGGGACTATTTTAGACAGTTTTAATTTGGGGATTTTAATTGGATTTTAGCATAGGATAGGAATTTAATATGTCTTTTAAATTTTGTATTTTGTCATTTTGTATGTTTTTTAAATTCCTGTGCACCGCCCTGGGTCCTCTCCGGAGAAGGGCGGGGTATAAATTTAACTAAAATAAAAAATAAAAAATAAAAGAAGGAGGGAAGAAAAATGGCAGAAAGGAAGAAAAGAAAGGAAAAGAACAGGAGAAGGGGAAAGGAGGGAGGGAGGGAGGGAAGGAAGGAAAGATTACATACATTCAATTGCCTGGTTTGGAGAGGGGAGAAAGAGTCTTTTTTTTGTCATTGCATCCCCATATCAGGTCAAATCACTAAACCAAGACACCCGATCCTGGCTTATTTGGATATTGTGCAAATAAGCTAGTGTGGTTAGTATATAGCACAGGAATCATTTACTCAGGCATCTGGATTAATTCAACAAACTAGGGTTATATTGCACAGAGGTTACCCTATAATGAAATGGCAACTGTTGCTGTTTCTTTTCCTCCTTGCCTTTTGCTTATTTTAGAATAAGCATTTTAATATTAGATTATGCTTCGCAAATAACCAAAGGGACATTGTTATTATTAATAACAGTCCGTCTTTGGTTATTATTAACATTAATATCACGATTATTAATAACAGTAGCAATAATCACTATTGCCACTTTAGCCTAACATTTTGCTCCTGGTGCAGCCACCGAAAAAAAATTGGGAGGGAGAAGACGGGACTCGAACCGACGAATCCTCCAGAGATCGAAGGTATACGCATGCGCCAATTCTTCAATCGGCAAACTAACCACGGCGCCTGCAATAGCTCTCGACGGCCACTGGGTCGAGCTCTTCACCGCGCATGCGGAGACCGCGGACAAGGCGTCCATCTCCCTCTGAGGAACGAAAGGGGAAGCTTCTGCGTTCGCGAGAAACAGCCCTTGAGATGGCTCTGCGCACGCGCATAAAGGGCCCTTCTACGAGTGCGCACGCGCGTGAGGAAGGGCTGGAAGCAAAGCATTCTGGGCAATGTGGGCAAACTCTTAATCGTTTTGTAATTTTAAAAGGTTTGTTAATTCTGCCAAATAAAGATCGTTTCGTGCGCTTTTAGGATTTGATTTTAAAGTCTGGGAAATTATGCACAAAGTTTTTGCTCCCTTGATTTCTGAAGTGTTGAATTAATAAAGTGTTTTTAATTCTGTCTAGCATTTTAAAAACGCTGGAATCCCTTTTCGATGCTAATATTATATAACATTCTTATATATTATATTTCTGCATATCTTGCCTCTTTTTTTTTCATATGCCATTTCATCTTCTCCTCCTGAACCTCCTAACTGGTTAATATATAAAAACTACTGAATTTAAAGAATTACCATAATGGGGAAGAAAAATGGGATCATTAGATTTATTTTATTAATTACATCGATAAGCCCTGCAGGAAGGAAATATTCCTTTCTCTTACTAATTGATTGTGTGCAGGAGTTGCATATCAGCTGTTGGGCAGAATTAAAAGAACAATCAACTAGTATTCATAATAAAATACCATACTGTAGGAAGGGAGCACCTACCCCTCTCCTAGGAAAATGAAATATTTTAGGAAATATTAAAAAGGTAGAATATTTCCCCTAAAAGGGAGACAGAAACTCGCCCCACCCCACCTTTTATCAATGGGCCATTAAGGTCTGAGGCAGTCTATTCTACATAACAAAGATCTACCTCCTTCAGCAAGAGCCATCGGAGGAATTGCCCAAAGCCCTTTCATGACATCATCACCCACCACGAGTCAACCAAGCTTGGGACTCAGGACAGCCTACAGAGTTGCCCCATGGGAATTTGATAACCAATCAGAATACAAACTCAAATTCAAAGCCCAGCAGAGGCTATAAATCTCTCTCTCCTACACACATCCATGTGTCTTTTAGCCCCAGACATCAAACCATGTGGTCCTGTCCACCGTTAAACCATCTTTCCAAGCAGCCACCATGTTTCTAGTGTCTTTTTCCCCACTTGGAACTGAACCCAGAAGGACATTTCTTCCAACAATATATTATCTAATACGTTTAAAGCAGGGATGTCCAAACTTGGGAACTTTAAGACTTGTGGACTTCAACTCCCAGAATTCCCCAGCCAGCTTGTGGACTTCAACTCCCAGAATTCCCCAGCCAGCTATGCTGGCTGGGGAATTCTGGGAGTTGAAGTCCACAAGTCTTAAAGTTCCCAAGTTTGGACATCCCTGCTTTAAAGAGAAATTCTATACATGCTTAGGCAGAAATGAGCCCATCTGAGTTCAACAGGCTTTCTCTACATTGTATGTTTAATAGTAGATGTTGGGGGAAATTGGGAAAATAATATGAGTTGTAAAATTTAGATGAAATACATTATAGTCCTTGATTTACGACCACAATTGAGCCCAAAATTTCTGCTGTTAATTGAGACATTTATTAAGTGCGTTTTGCCCCATTTATGATCTTTCTTGCCACCGTTGTTAAGTGAATCCATGCAGTTGTTAAGTTAGTGACACAGTTGTTAAGTGAATCTGGCTTCCCCATTGACTTTCCTTCTCAGAAAGTCGTAAAAGTGGATCATGGGACCCCAGGACGCTGCAACCGTCATAAGTACATGCCAGTGTCCAAATTTCAGTCATATGACCATAGAGATGCTGAAATGGCCATAACTTTGAAAAATTGTCATCAGTCACTTTTTCCAGGGCTATTGTAACTTCAGTCACTAAATGAATTATTGTTCAGTCGGGGACTACCTGTATATTAGTCCTCAACCTACGACCCCAATGGAGCCCAACATTTATGTTGCTAAGTGATATTTCTTAAATGAGTTTTGCTCTATTTTACAGACTTTCTTGCCAGTTTTGTTAATTGAATCACTGCACTTGTTAATAACATGGTTGTTAAGTGAGTCTGGCTTCCCCTTGGACTCTGCTTGTCAGAAAGTCGCAAACGTGACTCCAGGACACTGCATCCATCATAAATATGAGTCAGTGGCCAAGCACCTGAATTTTAATCATGTCACCATGGAGGATGCTGCAATGGCCATAACCTTGAAAAATGGTCATAAGTAACTTTTTTCACTGCCGTGGCAACTTTGAACAGTCACTAAATGAACTGTTGTTAAGTCGAGGACTACCTGTATATAATATAAATGTGAACATGCCCTGAAACCTTGAGGCTGGGTTGAATTTTAGCCCAGAGATTGCTGACTCTCTTAATAAATAATAGATAATAGATAATAGATAATAGATAATAGATAATAATATAATCAATAATAATATAATCAATAATCAATAATAATAAATCTAGTTTAGAGTTTAGAACTCTGGCCCGATACAGCTCTAGCCAATTAGTAAATGGATGTTGGTATTTTAAATGGGAATTTTAGCACAGGTTTCTTATTTAATTCATTTTAATTATTTTTATTGTATTTCTTGTTATTTATTTGTGATTTTAATTCCCTGTGCACCGCCCTGAGTCCATCTTGATGGAGATAGGTGCGGTATATAAATTGAAATAAATTGAAATTGAATAAATAATAAATAATAAATAATCTTAAGAACATAAGAACAGCCTTGCTGGAACAGGCCACAGCCCATCCAGTCCAGCCTTCTGTCTCACACAGTGGCTCCCCATTTGCTTCAGGGTCTTCCCAAGCAGATGTCTTCATCTGCTTATGATTCCCTGCAAATGGCATTGAGAGATATCCTGCCTATCTCTCCAACCCGGAGGGTGTCCTTAGGTATCCATAATGATAGCCACGGATACCCTTGTTCTCCATGAACTCCTCTCATCCTTTCTTAAAGGTGTCGAGGCTGACAGCTGTCACCACTTCTTCTGGCAGGGAGTTCCATAGACCAGTGATCCTCTGGGTGAAAAAGTCCTTCCTCTTATTTGTTGGAGGTCTAGCTATCAAAAGTTTCATGGAGCGCCCCCTAGTTCTAGTGTTGTGCGATAGGGAGAACAGTTTTTCCTTTTCGACTTTGTCCACACCGTGCATGATTTTACAGACTTCAATCTATAGACTTCAATTGGAACTCTGAGCAATACTTTGTCCTGGGCTCTGATTTAATTTTGGGTGCTCTTTGGAACCCTGACACTTTACCTATTTAGGAAAGTGAGACACAATCACAATACTTGAAGGTATTTCACATAGTTCAGAGACCCCTCCCCAAGGTCACCAGGGGAGGGTCTTCCTCCCTATAATCAGCTGATAGCCAAAATATACACAGAAGCTCTCAGGTTAATCTCAAGGACCACGAAAAAAACAGATAAAAATGTCTTTCAAACAAAAATGACTTTGCAACTTCGTGAGCCCACCTCCATCTCACGAATTCAGCAACCAGAGAATTTATTCTTGCTTTTTAATGCAATTGTTTTTAATTAGTCAGCCCGGTAGCTGTGGGATCACCTGAGGGTGTGCTATCCCGATTCTGAAGAGAGACCAGAATAAAAATAAAAATCCAATCCAAGACTAGTTAAGACTGATTTCTGACCACAAGATTGTTGTGTTCGTCCTCTATGCCTTTTTCTTTTCATCTTTACAGCCTTATTTCAAAGGCTTTAATTACTTTTAGGTTCCTCTCGCTATGAATTATGATGTTGGGTTTGGCTGCATTTTAAGAAGCGAGTAATTTTTATCCTCCCGTCAGTATTTTTAGCCGGCCATTTTGAACGTAACAAATTTGGGGGGGAAATCAGGGCAACCTACATATTTTTGTGCTAAATAAAAACAAGTAACTATGATACGCAGGAACTGAGTATGTCTAGTTTAATGAAAAGAAGGACCAGGGGAGACAGGATAGCAGTCTTCCAATATCTCAAGGGTTGCCACAAAGAAGAGGGAGTCAAGCTATTCTCCAAAGCACCTGAGGGCAGAACAAGAAGCAATGGGTGGAAACTAATCCAGGAGAGAAGCAACTTAGAACTGAGAAGAAATTTCCTGACGGTTAGAACAATTAAGCAGAGGAATAGCTTGCCTCCAGAAGTTGTGAATGCCCCAACACTGCAAGGCTTTAAGAAGATGTTGGGTAGCCATTTGTCTGAAGTAGTGTAGGGTTTCGTGCCTAGGCAGGAGGTTGGACTAGATGACCTCCAAGGTCCCTTCCAACTCTGCTATTGTATTCAGATGGAGAGAGGAGTCTACTGTCCCAACAGGGTAGAATCTTGTCATGATTGTAGGCGGAGGTCACTAGCATCTGACAGACATTCAGGATCTAAGGAAGGTTGGGCTGTCTAAATGCTTGGAAGAGAGACCACCAGGAGATCCCAGGGCTCTGGGCAAAAAACATATAGTAGAAAATTTTTCAAACTATGTCAACTTTTAAGATGTTGTAGCGGTTACCTCCCAGAATTCCCCAGCCAGCAACTGTGGACTTCAATTCCCAGAATCCCCCAGCCAGCAGCTGTGGACTTCAACTCCCAGAATCCCCCAGTCAGCAGCTGTGGACTTCAACTCCCAGAATCCCCCAGTCAGCAGCTGTGGACTTCAACTCCCAGAATCCCCCAGCCAGCAGCTGTGGACTTCAACTCCCAGAATCCCCCAGCCAGCAGCTGTCGATTTCAACTCCCAGAACTTATGGCCATTACAGTATCTCCATGGTCACCCGATCAAAATTCACATGCTTGGCAACTGGCTCGTATTTATGACGGTCATAGTGTCCCGGGATCACATGATCCTCTTTTGCGATCTTCTGACCAGCAATGGGGAAGCCAGATTCACTTAACAACCGAGTTACTAATTTAACGACTACAGGAACAACCATGGCAAAGAAAGGTCGCAAAATGGAGCAAAACTCCCTTAACAACCGTCTCGCTTAGCAGCAGAAATTTGGGGCTCCGTTGTGGTCCTAAGGACACACAGAGAATGTATTGGCTGAACAAAACTCCACATTGGCGACAGGAAGGGCACCCGGCCATTAAAACACTCTTCTAGCTCCGTTCAGTTGCCCAAACTCCACACACACCCCTAAAGGGATTACGGGGACATTAAAAGATGATGATGATTGTGGTCATAAAGCGAGGACTACCTGTATTTGTAATCTATAGTTCCATCTTTGCTACAGGCACTTCCCCTCTGTTGCCAAGATAATAATAGGCTACAAAAACAGAAACATTGCTGCATGAGAACATGGCAACAGATTAACCACAGACCTGAATCACTTTCTAGGATTTTTATTATTATTTATTATTATTTATTATTATTTATTATTTATTATTATTTATTATTATTACTACTACTACTACTACTACTACTACTACTACTACTACTACTACTACTACTACTACTACTACTACTACTACTACTACTACTACTACTACTATTGGAAAATGATTCTCTAGCCGGTTTGCAAACAAACCACAAAAGGAATTGTGTAAAAAAAAAAAGTTGATTTAGTAACTGAGCTACTTCCGGGTAAATCTGCTTTAACAGTTCTATCCTGTGTCTTTATTTTCTTTTCCCCATCTTTATCACTGTTTATTTATTTATAAATAAAATAAATCTTTACCACGAAGCTCACTGGAGAGATAAATTCAGGTTATTTCATTTAAAATTCAGCTCTAAGGAATCCTACCCCAAGATCCCTGGGGGTGCCCAAATTTACTTTCCTTTTCATGAGAGAAAGTGCAAACTTTCCCCCAACCCCCTTTTTAACAACTATTTTGACCTTTTGCATTTTAATTTAGTTGGAATAAAACTAACATTTTCACCAGAGAGAAAGAAAAAAAAAAACGAGAGAAAGTGGAAACGCTCCCATTCCGAGACCTGGTTTAATCCGAATTCACTCCGGATTAGCCAGGATCCAGTCTTTCCCCCACTTTTCTTCCCATTGGGGGAGGGGGAAAGAAAGATTCCCCCCCCCCCAAACCCAACTTTCCAACTTTCCTGCCCACCCCCCCGCTCCGAATTTGCCCCTTTCCGGCGCCGTTTACACCAGAAAGCGGAGTCGGTCCCCCCACTTTTAGAAACCGGGTGGTTTAGAGAGAGAGGGGGGGGAGGGGGAGAGAGAGAGAGGGAGGGAGGGAGAGAGGGAGGGAGGGAGGGAAAGAGAGAGAGAGGGAGAGAGGGAGGGAGGGAGGGAGGGAGGGAGGGAAAGAGAGAGAGAGGGAGAGAGGGAGGGAGGGAGGGAGGGAGAGAGAGAGAGGGATGGAGGGAGAGAGAGAGAGAGAGAGAGAGGAGGGGGGCTTTTGGGGGAAAGAGGTCGCCCCCCCCTTTTCCCCAACTCCTGAGCCGGCCCACATTCCGAAGTGCACGTGACGCCTGCTTGCTCCTGATTGCCTCCAGCAACAAAAGGCAGTCACTCCGGAGTATAAAAGCCCAGCTGAGACGCGGAGGGGGCGTGACTGCGCCATTTGTGGAAGTGACTCTTTACTTCGGTCCGGGTAAGTTGGAGAACGGCGTCTTTCTCTCTTTCTCCGTCTCTCCTCCGTTCCGTTCCTCCTCCCTCCCTTCCTTCTTTCTCTCCTTCCTTTTTTCCTTTCTCTCTCTCTCTCTCTCTCTCTCTCTCTCTCTCTCTCTCTCTCTCTCTCCACCTTCCTTTCTTTTCCTGGTTCTCTTTCTCTCCGTTTCTCCCTCTTCCTATCTCTCTTCCTAGTCTCCCTTTTACTCTTTCTCTCTCTTTCTCCCTCTCCTTCTGTTTTACACTTTTTCGCCTTTGCTTTCTTTCTCTCCCTGTTTTTCCCTCCGCGTTCCCTTTCTCCCTCTTTCCCTAACTCTTTCTCTCTCCTCCTCTTTTCCCTCTTTCTCCTCACTTTTTCTTTCTCCCTATCTCTCTTTTACACTTTCTCCCTTTCTCCTTTGCCCTCTTTCTCTCCCTTTTTTCTTCTCGTCCCTTCTTTCTCTCTCTTTCCCTCCCCTTCTTTTCCCCTCTTCCTCTTCACTTTTTTCTTCCGCCTCTTGTATACTTTCTCCCTTTTTCTCCTTCTCCCTCTTTCTCTCCCTTTTTCCTTCTCCTTCCCTTTCTCTCCCTCTGCCCTCTTCCCTTCTTTTTTCCCTCTTTCTCCTCACTCTTTCTTTCCCTGTCTCTCTTTTACATGTTCTTTCTCCCTTGTTCTCCTTTGCCCACTTTCTCTCCTGTTTTTTCTTCTCGTTTCCCTTCTCTCCTCTTTCCTCCTCTTCTTTCCCTTGCTTTTTATCTTTCTCCTCCTCCTTTTACACTTTCTCCCTTTTTCTCCTTCTTTTTCTCCCTTTCTTCGTTCCCTTTCTCTCGCTGCCTCTCCCTCGCTCCTCTTCCCTTCTTTTCCCCTTTCCCCTTCAGCCTTTTAATCTTTCTTTCTCCCTTTCTCTCTCCCTTCCCCAACTTTCTCTCCCTCTCCGGCAGCTCTCCGCGCGTGGGTGCGGTGGGCGGGTCCATTCGTGGTCTGTTCGTGGGTTAAGTCTGTTAATCCTCATCCCGGTTCTAAAACCGTGCAGAGTTTTTAAATCGCCCCGGCCGGCGCCTGAAAAGAGTTGCTTAAATAATAAAGGGTCTTGTCTTTAAAAAAAAAACTTTTAATAAATAAATGTGGTGCTTTTAAGTCGACTGCATGAATGCATGGACACGTGTCCTCCAGTGAGTGTCGCCTCCTAGCAGAACCCCGCAGTCTTGTGAACTGGGGAGGCATTTAAAAGCGGGCTGCTTTCAGATGACAAGATTATCAGACTTGGAAAGGGACCTTGTAGGTCATCTAGTCCAACCCCCCTCCCCTATCCAAGCAGGAGACCCTACCTACACCATTTCTGACAAATGGCAGGCCTGTCTCTCCTTGCAAGCCTCCAGGGATGAAGCTCCCACAACTTCTGAAGGCAATTTAATACAATAGCAGAGTTGAAAGGGACCTTGGAGGTCTTCTAGTCCAACCCCCTGCCTAGGCAGGAAACCGGATACCATTTCAGACAGATGGCTATCCAACATCTTGAAGACTTGCAGTGTTGGGCCATTCACAACTTCTGGAGGCAACTTCTGTTCCACTGATTCATTGTTCTAACTTCTCTTCCAAAACCTCCTTTGGAAGAGCAGTCTATCTGAGAGGTAGCTCGCTCCTGCTGCTTCCACTGGCATAGCACCTGGATCCTGAAATCTGTATATCTTAAAACTGCTAAGGTTGTCAAACCGGTTGGTTGATTCGTGTCCGAAGCATCACAATTAAAATAAGGCATAGTAGACGACATACATTTCAAATATAAAATGTATAAGATTAAAATATGTATAAATTAAACAGATCTTGCCCAGAAATTAGCAACATTAATCGGGTGCCAAAACCGGTTTAGTAGTTAGTTAAAAGCCCAGTAGGAGCCAACATTGATTTAGTTTTGTCTTACATACATATTTTAAAGAGGCTTCTGTTGAGAAATTTGAACGCCTTGTATTGGGTTAAATTTTAGACGGCTCCGTTTTGCTAATCAAGCAGTTTTCACTGTTTGGAAGGCCGTCAATCACAGTGGAATTAGTTCCTCGACTTACAACAGTGACCATTTAGCGACCATTCAAAGTTTCAACAGCACTGAAAAAAAGTGAATTATGAGCATTTGTCACACTTAATGACCACTGTGACATCCTCATGGACATGCGATCAAAATTCAGCCTCTTGGCAATTGACTCCTATCTATAACGGTTGCAGTCGCCTTTAGCGACCTTTTGACTAGTAATGGGGAAACCAGATTCACTTAACAACGATGTTACTGACTTAACAGCTGCAGTCATTCACTTGTGGCAAGAAAGGTCGTAAAACTGGGGCAAAAAACACTTAACAAGGGTCTTGCTTAACAACTGAAATGTTGGTTGTGGTCGTAAGTCAAGGACTACCTCTATAAAACTTTAAATGAAACTCCAGGGCTCCCAAACATGGTTAACCACTTAATTCCTTTTTCAAAAACTGTTTTTTTTCTCCTGCCTCTTTTCTCCTGAAATTTGAGGCATGGGTACTTTTTATCTATTTGGGAACATTTTTTTCCTTAAATTAGCAATCTTTTCAATCAATCCCATTTAATTTTCCTCCTGTGTCCCATTTCATTTGGGCTCAGCCTGAAACAAAACTGGGTACCCCTGCATTAATATTTTTTGGGGGAAAGGAATGGCAGTTGAATTTTGTGGTTTGGAATTGAAAGGTAAAATCTATTCAAAATGGTACAATTTTTTTTTTTAAAGGCCACCGTTTATTTTCTTACTTGAACAACAGAGTTGGAAGGGACCTTGGTGGTATTTAGGAATCCAAACAGAGCTGGGAAGGGACCTTAGAGGTCTTCTAGTCCAGTCCCCTTACTCAAGCAGGAGATCCTATATATACCATTATTGTTAGGAAGCTTAATCTCCTTAATTCCAGGTTGCTTCTCTCCTGGATTAGTTTCCATCCATTGTTTGCTGTCGTGACCTTCTCAGTCAGGAAAACCTATCCCATTTCAGACAAATGGTTGTCCAGCCTCTTCTTTAAAAACTTCCAGTGATGAAGCTCCCACAACTTCAGGAGGCAGGTGGTTTCCACTGGTCAATTGTCCTCACTGGTTGCTTCTCTCCTTAATTAGTTTCCATCTGTTGTTTCTTTTCCTGCCTTGAAATGCTTTGGAGAATAGTTTGACTCCCTCTTCTTTGGGGCAACCCCTGAGATATTGGAAGGCTGCTATCATGTCTCCCCTGCTCCTTTTCATTAAACTAGGCCTACCCAATTCCAGAATGGTTTGTGCAAGGCTTCTAATATGCTGACTCTCTTGCTAATGTGAAAAAAACACACAATTATGCGTTACTTCTAATAGCAAATTCCAGTAAGATCAGATGCTGCCAGGGAGACATGCTGACTTATGCCAAACCTCCATTGTGACATCCTTAAGTTGCTAGATCAGGCCTTAAGCAATCTTGGGCGAAACTCATTCACATGTTAAAATCATTCAAAAGAAGCCCATGAGAATTTAGCATCCTGTTTTCCAACCTTGGCAAGTTTATTTAAGAAGGGTGGACTTCAACTCCCAGAATTCCCCAGTCAGCTGTGCTGGAGAAAGGCTTGTTGAACTCTGCCACGTTGGCTTAATCTCTTTAGCTATGATGGCTAACAAGTCAGAAGCCACTGTTTTGTCTTTCTCTTACACTCTGGCTGGGGAATTCTGGGAGTCCTGTAATTGAGTTGATTTAGATGCCAATGTTAGCCCAGTATTTACAATATACATAACGCACGGTAAAATCGTGGCTTGGTTTCCTTAGCTATGATGGCTAATAGAATCCACCAAGCCATAATTTGTTGTCGTCTTGCACGCTGACTGGATAATTCTGGGAGTTGAAGTCCAGCAGTTTAGGTGATTTATATGCTGATTTTGGCCCATTATTTACAATATGCATAATGCACCTCTAAAATCTTGGCTTAATTTCTTTAGCTATGATGGCTTACAACTCTTCAGTCCACCAAACCACCGTTTGCCTTTCTCTACCTGGCTGGGGGATTCTGGGAGTTGGTCCTGCAATTTACATGAATTCTATGCCAATTTTGGCCCAGAATTATAATATATATATCATACCCCTGTCAAGTCTCAACTTTATCTCCTTAACTATAACAACTTAGATTTTACAAGGGTATGATGTGTATTGTAAATTCTGGACCAAACAATAGCTTAAGGTAAAGATTCCCCTCGTACATATGAAGAACGGTTGCAGGAACTGGGTATGTCTAGTTTAATGAAAAGAAGGACCAGGGGAGACATGATAGCAGTCTTCCAATATCTCAGGGGTTGCCACAAAGAAGAGGGAGTCAAACTATTCTCCAAGGCACTTGAGGGTAGAAAAAGAAGCAATGGGTGGAAACTAATCAAGGAGAGAAGCAACTTAGAACTGAGGAGAAATTTCCTACCTAAATTAGCTTTCTTTTTTTAAAAAAATCCTTTTTTTTTAATCCTTTTAAAGCAGGGATGGTGAACCTTTTCCCAAACCAGAACATAAGAACAGCCTTGCTGGAACAGGCCACAGCCCATCCAGTCCAGCCTTCTGTCTCACACAGAGGCTCCCCATTTGCTTCAGGGTCTTCCCAAGCAGATGCCTTCACCTGCTTAGGATTCCCTGCAAATGGCAGTGAGAGACATCCTGCCTATCTCTCCAACCCGGAGGGTGTCCTTAGGCATCCATCATGATAGCCATGGATGCCCTTGTTCTCCATGAACTCCTCTCATCCTTTCTTAAAGGTGTCGAGGCTGACAGCTGTCACCACTTCTTCTGGCAGGGAGTTCCATAGACCAGTGATCCTCTGGGTGAAAAAGTATCTCCTCTTATTTGTTGGAGGTCTAGTTATCAAAAGTTTCATGGAGCGCCCCCTAGTTCTAGATAGGGAAAGCAGTTTTTTCCTGAACATGCATGCATGATGAAGTGCCAGAAACCACCAAGATTAGCATGCGCACCGGCCAGCTGATTTTCGGGTTTCTGTCACTCCGGTGCGTGCAAAGACCAACTGGGCGGTCTGGGCCGGAAACCCGAAGAGGAGCTGGCGCTGGAGAGCGTGCTCTGCATGCCACTTCCGGCACGGGTGCAATAGGCTCCCCATCATGGTTTTAAAGCAATCTTTTCTTTTCTTTTTCTTTTTTTGAAATTTGTTTTAATTTATTTTTAATAAAACCAAAATACAAAAAGGAAAGGTCCTCATTCTACATTATATTCTTTGGAAAGTATTTATTTTATTTTATTTTATTTTATTTCGATTTATATAACCGGCCTTCTCCATTGAAATGGACCCAGGGAGTTAAAATCAATAAATAACAATAAATACAGAGTAATGTCTAAAATAAATTAAACTAAAGACCTGTGCTAAAACATCCCATTAAAATTCTAAGATACGTTTACTCATTAGCTAAAATTGAATTTAGCTGTATGTCGAGTGGTTACACATAACTCTTGTGCATTTCTAAAATCATTATTATTCATAGATGATCTCATTTTATAGATTTGATATCAAAAGATTCATGATATATGTTAATATCATTACACCAAAATGCTCCTCTAATGTTCCATATTTTGGTCTATCTTCTTCTTCAAACATGTCTTACTTAAACATAACCACATAATGGCATCCATTGTCTATTCCAATATGCATATGCATACATACTTGCAGTGTTGGGGCATTCACAACTTCTGGAGGCAAGTTGTTCCACTGATTAATTGTCCTGAGGAGAAATTTCCTGACAGTTAGGACAATTAACCAGTGGAACAGCTTGTCTCCAGAAGTTGTGAATGCCCCAACGCTGGAAGTCTTCAAGAAGATGATGGATAGCCATTTGTCTGAAATGGTATAGGGTTTCCTGCCTAGGCAGGGAATTGGGCTAGATGACCTCCAAGGCCCCTTCCAACTCTGCTATTGTCTTGTATTGTACACCTGTATCAATATATCATCTGTAATTATTCTTTTACTCTTATTATAACTGATTGTTTGTTAGCTGGTGATTCTTCAGTAATATCTAAAACAGTCTTAAATTTGGTGAAGTTCTCCCCCATTTTATCAGATTACATCCATCAACACTCCTACAAAATAACAATCTTATTATTTAACAGATGAACCGAGTTGGAAGGGACCTTGCAGGTCATCTAGTCCAACCCCCTGCCCAAGCAGGAGACCCTACATCTGCCTCTACCTAGGATCGAACTCACAACCTTCTGATTGGGAGGCGAGAGCTATATCCAATCTCATATTCATATATTTCTACACATACATACGTATCTATTCTATTAAGGCCACGCCAGTCTTGCTGCGAATTTGAAAGATAAGCTAAATCAGGGGTCTCCAACCTTTGCAACTTTAAGTCTGAAGGACTTCAACTCCCAGAATTCTCCAGTCAGCTCCCAGAGAAGTCTGGGAGCTGAAGTCCTTCAGACTTAAAGTTGCAAAGGTTGGAGACCCCTGAGCTAAATCAAGGAAGGGAATAGTTGTTGTTGTTTTTTTGGGGGGGGGGGGAGTCAGAAGTTATGTGGCCATCATGACGGACAGACTATTTCAACTCCTCTTAAGCATTTGTCTTGCAATAACGATGTGGTGCAATCTTTGCTTTAGCTTAGTGGAGGTTTGCTCTGGATTGCTCCATCAGGATCTCATCCCTGGGGCTCCTTCAAGGCAAGATTAAATAAATTAAGTCTTTCACAAGTGAGGGATGATTGTGTAAATATACTCTGGGGTCAGCATTTAGTTCCACTTTTATTGAGATTTAAGTCGAGGGCGGCCGAGCCAACCGTTTTCTTTTTAAAACAAATCATTTTGTTAAACATGCTCACCTTTAAAAACATAAAATAACAACAAATACAGAAAAAAAAATAGTTTTACAGCCTTCTGTATCAGCTTACATATTTAGCTTTTATAGTTCTACATTGCCTTTCTATCGGTTTTAACATCGGTAATAGTGTAATAACAATTATACTCACAATTGTAATGATAATAATTTGTTCGTCTCACCATTATATTTACATTATGGTCAATACTCGAAGTTTGATAGTAGTTAGTAACCTTGGATAATTTTTATTCAACACTGGTTTAGAAAATGAGCCAGTCCCTTTCAGTCAACCTAACCCACCTCGCAGGATTGTCGTTAGGGGGAAAATAAGTACAGGCAATCCTCAAATGTACGACCACAACTGAGCCCAAAATTTCCGTTGCTAAACAAGACAGCAAAATGACTTTCCCCTCATTTTGTAAGATATCTTGCCACAGCTGTTAAGTGAATCACTGCAACTGTTGTGAGTAACACGGTCATTAAGTGAATCCGATTTCCCCATTGACTTTCCTTGTTGGAAGGCCACAAAATGGGAACACGCGAGTCAATTGCCAAGCAACCGGATTTGGGGAATGGGGGCCATGGGGAAGGTCAGGCGTGCCTCATTCAGTATCCAAGAAAGAAAACCCACCACTCAGTTTGAGTCGAGATAAAGGTACTTTTTTTTAATAATAAATTTTGTTTACAAACATATAAAATACACTCACACAAAACTTAGACATCCACTACATTGACACCATACAATCCGAACAGGAACTTCCTGTTCTTTCTAATAGCAATTGTCAATCGAAGCCGCTCCTCTTATATTGTTTCCCCTTCTGTTATGTTTCATCTGGATTTCACCCTTCTAAACCCTCTTATTTTGCTCATAACTCCTGTTTTTAAGTTTTGCTGTATTCCTTCATTGGATCTTGTTTCTTTCCTCCATCCACCTATACCAGTGGTCGGCAAACGGCACCTCGCGAGCCGCATGTGGCTCTTTGGCCCCTCAAGTGCAGCTCTTCCTCCACCCTCGCCGACGGTGGAACTCCTGGGACCCGCCGGAGCAACCCTCCCTACCGGCCGCCGATTCCCTCCCTCCCTCTCTCCGCGGAGCCTCCCCAGCCGGCATGCCAGCCACTCGTCTACTTCCAGGGGGTGCGGAGGCTCTGCGGGCGGGGGGAGGGAACCGGCATCCAGTGGGTCACCCACTGAATGCCGTTCCTTCCACCACCACCCCACACGGAGCCTGGAAGTAGCCTGAGCGAGCGGCCGGGCGGCCAGGCTACTTCCAGGGCGATTGGAGGGAACCGGTGTCCAAACGCCGTTCCTTCCCCCCCCCCCCTACACAGAGCCTGGAAGTAGCCTGAGCGAACGCAGCGGGCGGGCGGGCCAGGCTAAGGCGAGCAAGTGAGTAAGCGCGGCGGGCTGGGTTGAGGAGGCTCCATGAGGGGTGGGGGGCAGACAGACAGACAGAGAGAAGCACAGACACAGAGAGAGACAGGGAGGGAGGGGGGAATCAGAGAGTGACAGACACACACCGAGAGACAGGAAGAGATAGAGAGAGGGAGGGAGGGAGAGAAAGATAGACAGAGACACAGAATGAGTGATTAAGTGTTTGAATGTGAGAGAGAGAGAGGAAGAAAAAGAAAGAAAAAGAAAGAAAGAAAGAAAGAAAGAAAGAAAGAAAGAAAGAAAGAAAGAAAGAAAGAAAGAAAGAAAGACAGAAAGAAAGAACTTATGACCACAATTGAGCCTAAAAGTTTGGTTGCTAACCAAGACCATTGTTAAGTGAGTTTCACATTTTCCAAGTTGGCCACGCCCACCCAGTCACATGACCGCTGAGCCACTCCCACAAAACAGGCCACACCTTCCGGCTCTCAAAAGAAATTTCAGTCGTGGTATTGTTGATATTTGGCTCTGTTGACTAATGAGTTTGCCCACCACTGACCTATACCATTTATCCCATATCTGATAGAATTCTGATTCTTCTTTTCCCTGGATTTCTTTCGTTAATTTGTCCATTACAGCACAGTCCATAACCTTTCTTATTATTTCATCTTCGCTTGGAATTAGTTTATTTTTCCATTTCTGGGCAAAGGCAATCCTTGCCGCCGTAATTATATGTATTATTAAATACTGGATTTCTTTTTTATATTTCGCAGACACTATTCCTAATAGGAAGACTTCAGGTTTCCATTCTGTTTTAACTCCTGTTATTGCCTCCAGCCAATTTTTGATCCTTTTCCAAAAACTTTTGGTCTCCTTACAGGTCCACCATAGGTGGCAATATGGTCCATGTATTGATTCACATTTCCAGCATTTTGGGGAGGTATTTGTTGAAATTTGTGCTAACCTTGTTGGAGCCCAGTGCCATCTGTAAAACATTTTGTGCTGATTTTCCTTGTGAATCCTTGAGATTTATCCTTGAGATAAAGGTACTTTTAATGGACATGAAATGAAAGCAGCGAAAGTGAAGCGAGATCTGAAGCAAGAAACCACGAACGTGTACATATCAAAATGGGTTTTTTTCTCCTCTTTTTTGTTGGGGAGTATAATTATTAATGGCGCTGATATTAAATGGGGTTTGCTAAAGGGCGGAAATACACCATGTAAAATAGAGAATGGAAGGGAGAGAAAGAGAGAGAGAGGAGAGAGGAGATATGGAAGTAGAAGGGAGGGAAAGAATAGGAGAGGGAGGGAAGGTGTGGAACGAGGGGAGGAGAGGGAGAGAGAGCAAGGGGAAGTAGAGAAGAGAGAGAGGGCAGAAGGAGGAAAGGAAGTAGGGAGGAGGAGAAGGAGAGAGGGAGAGGAGAAGAGTTGAAGGTGAAATAGACCAGTGGTAGTTAACCTGGTCCCTACCGCCCCCTAGTGGTCGTTCCAGCTTTCATGGTGGGCGGTAGGGGTTTTGTCCGATACTGAAGCACTTTCCTTTTTTTAATTTAATTGACTTCCCTACTTTATCAATCCCCATTCCTGTGGAACCGGTGGGCAGTTAGAAAAGTTGACTACTAATAGAGATACAAAAGTGGGCAGTAGGTATAAAAAGGTTGACTACCCCTGCTGTAGATGATAGATAGATAGGTAGGTAGGTAGGTAGGTAGGTTAGGTAGGTAGGTAGGTAGGTAGGTAGGTAGGTAGGTAGGTAGGTAGGTAGGTAGGTAGATAGATAGATAGATAGATAGATAGATAGATAGATAGATAGATAGATAGATAGATAGATAGATGACGGATGGATGGATGGATGATAGACAAGAGATAGACAGATAGATAGATTGTAGAGATACAATAATACAATACAATAGCAGAGTTGGAAGGGACATTGGAGGTCATTTAGTCCAATTCCCTGCCTAGGCAGGAAACCCTATACCAGATAGATAGATAGATAGATAGATAGATAGATAGATAGATAGATAGATAGATAGATAGATAGATAGATAGATAGATAGATAGATAGATAGATAGATAGATAGATAGATAGATATTATTATTTATTATTTATTACATTACATTTATAAACCGCCCCCTCTCCCCGAAGGGACTCAGGGCGGTGTACAGGAAAATTAAAAAACTATCTAAAAACATACAAGACATACAAAGTTAAAAACGAATTAAATTACCCTGTACAAGAATTTAAAACATTAAAATTATAACCCATTAAAACCAAATAGATAATTTGCAAAAAACAGACTGGGGCAAGAAGCGTCGATTAGGCCAAACCGGATGGATGGATGGATGGATGGATGGATGGATGGATGGATGGATGGAGGGAGGGAGGGAGGGAGGGAGGGAGGGAGGGAGGGATGGATGGATAGATAGAAGATAGATAGATAGATAGATAGATAGATAGATAGATAGATAGATAGATAGATAGATAGATAGATAGACAGACAGACAGAGACGATAGATAGATAGATAGATAGATAGATAGATAGATAGATAGATAGATAGATAGATAGATAGATAGATGAAGCACTTTCCTTTTTTTAAATTTAATTGACTTCCCCACTTTATCAATCCCCATTCCTGTGGAACCCGTGGGCGGTTAGAAAATTTTACTACTAACAGAGATACATAAGTGGGCAATAGGTAAATAAAAAGGTTGACTACCCCTGAAATAGGCTATAATATGGTGTGTGGAAAGGAGAATTGGCAAGAGGAATTGGTATATTACTGAATATTCAACAGACGTTTGTTAAGATGTAATGGTGGACTTTGGATTATATTATATGTATGTTAAAAAAAATTTTTAAACTTTTTTTTGGGGGGGGGAATGTTTACTCAGGACCCTCCCCCCAGTTACCCCAACCCAGGGGTCTGCAAAGTTGGCTCTTTTAAGACGGGTGGACTTCAACTCCCAGAATTCCCCAGCCAGCTATGCCCAGCTATGCTGGCTGGGGGATTCTGGGAGTTGAAGTCCACCCGTCTTAAAAGAGCCAACTTTGCAGACCCCTGCCCCAACCCAACATCCAAATCTGCAACTCCAAATCTGTCATGTGGGGTTGCATCTTCGAGTAGCCTCATTCAGCTGTTATGAAGAGACGGTTGGCCTTGACCAAGCCCAAGCAAGAACCATCAGCATGGGCAGAAGATGGTGAGAACAAAACTCCCTTAATGATAAGAGCAGAGAAGAGCAACCAAGATGATGAGGGGACTGGAGGCTAAAACGGGTTCCAGACGGCGCTTGGGCCATTTCCTGTATCCCTGACCCGTGCCCCGATGGAGGACCTCACGGCCGCATGGAATAGTGCGGCCGTGGGAGCCTTGGATCGGGTCGCGCCCTTGCGGCCTCTCGTGCGGCGGCGAAACACCCAGGCCCCTTGGTTTACCGAGGAGCTGAGGGTGATGAAACGCCGCAAGAGATGCCTAGAGAGAAGATGGAGGTCTACCCGATCTGGATCTGACCGGACACAGGTAAGAGCCCATTTACGGACTTACATTGTGGCGCTGAGAGTGGCCAAACGCCATCATTGTGCCACTCTCATAGCATCCGCAGACAACCGCCCTGCCGCCCTGTTTAGGGTGACCCGCTCCCTCCTTCAACAGAGGGTGCGGGAAGCCCCGTTACAGGGTAGAGCAGAGGAATTTGTGACTTTTCTGCAGGAGAAAACCGCTCAGATACAGAACGAGTTAGCCCCCATTCATGGCCCAGTGGGATGCCACGAGAGAGATCTTGTTTGGGAGGAGTTTGACTCCGTTACTTCCGAAGATATGGACAGGTTACGTGGGCGACTGCGAGCCACCACATGTTTACTGGACCCGTGTCCCTCCTGGCTTGTACTGGCATCCTGGGAGGTGACACGAGGCTGGCTCCAAGAGGTTGTCAACGCATCCTTGAGTGAGGGTTCCTTGCCTGCTTCCCTAAAAGAGGCGATGGTGAGGCCCCTCCTTAAGAAGCCCTCTTTGGATCCAGCTCTTTTAAACAACTATCGTCCTGTCTCCAACCTTCCCTTTTTGGCGAAGGTTGTCGAGAGTGTGGTGGCACAACAGTTTCCCCGTCACCTGGATGAAGTTGATTATCTAGATCCGCGCCAGTCCGGCTTTCGGCCCGGGCATAGCACCGAGACGGCATTGGTCGCGTTGGTGGATGATCTCTGGAGGGCCAGAGATGGGGGTTGTTCCTCCATCCTGGTCCTATTAGACCTCTCGGCGGCTTTCGATACCATCGACCATGGTATCCTATTGCATCGGCTGGGGGGGTTGGGGGTGGGAGGCACCGTTTTGCGGTGGTTCTCCTCCTACCTCTCTGGCCGATCGCAATTTGTGTTGGCAGGGGGGCAGAGGTCGACCGCGAGACCCCTCATATGTGGGGTGCCTCAGGGGTCGGTCCTCTCGCCCCTCCTGTTTAACACATACATGAAGCCGCTGGGTGAGATCATCCGTGGTTTTGGGGTAGAGTACCATCTATACGCTGACGACACCCAGCTGTATATATCTACCCCAGACCACCCCAACGATGCCGTAGCGGTGATGTGCCAGTGCCTGGAAGCCGTGCGGATCTGGATGGGAAGTAACGGACTCAAGCTAAACCCGACCAAAACCGAGTGGCTGTGGTTTCCGGCTGCCCGATTCAACCAGCTCACTCCATCGCTGGCCATAGGGGGCGAACATCTTGCCCCTGTGGATGGGGCGCGCAATTTGGGTGTCCTCCTGGATACCCGGCTGTCAATGGAAGATCAGGTGACAGCCGTGGCCAGGAGGGCGTTTTACCAGGTTCGCCTGGTACGCCAATTGCGCCCCCTATTGGATCGGGACGCCCTTCGCACAGTCACTCATGCCCTCGTGACATCCCGACTGGACTATTGCAACTCTCTCTACATGGGGCTTCCCTTGAGGTGCACCCGGAGACTTCAGCTAGTCCAGAATGCAGCCGCGCGAGCAATTATGGGTACCACAAGGTATACCCATGTAACACCGCTCTTGCGCGAGCTGCACTGGCTGCCTGTCGTCTTCCGGGTGCACTTCAAGGTATTAATTATCATCTTTAAAGCGCTCCATGGCTCGGGACCTAGCTACTTGCGGGATCGGATCCTGCCTCATACATCCTCACGACCGATTCGCTCCCACAGAGAGGGACTTCTCCGGGTGCCGTCCACTAGACTTTGTCAGCGGGCGACACCCAGGGGAAGGGCTCTCTCTGTGGCGGGCCCAGCCCTCTGGAATGACCTCCCCCCCGATATTAGGACCACCACGGACCTCCGCTCCTTCCGTCTTAAATTGAAAACACACTTTTTTTGCCTTGCCGGCCTGGGATAGCTACTCCTCTGTTTTTAGGGTCTTTTGGGGATTTTTAGTTAGATAGTTTTAATGGGTATTTTAGCACAGGTTAATTAAATTAATTTAATTTATTTTTAATGAAATATGTATATAGCCATTGTTCTTATTTCTCCTGTGCACCGCCCCGAGTCCCTGTGGGGAGAGGGTGCGGTTTATAAGAAATAAATTATTATTATTATTATTATTATTATTATTATTATTATTATTATTATTATTATTATTATTATTATTATTATTATAAGAAATAAATTATTATTATTATTATTATTATTATTATTATTATTATTATTATTATTATTATTATTATTAAAACATAGGAAGAACAGTTGCAGAAACTGGGTAGGTCTAGTTTAATGAAAAGAAGGACCAGGGGAGACATGATAGAAGTCTTCCGATATCTCAGAGGGTGCCCCAAAGAAGAGGGAGTCAAGCTCTTCTCCAAGGCACCTGAGGGCAGAACAAGAAGCAATGGGTGGAAACTAATCAAGGAGAGAAGCAACTTAGAATTGAGGAAAGATTTCCTGACAGTGAGAACAATTAACTAGTGGAACAGAAGTTGCCTCCAGAAGTTGTGAATGCCCCAACCCTGCAAGTCTTTAAGAAGATGTTGGAGAGCCATTTGTCTGAAATGGTATAGGGCTTCCTGCCTAGGCAGGGGGTTGGACTAGAAGATCTCCAAGGTCCCTTCCAACTCTGCTATTGTATTATTGTATAACTCCTCCAGCACCTAGCAATCCCCCCCCCCAAATATCCACGAGCCCCCACCCTTGGATGGACCAAGCCAGGGTGAAATGCTGCAATCTGGAAAGAATGGTGAAGGGAAGGGGGGGAGGCGAGGGGCAAGGGTGGAGGGGAAGTGGTCTTCCATTGACTCATTGCATTCCTGAGCATTTCTTGCAAAATTGCTTTCTGGGTGAAAGTCCTCCATCGTTTGGCCCAGAGGAGGGGGGGAGGGTGATGCAACGGGTCGGCTGGGAAGGAGGGTTGGGTTTTGGGGGCCAAAGATCGTATGCGACTTTGGGGATGGGGGGTGTTGGGGGGGCAGAGATATCTGCAGTCTCTTCTGTCCCACCAGGGGTGAGGCAAATCTGTGGTAAGTTTTTTTCCCTGCAGGGTTTGGCTTGAAGCCAAGAGCCCAGTCCTGTGTGAAAAGTCAAAAGGAACATTGGAGTCCCTGGTGGTCTCTGAGCTTGGGGGTTTTCTTGGAGACGTTTCATGACCCAGCTAGGGAACATCATCAGTGCTAGAAGGGGATAGGGTTTTGGGAGGGTGGAGGAGGACTCTGGGGTCCTTGGGGGTCTCTGAGCTTGGGGGTTTTCTTGGAGACGTTTCATGACCCAGCTAGGTAACCTCACCAGGGTTAGAAGGGGGTGAGGTTGGAGGAGAAGCAGGAAGAGGGAGAAAGAGAGAGAAAGAAAGAAAACTCAGGGGGTCCTGGGTGGTCTCTGAACTTGGTTGTTTTCTTGGAGACGTTTCATGACCCAACTAGGTAACATCATCAGTTCTAGAAGGGGATAGGGTGTGGGTGTTGGGTGGAGGAGGACTCTGGGGTCCTTGGTGGTCTCTGAGCTTGGTGGTTTTCTTGCAGACGTTTCATGACCCAACTAGTAACATCATCAGTGGCAGAAGGGGGTGAGCTTGGAGGAGAAGGAGGAAGAGGAAGAAAGAGAAAGAGAGAAAGAAAGAAAGAAAGAAAGAAAGAAAGAAAGAAAGAAAGAAAGAAAGAAAGAAAGAAAGAAAGAAAGAAAGAAAGAAAGAAAGAAAGAAAGAAAAAAAACTGTGAGGTCCTTGGTGCTCTCTGAGCTTGGTGGTTTTCTTGCAGACATTTCATCACCCAACTAGGCAACAGATTCAGTGTTAGAAGGAGATGGGGTTGGAGGAGGAGGAAGATGTTTCATTACCTAAGGAACATCATCAGTGGTAGAGGGAGTGCAGTTTGTTCTCAGAATATCCCCATACTTACAAACAACCCTACTCTTCCATTTCTATCTCTGGGCATGAGTTGCCCTTTGCTTCCCAATCCTGTTTTTGTCTTCAGTTTCATATTGATTCTGTGTTTGTGTGTGTGTGTTTGTGTGTGTTTGTGTTTGTAATAAATTCAAGGGAATAAATATTTTGTCTTCAACTTCCCAGCTCCATTACTTAGATAGGCAGAAAGAGCAGTTATTAAGTTATTAATCACTGCAGCCGGTAACTTAATAACACGGTTGTTAAGTGAATCTGGCTTCCCCATTGACTTTGCTTGTCCGAAGGTCGCAAAAGGGGGACTCACCTGACCCCTGGACTCTGCGACCGTCATAAATACGAGTCAGTTGCCAAGCATTTTGATCCCGTGACCACGGGATGCTGCAACGATCGTTAAGTGTGAAAAACTGGTCCTAAGTCACTTTTTTCCAGTGCCGTCATAACTTCAAACAGTCACTAGAGGAACGGTTGTAAGTTGAGGACTACTTGTATGTCCATCCCCCTTCCTGCTGTCTCCCCCAGCATAAAAGACAACTCCATGCGGTTCCCTTAATCTTTAATATTTTTAAATGTCTCAATTTTAAGGCAATGGTCTCACATCTAAGGATAAACCGGGTGTCAGCAACTCACAGCTCTGGAGCCACATGTGGCTCTTTCATCTCCCTGCTGTGGCTCCCTGTTGGCTGAACCCTCCACTGGCTGGCCCCGCCCCTCACCCTCCCCTTTCCAGTCACTCCTCGGCTGGCCTCAGAGAGAGAGAGAGTTAGAGAGAGAGACAGAGACAGAGAGACAGAGAGAGACCCACCTGTTGCCCACAGAAAACACCAGGAGCCACAAAACCTTGGTAGGCATGGCTGGGGGGCGGGGGGGGTGAGTGATTTATTTTTTTATTTTTATTTTTCAAATTTATACCCCGCCCTTCTCCTAACAAGGACCCAGGGCGGCGCACAGGCAATATTAAAAACCATACATAATTACAAAAATACATTATTAAAAACTATTAAATTATATCCCGTGCTAAAAACACTTATAAAACCCTATGAATTAAAATTTATCCGAATAAAAGTCAGAAACGGGGGGTTATGCTAGGCCGGCTTGTTGGAATAAATATGTTTTGAGACGCTGGCGGAAGAGGCGGAGGTCCGAGGTAGTGCTTAGATCGGGGGGTAGGTCATTCCAGAGGGCTGGGCCCGCCACAGAGAAGGCCCTTCCCCTGGGCGTCGCCAACCGGTATTGCCCGGCCAACGGTACTTGGAGAAGGCCCTCTCTGTGGGAGCGGATTGGTCGAAGGGATGTATGGGGCAGTGTATGTGGATGTATGGGAGTGATGTCGATTTGGCCACACCCACCCAGGTTTTGTGGCTCCCGGTGTTTTCTATGGGAAATGAATCCAAATGGCTTTTTGAGATTTAGTGATGTCAATTTGGCCACACCCACCCAGGTTTTGTGGCTCCCGGTGTTTTCTGTGGGAAATGAGTCCAAATGGCTTTTTGAGATTTAGTGATGTCAATTTGGCCACACCCACCCAGGTATTGTGGCTCCCGGTGTTTTCTGTGGGAAATGAGTCCAAGTGGCTTTTTGAGATTTAGTGATGTCAATTTGGCCACACCCACCCAGGTATTGTGGCTCCCAGTGTTTTCTGTGGGAAATGAGTCCAAATGGCTTTTTGAGATTTAGTGATGTCAATTTGGCCACACCCACCCAGGTATTGTGGCTCCCAGTGTTTTCTGTGGGAAATGAGTCCAAATGGCTTTTTGAGATTTTTAAGGTTGCAGACCCCTGGGATAAACCAAGATAGACCCCTGCCTAGCGGTGGGGATCGTCTCAAATCAGCCGGGCAGGGCTGTGAATTTCTGAAGCTTTGGCGAGCAAAGTCCAGCGTGAATAAGGAGTGTCCGCTGCCTCCCACCTCCCCCACCTTGGGACTCATGAATGGGTTGTGTGTAGATAGCTCCATCCTTGATCCTTGTTCTCGGGGTAACCTTTGGCGAAGATTACATTCCCGTCCTTATCTCTCTGTGGAATTTACTCCAGGCTGATCTAGATAAAACCAGAACGTCATCCGAACTTTCTTCCTTTCTTTCCAGCTGCACCTCAACTCCTCATGGCTTCCAAGGAGAGTCCCGATGTCGTTGCCCAATCCGTGGCCCAATCCACCACCGGCCCAGTGGCGGAAGAAGCCGAACAGAAAGTCAGTGAGGTATGGCGATATTTGGAGATTATAAACGGAAGAGAAGAGAAGAGAGAACATGGAATAGAAAATGGGCTAGAAGATAGGACAGAAAAAGGAATAAGGAATAGGATAGAAAATAGAATGGAATATAGGACAGAATATAGGATAGAAAATAGGATAGAAAATAGGACAGAAAAAGGAATAGAGAATAGGATAGAAAATAGAATGGCATATAGGATAGAAAGTAGGATAGAAAATAGAATAGAGGATAGAAAATAGGAAAGAAAATAGGATAGAAAATAGGATAAAAATGGAATAGAAAGTAGGATAGAAAATGGAATGGAATATAGGATAGAAAATAGGATAGAATATAGAATAGAATATAGGATAGAGAATAGAAAAGAAAATAGGATAGAAAATAAAATAGAAAATAGGATGGAAAATAGAATGACAAGAGTTGGAAGGGACCTTGGAGGTCTTCTAGTCCAACCCCCTGCTCAAGCAGGAGACTCTAGACCGTTTCACACAAATGGCTGTCCAGTCATTTGGAAACCTCCAGTATTAGAGCACTCACAACTTCTGGAGGCAAGCAGTTCCACTGGTTAATTGTTCTCACTGTCAGGAAATTTCTCCTCAGTTCTAAGTTGCTTCTCTCCTTGATTAGTTTCCACCCATTGCTTCTTGTTCTGCCCTCAGGTGCCTTGGAGAATAGTTTGATTCCCTCTTCTTTGTGGCAGCCCCTGAGATATTGGAAGACTGCTATCATGTCTCCCCTGGTCCTTCTTTTCATTCAACTAGACCTACCCAGTTCCTGCAAAAGTTCTTCATTTGTTTTAGCCTCCAGTCCCCTCATCCTCTTTGTTGCTCTTCTCTGCACTCTTTCTAGATCTTCTCTGATCTGCTTCATTTAAGAATGTGGTGGTCTTGAGCTTCTAGATTCAAGGGAGGATGTTCAGTGAGACATCGTCTCTTAAAGATCACCCAAAATCAGTCTGATCCCAAAAAGGATCCAAGTGGAATTGATATATGCAATAGTACTAGCACTTAGACTTATATACCGCTTCACAGTGCTTTCCAGCCCCCTCTAAGCAGTTTATAGAGTCAGCCCATTTGCCCCCAACAATCTGGGTCCTCATTTTACCCACTTCGGAAGGACGGAAGGCTGAGTCAACTTAGAGCCTGGTGAGATTCGAACTGTCAAATTGAAGGCAGTCAGCAGAAGTACTGCCCTCTAACCACTGCGACCCCCGTGGCTCACGGTTGAGATTTGTTGCCAAACACGTTGGAAGCCGAGCCAAGTTTGCGTAGAGATGACAAACGCTGCATCTATTTTGAGAGGGAGCCATGGCTGTCACATTCCCACTTTTGCCAAGACGCACAAGTTGCACAACCCTCGGAAAATGAATTCTCTGGAACAGGAGTCATTCGCTCGAGGCTCGGTCAAGGACGAGATGCCAATGTTTCATTTCTGAGCTCCGTAGGCAAGATGCCAGGGGGGGGGGGGGCATCAGGATCCAATCCACTGGGTGCCAGCTCTAATCTCTTGTTGCAGTGACTCTGCTGCAGGTGACCATATCTTCTAATAAAAAAAAAAAAAACACACACACACACGCATATAACAATTTCTTTTCCTGTCTGTCTCGTAAATATCAGGTTGTGATACAGGTAGCTGCTCAATTTGTTCCACCTTTTTTAATCGAGTTATGCCATTTATAAACCCCTCGATACCCCCCCAAAAAAGGCATTTGATGTACTTGACTTGTGCTGATAACAAAAATAGGGAGAATTTAAAGATAATACAGCTAGTCCTCGGCTTTTAATACAATACAATACAATAGCAGAGTTGGAAGGGAACCTTGGAGATCTTCTAGTCCAACCCCCTGCCTAGGCAGGAAACCCTATACCGTTTCAGACAAATGGTTTTCCAACATCCTTTTTAAAGACCTCCAGTGTTGGGGCATTCACAACTTCTGGAGGCAAGTTTTGTTCCACTGATTAATTGTTCTAACTGTCAAGAAATTTCTCCTCAGTTCTAAGTTGCTTCTCTCCTTGATTAGTTTCCACCCATTGCTTCTTGTCCTGCCCCCAGGTGCTTTGGAGAATAGCTTGACTCCCTCTTCTTTGTGGCAACCCCTGAGATATCAGAAGCTATCATGTTTCCCCTAGTCCTTCTTTTAATTAAACTAGACATACCCAGTTCCTGCAACCGTTCCTCCTATGTTTTAGCCTCCAATCCCCTAATCATCTTGGTTGCTCTTCTCTGCACTCTTTCCAGAGTCTCCACATCTTTTCTACATCATGGCGACCAAAACTGGATGCCGTATTACAAGTGTGGCATTACCAAGGCCTTATAAAGTGGTATTAACCCTTCACGTGATCTTGATTTTCTCCCTCTGTTGATGCAGTCTACAACTGTGTTGGCTTTTTTGGCAACTGCTGCCCACGACTGGCTCCTATTTAAATGGTTGTTTGCTGGGATTCCAAGATCCCTCTCACAGTTACTTCTATTGAGCAGGGAACCACCTGTACTGTACCTGTGCGTTTTGTTTTCTTGCCTAAATGTAGAACCTTCCTTTTTTCACAATTGAATTTCATTTTATTAGATAGTGCCCAGTGTTCAAGTTTGTCAAGATCCTTCTGTATCTTAAGCCTATCTTCTGGAGTGTTGGCTATTCCTGCCAGCTTGGTGTCGTCTGCAAATTGGATGAGTTCCCCATTTATCCCATCGTCCATTTAAATCATTGATGAAGATGTTGAAGAGTCCTTGGCCTAAAACAGAGCCTTGGGGGACTCCACTGCATCCTTCCCTCCATGTAGATGCAGTTCCATTGAGGACTACACGTTGAGTGCGGTTGGTCAGCCAGTTGCGAATCCATCTGGCGGTGATGCTGTCTAACCCACATTCTTCTACTTTATCTAATAGTAGGTTATGGCAGTGATGGCTAACCTTTTTTGGCCCATGTGCCAAAAGCGGGGGGAGCGCAGGAGGGTCGTGCATGGGCGTGCTACACCCATAATGCTATGTGCGTGACCCCCTGCTTTTGGCACGCTTTTTTCGCCATCCCCAGGCTCCAGAGGCTTTCCAGGAGCCTGGAGAGGGTGAAAACAGCCTCCCCCCACACTTCCAGAGGCTTCAGGAGCTTCCCTGAAGCCTCCGGAGGGCGAAAAACGGCCTCAAAAGAAGGCCTAAATCAGCTGGCCAGTGCACACATGCGTGCTAGTGCTGACAGGGCAACGCCTTGCGTGCCCTAAGAAATGGTTCCGCGTGCCACCTCTGGCACCCGTGCCATAGGTTCGCCATCACTGTTAAGTGAATCTGGCTTCCCCATTGATTTTGCTTGTCAGATGGTCGCGAAAGGGGGGAAATCAAGTGACACCAGGACACAGGAAAGGTCATCAGTCTAGGACTACCTGTACTGATTGTCCTCAGCTTATGACTGGTGGCTTAATGATAATTCCCTTTCCCGGCTGGGGAATTCTGGGAGTTGAAGTCTACTCACCCCACAAAGTTAGTCCATCAAAAGGCTACAGACTGTGTATTCCTGCTGCAACAAACAACTTTCATTAGCAATAGCGCTTAGACCAGGGGGCAGCAATCTGCAGCTCTGGAGCCACATGTGGCTCTTTCATCTCTCTGCTGCGGCTCCCTATCGCCAGTCAGCACCACAATTTTGAGAGGCGCTTCCGATTGGTGGGGGGAAGCAGGGCGCTCCAGGAGGAGACTCTATGGTAAAGGGCGGGCTTTCCAGTCAGCTCCACAGTTAATAAAGCTTTCGGGTAGGACAGGTAGAGGAAAAAGGATGCCGTGCTAGGAGGAGACTCTATGGTGGGGAAACTGGACTTCTGGCCAGCCCCAGAATCAAACGGAGGGGGTCTGGTTAGGGCCTTTGTGGTGTTTAAGGTTGCCAACTCCTGGCTTAGACTTATATCCTGCTTCCCAGTGCTTTCCAATCTTCTCTAAGCGATTTCCAGAGTCAGCCTATTGCACCCCCCAATAATCTGGGTCCTCGTTTTACCGACCTCAGAAGGATGGAAGGCTGAGTCAACCTTGAGCATGTGAGGATCAAACTCCTGGCAGTGGGCAGAGTCAGACTGCAATCTTGCCTTCTAGCCACTGCGCCACCCTAGCTCATTTTTTTTTTAAAAAATGGAGAGGCAGGGGGAAGGAGCCACTATGTTGCTAGTCCTCATGGTTGCCGCCGTTTTCTGTTTCTTCCCTTTGCCAGAATGTGGCTGAAAGGGTAGCCAGCCTGCCGCTGGTCAGCTCCGCCTACGACATGGTCTCGGCAGCGTACACCACCACGAAAGAGAGCCATCCCTACGTGAAGTCGGTGTGTGACATGGCAGAGAAGGGAGTGAAGACCATTGCTTCGGTGGCGGTCAGCGGCGCCCAGCCCATCCTCACCAAACTGGAGCCCCAGAGTGAGTACGAGAACCCCAAAACAGCTACACGAAACGGCCGTCTCTTTCCGCTTTCTTGTCGTTCCAAAAGACAACTGGACTTTTTTTTCCCCCTTGAAGACGTTTTGCTTCGCATCCAAGAAGCTTCTTCAGTTCTGACTGGATGGTGAACGTTGGAAGGATTTATACTCCTGGCCAGTCCTCTGGTCCTTTGCCCTTGTAAGGTTTTTGAATTCAGCTCAGAATCTGATAATTCCAATGAAACTCTGAACCCGAGGCTATTGATCATCGGTTTTTATTTTCTGCAGAAAGCAAAACGATTTGACGGCATTTTTGTCTCCCACCTTAACAGAACACGGGGAGAGAGAGAGAACAGGCGTGTGCCTTACTCTCGTTAAAAAGCTTTCTGTCAAACTTATTATAGTCTTACACAGCTTGCACAGATCGTGGTAGTGTTGGAAACATTATTTCATGTTACGCAAACCTCATGATTTTTCTCGGCGCCCTGAAAACAATAGACCTTTAAAGGGGAAAGAAATGCATTTTCTGGCATATAAGTTAGAGCTTTGTCAGGGAATGCTATTGCTGAGAACACATGTTTCAAGTTACAAGCAAGGCTACTTGGCAGAATCCACTTTTTACTTTGCACAAGAAGTTACTTTGCTAGGCTAAGCTTGGCAATTCGCCTAGAAAGTTTTATCTGTGCAGGTTGGCACATTAGGTTACAATGGAGCTTCTCTCAATAGCAATTTAACAAAAACTGAATTAGGTTACACTCTGTGTATGCTCTAATCCTTCAGGGATCCTTTCACACTCTCAGAAAAAGTCGTTGAGGCCACTTGGAGGTTTATCTGTGCCCACAGGATTATCTAACTGGTGCAAATGGGTGTGGAACCTTCTTGTAGCTGCCGAAAGGATTGTGTTATAAACAGGTGATAGGCGGTGTTGTATGCCTCCCCCTCTGTTAAGAGTGGGTCATTCAGTCTTGTCAGAGTTTTGGCAGCGTGACTCGTATTATGAGATAAACCCAGGAGCAAAACACAGCACACAGCACCTTCAGACTATTAAAAGTGGTTTACATACAAAATACACACAAACATATACATACAATACAATACAATACAATAGCAGAGTTGGAAGGGACCTTGGAGGTCATCTAGTCCAACTCCCTGCCTAGGAAGAAAACCCTATACATGCAGAGATAAATCCCTTACCAGCTACGAACACAAGGAGAGAAATGAAATACACGATGAGAGAGAGAGCGAAACTCCCTCTTATGGCCACAGATAGATAGATAGATAGATGATAGATAGATAGATAGATAGATAGATAGATAGATAGATAGATAGATAGATAGATAGATAGATAGATAGATAGATAGATAGATAGATAGATAGATAGATACCGTATTTTTTGGAATATAAGGCACACTAGAGTATAAGACGCACTAAGATTTTGAAGAGGCAAACTAAAAAAAAAGTTTTTGCACTCTGCAGACCTCCCAAAGACGGCTTGTTTTTTGCGAAAACGGGCCTGTTTTTGTCAAAAAAAAAAAAAAGAGAGATGCATAGCCTTTAGGAGGCTTCTAGAGTACTCCTGGGGGCTTGCGGTGGGGCCAAAACGAGCAAAAAAGGCCGATTTTTGTGCCCTCTCAAGCCCTCTGGAAGCTTCCTAAAGGCTATGCACGACCATTTTGGTGAAGCGACGGGGTTTCGGGAGGCAAAAAATGCTATATTCAGCGTATAAGACGCACCCAGATTTTCACCCTTTTTTTTTTGAGAGGAAAAAGGTGCGTCTTATACTCTGAAAAATACGGTAGCTAGCTAGATAGCTCATTGCCTCAGCCTTACATTACATTGCATCAGCTTACAGATTACAACCTTACTTCAGCTGGCAGCTATTAAATTCACAGTACCTGACACTCCTCCCACTGAAAGCGGAACAACTGAATTCTTTAACTTATTCCCCATGCTTTCTATTTCTATTATGTCCTTGCCTCCTGCTTCGCTTACCACTCTCAGTGCTACAAACGCTACTCGTACCATTACTACTATTGCTTCTCCTTAGAGAACCTTAATATAGATGCCTTCTTTGACCCCTCTTTCAAAGCAGAAGTCCTCTCTGTCCAAAATGTGGACTTTGTTGTCTTCCAAAGGGCGGCCTTTGTCTTTCAAAGGCAGATGGACCGCTGGATCTCATCCTGATGGGTTTCTTCTCCTGTGTTGTGCCATGCGTTTGTGAAGTGGCTGTTGTGTATCTCCAATGAACAGAACTGTGCGTGTCTCACTGCCTTGTACTGCATATATCACACTGCATATATCCTTGTGATGGACAAGCGTCTGCCTTAGTGTTGGTTTGAAAGAGGGGCCAAAGAGGCCAACTACATTGAAATTGAATGACCCTGTGTCAACAGATAGGGATGTGACATCACCTATCTCCACATGGTCCTTTCGGCAATTCCAAGAAGGTTCCACACCCATTTGCACTAGTCAGATGACCCTGAGGGTACAGATGGACCTCCAAGTGGCCTCAACGATTCTCAGAGAGAGTGCTAATAACCAGATGACTGCAAGGAATACAAACCCTTCCATCTTCCACCGTTCAGTCAGAACAGAAGAAGCTGCTTGGATGAGAAGCGAAACGTCTTCAAGGAAAAACAACGAAGTCCAGCTGCCTTTTGAGACAACCATGACCTGGATGGCTAGACTTTCTGTTTTTTTCATTTATTTATTTTTAACTAGCTGTACCTAGCCACGCGTTGCTGTGGCCAACCAATCTGTGTGTAGATCTACACCTGCACACACAAATGCGTACACACAACCACTGTACCTACCTACTGTATTTCTCCCTCTATCCCCCTACCTACCTACCTACCTACCTACCTACTGCATTTCTCCCTCTCTCTCTATCCCTCTACCTACCTACTGCATTTCTCCCTCCCTCTCTCTATCCCTCTACCTACCTACCTACCTACTGTATTTCTCCCTCTCTCTCTATCCCTCTACGTACCTACCTACCTACCTACCTACCTACCTACCTAATGTATTTCTCCCTCCCTCTCTCTATTCCTATAGCTGCCTACCCACCTACCTATTGTATTTCTCCCTCTCTCTCTATCCCTCTACCTACCTACCCACCTACCTACTGTATTTCTCCCTCTTTCTCTATCCCTCTACCTACCTACCTACTGTATTTCTCCCTCCCTCTCTCTATCCCTCTACCTACCTACCTACCTACCTACTGTATTTCTCCCTCTCTCTCTATCCCTCTACGTACCTACCTACCTACCTACCTACCTACCTACCTACCTACCTACCTAATGTATTTCTCCCTCTCTCTCTATCCCTCTTACCTACCTACTGCATTTCTCCCTCCCTCTCTCTATTCCTATAGCTGCCTACCCACCTACCTATTGTATTTCTCCCTCTCTCTCTATCCCTCTACCTACCTACCCACCTACCTACTGTATTTCTCCCTCTTTCTCTATCCCTCTACCTACCTACCTACTGTATTTCTCTCTCTCTCTATCACTCTACCTACCTACCTACCTACTTAATGTATTTTTCCCTCTCTCTCTATCCCTCTACGTACCTACCTACCTACCTAATGTATTTCTCCCTCTCTCTCTATCCCTCTTACCTACCTACTGCATTTCTCCCTCCCTCTCTCTATTCTTATAGCTGCCTACCCACCTACCTATTGTATTTCTCCCTCTCTATCCCTCTACCTACCTACCCACCTACCTACTGTATTTCTCCCTCTTTCTCTATCCCTCTACCTACCTACTTACTGTATTTCTCCCTCTCTCTATCACTCTACCTACCTACCTACCTACTTAATGTATTTCTCCCTCTCTATACCTACCTACTTATTGCATTTCTCCCTCCCTCTCTCTATCCCTATAGCTGCCTACCTACCTACGGTATTTCTCCCTCTCTCTCTATCCCTCTACTTACCTACCTACCTACTGTATTTCTCCCTCTCTCTATCCCTCTACCTACCTACCTACCTACTGTATTTCTCCTTCCCTCTCTCTATCCCTATAGCTGCCTACCTACCTACCTACTGTATTTAGCATCTTATGGACAGAGTCTTTTATGTCATAAAGGATGACATAATACCTGTGGCCCACTGCTTGCTCTGTATCCATCTACCTACCTTTTCCACAATTTTTTACATTTCCGTTGCGTGTCCCTGGCACAGGTGTAACATCTACACAATCTATATATATCATTGATGCTGTATTTCAAAGGAACGTAGTGTGAAAATTTGGAAGCGATCAGTGCAGGACTTTCGGAGATTAGCGGTTTTGAAAAAACTATTGTTACATTTGTATTTATATAGATTTTATTTCGTTTATCTAATAAGGCCCGTCTCGCCATTCATGGTGACTCTTGAGTGGCATTCAACCACAAGATAAAATGCACAAACATTTGACAATTACAAAGACTGATTGAAATTACAAAAATTGAAGCCAATGAAGAAAATGAGGGTTTGGAGGGGAGAAGTAGGGCTTATGTTCTCTATTACTGGCACTCCTCGAGTTATGGCAACTCATTTAGTGACCATCAAAAGTTTTTTTTTTAAAAAAATATTTATTTACACTTATTGGCACCATGGGTAAAATTACAATTGGCACAAGTTACAACGGCACTGATAAAAGTGACCCCGTGACCGGTTTTCACACTTAACGACCGTTGTAGCATCCCCACGGTCACGTGATCAAAATATGGGTGCTTGGCAACTGGCTCGCATTTTTGACGGTTTCCTGGCATCATGTGATTCACCATTTGTAATCTTTCCCAGCTGGCTTCGGACAAGCAAAGTCAGTGGGGGGAAGGCAGATCCGTTTAACAACGGCAAAACAGTTGTTAAGTGGGTTTTGCTCTATTTTGCGACCTTTTTCGCCACGCGTCAGCGAATCGCTAGTTGTTAAGCGAACCATGCGGTTGTTAAGCGAATCTGCCTTCCCCTCCTCCTCCCCCCCATTAACGCCATGACCCTGTGTTCAATCATATGCATATCATGACCCATGTAAAAAGTAGAAGGGCTTGAATGCATGGTGGCTGGCCGCCATCTTGACTTTTTTGACCTCCGGAGACGAGCTAACCTTTTCTTCTTCTCCAAGTTTCCACAGCGAACGAGTACGCCTTGAAAGGTTTGGACAAGCTGGAAGAGAAACTGCCAATTCTCCAACAGCCGACAGATAAGGTAATACAAATCTTCCTTCCTTAACTCAAATTAAGATCAAAAATTCATCCAGTCATCAGATGGATTCATGCTTCAATGAACAATTTTCTGCCTGCAGCCTCAGTGCAATAGCTGAATTTGGAAAACCCAGTTTTATAGAGAACTTGTAGGCTTAGATTGACACAGGAATTTTTTTTTAATGAAGCTGTATCGGTTGAATGTCTGCCTAGATTCAGCTGCTGTCAGCCGTGAACTGACCTGAAAGAGAAAGACAAATTGTGATTGGTGGATTCTGACTTGTCAGCCATCATAGCGTAACCTCCACACTGACTTGTAGATAGTTTTAAATTTTGGGGATTTTAATTCCGGTTTTAGCGCAGGTTCTTTATTAATAAGTTTTTTTAATTTGTTATATGGTTTTGTATGTATTTTTAATATGCCTGTGTGCCGCCCTGGGTCCGTCTGGAGAAGGGCAGGGTATAAATTTAATAAAATAAAATAAAATCATAGCTAAGGAAGTCAAGCTAAGGTTTGACAGGTGTAGATGATGTCATATTGTAAATTCTGGGTCACAAACTGGTGTGTGTGTGTGTTGCAGCATAACTCTGGAACGCCTGGGCCGCTGCAACGAAAAGGAATGAATTATATCTATAGTGTTAAATCACAGTACTTTTGACAGTGAGAGCATGCATTAGTGTGATAGTGTTAGGATACAGTCTGTTGTGCCTTAAGATGGCGTCTACTGTACAGCACAGCAGAGTTGCCATGGTAACAACTTCACAGTACTCCACAAGGGGGCTCCAACCTAATCTAGAATTAGGATAAACAAATACCCAGGCAACGTCGGGTTATCGGCTAGTAAACAATGTAAAATAGTATGTTTCAACCTTGACTCCTTTAAGATGGATGGACTTCAACTCCCATGCTGGCTGGGGAATTCTGGGAGTTGAAGTCCACCCAGCTTAAAGGGGCCAAGGTTGAAAAACATTGCCATAGATAAATATTTATCTAAATGCATAAAGTTACATTCTATTTTCTTGGGAGTTTGAAAATACAAATGGAAATTGGTTTACAGCAGAGGTTCCCAAACTTGGCAACTTTAAGACTTGTGGACTTCAACTCCCAGAAATCTCCAGCCAGCTGGCTGGAGATTTCTGGGAGTTGAAGTCCACAAGTCTTAAAGTTGCCAAGTTTGGGAACCTCTGGTTTACAAGGAGTTTGAGGCGCTTTCTTTTCCTTTTTTAAAAAGTTTTATTATTTTTTAATTACAAAAATAAACATTCCATCTTTCCTTAAGCAGTGTGTCATCTCTGTGCCACCTCTTTCACATTTATACTAACATTATTTCCCTAAGTTCAGTATTATAATATTTGGAGCATTTAAACGTTATGGAACTCTCCATTTTTTCTTCTTAATACCTTCTAGTAATGATATATCAATATTAAACATCATTATTCTTGTCGTACACATACTAACCATTTTGTATCTTTATCTAAGTGTATTGTCTACTTATTTTTCGTTTTCTTCATTTCCAAACTCCTTTTATTTCCCCTCCAACCATTTGTAAAATACTTCCCAAATTATATAATATTCAGTCTGCTCTTTCTCTTTCATTGCTAACGTTAAACTGTTCATTTCTGCATATTCTGATATTTTCCTTATCACCTTCTCATTCATAGGGATCTCTACACTTTTCCAATGTTGTGCAAATACAATTCTAGCTGCAGTTAATACATAAATTATTAAACATTAATAATAATAATAATAATAATAATAATAATAATAATAATAATAATAATAATAATAATAATAATAATAATAATAATCATCATCATCATCATCATCATCATCATCATCATCTTTATTGTCATTGTACTAAAATTACAATGAAATTGGCATTCTCTTTATTATAACTTTCAGGTAGAATTCCTTTTAGAAATTTTTCTGGCTCAATACGTTGTTGGCTCATCTCTTCCAAACATGTCTTAATTTTTGCCCAATATTTCTTTGTTGTTTGGGGCATTTTCTAAGATTGCTTGAGCACCAATTTGGCTGTATTTAAGTACAATGACAATAAAGATTGTACTTATTACTAAGTAAATGCTCAGATGGATTGGACCTGTTTGCCTGATATAATCCTTCAGAAATGGATTATGGATTGAATTAAGATGGAGTCTAAAACATATGAAGAACGGTCGCAGGAACTGGGTATGTTTAGTTTAATGAAAAGAAGGACCAGGGGAGACATGATAGCAGTCTTCCGATATCTCAGGGGTTGCCCCAAAGAAGAGGGAGTCAAGCTATTCTCCAAAGCACCTGAGGGCAGAACAAGAAGTAATGGGTGGAAACTAATCAAGGAGAAAAGCAACTTAGAACTGAGGAGAAATTTCCTGACAGTGAGAACAATGAATCAGTGGAAGAGAAGTTGCCTCCAGAAGTTGTGAATGCCCCAACACTGCAAGTCTTTAAGAAGATGTTGGATAGCCATTTGTCTGAAACGGTATAGGGTTTCCTGCCTAGGCAGGGGGTTGGAGTAGAAGACCTCCAAAGTCCCTTCCAACTCTGCTATTGTATTGTATAAGATGTCTGATTGGTTTGGGTCATATTTGGTGTATTAGCTATTAAGATTTTTTTTGATACTCGGGGATTAAATGATGCTCCAAAACTTTTCATCCTATCTTCCTGATTTTAGGCAACAAAAATGAAATGCACAGGTACAGTATAGGTGGTACCTTGCTCAATAGCGGTAACTGTAGCAGTAGCAGTAACTGTGAAAAGGATCTTGGAGTCCTAGTAGACAACCAATTACAATAGGAGTCAGCCATGGGCAGCAGCTGCTAAAAAAGCCAACACAGTTCTAGGCTGCATAAACAGAGGGACAGAATCAAGATCACGTGAAGAGTTAATAACCACTTTATAAGGCCTTGATAAGGCCACACTTGGAATACGGCATTCAGTTTTCATCACCACGATGTAGAAAAAATGTGGAGACTCTAGAAAGAGTGCAGAGAAGAGCAACAAAGAGGATGAGGGGACTAGAGGCTAAAACATATGAAGAACGGTTGCAGGAACTAGGTAGGTCTAGTTTAATAAAAAGAAGGACCAGGGGAGACATGATAGCAGTCTTCCAATATCTCAGGGGTTGCCACAAAGAAGAGGGAGTCAAACTATTCTCAAGGACACCTGAGGGCAGGACAAGAAGCAATGGGTGGAAACTAATCAAGGAGAGAAGCAACTTAGAACTGAGGAGAGATTTCCGGCCAATGAGGACAATGAATCAGTGGAACAGAAGTTGCCTCCAGAAGTTGTGAATGCCCCAACAGTGGAAGTCTTTAAGAAGATGTTGGATAGCCACTTGTCTGAATGGTATAGGGCTTCCTGCCTAGGCAGGGGATTGTACTAGATGACCTCCAAGGTCCCTTCCAACTCTGCTATTGTATTGTATTGTACTTCCGGGGTGCTTACAATTCTTTCCATAAGTTCAGTTCTCTGTGGAGCTCCTTAGTGCTCGCTGAGCGTTGGCTTAATGACCGTCGAACGGCCGCTGCAAAAATTGTCAACTCAGCTGTGGTCACGTGTCCCACTTAAAGATTGCTTCGATTTACAACCGTAATTCCAACCCCAATGACGGTTGTAAGTGGAAGACGATCTATATAGCTAGCTATTCTCCAAAGCACCTGAGGGCAGGGCAAGAAACAGTGGATGGAAACTAATCCAGGAGAAAAGCCAACCTGGACTTAAGGAGAAACTTCCTGACCGTGAGGACAATTAACCAGTGGAACAGCTGGCCACCAGAAGCTGTGGTTGATCCATCACTGGAGGTTTTTAAGAGGAGAGACTGGACAGCCATTTGCCTGAAATGGCATAAAGTCTCCTCCTTGAGCAGGGGGGGGGGCTGGACTAGAAGACCTCCAAGGTCCCTTCCAACTCTGCCTTATTCTGTTCTCCTTTCAGATCATTTCAGACACCAAAGGTCTGGTGACCGGAGCTAAGGAGGCGGTGACTTCCACCGTCAGCGGCATGATGGACAAAACCAAGGAGGTCGTCCAGGGCGGCATGGACATGACCCGCTCGGCGGTCCAAAGTGGCGTGGAGATGACCCGCTCGGCGGTCTCCAGCAGTGTCAATACCGTCATGGAGTCTTCAGTGGCCCAGATGGTCTCCAGCAATTTGGAAGCTGCTCTTGGAAAATCGGAAGAGATTGTGGACCATTATCTTCCCATGACCGATGAGGAACTGGGTGAGTCGGTTGTCCGAGAGAAGCTGAAAGTTTTCAACCTCGGCCACCTTAAGATCGGCAGGCTTCCACTCTCAGAATAGTCCAGCCAGCCTTGATGCTCTCTGAGCTTGGTTGATTTCTTGGAGACGTTTCGTGACCCAACTAAGTCACATTATCAGGGCCACAAGAGGAATGGGATTTTTGGAGAGGAAGAGGAGGGGGGGAGGAGGATGGTGGGGTGATCTCTGCGCTTGGTTATCTTCATGGAGACGTTTCGTGACCCAACTAAGTAACATTATCAGGGCTACAAGAGGAATGGGATTTTTGGAGAGGGGGAGGAGGAGGATGGCGGGGGTGCTCTCTGCGCTTGGTTATCTTCATGGAGACGTTTCTTGACCCAACCAGGTAACATTATCAGGGCTACAAGAGGAATGGGATTTGTGAAGAAGATGATGATGGTGGTGCTCTCTGCGCTTGGTTATCTTCTTGGAGACGTTTCATGACCCAACTAGGCAACGTTATCAGGACTAGAAGGGAGTGGGGATTGCTCTCTGTTTACACAAAGTGGCTTGCCCTGTCAATATTGTGTGTGTGTGTGTGTGTGTGTGTGTGTGTGTGTGTGTGTGTGTGTGGCCTTGGTGGTTCCGTCAATAGGCTGCTGTTTATTGTTGGCTTATTTGCCTGAATTGGTAATGGCAAGCGAAAATGGAAAGGAAACCCCACACCCCTCCTTGCACTGACGATGTTACCTAGTTGGGCAATGAAATGTCTCCAAGAAAACAACCAAGCTCAGAGGGCACCCCACAGTCCTCCTCCTCCTCCTCCTCTCCACCCATTCCCTTCTAGCACTGATGATGTTACCTAACTTGGTAATGAAACGTCTGCAAGAAAAGAACCAAGATCAGAGAGCACCAAGGACCTTGCAGTCCTCCTCCTTCTCCTTCCTCCTCCAACTCCTCCTCCTCCTCGCAAACCCCACGCCCTTCTAGCACTGATGATGTTATCTAGTTGGGTCATGAAACGTCTGCAAGAAAACACACATGCTTGGGGAACACCCCATTGTTGTCGTTGTCCTCTTCTCTCTTCCTCCTCCTCCTCTCCACAAACCCCATTCCCTTCTAGCACTGATGATGTCACCTAGCTTGGTCATGAAACGCCTGCAAGAAAACCACCAAGCTGAGAGAACACCAAGGATCTCACAGTCCTCCTCCTCCTCCTCCTCTTCCTCCTCCTCCTCCTCCCCAAACCCCATTCCCTTCTAGCACCGATGGTGTCACCTAGCTTGGTAATGAAACATCCAAAGCCACCAAGCTCAGAAAGCACTAAGAGCCCCACAGTGCTTTTTTCCCCCTCCTCCTCTTCCTCCTTCAATCCACTCCACAAATCCTCTCCTTTCTCGCCCTGATCGTGTTCCCTAGTTGGGTCATGAAACGTCTGCAAGGAAACCACCCAGCTCAGAGGGGCACCAGTGGTGGGTTTCCAATTTTTTACAACCTACTCTGTAGGTGTGGCCTATTTGTGGGCGTGGCTTGGCAGTCATGTGACAGGGTGGGAGTGGCCACCTTTTAAAATGTGGTGAAACTCATTTAACAACGCTCTTCCTTAGCAACCAAAATTTTGGACTCAATTGCGATGATAAATTCTTTCTTTCTTTCTTTCTTTCTTTCTTTCTTTCTTTCTTTCTTTCTTTCTTTCTTTCTTTCCTTTCTTCCTTTCCTTTCTTCCTTTCCTTTCCTTTCCTTCCCGTTGGGTCACTGGCAGCGGCGGGCCAGATTTACTTCCAGGTACGCCGGTGGAACCCCCTCTCACCGGTTCTCTAAATTTCACCAACCGGCTCTCGCGAGTAGGTGCGAGCCTGCAGAAACCCACCACTGGAGGGCACCAAGCACCACCCCACGGTTCAACCCCGAGCGACAGGTTGCCTCCTGCGTGCTTGGCCAGCTGTCTTGGGTAACTCCGACTGTCGTTCCTCCTCTCTCTAGCCAAGCTGGCTACCTCCGTGGAGGGCTTCGAAATCGGCACGGTGGAGCAGCAGAAGGAGCAGAAGAGTTACTTTGTGCGTCTGGGATCCTTGTCTAGCAAACTCCGCCACCGGGCTTTCCAACACTCCCTGGTCAAGCTGAAAAGGGCCAAGCAGGGCACTCACGACTCCCTGTCCCAGCTGCACCAGACCATAGAGCTGGTAAGGAGAAACGGACGAGGGATGAAAACGGGGGGGGGGGGGGGTGTTGGGGTTCCGGATCCCATTGCAACTGGTAGGCTGTGACAGGGCCGGGCGTCCGGCATGGGCACTGCGCACACATGCACACCAGTGGTGGGTTTCCAAAATTTTCAGAACCTCTTCTGTAGGTATGGCCTGCTTTGTGGGAGTGGCTTGCCAGCCATGTGACTGTGTGGGAGTGGCTTGCCGGCCATTTGACCGGGTGGGAGTGGCTTGCCAGCCATGTGACTGAGTAGGAGTGTCTTGCCGGCCATGTGACTGAGTGGGAATGGCTTGCCGGCCATGTGACTGGGTGGGAGTGTCTTGCCGGCCATGAGACTGAGTAGGAGTGGCTTGCCGGCCATGTGACTGTGTGGGAGTGGCTTGCCAGCCATGTGACTGAGCAGGAGTGCCTTGCCGGCCATGTGACTGTGTGGGAGTGTCTTGCCGGCCATGTGACTGTGTGGGAGTGTCTTGCCGGCCATGTGACTGTGTGGGAGTGTCTTGCCGGCCATGTGATTGTGTGGGAGTGTCTTGCCGGCCATGTGACTGTGTGGGAGTTTCTTGCCGGCCATGTGACTGAGTAGGAGTGGCTTGCCAGCCATGTGACTGGGTGGGAGTGGCTTGCCAGCCATGTGACCGAGTGGCGGTGGCTTGTTGGCCATGTGACCGAGTAGGAGTGGCTTGCCGGCCATGTGACTTTGTTGGCGAGTGGCTTGCCGGCCATGTGACTGTGTGGGAGTGGCTTGCCGGCCATGTGACCGTGTGGGAGTGGCTTGCCGGCCATGTGACCGTGTGGGAGTGGCTTGCCGGCCATGTGACTGGGTGGGCGTGGGCAACTTGTAAAATGTGGTGAAACTCACATAACAACGCTCTTGCTGAGCAACCAAAATGTTGGCTCAGGAACTCTGGCATTTGAAGCATGCAAGTCTTAAAGCTGTCAAGTCACAAGACCCTCACACCCCTCACCCTTTAGAAAAAAAACAAAACCCAGGGGTGTTCAAACTTGAGAGCTTTAAGACTTGTGGACTTCAACTCCCAGAATTCCTCCTCTCGCTCTTCCTTGTGATGATGGGCGGACGGGTGGAGGGAGCTGGAACCGGTTCTGAACGGCCCTGGAGATTGGTGGAACCGCTTCTATAGAAGAGCGTAGAACTGGCAGGAACCCAGCCCTGGTGTGTACCCACTGCCCTGCGACACTCCAGTGCTCTGGTGGCACAGTGGTTAGAATGCGGTACGGCAGGCTGGCTCTGCCCACTGCCAGGAGTTCGACCCTGACTGGCTCCAGGGGTGGGTTGCTCCCGGCATGACTGATAGTTTGGTGCACGCAAAAATGTGCGTGCGCAATGGCACACAAATAGGTCTGTACATGCACCAAACGTTACAAAAAAGAAAACAAATTACATTAGTTAATTATAATTGTTCTGCGCATGCACAGAACCGAAAATCAAGATGACGGGCCCGTAGGAGAACCAGTTCAGGGCAGCGACCCAGGTCACCAAACCACTACCGGTTCGGCTAAACCAGTCCAAACCGGTAGGAACCCACCTCTGGTTGACTCGTTGAGCCTTACATTCTTCTGGGATTGGTAAAATGAGGGCCCAGATTGTTGAGGGCAATAGGTTGACTCTGTAAACAGCTTAAGAGAGGGTTGTAAAACACTGTGAAGTGATATCAGCAGCCGAATAAGTGGTGGAGGTGTGGGAGTCAGGGTCAGCATCAAGGCAACCCCTTGGGTCGGGAGGAGGCTCATGAGGAAGAGGAGGAACAGCTGGGTCCAGTGCCTGACGCGCGGATTCGCAAAAGGCAGAGGAGAGGAGAGCAGAGGAAATCTATGGGCCGGTCCTTGGGACGGAAGAGCCACCGCTCCTAGCGAAGCCCCAACCTAGCTCTAGGGATAAAAAGCAGGGGGCGGAGATGAATAGATGGGGCAGACAACGATTCATCTTCCAGCCTGCAGTGAGAGAGAAACTTTTTGTCGGGGCTGCCGGCACTCCAAATAAAGGAATATTTTGAGTTCAAGTTGCGAGGGTTTGTCGTGTTTGTGGAACTGGGTCAGAACACAAGGACTGCTTGCAATGATGATGAGGAGGGCCCTAGGTTCTCCAGAACTTCAGTTTGTCCCTCTGCTTAAAGAGTATAGAGCAGTGATGGCTAACTTTTTTTAACTCGTGTGCCAAAAGCAGAGGGAGCACAGGGAGGGTCGTGCGTGGATGTACCACACCCATAATGCTATGTGTATGACCCCTGCTTTTGGCGTGCTTTTTTCGCCCTCCCCAGGCTCCAGAGGCTTTCTAGGAGCCTGGGGAGGGTGAAAACAGCCTCCCCCCCACCTCCAGAGGCTCCAGGAGCTTCCCTAAAGCCTCCAGAGAGCGAAAAACGGCCTCAAAAGAAGGCCTAAATCAGCTGGCCAGCACACACATGCACGCTGGAGCTGACAGGGCAACGCCTCGCGTGCCCTAAGAAATGGTTCCATGTGCCACCTGTGGCACCTGTGCCATCGGTTCGCCATCACGGGTATAGAGTCTTTGTTTGCCTCAGCCTCTTTGTCTCTTCTCAGATTGAACACGTCAAACAGGGGGTTGATCAGAAGATTCAAAGTGGCCAGGAAAAGCTCCACCAGATGTGGCTGCAGTGGCAGCAGAAACAGGCTCCGGACGTGGCCCAGAAGGAGGCCCCCAAGCCCCAGGTACATAATACCAGAGTTGGAAGGGACCTCGGAGGTCTTCTAGTCCAACCCCCCTGCTCAGGCAGGAGACTCCACTATTTCCAACAAATGGCTGCTCAATCTCTTCTTAAAAACCACCAGTATTGGAGCACCCACAACTTCTGGTGGCAAGCTGTTCCACTGGTTACCGTATTTTTCTTATACATAAAGTATAAGTCCAAAGTATAAGACGCATTTAGCTTTTGGGAAGGAAAACAAGGGGGGGAAAATCTACCTCTGCCTCCCAGCAATTCGCTTCCTTTCAACAAACAGCAAACCGTACAGACAATTGCTTGTCTCCAGAAGTTGTGAATGCCCCAACTCTGGAAGTCTTTAAGAAGATGTTAGATAGCCATTTGTCTGAAATGGTATAAGGTTCCTGCCTAGGCAGGGGGTTGGACTAGAAGACCTCCCAGGTCCCTTCCAACTCTGCTATTGTATTGTATTGTAATATACACTGTAGTGTTATATTTCAGACTATACTTGCAAAGATGCTGTTAAAATTGATGTGCTTTCAGGAAGTATAGTTATTCTCTGCTATTTAAAAGAATAGTACTTTTTAAAACAATAGCACGGGGCCTCTTCAGATCAAGCATTTATTTTAAAAAGCTTCTTCATTTTGTTAAGCTGTCTCGAACAATAATAAATGCAGTCTTTAAAAAATAAATCTAATAATTTGAACACTCTATAGGCATTTATAGTTATTGACTTACTTCCTTGCAGCAAACAGCCTGATTAGCACAAGAAAAAAAAAATCTGCTTCTGCCTCCCAGCAATTTGCCTCTTGGAGCAACAGCAAGTTTCACTTTCATCAGCTGTTTCAGGCTGCAGGGATGGCTATAGCCCAGTGGTAGTTAACCTGATCCCTACCGCCCACTAGTGGGCGTTCCAGCTTTCATGGTGGGCGGTAGGGGTTTTGTCCGATACTGAAGCACTTTCCTTTTTTTAAATTTAATTGACTTCCCTACTTTATCAATCCCCATTCCTGTGGAACCGGTGGGCGGTTAGAAAATTTTACTACTAACAGAGAAACAAAAGTGGGCAGTGGGTATAAAAAGGTTGACTACCCCTGAAATAGTCTATTGCCGCCTCCGTAAGCCCCCTTATCCCCGTTTGCTGCAAGGAGATAAATTGCTGGGAGGCAGAGGCCAAAGGGTGGAGGACGGTGGGTAGGTGGGGCTACATTCAGTGTATAAGACGCACCCAAATTTTCACCCTCTTTTAGGGGCTAAAAGGTGTATCTTATACCCTGAAAAATACGGTAATTGTCCTCACTTTAGAAAATTTCTCCTTAGTTCTAGGTTGCATCTCTTTTTTTTTGTTTGTTTGAAAAAGTTTTATTGGTTTTAACAATTTATAAAGGAAAGGGGTAGGTAAGATATTAAATAATATTTTAGAGCTTCCACATCGGGTTTGATGACCGCCTCCGAGTCTTCATACATATTCCATTAGAAAATAATAAAAGGAAGGGGTACATACATTTAAAATCATAAATTTTCATATTATTTTATACATTCAATTACTTTGTTCTATTAACATCCATACAGGAATTACCATCATAAAAAAAAGGATAACAAATTATTTTTGCGATCTGAGCCTCTTTGCTATAGTCTCTTCCTCCTCCACCCCACCAGCAGCGGACCCGTGGCCCCTCCCGTTCCCATCTCATCGTCATCCAGGATTGAGGAGTGTTTTTTGAGAAAATTCTGCGCCTCTTCAACTGTTTTGATTCTGACTCTTCCTCCCTCCCAGAATAGCAGCATCCCTTCAGGCATCAGCCACTTGAACCACACCCCCTTTTTGTGTAATTTTTTTGTTAAGAAGGAATAATTCCTTCTTATATCTCGTATTTTCTTTGGGATCTGCTTCAATATGGCCACCTCGTTTTGCTGATATATCAGAGGGCCCCCTCTTTGCGCTCTCAGTATCTCGTCCCTCGTTGACCTTCTTATAAATTTAATATGTATCTCTCTGGGTACCTCATTTATTCTGGCAAATGCTGAGTTAATTCTATAAATCAAATCAATGTCCCCCCAAATAAATTCCTTATCTTTCTTAATGGCTAGCATAGTAGCCATCAACTCTTTTAAATTCTCATTAGGTGATTCTGGAACATTCTGAAATCTTTAAAAAAAAGACATACGTTCAAAATCAATTTTAGACATTTGACCAGTAATATCTGTAATTTCTTTCTTAATGTCTTTTATCTCTTCCTTCATCTCAACCGCCCCCCCTTCCAGCCCCTCAATTTTTTGTTTATTATTTGTTATTTCTCTTTGCGCCTCCAATAGTTCCAATCTTGTACTTAAATTGTCTTTCCGGATTTGTTGCATTTCATTCATTATTTTTTGAAACATCTCCTCTACGTTTAGTGGCTGAGGATTTGCATCTCTCTTTAATAATCTTCCACCCCTTACTTCCTCAAAAATTGTTTATGTGATGGGGAAGTACGCTAAACCAATTCTTAAGGATTGAGGGTTTCTTTTAACATCATAAAAAGAACTTCCTATAAAATCCAGAAGGTTTTTCAGTACTTGCCTAAGTTTCAAGTGCTCATCATTCCTGGGAGGAGTTGTCTCCCCATGGTAAGATGACAATCTGAGGCCATTTAATACAATACAATCGCAGAGTTGGAAGGGACCTTGGAGGTCTTCTAGTCCAACTCCCTGCCTAGCCAGGAAGCCCTATACCGTTTCAGACAAATGGCTATCCAACATCTTCTTAAAGACTTGCAGTGTTGGGGCATTCACAGCTTCTGGAGGCAACTTCTGTTCCACTGATTCGTTGTTCTCACTGTCAGGAAATTCCTCCTCATTTCTAAGTTGTGCAAGGTAACAGAATAGCAGAGTTGGAAGGGACCTTTGGAGGTCTTCTAGTCCAGCCCCCTGCTTGAGCAGGCGACCCTATGCCATTCCATGCACATGGCTGTCCCATCTCTTCTTCAAAAACCCTAGTGATGGATCAAGCACAACTTCTGGTGGCACGCTGTTCCACTGGTTAATTGTCCTCACTGTTAGGAAGTTTCTCCTCAATTCCAGGTTGCTTCTCTCCTTGATTAGTTTCCATCCATTGTTTCTCATCATCGCCGCCCTGGGTCCTCTGTGGAGAAGGGCGGGATATAAATGTAATAAAATGAAAATGAAATGAAATCCTGCCTTCTGGTGCTTTGGAAAATAAGTTCTCCTCCATCTTCTTTGGGGCAGCTCCCTCAAATACTGAAATGCTGCTATCATGCCACCCCCTGGTCCTTCTTTTCTCTAGACCCCAGGAGCACTCTGGAAGCCTCCTAAAGGCTACGCACGGCCATTTTGGTGAAGGGGCGGAGTTTTTGTGAAGGGGGTGAAGTTTTTGTGAAGGGGCGGAGTTTTTGTGAAGGGGCGGAGTTTTGGGAGGCCACAAATGCTGTTTTCAGTGTATAAGACGCACCCAGATTTTCAGTCTCTTTTTTGAGGGGAAAAGGGTGCGTCTTATATTCTGAAAAATACGGTAACTAACCTGACTCTCACTTGGATTCCCCGTTGCAGGAGATCGAAACTCAAGCTCTGGAGGTCTCCCGTGGCCTCACCCAACAGCTGCAGTCCGCGACCACAACACTGGTCTCCAATCTCCAAGGCCTACCGGCCGGCCTTCAAGATAAAGTGGCTCTCGTCCGCCAGAACGTCGACGAGCTGCGTAACGCCTTCATGACCGCTGGCTCTTTCCAGGATCTGTCGGGATCCATCCTAGCTCAGAGTCGGGAAAAAGTCGCCAAGGCCCGTCAGTTGACGGATGAGCTGATGGACCACGTGGTCCAAAATGCCCCTCTTACCTGGCTTGTCGGCCCCTTCACGGCCTCAGGCAAACCAGAAGGGGAAGAAATAGAAATGAAATAGCCTTTGAAGGATGGGAGCCATTCAGAATATGGTTAAGCGTTAAGGGAGGTGGGGTTTATTTTTGAATTAAGCTTGGCTGCAAATAGTTTAAATAAATATAGAATTCTTGGTGCGAAGGATTGCTGGACCATGCAAAACCAAGTGAGTTTTTCTTTTCTTTTTTTTGATGGTCTGGTTCTTTTGTACTAACATTATCCAGTGAAATTTTGGGCCAATGGGCTTATTTTGCCCAATTTAACACGCCTGATTTAGTACATTGACAATTGGAGAGGCATTTTTTTCTCACTAACTTATCTAAAAGCAAGGTTGTTTTTTTTACTTTGTAGGATTAGGAGAATAGAATCCATTTTTAAATGGATATGGCCCAAATTAAGAAGCGGTTATGTGTATTTTTCATCTGCACCCATATATATAAATATATATATATATTTTCAATCGCAGGGAGATTATTCTTGCAAGATTAATCTGGGAGACCAAGAATTATTCAGTATGGTGCAAAATGCAGCCAAACAACAGGTTGAACCAATTACACCCAACTAGTGCCTTTTTCTTCTGAATTTTTTCTTCCCTGTGATAATTATCTGACTTAATTGGGGTTTTTTCCCCACCTCCTCCTTTCTGCTGAGGGCACGGATTCAGGTTTTTTTTTTTGCAAATAGTGCCAGCACTGAGAAAGCTGAAATTGCCAGAAAAGTAAGCGGGATGAAAACAAAGGTTAGAAAATGATCTGGGGTGTATTTTTGTATCATTCCTGCATTCCGATCCTTTTTATTCAGCCTTTCTTCGGTGCCGGTTCAGAAGGTGAGCGGAAGGAAAATGTAGATTAAACATCTTTGCAAAAGTCTCTTCTCTATTTGCAAGTGAAGTTATCTAGGGCAGCGTAACACCCTTGGGTTAAAAGTTCTTCCCCTCCTTTACACCAGGGGGGTCTCCAAAGTTAGCAACTTTTAAGACTTGTGGACTTCAACTCTCAGAATTCCCCAGCCAGCCGGCTGGGGAATTCTGGGAGTTGAGGTCCACAAGTCTTAAAAGTTGCCAACTTTGGAGCCCTCTGATTTACAGGGTTGGAATCGACTCTTATCTTGAAACGGGAGGGGAACCAATACAGATGATCAAACCCGTTCCATTTTCATCTCCTTGTGACAACTTTCCGAGTTTTCTGCCCGCTCTTTGTATGTTGTGTACAGTAATCCCTCGTTTTCCGCGGCTTCATTTTCCGCGGCTTCAGTGCTTCGCGGGTTTTTCAATAGCAAAAAAATGCCCCTAGTGCTTGCTTTAAACGATGTCCACCAACTCAAGTTTCCGGTATAGATATACAGAATCCTACTTCGCGGTTTTTCAGTTTCCGCGGAAAGGTCCGGTCCCGATTAGCCGCGAAAAACGAGGGATTACTGTAAACTGATTTTTCCTCCATGCTTCCCATTGTCGATGTATAACCCGTGCCTTAACTCACAAAATAAAACTCATATCATATTGCATTAAAAAGCTGGAGACTTTTTCCTTTACGTTTTCCAAGGGCAGGAGGGGGGGGAGAGGTCATCCAACTGTCCCTATTGGCTTGCTCCAGTTGCTAGGGGACCGGGTGGCTTTTGCTCATTTGGAACGAGAAAGGGGGAACACGAGGACTAGAAGCTTAACAGATGGCTGTAGGCTTGTGTGCATGTAGCAGCAGGAAATCTGGGCGGTTGTAAATTGGGAAAGGACAACAGCTAAGAGAAAAATCCTCAGCGGCAAATTTTCATCTCTTCTCTATATAAATAAACATGTAACCAGAGTTTGTTCAAAACCGCTAATCTCCGAAAGTCCTGCACCGATCGCTTCCAAATTTTCACGCAACGTTCCTTTCGAATACGGCACCAATGATATATATAGATTGTGTAGATGTCACACTTGTGCCTGGTACACGCAACGGAAATGTAAAAAAGGTAGGTAGATGGATAGAGAGTGAGCAGTGGGCCACAGGTATTAAGTCATCCTTTATGACATAAAATACTCTGTCCATAAGATTCAAGGAGAAATAAGGTAGGTAGGTAGGTAGATAGGTAGATAGGTAGAGGGATAGAGAGAGGGAGAAATACAAGTAGGTCGGTAGGTAGGCAGGCAGGTAGGTAGGGGAGAGAGGGAGAAATACAGTAGGTAGGTGGATAGAGAGGGAGAAATGCAGTAGGTAGGTAGGTGGAGAGAGGGAGAAATATGGTAGGTAGAGGTATAGAGAGGGAGAAATACAGTAGGTAGGCAGGTAGGTAGGTAGGGGAGAGAGGGAGAAATACAGTAGGTAGGTAGGTGGATAGAGAGGGAGAAATGCAGTAGGTAGGTAGGTGGATAGAGAGAGGGAGAAATGCAGTAGGTAGGTAGGTGGATAGAGAGGGAGAGAAATACGGTAGGTAGGTAGACAGGTAGGTGGATAGAGAGAGGGAGAAATACGGTAGGTAGGTAGGTAGGTAGGTAGAGGGAGAGAGGAAGAAATACAGTAGGTAGGTTGGGGGTTATACCGTGGTTGTGTGTGTGTGTGTGTGTTTGTGTGTGCAGGTGTAGATCTACACAGAGATTAGTTGGCCATTTAAGCAGACTAGGCCATAGCAACGAGTAGCCGGGAACGGCTAGTTATTAATAATGAAAGTTTAGTTGTTATAAAGAAATCCTCCATAACAACTTGGGTGTAACTTCATACAAGCTTCTTTAGAATCATAAATTGTGCAACAGATCTTGTAACACGGCCCAGAACTTAACTAGGCTTACTAACTATTGCAGCTGGTTACCCCCTCCTCCAAGTTACTCCACTATCTTGTGGCAGGGAGTTCCACAGTCCACAGGGAGTGGCCCGATTTCCTAAAACCCTCCTTCTTTATTGATCATTTTCCCTCACACACAACGCATGTACGAATAATGCAGGGGTGGTTACTGCCGGCGTTGATGCTGGTTCCCTTCGCGCATGCGCCAGGCGCCTGCTGGATGCGCATGTGCAGTTGACTGTCAGTTCTGTGCATGTGAAGAACAGTGGTGGTTTCCAGCCAGTATGCACCGGTACGTGCATACCGGTGGCAGCTGAGAGCAGCAGCCACCATACCGGAACAATATTTTGGAGGGCCCCGCCCGCCCACCCTTATTCTTTACCTCTATTGGAGCTAACTGGGCCATTTGTGTACATGCGTACGGCGCCTGCGCAACCTCTGCCAAGCAGCTGGAGCATCGCAGTGCTAGGGATTGCGTCTTATCCTTGGAAAAATACGGTCAGCTCAGAGAACACAAAGGACCCCACGTCCTCCTCCTCTTCCTCTAGCACTGATGATGTTACCTACTTGGCTCATGAGACGTCTGCAAGAAAACCACCAAGCTCAGAGAGCACCATGGTTGTCATCCCTTTCTTATCCCCATGGTCAGGGGTCAGCGATCTTAAACAGTCAAAGAGCCACAAAGGTCCTAACTAGAAGCCTCCCGTTCAATTCTGGAGCCAACCGGAAGTCTGGTTCCTCCACCATAGAGTCTCCTCCTAGCACGGTGTCCTTTTTCCTCTACCTGTCCTATCCAAAAGCTCTATCAATTGTGGAGCTGCGCAGTGACAGGGAGCCGCAGCAGAGGGATGAAAGAGCCACATGTGGCTCCAGAGCCACAATTTGCTGACCCCTGCCCAGGGTTATCCCGATTCCTCTTGCAGCAAACACAAATACAATGACAACATGACCACTTACCCTGTAAATTTTACAAGCATAGATGACTGCGATGCTCAGAACGGCCTCCCTCCCCTCCCCTCCCCTCTCTTTCGCCGCTAAGGCAAACGCCCTCCAGTTGGGGGGGGGAGGTAGCAGGGGACTCCAAGTCCCATCCTCCCCCTCCAGCTGTGGATACTGGGCATTGGAGTCCATCCACCCCCCCCAGACAGCAGGGAGGAAAAGCCGGGCCCCGTTCTCCTGATCTGTGACATCACACACGACATCACAAGGGCTGCATGGAATGATGGGGAAATCTTTAGCCTTTGCCTGCCGCCCTTGGGATGGTGGCTGGCTGGGTAGGGAAACCAAGATGCCCTGAATTTCAGCCTTTCGCAAGCCAGGATCATGGCAGAAAGTGAGTGGGAAAGGCGAACGGTCAGCTGGGGTCTTGCTCGGGAACTTTGGAGGCCTCGCTGTCTCAGGGTTCCAAATAGCATCCAAAAGTAGATCAGAGCCCGAGGCGAAGTATTTGCTACTTTGCTACTTGTTAAAGTAGCTACTATGCCCCTTCCGAAGTCTTCTAAGGGGCTGGTGAAGGGATGAAATATCCAAATTCTATATGTCCTTCAGCCATCCAGCTTTTGCTTCAGTCTGGGTGACTACATAGACCAGTGGTAGTCAACCTGGTCCCTACTGCCCACTAGTGGGCGTTCCAGCTTCATGGTGGGTGGTGGGGGTTTTGTCCGATACTGAAGCACTTTCCTTTTTTTAAATTTAATTGACTTCCCTACTTTATAAATCGCCATTACTGTGGAACCGGTGGGCGATTAGAAAATTTGACTACTAACAGATACAAAAGTGGGCGGTGGGTATAAAAAGGTTGGCTACCTCTGCTGTAGATAGATAGATAGATGGATGGATGGATGGATGGATGGATGGATGGATGGATGGATGGATGGATGGATGATAGACAGAGATAGACAGATAGATAGATTAGATAGATAGATAGATAGATAGATAGATAGATAGATAGATAGATAGATAGATAGATAGATAGATAGATAGATACATACAATACAATACAATACAATACAATACAATACAATACAATACAATACAATACAATACAATACAATACAATAGCAGAGTTGGAAGGGACCTTGTAGGTCTTCTAGTCCAACCCCCTGCGTGGGCAGGAACCTTATACCATTTCAGACAAATGGCTATCTAATATCTTCTTAAAGACTTCCAGGGTTGGGGCATTCACAACTTCTGGAGGCAAGCTGTTCCAGAGGTTAATTGTTCTAACTGTCAGGAAATTTCTCCTTAGTTCTAAGTTGCTTCTCTCCTTGATTAGTTTCCACGATTGCTTCTTGTCCTGCCCCCAGGTGCCTTGGAGAATAGTTTGACTCCCTCTTCTTTGTAGCACCCTCTGAGATATCGGAACACTGCTATCATGTCTCCCCTGGTCCTTCTGTTCATCAAACTAGACATACCCAGTCCCTGCAACTATTCTTCATATGTTTTAGTCTTCAGTCCCCTAATCATCTTGGTTGCTCTTCTCTGCACTCTTTCCAGAGTCTCCAGAGATAGATAGATAGATAGATAGATAGATAGATAGATAGATAGATAGATAGATAGATAGATAGATAGATAATAGATAGATAGATAGATAGATAGATAATAGATAGATAGATAGATAGATAGATAGATAGATAGATAGATAGATAGATAGATAGATAGATAGATAGATAGATAGATAGATAGATAGATAGATAGATAGATAGATAGATAGATAGATAGATAGTCAACCTGGTCCCTCCCACCCACTAGTGGGCGTTCCAGATTTCATGGTGGACGGTAGGAGTTTTGTCCGATACTGAAGCACTTTCCTTTTTTTAAATTTAATTGACTTCCCTACTTTATCAATCCCCATTCCTGTGGAACCGGTGGGCGGTTAGAAAATTTTACTACTAACAGAGATACAAAAGTGGGCGGTAGGTATAAAAAGGTTAACTTCCCCTGACATAGACCATCCCTGCTGCCTTTTAGCCAGGAATATCATTTACCGTTGCCTTGAGTAATGGAAGAGAATATTTGCAGCTCGGGGCTGAACTGGGAGGCCCTTAGTGCTCTCTGAAGTTGGTGGTTTTCTTGCAGACGTTTCACGACCCACCTAGATAACATCATCAGTGCTAGAAGGGGTTGGGGTTGGAGGTGGATAACAACCATGGGGTCCTTGGTGCTCTCTGAGCTTGGTGGTTTTCTTGCAGACGTTTCATGAGCCAACTAGGTAACATCATCAATGCTGGAGGAGGAGGAGGGGGGAGGAGGGGGAGGAGGAGGAGGAGGAGGAGGAGGAGGAGGAGGAGGAGGAGAAAGAGGATGATGTGGGGTCTTTCGTGCTCTCTGAACTTAGTTGTTTTCTCACAGACATCTCATGACCCAACTAAGTAACACCATCAGTGCTAGGGATTGCTCCCAGTAGCTTGCCCTGCCAATATTTGCAGGAGTGCGGTTTTCTCCTTGGTAGTTCCTTGATTAGAGGATTATTTTCTGCTTGAAGGTTTGTCTGGTGTTAATTCCTGCTTATCTGAGTATTGACTGCTGGAGGGGACTGTTCTGGTTCCTTTTGTTTGCTTCTGAGCTTTTTTATTGTCTCTTTTGAAGGGTGTGTAAATGTGGTGCATCTCTGTGTGTCTGTCGATGGCTAATTTGTCTGAATGTTAAGCTTTCAGGAACTACTTTCTTTTCAATGTGTAACAGACATTTCGGGACCCAATTAGGTAACATCACCAGTATTAGAAGGGGGTGGTGTTGGAGGAGGAGGAGGAGGAGGAGGAGGAGGAGGAGGAGGAGGAGGAGGAGGAGAACCATGGGGTCCTTCGTGCTCTCTGAATTTAGTCATTTTCTTGCTGACATTTCCTGACTCTGCTAGGTAACATCATCAGTGCTAGAAGGGGGTAGGGGAGGAGGAGGAAGAGGAGGAGGAGGAGGAGGAGGAGGAGGAGGAAGAGGAAGAGGAAGAGGAAGAGGAAGAGGAAGAGGAGGAGGAGGAGAAGGAGAAGGATAACAATTGTGGGGTCCTTCATGCTCTCTGAGTTTGGTCGTTTTCTTGCAGACGTTTCCTGACCCTGCTAGGTAACAACATCAGTGCTAGAAAGGGGTGTGGTGATGAAAGGACCAGAAAGATTGAAGGTGGAGGGCCGAAGTTCAGGAATGGAAGAATTAATAATTTTGTCCTAAAGTCTGGAACCAAAGGGCGAACCGGCTGGGATCTGTAAACGCTTGTAATTAATTAAACAGATTGAATTTTTTGTTTAAATTTAGTTTGGCGCACGGAAGAATATAAAGTGATTGCCGGTTCTTCAGATCCTATGTCACAAACTGTATACTTGCGGGAAGAGAGAACGGTACTGTCCCTTTGTTTCCTTTGGATTGAATAATTGGAGAGAAAGGGTACTTATTTCTTTATTTATTTCTTTATTGCTTATTACTAAATTATACGCCTCCCGTCTTACTATCCAAAGCATTAAAGGAAGATCACTCCCTGCGCTAATGAATTGGTTGCCGGGAATAATAAATACAGGTAGTCCTCGGCTTACGGCCGCAATGGCACCCCAAAATTTCCCGTTGCTAAGCGAGATGGTCGCCAAGTGAGTTTTGCCCCCCCTTCCTTGCCGCCGTTGTTAAGCAAATCGCTGCAGCCATTAAGTTAGTAACAAGGTTGTTAAGCGAGTCTGGCTTCCCCCGTGGTCAGAAAGTCGCCAGAGGGGATCATGGGATCCCGGGACACTGCAACGGTCATAAGTACGAGTCAGTATTTTGACCACATGATCGAGGGGATCCTGCCAGGGTCGTGTGAAAAACTATCCAAAGTTCCATTTTTTCAGGGCTATGGTAACTTAAAATGGTCACTAAATGAATGGTCGTAAGTTGAGGACTGCCTGTAAAATAGAACTAACTCATCTGGTCGTGTTTTATGTCTGGTTAATCTGGAAAAGCTGACCCTATTTTATTCCGGTGCAAAAGCTATCTTGTTTGTAGTAAGAAGACTGATCTTAAAGATCTAAAAGAGAAAAGGGGGAGGGGTCATGAATCACCAAGGGGAGGGTATTCCCTCAGGAAGGGGCGGCCCCTGAAGAGGCATGCTTGCTTGTGGTTTGCTGCCATGCAGTGACAGACAGCCATGGACTGTGTGGGAAAAGGCTTGTGTCAACTCGCAAAAACATCGCCATGACTCTTTCTCGAGTTGACATAGAGATGTGGGAATGCCAATCATTCCTGTGGTCAGTGGGAAATTCCAAGCTGGCTTGTAATGCGCATGGATAGATTCAATTACGATGCTAATTGGCTAACATGATTTATTACCGGGCAGAGGGGAGGGAGATACAGGGGGTAAAGTGCAGACACCATTAGATGAATTGCAGTTTTAACTGCAACCAAGGAACACCAGGATGTTAAGCCTAATAAATGATTGGGTTTCTTTTGAACCTTGTCTCGAGGCTAGTAAATTTGTTAGGTTTCCTTCTGGGTTCTTCACAGCTTGGGGAAGCGAAAGTAATGTCTGTATCTTCTCGAGATGCTGCCTCAAGGTCACCCAGCTGGGAAAAGGAGGGAGCTGCATACTAAACGGTGTTTGGATTGGCCATTCAGAGAACACCTTGCCTGAACCTGATTGGTTACGCACTGGGACTGATTACGCAATGAGAGGCAGTTAAGGGAGGGCAAAATAGAGCGTAGGGCGCATGTTTCTCAGTTCTGCCCTTTGCAATACTGCACTGCAGGCAGTCCTCAATTTACGGCCAGGATTGAACCCCCAAATTTATATTGTTCAGTGAGAAATTTGCTCAGTGAGTTTTACCCCGTTGTACGACTTTCCTCGCCCCCATTTGGTAAGCGAAGCTCTGCAGTTCTTAGATTAGTAACGCAGTTGTTAAGTGAATCTAGTTTCTCCATTGACTTTGCTTGACTCTGGGACGCTGCAACCGTCATAAAGGTGAACCACTTGCCAATCATTCGAATGTAACTCATGGGACCACGAGGATGCTGCAACGGTCATACGTGTGAAAAATGGTCATAAGTCGACTTTTTCAGCCCCGTTGCACTTTGAACGGCCACTAAAGGAACTGTTGTAAGTCGAGGACTGCCTGTGCACTTGGACTCTAATAAACTACACATTATAGGAGCCCTGGTGGTGCAGTGGTTAGAAGGGCAAACTGTGCCCACTGCCAGCAGTTTGATCCTGACCGGCTCAGCCTCCCATCCTTCCGAGGTGGGTAAAATGAGGACCCAGATTGTTGTGGGCAAGAGGCTGACTCTGTAAACCCCTTTGAGTAGGCTGTCAAAGCACTGTGAAGCGGTATATAAGTCTAAGGACTATTGCTAAGTGGGAAGGAAGGAAGGAATGACGGAAGCAATGACGGACGGACGGACGGAAGGAAGGAAGGCAGGCAGGCAGGCAGGCAGGCAGGCAGGAAGGAAGGAAGGAAGGAAGGAAGGAAGGAAGGAAGGAAGGAAGGAAGGAAGGATGGAAGGAAGGAAGGAAGGAAGGAAAGCTGTGATGCCACAATGGTTAGAATACAGTATTTCAGGATGACTCTGCCCACTACCAGTTGTTCGATCCTAACTGGCTCAAGGTTGACTCAGCCTCCCATCCTTCTGAGGTGGGTAAAATGAGGACCCAGATTGTTGTGGGCAAGAGGCTGACTCTATAAACCCCTTAGAGAGGTATGTAAAAGCACTGTGAATCAGTATATAAGTCTAAGGGCTATTGCTAAGTGGGAAGGAAGGAATGACGGAAGGAAGGAAGGAAGGAAGGAAGGAAGGAAGGAAGGAAGGAAGGAAGGACAGACAGACAGAAGGAAAAGGAAGGAAGGAAGGAAGGAAGGAAGGAAGGATGGAAGGAAGGAAGGAAGGAAGGAAAGCTGTGATGCCACAATGGTTAGAATACAGTATTTCAGGATGACTCTGCCCACTACCAGTTGTTCGATCCTAACTGGCTCAAGGTTGACTCAGCCTCCCATCCTTCTGAGGTGGGTAAAATGAGGACCCAGATTGTTGTGGGCAAGAGGCTGACTCTATAAACCCCTTAGAGAGGTATGTAAAAGCACTGTGAATCAGTATATAAGTCTAAGGGCTATTGCTAAGTGGGAAGGAAGGAATGACGGAAGGAAGGAAGGAAGGAAGGAAGGAAGGAAGGAAGGACAGACAGAAGGAAAAGGAAGGAAGGAAGGAAGGAAGGAAGGAAGGATGGAAGGAAGGAAGGAAGGAAGGAAAGCTGTGATGCCACAATGGTTAGAATACAGTATTTCAGGATGACTCTGCCCACTACCAGTTGTTCGATCCTAACTGGCTCAAGGTTGACTCAGCCTCCCATCCTTCCGAGGTGGGTAAAATGAGGACCCAGATTGTTGTGGGCAAGAGGCTGACTCTATAAACCCCTTAGAGAGGTATGTAAAAGCACTGTGAATCAGTATATAAGTCTAAGGGCTATTGCTAAGTGGGAAGGAAGGAATGACGGAAGGAAGGAAGGAAGGAAGGAAGGAAGGAAGGAAGGAAGGAAGGAAGGAAGGAAGGAAGGACAGACAGAAGGAAAAGGAAGGAAGGAAGGAAGGAAGGAAGGAAAGAAGGAAGGAAGGAAGGAAGGAAGGAAGGAAGGAAGGAAGGAATGACGGAAGGAAGGAAGGAAGGACAGAAGGACAAAAGGAAAAGGAAGGAAGGAAGGAAGGAAGGAAGGAAGGAAGGAAGGAAGGAAGGAAGGAAGGAAGGAAGGAAAGCTGTGATGCCACAATGGTTAGAATACAGTATTTCAGGATGACTCTGCCCACTACCAGTTGTTCGATCCTAACTGGCTCAGGGTTGACTCAGCCTCCCATCCTTCTGACGTGGGTAAAATGAGGACCCAGATTGTTGTGGGCAAGAGGCTGACTCTATAAACCCCTTAGAGTAGGCTGTCAAAGCACTGTGAAGCAGTATATAAGTCTAAGGGCTATTGCTAAGTGGGAAGGAAGGAAGGAAGGAAGGAAGGAAGGAAGGAAGGAAGGAAGGAAGGAAGGAAGGAAGGAAGGAAGGACATGGTGGTGCAGTGATCGGAATGCAGTATTGAGTTCGATCCTGACTGGTTGTGATCCAGTTCCCCAAACACAACAAACCCTCTGTATTTCAATCAACGATTCCTGTATGAGGAGCGCCAGCAACTCAGGCAAAATGTTTCTGTCTCACCACAGGCTAATACGTCTGTCCGTCAGGGAGATGAATAATTATCTGCTCCACCTACTCATCTCCCCTCCTTGCTTTTTATTCCCCAGAGCTAGGGTGGGGCTTCGTTAGCAGCGGTGGCTCTTCTGTCCCAAGGACCGGCCCATAGATTTCCCCTGCTCTCCTCTCCTCTGCCTTCTGTGCATCCACGCGTCAGGTACTGGACCTTTTATCCCTGGAGCTAGGGGGGAGCTTCTGTCCCAAGGACCTGCCCATAGATTTCCCCTGCTCTCCTCTCCTCTGCCTTCTGTGCATCCACGCGTCAGGCACTGGACCTTTTATCCCTGGAGCTAGGGGGGAGCTTCTGTCCCAAGGACCTGCCCATAGATTTCCCCTGCTCTCCTCTCCTCTGCCTTCTGTGCATCTGCGCGTCGGGCACTGGACCTTTTATCCCTGGAGCTAGGGGGGAGCTTCTGTTCCAAGGACCTGCCCATAGATTTCCCCTGCTCTCCTCTCCTCTGCCTTCTGTGCATCTGCGCGTCAGGCACTGGACCTTTTATCCGTGGAGCTAGGGGGGAGCTTCTGTCCCAAGGACCTGCCCATAGATTTCCCCTGCTCTCCTCTTCTGCCTTCTGTGCACCCACGTGTCAGGCACTGGACCTTTTATCCCTGGAGCTAGGGTGGAGCTTCTGTCCCAAGGACATGCCCATAGATTTCCCCTGCTCTCCTCTCCTCTGCCTTCTGCGCATCCACGCGTCAGGCACTGGGCCCAGCTCTTCTTCCTCTTCCTCATCAGCCACCTCCAGACCTGGGGGCAGTTGACTCTCCATCTGAGGGCTGACGGACAGCCCAGGCTCTGCCTCTTTCGCTCTCCTTCCAGCTCCATTCCCTCTTCCCCCTCGGAGTTCTCAGGTTGCCTTGATACTGACCCCGACTCCCACGCCTCCTCCTCCTCCTCCTCTGATTCAGCTGCTGGAGGGGCCAGTGGCCACAACACCCCCATCCTTCTGAGGTCAGTAACACGAGGACCCAGATTGTTGAGGGCAATGTGCTGACTGTGTAAACCGCTTAGAGAGGGCTCTCAAGCACTCCGAAGCGGTATATAAATCTAAGCGCTATTGCTATTACTATACCTTTCTCAACAAATGGAGCCAAGAATCATTTCTAGGTGGAGCTCTCGCCTCCCCATCAGGAGGCTGTGAGTTCAATCCTAGGTAGAGGCAGATGTAGGGTCTCCTGCTTGGGCAGGGGGTTGGACTAGATGACCTGCAAGGTCTCTTCCAACTCTGTTAATCTGTTGTCTGTGAATTAGAGGTCGAAGCTGTGAGCAGGTCGGACAGTCTGCTTCCAAGGTCTCATCGGGTGGCAGGATTTCAGGGAAGTGATCTGAATCTGGTGGGAGTTAGTAGGACGGGCAGGTATTCTTAAGGAGAGTAACCTTCTATTTGGCATGAAAATATAAAGGCAAAAGTTTCCCCTCTCCAGTCATGCTCATCTCCAATTCGTGTCTAAGACAATTCGCCGCAGCCAACTTGCAGTGGGACAACTGACCACGGTTAGCTTGCCATGACCAACTCGCCACAGGATAACTTGCTTTGGGACAAGAAAATATCAAATAGAATAGAATAGAATAGAATAGAATGGAATGGAACGGAATGGAATGGAATGGAATAGAATGGAATGGAATGGAACCGAGTGGAATGGAACCGAGTGGAATATAATAGAATAACAGAGTTGGGAGAGACCTTGGAGGTCTTCTAGTCCAACCCCCTGCCTAGGCAGGAAACCCTATGCTATTTCAGACAAATGGCTATCCAACATCTTCTTAAAGACTTCCAGTGTTGGGGCATTCACAACTTCTGGAGGCAACTTCTGTTCCACTGATTCATTGTTCTCACTGTCAGGAAATTTCTCCTCCGTTCTAAGTTGTTCTCTCCTTGATTAGTTTCCACCCATTGCTTCTTGTTCTGCCCTCAGATGCCTTGGAGAATAGCTTGACTCCCTCTTCTTTGAGGCAACCCATGAGATGTTGGAAGACTGCTATCATGTCTCCCCTGGTCCTTCTTTTCATTCAACAAGACCTACCCAGTTCCTGCAACCGTTCTTCATATATTTTAGCCTCCAGTCCCCTCATCCTCTTTGTTGCTCTTCTCTGCACTCTTTCTAGAGTCTCCACATCTTTTCTACATCGTGGCGACCCAAACTGGATGCCATATTCCAAGTGTGGCCTTCCCAAAGGCCTTATACAGTGGTACAATACAATACTGTAGCAGAGTTGGAAGGGACCTTGGAGGTCATCTAGTCCAACCATTAACCCTTCCCGTGATCTTGATTCTCTCCCTCTGTTGATGCAGCCTAGAACTGTGTTGGCTTTTTTTGGCAGCTGCCGCAAACAGATGGCTCCTGTGGAAAGGATAGTTTCAATAGAATCATGAAAGAAAGGATGCCAAAGGAGGGATACAACGAAAGGCGATCGACAAAATATCAGAACACCGTTTTCATTACTTTACATAATTAAAGTTGTTGCATTGTCGCCACCCTTCAGCTCGCCATAAATAGAGTCCCAAGCCGGCAGAAGATTCTCAACACCGACTTTGAAGTCTTGGAGGACCGAAAGTACGACGTTGATCTCAAGATGGACACCATCTCGACCATTTCAGATTCTCGATCTCGTTCCAAGAGTCCCTGTGAGTATCGGCCGAGTTGAGGAAGGGTGGCATGAGGTCTTGGTCTTGGGGGGAGGGGTGGGTTGATGCCAAAGGTGGGGAACGAGCAGCTCTTAGCCGCTGCGAAGTTTGGGGTGGATTTCAGAACCGGATTTTTCTCCGGATTGGTTTAGGTTTAGGTTTATTCGTTTTTATACCGCCCTACTCCCGAAGGACTCAGGGCGGTGTACCGCCAAAGTAAAACAGATATAATAAAAGTTAACAAACAGTTTTAAAAGCACATTAAACAATTTGGCCTTTCCTAAAATTAAAAAAAACCAAGCAAACCCCGATTAAAATTAATAAACGTTCATATTTAAGTTTAATTCATATTTAAAAATATTTTTAAAATATTTAAAACATTCATGTTTAATTCATATTTAATTGGGAAGGTCCCAGAGGTGGTATTCAGCCGGTTTGAGGTGGTTCGACCAAACCGGTAGTGGAAATCGCGGGTCGTTCCACCCAGTTGAAAGTCCAAAACCTTGCTCCCCACACCCACAGGTCCCTCCCATGGTCCAATCTTCCTTTCCCACGCTGGCAGCTTCCACCCATCCAGTTCCAGTCAGGTGGAGAGGTGCGGAGACAAAGGATGACCTTGGGCTTCTAGGAAGGAATGTTTTATTTTGACAACAACAAATTCTACTCCTTCCTATTCCCCCCTCCCAATTCCCCCACTAATGAAACAGCATAGTGAAATAATAGAGTGTGTGGCAGGCCAAAGATCCTAAAAGGAAAATGACTGCAGGCCTGACACTATGGCGTCCCATTTAGCGCCCGCTTCTTTCTTTTTTTAACCAAAGCACATTTGCAAACCGGTAGGGAAGGTGGTGTGGCCCAGCCGGCTCCGGATGAGCTACTGATAGACTCTTCTAGTGAAGATACAGAAGGATCTTGACAAACTTGAACATTGGGCACTATCTAACAAAATGAAATTCAATTGTGAAAAAAGGAAGGTTCTACATTTAGGCAAGAAAAACAAAATGCACAAGTACAGTATAGGTGGTACCTTGCTCAATAGCAGCAACTGTGAGAGGGATCTTGGAGTCCTAGTGGACAACCATTTAAATAGGAGCCAGCCGTGTGCAGCAGCTGCCAAAAAAGCCAACACAGTTCTAGGCTGCATAAACAGAGGGATAGAATCTAGACCACGTGAAGGGTTAATACCACTTTATAAGGCCTTAGTAAGGCCACACTTGGAATACTGCATACAGTTTTGGTCGCCACAATGTAGAAAAGATGTGGAGACTCTGGAAAGAGTGCAGAGAAGAGCAACCAAGATGATTAGGGGACTGGAGACTAAAACATATGAAGAACGGTTGCAGGAGCTGGGTATGTCTAGTTTGATGAAGAGAAGGACCAGGGGAGACATGATAGCAGTCTTCCAATATCTCAGAGGGTGCCACAAAGAAGAGGGAGTCAAACTATTCTCCAAGGCACCTGGGGGCAGGACAAGAAGCAATGGGTGGAAACTAATCAAGGAGAGAAGCAACTTAGAACTAAGGAGAAATTTCCTGACAGTTAGAACAATTAACCTCTGGAACAGCTTGCCTCCAGAAGTTGTGAATGCCCCAACCCTGGAAGTCTTTAAGAAGATATTAGATAGCCATTTGTCTGAAATGGTATAAGGTTCCTGCCCACGCAGGGGGTTGGACTAGAAGACCTACAAGGTCCCTTCCAACTCTGCTATTGTATTGTATTGTATTATTGTATTGTATTGTCTAAGAGTCCTATGAGTCTGCCCTGGAGGACGAGGGAAACCTTGAGGAAGCAGAGAGTCTGGTGGGCCACCAGGAGGCGCCTGGGTCATGGAGCAGTGGGGAGGATCAGGGGCAGTTTGTCCCTGATGCTAGATTACGCAGGGCTGAGAAACGGAAGCAACAGTTATGGAAGAGGCAAGCTCAGAGGGCCTGAACTGGAATCAGCTGGTTGATGAGTGGCCCCTCCCAAGAGAGTTTATAAGGAAGGCTGTGGGGAGGGGTCATTTGCAGGGAACAACATTGACACTATGATGATAGTGGAAAGCAGTCAAGCTTGTGTCCGTCAGTGGTGCAGAACAGGAAGGTAAGTGAATACCATCCCTGGAAGGTTCATTTGAGCTTCACCTTCGCAGCCCGAAAACCCAAGGACCTGTGCAAGGATAATCACCTGCCTAATCATCTGAACTTCAAAGTTCTGGGCGAAGAGAACGAATTGGAGAAAGAAGACTCACCACCAACACCTCAACCAATCGTGGAAGAGGTCATTGTTCCTTACAAGGTCTCCAGTTTTATGTATTTTATTTATTTTCTACACGCACCGCTATTCTCTGCTTCTAGACCATTCGACAATATCCTTCCAATTTACTTTTACATATAATTTGTGCACCCAGGCTACTCGGACTGATAGCAATAGCACTTAGACTTATATACCGCTTCACAGTGCTTTTATAGCTGTCTCTAAGCGGGATTTTGCAGTATCCTTCCCCCTGGAGTGGGGAGGGAATGGGGATTTTGCAGTATCCTTCCTCCTGGAGTGCGGAGGGAATGGAGATTTTGCAAATATCCTTCCTCCTGGAGTGGGGAGGGAATGGGGATTTTGCAGTATTCTTCCTTTGGAGTGGGAAGAGAATGGAGATTTTGCAGTATCCTTCCCTTGGAGTGGGGATGGAATGGAGATTTTGCAGTATCCTTCCCTTGGAGTGGGGAGAGAATGGAGATTTTGCAGTATCCTTCCCTTGGAGTGGGGAGGGTATGGAGATTTTGCAGTATCCTTTCCCTGGAGTGGGGAGGGTATGGAGATTTTGCAATATCCTTCCCTTGGAGTGGGGATGGAATGGAGATTTTGCAGTATCCTTCCCATGGAGTGGGGAGAGAATGGAGATTTTGCAGTATCCTTCCCTTGGAGTGGGGAGAGAATGGAGATTTTGCAGTATCCTTCCCTTGGAGTGGGGAGGGTATGGAGATTTTGCAGTATCCTTTCCCTGGAGTGGGGAGGGAATGGGGATTTTGCAGTATCCTTCCCCTGGAGTGGGGAGGGAATGGGGATTTTGCAGTATCCTTCCCCTGGAGTGGGGATGGAATGGAGATTTTGCAGTATCCTTCCCCTGGAGTGGGGAGGGAATGGAGATTTTGCAGTATCCTTCCCCTGGAGTGGGGATTTTGCAGCATCGTTCCCCAAGCTACGCCCACAGAACCGGTAGTAAAGTTTTTGGAATCCCACCACTGATGGCGTTCTCATTTTTTTTGCCTCCCCCATTGTAGGAAGAAAAAATGATCCCGGCGTTTCAATATGAAGGGAAGGCAAATGAGATGTTCTCTAACAAGAGGACGTTGGAAACCTTATGCACACCGACCGGGCCCATAATTATATTGCTCGATTCGGGCTCCACCAACCAAACTAAAGAAGAGCGGAAAGCTCTTGAGGAACACAAAGCTGTGGAGAGGGAACTCTCACCACCCCGTCCTCCGCCAAAGTGTGAAGCTTTAGCTGTCTTGCCGCCACCTTCCGAAGCTTCACGTAAGCGTTGACGGTCATTGAAGCGCAGAGTTGGAAGGGGCTTTGCATATCTTCTAATCCTGGGATGGCGAACCTGTGGCACGCGTGCCACAGGTAGCGCACGGAGCCATTTGTCATGGCATGCGAGGCGTTGCCCTGTCAACTGGCCAGCGTGCATACGCATGCTAGCCATCTGATTTCAGCCTTTTTTTGAGGCCATTTTTCACCCTCCCCAGTCTCCAGAGGCTTTATACCGGCCCTACAGCCAAACCAGAAGTTGGGGAATGGACTTCCGGTTTGCTCGTAGGGCCAGGTTTAGCCCTCCGGAACCTTCAGGGGCCTTCCGGAGGCTTCCCTGAAGGTTCCGGAGGACTAAAAACGGCCCTACGGACAAAACGGAAGTGACTTCCGGTTTGCTCGTAGGGCCGGGTTTAGCCCTCTGGAACCTTCAGGGGCCTTCCGGAGGCTTCCCTGAAGGTTCCGGAAGACTAAAAACAGCCCTACGGACAAAACGGAAGTGACTTCCGGTTTGCTCGTAGGGCCGGGTTTAGCCCTCCGGAACCTTCAGGGGCCTTCCGGAGGCTTCCCTGAAGGTTCCGGAAGACTAAAAACGGCCCTACGGACAAACTGGAAGTGACTTCCAGTTTGCTCATAGGGTTGTTTTTTTGCCCTCTGGAGGTTTCAGGGAAGCTCCTGAAATCTATGGAGGGCCTCCGGAGGGCGGGTCTTTTCGCCCTCCCCAGGCTCCTATAAAGCCTCTGGAGCCTGGGGAGGGCAAAAGAAGCATGCAAAAGAGGGGGGACGACTGCTGGTCATGCACGCATGCGCGCTGGGACTGCGCATTGCATTATGGGTGTGGCATAACCCGCACAAGACCCCCCCCCCTGCGCTCGCCCCACTTTTGGCACGCAAGCCAGAAAAGGTTCGCCATCATTGTTCTAGTCCAAACCCTTGCTCAGGCAGGAAATGTTCTGACCCAGGCTTCCAAGCCAACTCCTGGTCCCGACAAAAGAAACCTTTTACTAATTCACCACAAATTCTGCTCCTTCACATCCAGCAAAGTCTTTCAAGGGAGGATTTACGGTCACAGACCTTATCTGGCTTGGAGAGCTGCCAGGCCGATATCTGCAGAACTTGGCAAGGAGTCTTAGAGAGTCAAGAAACAATTAAGAGAACTGATTGTCTCCTGCAAATTCCACTCTCTTTTCGCTCCTCTTTCATTTCATCTGGGAGGAGCCATTCATCGTCCACCTGTGGCTTTACTCCCAAGCCGGCCCTTGTTCTTTAGCTCTTCCCTTCGTCTGGCAGCTCTGCATGTGCGCACACTGGGAACAGGCACCAGCTGTTCTTCTGCCCCACTGCTGTCTAACTCTGAAAGCAGCTGATAACTGTCAGATGGCTCTGGCCCCCTCTCTGCCTCTGACACAGAGCCCTCCTCAAAGCCTTCCCCAAACTCCAGGACTGGGTTCCTCCCCAACCTTCTCACTGTCTGAACATGGGCCACAACAGAAAATCCTATACCGAAGGTGTTAAACTCCATTTCATTGAGGGCCATGTCAGGCTGAGTTTGACCTCAGGAGGTGAGGGCCATGAGCAGGGGGCATGGCCAGCTCAATGTCACCCATCAAAGCTCCACTTTTGGATGTGACAGCCTCTTGCAGCCCTCTGCCAGTGAAAATGGAGCAGAGAAGGGCCGCATGCGGCGCTCCGAGCTCCACTTTCATGGGAGAGGGCTGCAGGAGGCCATCGCAGCATAAAACAGGCCCCAGGTGGACTACACGTGGTCCTTCCAAGCTCCATTTTTGCTGCAGGCCGGTCCTTCGATGTTTCCAAAGCAACCCAGTGGACTGGATCCGGCCTGGGGGCCTTGAGTTTGACACATCTGCCCTATACCGGTTAAGCAAATGCTGGGCCAATCTCTTATTAAAAATCTTCAGTGTTGCAGCCCTCATAACCTCCATAAGGAAAGCCGTTCCACTGATTAATTGTTTGTCACCGTCAGGATATTTCTAGATTTCTTCTCTCCTTGATTAGTTCCCATCACGAGGAGGACCCGCTAGTTGAGATGGGATTGTTGTTTTTCTTTTTTCAGGATCTGTTCTTCTTCCGGAGAAGATTCTACCAGTCGTGCCATCTCCTCCTCCACAGGAGCCAAAGAAACTAAAGTTACCATGCTTTGAGGAAGGCTCGGTCTTTCATATACTGTTCGAGAGGGTACGGTGTTCCTTCCTTTGAGTAATCCAGGCTCATGAGCTGAGGTTGGGCTTGGAGATCATCTGGTGGCCTTCTGTTATTGGATTACCATATTTTTCGGAGTACAAGATGCACCTTTTTCCTTCAAAAAAAGAGGCGGAAAATCTGGATGTGTCTTATACACTGAATACAGCATTTTTTGCCTCCCGAAACTCCGCCCCTTCACCAAAATAGCCGTGCATAGCCTTTAGAAGGCTTTCTGAGAGCTCCTGGGGGCTGGGGAGGGCAGAAATGAGTGAAAAACGGGGGGCCCACCCCTCAGGAGCACTCTATAAGCCTCCTACAGGCTATGCATGCACTTTTTGGGGGGCGGAAAAACAGGCCCGTTTTTGCAAAAAATGGGCCATTTTTTGCTTGTTTGGGGGGGCACTCCACAGGAGCACTCTGCAAGCCCCCTAAAGGCTATTCATGCCTTTTTGGGTGGGGACAATGGGCCTGTTTTCACAAAAAACGGGCCATTTTTGGAAGGTCTGCAGAGTGCAAAAACTTTTTTTAAAAATTTGCTTCTTCAAAACCTTGGTGCCTCTTATACTCCGGTGCGTCTTATACTCCGAAAAATATGGTATGTTCTCACAGAATCATGGGAAGGGAGAGGTGGGGATTTGGGACCTCTGAGCTCATCCAGTTCGGATCCCAGGAATCCATGACTCCACAATCCCGAGTAGATGGTCTCTAGCATCGGTTAAAGCACCTCCAGATAGGTAGCGCCGACCCTCTTTGAAGGCAATCTAGCCCACTGGTGAATCCCATTATGGATTTCACCTTCACAGCCCTCTAAAATCTGGCCATTTCCACCCATTTTTCTTGTCTCATTTTCTGAACCCCACTATCCAGTCTCCTACATCAGGGGGTCCCCAACCTGACTAATATCCACCTAGCCATGTGAGTGTCTGGTCAATACATGTGCTTCTGCAGAGGCACACAGCTACACTTGTGTGAGCCTCCACACAGTTGCCCATGGCCCCATTTGCATGAGCCTCGTCATGGGTGCCCATGGCCACACTGACGTGAACATCATCACAGGCGCCTGTTGCCCCACTCATACAAACCTCTTGTGGCCCAGCCGGCTCAGGATGAGCTGCTGATGGATTCCTCTAGTGAGGAGTCCTATGAGTCTGCTCTAGAGGAGGAGGCCAAGAGTGAGAGAGCAGAGAGCCCGGCTAGGCATCAGGAGGCACCTGGGGCTTGGTGTAGTGGGGAGGAGGAAGCTCAGTTTGTCCCTGATGTTAGGCTAAGAAGGATTGAGAGGAGACAATGGCAATTAGCAGAACGACGCAGTCGGAGATAATCAGTAGCAGCTGCCTAATTGACTGGCCCCTGCCAAGAGGCTTTAAAAGAAATCCTCGGTACATTGAAAGGTTTGCAGGAAACAACGCAGAGAGGTTATTTCAGAGTCAGAGAGTTTTTCAGAGTTGGAGAGTTTGGATCGTGTTATCTTCTAGTCAAGGTTAGTTCAGGCAAGCTGCCAAATAGCAGTCAGTCTAGTCATTTGTGTTGGGAGGGAGTCAGAACACAAACCTCATCTCAGATGCCGTGTGGCTCCACTTGTGTGAGCCTCGTCATGGGTCCCGTGACCCCATTCACGTCAGCTTCATCATGGGTGCCCATGGCCTCGACACGGGTGCTTGCTCGTGTCGCCACAAACATTTGGCCCGCTACAAAATCATCTCCTTTCCCCCTCCCCATGCTCCAGGCCACCAACCCAGAAAGGTTGGGAAAGTCTGTTCCACATGACTGGATAGAAGCCATGGGGTTCTACTTCAACAGGGTCAAACATAGAAAGTTCTGGATTGGACCACCCTCATCTTAAAAAAGTAAATAGCAGGTGAAAGAAATGAAAATTCCCTTGAAAAGCAACATTCACACCAGGGGTCCGGCAGTCGCTATTGCTGGTTTGCTCGTGATGGGTTCTGGAATCCCGTTGCAACTGGTATGGTGCAACGGGGCCGGGCGTCCACCACATGCACATGCACAGCATGCGCGCAACATGCACAGGCTTATTTACCGCCTGCAACACTCCAGCTGCTCAGTGGAGCATCGCGCAGGCACCGTTCACACCGTGTGCATGCACATAAGCCTCGATCAGCTCAAATACAGGTAAGGAAGGCAGTTGGGCCCTCTGGAGCACCATATTGGAATGGTACCTGGTGCTCCCAGCAGGCATCGTCATATCCCACCACCGGCGTGCACGCCTACACAGAGCAATAAAAATTGCTCTAAGCATGCGCAGAAGCAAAAAAACAAGATGGCGGTGCCTATGGCGCCACCTGTAGAACCGGTTCAGGGACATGGCAGGCCTGGGTCGCTATTGGTTTCAGCGACCCAAGCCACCCAACCACTACCAGTTTGGCTGAACTGGTTCAAACCGGTAGGAACCCACCACTGATTCACACTCAGCAACAATCTGGTTCTTTAAGAAGCCAACTTTGTCAGGTTTCCAAATAATGCCCTAATTGATTCATGAGCCTCGGACCAAACTTCAAAGAAAAAAATTGGGAAGCTGCTGTGGCCTAGAGCTAGAGCTCTCACCTCACAAGCAGGAGGTAGTGAGTTCGATCCTAGGTAGAGGCACATGTAGGGTCTCCTGCTTGGGCAGGGGGTTGGACTAGATCAGGGGTCCCCAACCCCTGGGCTGCGGACCGGTGCCTGTCCGTGGCTTGATAGTAACCAGGCCGGAGTGAGCGGTGGAGAGAGTAGTGCAACTCTTAGGAAAGTGTAGCAAATGCTCCGCTATCCTGGCGGCTGGCCAGGGCACTCCCCAGGGGCAAAACGGGGGCAACGGCCTGCATTGGGGGGGTTTAGGGCACCACCCGGCCCTGCGTGGGGGGAAGGGGGTGCCAGGCTCTCCTGCCCAGGACACAGCCCGTCCTTCCCTGCCCCAGCCGAGGATCCTTCGTCCAGGACCCCTAGCAGCTTTCCTGCCCGGTTGCACGCAAGGCGCACTCCCCGGGTCGCGTTCCCATGAGACGCAGGTTCCCGCCTCAGGTTCCACATGACCGCCGAACGCGCGCACGGCCCACGTGACTTGACTCACCCGCTGGAGGCTCCTACCGGTCCGTGGAATTTTTTTTACATGAAACCAGTCCCTGGTGCCAAAAAGGTTGGGGACCCTTGGACTAGATGATCTGCAAGGTCCCTTCCAACTCTGTTAATCTGTTAGTCATTTATTAAGCGCATTGTCAGACTTCTTTGTCTTCTACATCATCAGACGAAACCCGTCCTTGAGATGGTCCCAAAGGGTCTTCATACCATCATACAAGAAATTGCCGCGATGCATCACCCACCGACGGAACCCGAAATGAAGGTAGAGCCCGCTTATTAGCATTTCAGGCTCCTTTCCCACAACTGCACCCGAGTAAAGTCCTTAGGATGGAGTACCTTATGTTCCCATCCCAACAACAACAGGTAGTCCTCGACTTACGATCATTCATTTAGTGATGGTTTGAAGTTACGGCGGCCCCCCAAAAATTGAGTTACAACCGTTTTTCACACGTATGACTGTTACAGCATCCCCATGGCCACATGATTAAAATTTGTACACAGGGCAACTGACTCATATTTATGATGGTTGCAGTGTCCCGGGGGTCATGCGATCCCCTTTTGCGACCTTCTGACACGCAAAGTCCATGGGAAAAGCCAGATTCACTCAACAACTGTGTTATGAACTTAACCCCTGCACTTGACAACAGTGGCAAGAAAGGTTGCAAAATGGGGCGCTGTCTCACTTAGCAACAGAAATGTTGGGCTCACTTGTGGTCGTAAGTCGAGGACTAACTGCATTATTCTTCAGTGCTATCATCTTTTTGATTCTACTAGATGTCTGATACTGTGTTTAATATCAGACTACAGAACTGTAGTCTGGAATAACCAACATATATGGCTATCGTATTTTTCGGAGCATAAGACGCACCGGTGTATCAGATGCACCAAGATTTCGAAGAGGTAAGTAAGAAAAAAAAGTTTTTGTCCTCCCGGGCTTCCAGGAGCACTCTGCAGGTTTCAACAGACTGGGGGAAGACAAAAATGCCCCAGTTTTTGCGAAAAACAGGTGGAAAATTGGTCATTTTTGGCAAAAATGGGGACATCTTCCCCCAGCCCTGCTAAAGTCTGTAGAGTGCTCCTGGGGGCTGGAGGAAGGGGGAAATGCCTCCGTTTTTGCGAAAAACAGCCCATTTTTTACCCATATTTTGCAAAAAGTGGATTTCCACGCTCTTTTATAGAGGGAAAGGTGTGTCTTATAATCCAAAAAATACAGTATTTGGCAATTGTTTGAAGTTACAACAGTTTTGAAAAAAGTGACTTACAACAGGTCTTCATATTTACAATCCTTGCAAGATCCTCACCAAATTTGGACGCTTGGCAACTGGTGTGTATTTAGGATGGCTGCAACCTCCTGGCAGGATTGCCATTTGTGATCTGAATACAGGTAGTCCTCAACTTACAACCAACATTGAGCCCGAAATTTCTGTTGTTAAGTGAGACATTTGTTAAGTGAGTTTTGCCCCATTTTTCGACCTTTCTTGCTTTAGTTATTAAATGAATCAGTGCAGTTTGGGTTCCCCATTGACTTTGTTTATCAGAGGGTTGCAAAAGGGGATCACGGACGTGACCCTGGGACACTGCAATCGTCATAAATATGGGTCAGTTGCCTGAATCTTGATCACGTGACCATGGGGAAGCTGCAAAGGTCGTAATAGTGAAAAACAGTCATAAGTCACCTTTTTCAGTGCTGTGGAAAGTTTGAATGGTCACTATAAATGAACAGTTGTAAATCAAGGACTTTTGAATACTTGTGATCTGATACTTGTGAAAAGCAAAGTCAGTGGGGGAAGATGGATTCGCTCATCATCATCACCATCATCTTTTAACGACCCCATAATCCATTGCAGGGTCTGGGAAACTGACTGGAGCTAGCACAGTGTTTACTGGCCAGTTGCCCTTCCTGTCGCCAATGCAGAGTCTTGTTCGGCAGATATATTCTCATTGTGCCCAGAAAGAGAAAAATATCTGCCGAATAGCTCTATCTAGGATCAAACTCACAGCCTCCTGATTGTGAGGTGAGCGCTCTACCTCTAGGCCACCGTACCACTCCTCAAGACGAATTCGCTTAAGGATTGTGGCCAAAAAAAAGGGCAACTACATCTGATCAACCTACTCAACTCCTTTTTTTTTCATGTCTCTTCTCCCTGTCCCTGCTGTCTATTTTACTGGCGCAAAAAGGAAGAACCAGACAGCATTTTGGTGACCCATAAGGGGAGACTTTTATCTCAACGAGGAAAGGACAAAGCTAGCAGCGAAGACGCGTCTTGTCTCTTCATGCCATGTGGGAAGGATACTGCGTCAGCTATGGCCACCAGCCTCACCTCCTTCATGGTATCGCCCGTCGGACAGGTCTTTGCGGACACCATCGAGCGGGCGCTCAGTAAATCCGAGGAATGGATGAATTATTACCTCCCAGTACCAGAGTCTAACAAGGGTGAGAAACGGCTCAGAGGTCAGAAAACTGCAGCTCTGGAGCCGCATGTGGCTTTTTCATCCCTCTGCTGCGGCTCTCTCTTGCTGGTTGGCTCCACAATTGATAGCGCTTTTGGTTAGGAAAGGACGCTGTTCTAGGATGGTGATCCTAAGGTGGGGGAACCGGACTTCTGGTCCGCTCCAGAATTGAACGGGGGGGCTTCCAGTTAGGACCTTTGTGGCTCGTTGGGTGTTTAAGGTTGCCGAACCTTGTGCTAGTTGAAGCTAAAGCCTCCTCTCGTCACACCTCTCCTAACTCTTGTTTCTCCTCCAACGTTCATCGCTTTTCAAAACCCTTTCTTAGCATTATGGGTAATCTTGACTGGGGCTTCCTAGACGGGGTAGGCTAGCCCCTTGACAGATGTTTCCAGTTGTTTTGGAGCTTCAGGAGTAGGTTTCGACCAATTCTTTGGGCCAACTGAAGCTCTTTTAGATAAGGGATTAGTTTCTGTCCTTTCCTTAAGGTGATTCAAGGTCATTCCTAGATTTAATTTTTTTTTAAAAACTTTTTTTTAAAACAAAGCTGTATTTCCGGCAAAGGCAATTATTTATAAATGGATAGAGAATTACTGGTCCCTCAATTATTGTTCAATTTATTAGTCAAAAATGCCAAGCAAATTGAGCGGTTTTCCAGATGCAAAATAAAAAGAACATGTTTTTAAGGAGCTCTTTCCCCAAGTCTCCCAAGGTCATTCCCACATGTGGGTAATCCTCACCTCACGGCAGTGATGACGAAACTTTTTCACCTCGAGTGCCTAAAGCACACACACTCGTGCTATTGTGCACGCTTGTGTGCCCATAATTTAATGCCTCCCATGCCGTGACCCCTGAGAATACATGTGTGACACCCCCAGGCTCCAACGCATGTACCCACGGCTTTTTTGGAGCCTGGGCAGGGCAAAAATGGGCTCTCCCAGAGGCCAGAAAAAGCCCATTTTCTGACTTCCGGTGGGCCCGGTAGGTCCATTTTTCACCCTCCCAAGGCTCCACAGGTTTTCGAAGAGCCTTGGGAGGGCGAAAAAAGGCCCAACACACAAACCGGAAGTTCAGGAATGGACTTCCAGGTTGCCCGTTTGGCCCGTTTTTCTCCCTCTGGAGGCTTCAGGAGGGCAAAAAATGGCTGAAAATCAAGGCCGAAAATCAGCTGACCAGCACACTCATGTGCGCTGGAGCTGACAGGGCAACGCCTCGCCTGCTGCCCTCAGAAATGGCTTTGTGTGTGCCACCTGTGGCACCCATGCCATAGGTTCGCCATCATGGCCTTATGACCAGTCACTTAGCACTCAAAGTTACAAGTGACCAAAAAAGAAAAGGTGTCACACCTGCCAAAACTTAAACTTGTCACAATAGAAATGATCCTTGGCTCAGTTTATTAGGACAGGTGTATTTTTTTATTAGAAGTCAAGTTGATTGCAGCAATGCAAAGCCAGAACTGAGAATCACACGCCCAAATCCCTAAGCTCAACCTTTCCCTCCCTTAACTGCCTCCCGTTGCTGACAACCCCTCTCCCAAAATCAGGTTCAAGCAAGATGCTTTCAGAACGGTCAGTTCAAATCAGTTCAAGGCACTATACAGTGTTAATGCCACTGTATAGTGCCTTGGTAAGGCCACACTTGGAATACTGCATACAGTTTTGGTCGCCACGATGTAGAACTCTGGAGACTCTGGAAAGAGTGCAGAGAAGAGCAACCAAGATGATTAGGGGACTGGAGGCTAAAACATATGAAGAACGGTTGCAGGAACTGGGCATGTCTAGTTTAATGAAGAGAAGGACCAGGGGAGACATGATAGCAGCCTTCCAATATCTCCGGGGTTGCCACAAAGAAGAGGGAGTCAAGCTATTCTCCAAAGCACCTGAGGGCAGGACAAGAAGCAATGGGTGGAAACTAATCAAGGAGAGAAGCAACTTAGAACTAAGGAGAAATTTCCTGACAGTTAGAACAATTAACCTCTGGAACAGCTTGCCTCCAGAAGTTGTGAATGCCCCAACCCTGGAAGTCTTTAAGAAGATGTTACATAGCCATTTGTCTGAAACGGTATAAAGTTCCTGCCCATGCAGGGGGTTGGACTAGAAGACCTACAAGGTCCCTTCCAACTCTGCTATTGTATTGTATTGTATTGTATTGTATTGTATAAATGTAGGTTGGTATCAATGGTGAGTTCCGGATCACGGTGAAACCGGTATGGTGCAACGGGGCTGGCCGTCCACCACATGAATACGCGTAGCATGCACACGCGCACACACACACACACACACACACACACACGCAGTGCACGCATGCATACTTACCGCCCACGACGCCTCTGCAATGCTCCAGCTGCTAGGTGGAACATTGTGCAGGCGCCGTACGCTCTGTGCACCTGCACAGAAGCCTCGAAAACCTAATTGTGACTTGTCCCAGCTTCTGCCATCCTAGCTGTTCGAAAGCACATAAAAATACAAGTAGAAAAATAGGGACCACCTTTGGTGGGAAGGGAACAGCGTTCTGTGTGCCTTTGGCGTTGAGAGTCCTGCCAGCTACATGACCCCGGAGACGTCTTCGGACAGCGCTGGCTCTTCGGCTTTGAAATGGAGATGAGCACCTCCGCCTAGAGTCGAGAACGACTAGCACATATGTGCGAGGGGAACCTTTACCTTTACCTTACACCCATAGTGAATCCTTGGTGCACTTAATGACCATGGCTCTTGCTTACTAACTGTGGCGGCTGCTTAACAACCACTGCATTCGCTTAATGATAATCGCAAAAAAGTCTTAAAATCGGATCAGTCACATAAGCGTCACGTTTGTTCTATTGGCCATAAAAACGGTCATGTTTGTATGACCAATAGAACAAACGACCATAATGGGCAGGCTCCATTACGGTCGTATGTGAGGGACTACCTCTACTACGGTATTACACCAGGTGACCGCCCAGCGCTGTGATGTTCAGCCTAAGTTCTTTGTTAAACACCGACGGCCTCAACCGTTGGCCAAATTCACATTGACGCTTCCATATCTAGGAGAATTGTGATTGTGGTTTCTCAGCTCTTTCCAATTCCCCCCCCCCTCTCAGGGCAAATGGACACGGCCATGCAGGATCTCTGCAAAGAAGGTTGCTTCATGAGGATCAACACGCTTTCGACCCAGCTGAGGAACCGGGCCTTCAAAATTGCGTTGCACCAAATCAAGGCAGCCCGCCAGAACACGCACGAGAACCTCTCGCTGCTTGATCAGATCTTGGACATGGTAGGTCGGAGGGGCTGGAAGAGGCTAGTGCCACCAACATCATATCCCTGTTTCAAAGTTCTCTACCATCATATGTCCTCCAGCCTTATTCCAAAGTTCTCTGATATCGTATGTCCTCCATCTGTTGTAGTCCACTGGTGGTTGGAACATGAGCCAGTCCTGGGGGGCTGAGGAAGATCCAGACGAGGCCTCTGCGTCGGAGGCAGAGAGGGAACTAGACAACAGTGAGGCAGAGGAACAGCTGGAGCCTGTTCCCAGTGGGCACCAGTGCAGAGGTGTCAGGAGAAAGGAACAGCTAAGGAACAAGGGGCGACTTGGGAGTAAAGGCACAGGTGGATGTTGAATGGCCCCTCCCAGAGGGAATAAAGAGGAGCAAAAGGGGAGTGGAATTTGCAGGAGACCATTCGTTCATTGATTTGGGTGAAGATTTGCTTATCTCTTTGCCAGGTGTTTCATTGTACAGCGTTGCGACTAGATGTTGTGGCCTGCCAGTGGGGCTGGCAGCAGAGTCGGACAGTGAGGAGGTTGGGGAGGAACATGGGCCAGTCCTGGGGGCTGAGGAAAGCTCAGGCTGCGTCGGAGGCAGAGAGGGAGCTAGACAGCAGCGAGGCAGAGGAAAAGCTCCCTGTGCGCATGTGCAGAGCTGCTAGAAAACAAGAACAACTCAGAAAGCAGGGTCGACAGGAGTAAAGCCAGACCTTGGAGGTGATTGGCTCCTCCCGTAGGAAACAAAAGAGGAGCAAAGGGGGAGGGGGCTTTTGCAGGAAACAATTTGTTCCTTCGGTCGTTTCAAGAGTGGAAAGTTCTGTTAAGAGTCTCTGTGCCAAGTTTTGCCTTGCCCTGTGTTTGGAAACTAGTTATCTGGCAGCTCTCCAAATGAGATAAGGTTCGTGTTGATAAACATTCCTCTGAAAGACTGTTTGCCAAGCCTTGCGGACTGTGAATGAAAGGAATTCACGGTCGTGTAAATAAAAGGGGTCAAGACTCTGTTTCTTGCTTGTTAAGGAAGCCTGGGTCAAAACACCATCCCTGTTTCAAAGTCCTCTACCATCATATGTCCTCCATCCTTATTCTAAAGTTCTCTACTACTGTATGTTTTTCAAAGTTTTCCACTACCGTATGACCTCCATCCTTGTTTCAAAGGTCTCAACCATCATATGGTCTTCCTCCTTATTCCAAATTTTTCTCCTATCGTACGTCTTCCATCCTTGTCTCAAAGTTCATCACCACCCTACAGCTAAGTCCTCAACTTACAACAGTTCATCGCCGTGATCACATGATCAAAAATCAGACACTTGTGCACCGCCCCGGGTCCCTTTGGGGAGAGGGTGCGGTTATACAAATCCGAAATAAACTAAACTAAACTTGGCAACTGACTCATATTTATGATGGTTGCACTGTCCTGGTGTTACGTCATCACCTTTTGCGACCTTCCAGCAAATAACGTCAAAGGGGAAGCCAGATTCACTTAGCAACCATGTTATTAATTTAACAACTGCAGTGATTCACTTAACAACTGTAACAAGAAAAGTCATGAAACGGGGCAAAACTCATTTAAAAACTGCCTCGCTTAGCAACAGAAATTTTGGGCTCAATTGTGGTCGTAAGTCAAGGAGCACCTATATTATCATCCCCGGCAACAGATTCATTTTTGAGCTGAAAACAGTTAGTCCTCGATTTACAACCACAACTGAGCCCAGAATTTCTGTTGGTAAATGAGACATTTGTTAAACGAACTATGCCCCATTTTGAGGATTGTCTTCTCAAAGTTATTGAGTGAATCTCAGTTAAGTTGGTGACACAGTTGTTAAGTGAATCCAGCTTCCCCATTTACTTTGCTTGCCGGAAGGTTGTAACAGGTGGATCACATGACCCTGGGACACGGCAACTGTCATCAATATCACCATTCATCATTTATTAAACTTATATACCACTCCCTTTCCCAAAAGGGACTCGGGGCGGTGCACAGGAAATTAAAAAACATATATAAACATGACAATGTACAAAATTTAAAATCAAATTAAATTATTAACCCTGTGCTAAAATTTACAATAAATTAAAACTATTTCCCTTAAAAACCAATTAAAACAATTTAATTTCAGGCTAAAGGCTAGGTGGAGTTAGGCCAGGCCGGCCTGTTGGAAAAAATAAGTCTTGAGTTTCTGGCGGAAAGAACGGAGGTCCGTGGTCGTTTTAAGTTCAGGGGGTAGGTCGTTCCAGAGGGTTGGGCCCGCCACAGAGAAGGCCAGGCGTCTGAATGTTAATCAGATGATCATAGGGATGCTATCAAGACCGTAACTGTGAAAAATGGTTGTGGGACACATTGTTTGGTGCAATCTTCCTTTCACGCTTTGGATAGTTGTAATGTAAATCGAGGACTTGCAATCAAGAGATACGGTGGCTCAGTGGCTAAGAGGCTGAGCTTGTCGATCAGAAAGGTCGGCAGTTCGGCAGTTTGAATCCCTAGTGCTGCGTAATGGAGTGAGCTCCCGTTACTTGTCCCAGCTTCTGCAAACCTAGCAGTTGGAAAGCATGTAAAAAATGCAAGTAGAAAAATGGGGAACTCATCAAATTTGCAGACGACACCAAGCTGGCAGGAATAGCCAACACTCCAGAAGATAGGCTTAAGATACAGAAGGATCTTGACAAACTTGAACATTGGGCACTATCTAATAAAATGAAATTCAATTGTGAAAAAAGTAAGGTTCTACATTTAGGCAAGAAAAAAAAATGCACAGGTACAGTATAGGTGGTACCTTGCTCAATAGTAGCAACTGTGAGAGGGATCTTGGAATCCTAGTGGACAACCATTTAAATATGAGCCAGCAGTGTGCAGCAGCTGCCAAAAAAGCCAACACAGTTCTAGGCTGCAAAAACAGAGGGATAGAATCTAGATCACGTGAAGTGTTAATGCCACTGTATAGTGCCTTGGTAAGGCCACACTTGGAATACTGTTTTGGTCGCCACGATGTAGAAAAGACGTGGAGACTCTGGAAAGAATGCAGAGAAGAGCAACCAAGATGATTAGGACTGGAGGCTAAAACATATGAAGAACAGTTGCAGGAACTGGGTATGTCTAGTTTGATGAAGAGAAGGACCAGGGGAGACATGATAGCAGTGTTCCGATATCTCAGAGGGTGCCACAAAGAAGAGGGAGTCAAACTATTCTCCAAGGCACCTGAGGGCAGAACAAGAAGCAATGGGTGGAAACTAATCAAGGAGAGAAGCAACTTAGAACTAAGGAGAAATTTCCTGACAGTGAGAACAATTAACCTCTGGAACAGCTTGCCTCCAGAAGTTGTGAATGCCCCAATCTTGGAAGTCTTTAAAAAGATGTTAGATAGCCATTTGTCTGAAATTGTATAAGGTTCCTGTCCACGCAGGGGGTTGGACTAGAAGACCTACAAGGTCCCTTTCAACTCTGCTATTGTATTATTGTATTAAATAGGAGATACCTTTGGTGGGAAGGGAACAGCGTTCCGTGTGCCTTCGGTGTTTAGTCATGCCAGCCACATGACCACGGAGACATCTTCGGACAGCGTTGGCTCTTCGGCTTTGAAACGGAGATGAACAGCGCCCCCTAGAGTCAGGAACGACTAGCACATATGTGCGAGGACTATCTGTACTAATGCTTCTTTCTCTCTTGGCAGGTGGAATACGCTCAAACCACGGGGAGCGCCACTTTGTCCAACGTCCCGCAGCATTTGGCTAATTGGTGGACTGAATGGAATACATCCCACGGTTTGCCCAACACGCAGCCCGCATCGCCAATGTCACCAACTTCGCCAGCAATCAAAAAGTCCATCTCTTTACTGCCTGAGGTATTTTGGTAAAACAGAAAACCCAAGTGGGTCCAGGTTTTATTGGTGGCCGTTGGTGGGATGGGGGGGGGGGGTGCGAGCACAAGAATAACCCAACAGAAGGCAAAAAAGTCAAGCAGGTATCCAAGATTTTGCAGTTCGATTCCATCTTCTTTTTTGGATGACACATGGACAAGGCAGGTTTCGGAGACTGGTTTGCCCAAACTGGTAGTAAAAAATGCTACTGTTTTGATGTTGGCTAGCCATTTGTCGGAAATGGTATAAGCTTCCTGCCTATGCAGGGGGTTGGACTAGAAGACCTACAAGGTCCCTTCCAACTCTGCTATTGTATTGTATTGTTTTGCTCGAACCAGTAGTAAAAAAAAATGCTACCAGTTCACGCAAACCGTTAGCTCCAACAATCAGCTGTTCATCAATCAGCTCTGCCGCACAATTTAGATTAGCTAGGAAGCAGGGGTTTTTTTTGCTTTCTAGTGAATATAAATCTTGTGGTACAGCTGATTCAGGGGTCTCCAACCTTGGCAACTTTAAGTCTGAAGGACTTCAGCTCCCAGCTCCCAGCAAAGCTGGCTGGAGAAGTTTGGGAGCTGAAGTCCTTCAGACTTAAAGTTGCCAAGGTTGGAGACCCCTGAGCTGATTGACACACAGCTGATCGTCAGAACTAAAGGTTCGTCTGAACCAGTAGCATTTTTTTTTACGTTCCAACGATCAGCTATATGACAATCAACTGTTCCTGCTTCCTAGCGGAATCTAAATCGTGTGGCACAGTTTTCCGTCCCCCTGCTGTTCTACTTACCTTTGCACGCTCAGAAAAGGCTTCTTAATCCTTCTTTCCCAGCGCTGCGCCGTAGCGCCTGCCATGCGCCTGCGCGCACAAACAGAACCGATAGCAGACTTCAGAGCATTTCACTTTTGGTTCAGATCACTTAAGCATGCCCCCCAAGGCTTTAATCAGACCCCATTTGGAATACTGGGAGCCCTCAATTTACAACAATTCGCTTAGTGACCGTTTGAAGTTACAACAGCACTAAAAAAGTGACTTATGATCATTTTCACACTTGTGACCTTTGCAGTATCTGCCCTGGTCACGTGATTTACATTCGGATGCTTGACAAGTGACTCCCATTTATGGCAGTATCCCAGGGGGACTATGATCCCCTTTTTGCGACCTTCTGTTCTGACCGAAGCTTCTCAAGAGCATGAAACAAACTCATTGTCCTGGCAAAAAAAAACCTTTTATTAATTTACAGTGAATTCTGCTCATTCATAGCTGGCAAAGTCTTTCAAAGGAGGATTTACAGTCACAGACCTTATCTGGCTTGCAGAGCTGCCAGGCCGATATCTGCAGAACTTTGCAAGGAGTCTTGGAGAGCATAAACCAATTAAAGGAACTAATTGTCTCCTGCAAACTCCACTCCCCTTTTGCTCCTCTTTTATTTCCTCTGGGAGGGGCCATTCATTGTCTGGCCTTACTCCCAAGCAGTGGTGAGATTCAAATAATCTAACAACCGATTCTCTGCCCTAATGATTTCTTCCAACAACCAGTTCCCCAAACTGTTCAGAAAGTCAACAACCAGTTCTCCTGAAGTGATGTGAACTGGCTGAATCCCACCACTGCTCCCATGTCAACCCCTGCCCTTTAATTGTTCCCTTCATGTGGCAACTCTCCGTATGCACACATTGGGAACAGGCTCCAGTTGTTCTTATGCCTCACTGATCTCTGATTCTGAAGGCAGCTGATAACTGTCGGAAGGCCCTGGCCCCATCTCTGCCTCCGACACAGAGACCTCCTCAGCGCTTTCCCCAGACTCCAGGACCAGGTGACTGGCAGGCATGTGCCTGCCAAAAACTGGAAGATCAGCTGCTCTTCCAGTTTCTGGTGCTCACCCGCATTCGCACACTCTCATTTCGGCATTTGTTGCTGAAAAGGTTCGTCGACATTGCCCTTTAACATTTCTGTGGGACAATAATAATATCAAAGAATAGAATAGAATAGAATAGAATAGAATAGCATAGCATAGTTGGAAGGGACTTTGGAGGTCTTCTAGTCCAACCTCCTGCTTAGGCAGGGAACCCTACACCACTTCAGATAAATGGTTATCCATCATCTTCTTTAAAACTTCCAATTTTGGAGGATTTACAACTTCTGGAGGCTAGCTGTTCCAATGATGAATTGTTCTAACACAGGGGTCTGCAAAGTTGGCTCTTTTAAGACTGGTGGACTTCAACTCCCAGAATTCCCCAGCCAGCCAAAGGCTGGCTGGGGAATTCTGGGAGTTGAAGTCCACCAGTCTTAAAAGGGCCAACTTTGCAGACCCCTGTTCTAACAGAATGAGGTTCTAGAAGGCAGTATTTTCAGTATTAAGCAAAAGTCAAGAACACAAGGGGGAGCATAATAATACCCCAAACTGACAAGAGGAAAGTTTAAAAGTAACATTAGAAAGTTTTCCTTCCCAGAAAGAATAGTGGGAGCATGGAATCAACTTGGTTGTCAGGAACGGAATTTAATAAGCACCTGTCAGGGAGCACTGCAACCGCTCTTCTAACGTAGTCAGAGACACAGACACCGACACCAACTTGTAGTTTTACATAAATGAGGCAATCTGCGCCGTGATTGGTTGCTGTGCGAGTGGAGGGGGAGTTTCCTTTTTCCGCCCGCCTTTTTCTTCTGTGGGCCATGGGTGCTCCGTGATAACTCTGTATACAGCAAAGTCGATTTACCTCAGGGTGCTCCAGATTGCCTATCTAATTTGGTGTGTGTGTGTGTGTATATATATATATTTGTAAAAAGTAAAAAAAAAAGAAAAATAATATTTATATAGTTTAATGAAAAGAAGGACCATACAGTCCTGTTTATATAGTTGTAAAATATATTTTACAACTATATAAACAGCAAACTAGATTTACCTCAGGGAGCTCCCGTTTGCCTGACTCTCGTTTGCTGTATATATGTAAAATATAAATAATAAAATAAGTAAAGCAAGAATAATCATAAATAAATAAATAAGTAAAAATAATCAAATAAATAAATTTATAAATATATTTTACAACTATATAAACAGCAAACTAGATTTACTTAAGGGAGCTCCCGTTTGCCTAACTATCTAGTTTGCTGTATATATGTCAAATATAAATAAAAAATAAGGTAAGAATAATCATAAATAATTAAATAAAAATAATCAAATAAATAAATAAATTTTATAAATATATTTTACAACTATATAAACAGCAAACTAGATTTACCTCAGGGTTCTCCTGTTTGCCTAGTTTGCTGTTTATATAGTTGTAAAAGCCGATCGGGGGTTTATTTTATTATATTATTATATTAATTTATGATGCTCTCTTTTAATTCTTTTTATATGAGTTTTTATACAATACAATATCAGAATTGGAAGGGACCTGGGAGGTCTTCTAGTCCAACCCCCTGCCTAGGCAGGAAACCTTATACCATTTCAGACAAATGGCTATCCAACATCTTCTTAAAGACTTCCAGTGTTTGGAGCATTCACAACTTCTGGAGGCAACTTGTTCCAGAGGTTAATTGTTCTCACTGTCAGGAAATTTCTCCTCAGTTCTAAGTTGCTTCTCTCCTTGATTAGTTTCCACCCATTGCTTCTTGTTCTGCCCTCAGGTGCCTTGGAGAATAGCTTGACTCCCTCTTCTTTGTGGCAACCCCTGAGATATTGGAAGACTGCTATCATGTCTCCCCTGGTCCTTCTTTTCATTAAACTAGACATACCCAGTTCCTGCAACCGTTCCTCATATGTTTTAGCCTCCAGTTCCCAATCCTCTTTGTTGTATATTCTTGTATATTATATTGTATATTATATTCGTGTAAGCTGCTTTGAGTTGCCATGTGCGAATAGGCAGCAATATAAATTTCCAAATAAATAAATATGGGGAATTCTGGGAGTTGAAATCCACAAATGGTGGCTGGGGAATTCTGGGAATTCCCCAGCCACCATTTAGGGTTTACGACTTTGCGAAGTTAGGGTTTACGACTTTGCGAAGTTCAACTCCCAGAATTCCTCAGCCAATGCATGTGTTAGGAATTCTGGGAGATGAAGTCCACAACTTGTAATGTTGCCAAGGTTGGTCCATTGAAAAAGGTGGGCGGTGGGCATGTGAATTTCTACCTCTCTTTTAGGAGAAACATTCTGCCCTTTTAATATTTCCTAAAATATCTCATTTTCCTAGGAGAGGGGTGGGTGCTAACTTCTTACACTGATTTGAAAGATCTCACGCCCCCAAAGCTAGAGATCCATCCATCCCTTCCTTTCTTTCGTTTGCTTTTAGCAACTAGAGATGAAAGCTTTCCTTCTGACCCGCGACCTGGCCCGGGAGCTCTACCATACCTACCACAACCTCTTGCCGCACATCTCCGAGCTGCCGGCGCACCTGCAGGAGAAGGTGACTCAGATCCACGAGAACCTGGAGGAGATGCAGGGCTACCTGTCCTCCAGCACCAACCTGAGGGATCTGCCCAACAGCATTGTTCTCCAAAGCCGGCAAAAATTAGCCACGGCCCGGGAGAATCTGGATGAGCTGTTGGAATTCATGGGAAAGAATGCGGGGTCTCCTTGGCTGCCCCAGGCCACTTCTTCTCGCTCAGGCAAGGAACTGTTGTCTCATCCCTCCCTCAGGCAACGAGAAGGGAACACCTCTGAGCAGAAACTCAAGTCAGAGAGCACAGGGTCTCGGCTATTTCCCTACCCACCTCCTCCAGCCCCATCTTGACTGTAGTCTCCTTTGACACCACCCCCCTCCCACAGATGCCCAACGTTGAAAGGCTGATGAGCTAGCGGGCTTCGGTCCCACCACAGAAGCCGTGGGAGGGAGACGGAGGTCTGGTAGGGCTGGGGTGAGGTAGGCCAGCTCCCCCTGGGCCAGCAGGAGGGCTCCAAGGCATCGTTTCCAATTAAAGACCCTTGGAAACCAGCAAGCATCTGCACCTTCCTTCAGGATCTCCTCAAAACAGGGGTTCCAGCTCAACATCTAGGCTTGATGAGTTACTCAAGCTCGTCAGCTTGAAGGAGAGCGGACTTCGACTCCCAGAATTCCCCAGCCAGCTGGGGAATTTTGGGAGTTGAAGTCCACCCATCGTCAAGCCGATGAACCTTGAGGAGCACTGTTTGAATAGCTAGAGTTGGCCTCTTCTGGCGTTCAACGCAAGTTGAGTTGAAGATGTTCTACCATGGCTGGTGGTGATTATGGACAGCAGGGAAGGTCCTGTGGCCGTGCTTGGATGAGATACTAAACATGGTCATCCCCCGTCCGTCCATCCCCCATTGAAGTCCCTGACAATGGGGACATTTGCTGATCTGAAGCTCTGGTAGATGATGGCCACCACTTGTGATCACTTACTTGACACACAGGTGTACAAAGGGAGGATCCTTCCCTGTAAGGGCCCTTTGAGGCCATCCAGTCTCGACCCCTGCTCAGGGCAGGAATTCGAATTCAAGATGGCTGTCCAGGCTTTGCTTGAAGACATCCAGCAAAGGAGACTCCCAACCGCGCTTGAGGTCATGAGTTCCTCTGTCTAACTGTTCATAACTGAAGCTATTCTGCTTTTAAAGCAGCTTTTTCCTGATTTATTTGTCAAATTTATATACTGCAGTCTTGGGCACTGTATTTTCCACAGTCGTCCTAATTTGAGGAGAGGAGACCAATTATTTTGGTGGATAAACAGGTATTCCTTGGCTTACAACCGTCTGTTTAATGACATCTCAAAGTTACGACAGCCAGGGGGGAAAATGATTTATGACCTGTCATAAATACAACTCTTGTATCATTCTAATGGCCGCACAATTGGAATTCGGCTGCTTGGCATCTAGCTCACATTTACGACCAGCGGCCACATGCTGCAGTGGCCCAATTGCAATTTGTGACTTTGCCAGCTAATTTCCAGCAAAACAATGTCAATTGGGGGACGACGACACTGGATTCACTTAATGACTACATGATTCACTTAGCAACCACATGATTCACTTAATGGCCATGTGGCTCACTTAATGACCATGTGATTTTCTTTATGGATGTGGTAGAAACAGTTGTAAAATCAGTTACGTGATGTCTCGATTTACCACTACGCCAACTTCTGGTCCCAATTGGTGTCGTAAGTCAAGAACTGCCTGTAATTCAGCCAAACCGTGCACCAGGGATGTAAAAAAGCTAGCAAAGCTTTCAATCAGAGCTGCCTTCCCAGAGATGCCACCCATTTGGGAAATCAAATTTTTGCTGAATTTCTGTAGCTTGTTAGTGAACGATCCCCGAAATCAAATTTGGGACCTCAGATGACCAAATGAACTTGGGTGTTTTGACCAAGTCTTCCTTAAAAAGCAAGAAGTGGAGTCTTGGCCTTGGCAAAAACCCCTTTTATTTACACGACCGTGAATTCCTTTCGTTCACAGTCCGCAAGGCTTAGCAAACAGTCTTTCCAAGGAATGTTTATCAACACGAAACTTATCTCAGTTGGCGAGCTGCCAGATAGCTTTGTTTCCAAATGTCGAGCAAGGCAAAACTTGGCACAGAGACTCTTATAGCCACAAACAGAACTTTCCACTCTTGAAACAACCGAAGGAACGAATTGTTTCCTGCAAAATCCCCCTCCCCATTCACTCCTCTTTTGTTTCCTATGGGAGGGGACAATCACCTCCAAGGTGTGGCTTTACTCCTAAGTCAACCCTGCTTTCTTAGTTGTTCTTGTCTTCTGGCAGCTCTGCACATGCACGCACTGGAAACAGGCTCCAACTGTCCCTCTGCCTCACTGCTGTCTAGCTCCCTCTCGGCCTCCGACGCAGAGCCCTCGGCTGAGCTTTCCTCAGCCCCCCAGGTTCCTCCCCAACCTCCTCACTGTCCGACTCTGCTTTGCCACCGTGGGCCACTTTGAAGCTTGGTCTGTAAATTGACCAAGTAGTCTGGATTTTCCTGATTCATTAAACACACAATTCCCCCATCACTGGTGTGAAAACTTACCAAGCAGTTGTGCGAACGCAACTAATTGGTGTTTCACTGACAGACAACCTACGGTGCGTAAATTCCACCCAGATGTTTCAAGCAATACACATCACAATATCAATATCAAGGATCTGGTTTTTCCTCCTGATACCTTCAAACCTTCCAACTACTAGAGAGCAAAAGGCGAAAACAGACGAGAAGAGGGTTAGAAAAATGGGGTGTACAGTGGGCCAATTGGGAAATAAAATGGGGACGGGGGGAATCACACACACACACACACCACACTGGAAAGGAAGAAGCACAGGAGATTAAACATCTCCTTCAAGGCCTGGAATTTAAAAATAAAAGTGAAAGTCCATCTGTAAAGACCTTTCTTTAAACAACGTTTCAAAATATTTTAAAACCCAAATGCACAGGTACAGTATAGGTGGTACCTTGCTCAATAGTAGTAACTGTGAGAGGGATCTTGGAGTCCTAGTGGACGATCACTTAAATAGCAGTGTGCAATAATATAAATCTTGGTTGTATAAAAAGAGGGATAGAATCAAGATCACGTGAGGTGTTAAGAACACTTTATAAGGCCTTGGGAAGGCCACACTTGGAATACGGCATGCAGTTTTGGTCGCCACGATGTAGAAAAGACGTGGAGACTCTGGAAAGAGTGCAGAGAAGAGCAACAAAGAGGATTAGGGGACTGGAGCGCAAAACAATTGAAGAACGGTTTGAAGGAATTGGGTATGTCTAGTCTGATGAAAAGAAAGACCAGTGGTGACATGATAGCAGTGTTCCAATATTTAAGGGGCTGTCACAAAGAAGAGGGAGTCAACCTCTTCTCCAAAGCACCTGAATGCAGGACAAGAAGCAATGGATGGAAACTAATCAAGGAGAGAAGCAACCTGGAACTAAGGAGAACTTTCCGGACAGTAAGAACAATTAAGCAATGGAATGGCTTGCCTCCAGAAGTTATGGGTACTTCAACACTGGAGGTTTTCAAGAGGAGACTGGACAGCCATTTGTCCGGAATGGTATAGGGTTTCCTGCTTGAGCAGGGGGTTGGACTAGAAGACCTCCAAGGTCCCTTCCCATTTTGTAAAATATTGAGACGACAGGCAGAAAAGTTTGTGAGAGGTCCTTGGTACTTTCTGAGCTTGGTGGTTTTCTTGCAGACATCTCATTACTCAACTAGGTAACGTCATCAGTGTTAGTTAGAAATGGGGTTTGCTATATTCTAGTTAGCAGTTTGCCCTGTTAGTGTTGGTGGGGTTTGGTCTTAGAGGTTCTTTGGTTGGGTTGTTTACTGTTGGGTCATTTCGCAGTTCTTTGACTGGGATATTGTTTACTTGGTTGTGGGTCTGATGTTAATCTTGTGGTTAATTGATGCTGATCTGGGTGCTGGTGGGAAGAGTCTTTTTGTTTCCTTTTTGGCTGGTCAATTGTCACAAAGACAAGGGAGTCAACCTGTTCTCCAAGGCACCTGAGGGTAGAACAAGAACCAACGGGTGGAAACTAATCCAGGAGAGAAGCAACTTAGAACCAAGAAGAAATTTAATAATAATAATAATAATAATAATAATAATAATAATAATAATAATAATAATAATAATAATAATAATAATAATAATAATTTATTACATTTATAAACCGCCCCCCTCTCCCCGAAGGGACTCGGGGCGGTGTACAGGAAAATTAAATTTCCTGACAGTGAGAACAATTAACCAGTGGAACAGAACAATTAACCAGTGGAACAGAAGTTGCCTCCAGAAGTTGTGGGTGCTCCAACACTGGAAGTCTTTAAGAAGATGTTGGATAGCCATTTGTCTGAAATGGTGTAGGGTTTCCTGCCTGGGCAGGGGGTTAGACTAGAAGACCTCCAAGGTCCTTTCCAACTCTGCTACTGCATTGCATTGCATTGCATTGCATTGCATTGCATTGCATTGCATTGCATTGCATTACATTGTCTCTTTTGCATAGTCTGTAGATGTTGTTTATGTCTATGTGTCTGTTGATGGCTGATTCTTCAGAGTCCCAGGCTTCTAGAAGTTCCCTGACATTTTTGGACTTGGCCTAGGTCTAGGATGGTCACATTTTCACAATTAAAGCTCTGATTAAGTCTGTGCATATCGGGGGTGGGTTCTGGCAGCCACTACTGCCAGTTCTCTCGTGGCTGCGCAGTGTGCTATGCGTAGTACTAAAAAAATACTTCTGCACATGTGCAGAAGCCAAAAACAAGAAAGCTGGGAGTACCCATTCAAGGACATGGCAGGCCTGGGTCACTGCTGATTCCAGTGACCCAGGCTGCCAAGTCACTGTTGGTTCGGCCGAACTGGGCCAAATCAGTAGGAACCCACCTCTGGTCCATATGTTGTGAAGTTCGTTTTCATCCTGTCTTCTGACTGCCAGTTAGTGTTCATGGATGCGTTATGTGAGTCTTCTCCCTGTTTATCCTACATTGTGGTTGTGTGGCAATCCATAGCACTATATGTTGTAGATCAGGAGTCTCCAACCTTTGCAACTTTAAGTCTGAAGGACTTCAGCTCCCAGAGTTCTCCAGCCAGCAAAGCTGGCTGGAGAACTCTGGGAGCTGAAGTCCTTCAGACTTAAAGTTGCAAAGGTTGGAGACCCCTGTTGTAGATTACTCCTTTTTCCCCCTTCTGGGGCTATTGCCTTCTGGATCAAAGAATCTCTAAGACCAGGCCCATTAACCCTGACAGGGTAAGCAATAGACTTGAACACCACTTCGCAGTGTTTTACAGTCCCTCTCTGAGTGGTTTCAGAGTTAGCATCTTGTCTCCAATAATCTGGGTCCTCATTTTACTGACTTCGGAAGGATGGAAGGCTGAGTCAACCTTGAGCCAGTCGAGATCGAACTCCTGCAGGGAGCAGTGACTTGGCCTGCAATACTGCATTCCAACCACTGGGGCCATCACAACTCACTCGAACAGGGGTGTCAAACTCATGTTGTCACAGGAGTGTCACATGACGTATTGGGACTTTTCCCCCTTTGCTAAACCAGACATGGGCGTGGCCAGCATGTGATACATCCGGCCTGCGGGCCAGGAGTTTGACAGCCTTGCAGTAGAATATAACCTGAGAGCAAACCCCACACTCCTCCTAACACTGATGATGTTTGCGACAGTGGTGAAGCTCAGGTGTAGGTTGAGGGTAGAGGTTCATTCTCCAAGTTTGTGACTTTCCAGACTAGGTAAAACATCTTCAATGGAATTTAGGGGATTTCAGTGCTATTAAGAGCTCCGTGCAGTCAGTAGGTCTTGTGATGTGGAGTTCATGTCAGGTGTGGGTCACGTCAGGTGTCTTGTGATGGGTCTTATGATGGGGAGATCCCATCAGGTGAGGGTTGTTGGGTGGAGAAGTGCTTGTTGTGGGGTTTGTGTGCAGTGGTGGGACTTGAATAACATAGCAACAACTGGCTCTCTCGCTGGGCAGGTGTGGCTGGTTGGTCATGTGACTGGCTGGGTGATGTCACTCATCACACCCAGCCCCGCCTCCTGGCCACTTGCCTCAAAGGCAGAGGTAGGATTCAGCCAGTTGGGGCTAATGCCACCACTGGCTGGCCCTGCCCATGCCTTATTTTTGGCTGTTTTCAGGCCGTTTTGGGGGCATTTTCAAGCCATTTTTCAAGCCATTTTTGTCCCCCAAAACAGCCTGAAAATGGCTGAAAAATGGGCCGAACAATGGCCTTTCAGGCAGTTTTTTGGGCAGTTTTCAGGCCATTTTGGGGGTCATCTTTGGGCTGAAAAATGGCCGCATAACTGCCTGGAAAACAGGCCAAAAAAAGGGCATGGCGTGGCCAGCCAGTGGTGGGATTTGTCAGTTCGCCAAACTGCACAGAATCTTAACTACCGATTTGCCTGAACCAGTGTGAACCGGCAGCAGCCCACCTCTGTTTGCCTGAGTTGGTTGAGAGTTGGTGCCGTTGCTGGTTGGTTATGCAGTTGATCCACTCGCACAACCCTCCCCACCCCACCCCCACACAAAACCAGCACTTCACCTCCCAACTGATGTGACCTCCCTGTCACAGGACACATCCTAAGACCCTCACCTGACGTGACCCTCACCTGACATGACCTCCCCATCACAAGAACACACACAGCAGTGGTGGGTGTCAAGTTTCCTATCAATGCCGTAACTGATTCATAATAATCAAGTCACTGTTTTAATACAAGAACCACTAGGATTCTATCAGTTCGGCTTGGTTCAGACCTGCCAGTAGCTCTGAAGATCAGCTGAAAGCGAACCCCAGTTTGCTCCAACCTTCAGATGGGCCCATCCACCCGCCTCGGGGCTATACTTACCTATATTTCTTTGTTTTTAGCCCAGCTGATAGGCGTGCCTCAGCTGTTTTGGCACGTCTTAGCTGCAGTAGAAGGTAAGTTTTTTAGCTTTGTTTTAACCCACTGCACATGGGCAAAGTGCACACTCAGCAAACCAGTTGTTAGACTGGTTGAATCACACCACTGATAAGCAGAACACCGACACTGACTTCTAAACTCCGCTGAAGATGTTACCTAGCCTGGTAATGCAACATTCAGAAAACAACCCATAAGCTTGAAGAATGAACCTCCACACTCCCCAGTGACGTTACCTAGTTGGGTCGCGAAATGCCTGCAAGAAAACAAGGGAGCTCAGAGAGTACCAAGACTACCACCGTTCCACCCTATCCTCCTTTATTAGAAAGGTTTAACCCGGGATCCTACAAGGAGATCTCTTCAAGAAGCCCACGATTTGGCTACGTCATCGGTTGGGAATGACGTCCTCTCCGGGCGGCCGCTTTCCCTTGGCTGGGAAGTGGGACCTCCATCGCAGTGAACTGACCTTTTGGCCATCTGTGACATCACCATGCTTCACAAGGGCAGCATGGAATGCTGGGAGCTTCTTAGACTCCAAGCAAGGAAGGAAGATGCTGCCATGAAGGAAGAGGTGATTTTCGTCCATCTGAGCTGGCCAACGTGGGGGAACTATGGGTGAGCAAACGCAACGGCTCCCCGTTTCTATCCTGAGATTTGGCCAAGGGAGATAAATTCCGCGGAGGCCCATGAAGTCATATTTATGGACACCAACGCTCAAACTCTCTCCTTTTATAAACAGAATGGGACAACTCGCCGGGGCCAACTTGCACGCAGCCAATTCGCCACGGGAGAATTTGCTGCAGGACCAGACAACAATTCCATTATTTTAAATAATTTTAATTTTTGCCGTTCGCCTTCCCTTCTTTTGCCTCCATTCTTTAATGATTCCATTCCACAATTTCTTCAATATTAGTATAACTCTTATCCCACCGCAGTGGTGAAATTCAATTTTTTTTAAACTACTGGTTCTGTGGGCGTGGCTTGGTGGTAGGGGAAGGATACTGTAAACTCTCCATTCCCTCCCGATCAGCTGGGACTCGGGAGACAGAGAATAGATGGGGGCGGGGCCAGCCAGAGGTGGTATTTGCCGGTTCTCTGAACTACTCAAAATTTCCACTACCGGTTCTCCAGAACTTGTCAGAACCTGCTGGATTTCACCCCTGTCCTACAGGGAGTTGGCCGTAGTGAGCTGGCTGTGATGAATTGGCAAGAGATTCTTTATAAACCAGACACGTAGAGAGAAGCTCATGCCAGCACAATCTGTACTAACAGCCGAAGTTAGTTTTAGGGTGTTAATTGTATTTTTTTTTAAACAACCCAGTAATTTTTCCTTGGCTGCTGCTTGCAGCTGAATCTCTCCAAGGGGACTTGCAAAAATGCACACAATGCTATCAGGGCAGCATCATAATCACCAGCCCCAAGTCACCCGTCTACAACTGCCACCTCCTCCTTAGGGCTGGATCCCTCAGCCCACTGAAACACTTTCAAAAAGACTTGTCCTGAAAATTTCCCCCCGCCCCCCCCAAATCTTGAGAGAAGGTGGGGGGGAAAAGTTAAAATTTGAAAGATGTGTGTGGGAACGGGCCCTTGAACTAACCAAGGGGGGAAAAAACACCCGAAACGCTACTGTGTAAGTGCTCTTTTTTGCGTGCCTCTGGGCTAGGCTAGTTGCCCTCAAGGCTTCCCATCCGCTCTAACGATTCTACTGTTTCATTTCCTTCCTTTGGACTCCTCACCTTTGGATGATGCCCTGTGGATGACTGCAGACTCTGACCGCGAACAGGTATTTGTTGTAGAGACTCCTACACCTGGGTTATTCTGAAAGTCCCAAGGTGTGTTTCCCTTGTCCACACACACAAAGCGGCAACTCGCAGGAGGGATACAGGCAACAATAAGACCCACAGTTGGATAACCGATAGAAGACAATAGTTGTAGCTCAGGGTCGAACTGTGGAAATCTTGGTGCTCTCTGAGCTTGATTGTTTTCTTGCGGGCGTTTCGTAGCCCAGCTAGGTAACGTTGTCTGTGCTAGCAGGGAGCGGTGTTTGCTTCCTGTTTATATTTACATACCCTTCATTTACTGTGCATACTATTCAAAAGAGATGATCAAAAATTAAAAAGGAAGCAAAGGGAAGTCAATTAAATCACGTCCTCACCAGAAATCAACATCTAGATAAGCAGGGATTAATACCAGACAAAGAAGCTGAAAACTATCACCTAATAAAGGAACTATTAAGAAGAAAACAACGCTCCCATCAAAACTGACAATATAAATTAGGGGTCCCCAACCTGTGGGTTGTGGCCCACTCCAGGTTGTGGCCTCTTGGCCGTTGGGCCACATAAGTAGCTGGCCAGTGTGTACACGTGTGCAATCCCCTACTCATGCTAGCATCGCCGCGTCATGTGGGCGCTAGCATCACCACAAGCATTGTGTAGACCAGTGGTAGTCTACCTGGTCCCTATCGCCCACTACTGGGCGTTGCAGCTTTCATGGTGGACGGTAGGGGTTTTGCCCGATACTGAAGCACTTTCCTTTTTTTAAATTTAATTGAACTTCCCTACTTTATAAATCACCATTCCTGTGGAACCGGTGGGCGGTTAGAAAATTTCACTACTAACAGAGATACAAAAGTGGGCGTTAGGTATAAAAAAGGTTGACTACCCTTGGTGTAGACACTAGCATTGCATGCATGCTCACAGTCCCATTTGTGTCACGCAGCCCCGTTCGCACGTGCATATGTGTGCGTAAAGGCACCTGCCCCTGTCCCTCCCTCCTGGTCGGCATTCTAGAAACATTGGGGAACTCTGATGTAAGTGACTTATATACAAACAGAGAGCAAGCTCCACTCCTTTGTAGAATGGATGATGCTATCGAGTTGGGTAATGAAAGGTCTGCAATTTTCACTCTCCTCAGGCTCCAGAGGCTTTCTTCGAGCCTCTGGGACGGCAACAATGGCCTCCCCACCTGGCTCTGAAGACCTTCTGGAGGCCAAAAATGGGCCCATTTCCAGACCTCCAGAAATTCCAGGAAGCACGTTTTTCATCCTCCCCAGGCTCTGTCGGCATTCGTCAAGCTTCCGGGAGGGTGAAAGCAGCCTCCCCCAGGCTCTGGAGGTCCTCCAGAGCTGGAAAAATGGCCCGTTTCTGGACTTCCGGAACTTCCCGGCGGTCCATTTTTCGTCCTGCCAGAGCCACAGCCCTGCACTTACCTGGCATTCAAAACAGGTCGTGTGGAGACTCGTGGGAGGGGCGAGGCCCGCCAGTCCTTGCAACTACCGGTTCAGCGAACCAGATGTAAAATTAGCAACCGGTTCGCTGGTGAGGGAAAGGGGAACCAAGCTGTGTGCACACACAGGTCTATTTCCGTGAGCAGCAAGCCAGTGCACCCACGCATGCACGCACAGCTCAACTTCCATATGTTGAGCTGCATGCATGTGTGCATGCACGTCAGACTGTACTCGTTCGTCCAGCTCCTATGCGTGCATGCGTGAGGGCTCGCGGGTGGCATTGCCCAATTCCGAATAAGCCATGGCTCCGTAGTGGGCCGAAGCCCATGGCTTAGGACCTGGGTACTTACGAGATCGCCTTCTGCCCCCGAGAGCCTCCCACCGGCCCGTACGCTCCCCTAGAGAGGGTCTCCTCATGTTGCCGTCGTCTAAACAATGTCGACTGGCGACACCCGGGGGGAGAGCCTTCTCCGTGGGAGCCCCTGTCCTCTGGAACGAATGGCCCCCGGAGTTAAGAACTATCCCTGACCTATGCACCTTCCGCCGTGCTCTCAAAACTTTTCTTTTTCAACAAGCCGGGCTGGCATAAATATGATTTTTTAAATATGAATTTTTATTAATTTTAATCGGGGTTTGTTTGGTTTTTTAATTTTAAGAGAGGCCAAATTGTTTAATATGCTTTTAAAACTGTTTTTTAACTTTTATATATCTGTTTTACTTTGGCTGTACACCGCCCTGAGTCCTTCGGGAGTATGGTGGTATAAAAAACTAATAAACCTTAAACTTTAAACCCTGACCTAGTCGGATCATGAAACAGATCTGCAAATCTGAACCAAATTCAGGGAGCATCAAGCCCAATTGCGAAAGAATAACACAAGACCAGTGCCTGCAAGTACTGTACAATCATAGAATTGGAAAGGACCTTGGAGGTCTTCTCTTCCAATCGCTAATCAAGGAGGGAAACAACCCAGAATTAAGGAGAAATTTCCTGACAGTTAGTCCAATTAATTACTGGAACAAGTTGCTTCCAGAAGTTGTGAATGCTCCAACACTTGAAGTTTAAGAGGAAGATAAGCATTTGTCTGACGTGGTGTAGGGTTTCCTGCCTAAACAAGGGGTTGGACTAGAAGACCTCCAAGATCCATTCCAACTCTTGTTATTCTATTCTATTCTATTCTATCCCCGGGGGCAAATCTCGCAACAATTGTCTTGCTTAGCAATGGAAATTTTGGACTCAATTAATGTCATATATTTTGTTTGTTTGTTTGTTTAATTTGTACTTTAACCAGTCACTAAGCGATGGGTTTAAGACTTTTTAGAACTGAAAGAGGTTTCTGCACATACAAAAAAGGCTCTTTTTCGGTACTCCCCTTACATTTTTATGGAGTGCCACGAAAGGCCTCTAAATCAGGGGTCCCCAACCTTTGCAACTTTAAGTCTGAAGGACTTCAGCTCCCAGAATTCTCCAGCCAGCTTTGCTGGCTGGAGAATTTGGGAAGCTGAAGTCCTTCAGACTTAAAGTTGCAAAGGTTGGGGACCCCTGCTCTAAATGACACAGAATTTCCCAAGAAGGTAAAGGGTGTGGGCATTTGTGCACCCCCATAAAATAAAGACCCTTGTTCCCATGCCCAAACTATCTTGTCACGCCAAAATGCAGCAGTCTTCAGCATGTCTAGCAATAATTGATCAGGGGTAATATGTTACAGGGAGTTCTCCACTTAAAACAACAATGTGAACCAACATTTTGATCTCTGAGAATGTGGTTGTTAAGCAAGTCATCACGTGACCAGACCGTGATTTTACCGCCATTTCTTACCCCAGTTGTTAAGTGAATCGATCGATCAATCAGAATAGAGCTAGAAGGGAGCTTGGAGGTCTTCTAGTCCAACCCCCTCTTCAAGCAGGAGATCCTATTCTATCCCAGTCTTTTCTTTAACACCTCCAACGTCTGGAGGCAGGTAGTTCTACTGGTAGGAAATGTCTCCTTAATTCCCGGTTGTTTCTGTCCTTGATTAGTTTATACAATAATACAATAGCAGAGTTGGAAGGGACCTTGGAGGTCTTCTAGTCCAACCCCCTGCCCAGGCAGGAAGCCCTATACCATTTCAGACAAATGGCTATCCAACATCTTTTTAAAGAATAGAATAGAATAGAATAGAATAGAATAGAATAGAATAGAATAGGGAATATAGAATAGAAAAGAATAGAATGGAATGGAATGGAGAATAAAGAATAGAATAGAATAGAATAGAATAGAATAGAATACAATACAATACAATACAATACAATACAATACCAGATTGGAAGTAATAATAATAATAATAATAAAATTGAGATTTATTAACCGCACCCTCTCCCCACAGGGACCCGGGGCGGTGCACAGGCATAGTTAAAAACAGTATACAATAATACAAACATACTTAAAATAGAATTAAATAGAATTACCCGTGCTAAAAATATAAAATTAAGAACCCATTAAAATATTTGTAGTTAAAAGACAGAGAGAACTATTCAAGGCCGGCCAGTCGAAAGAGATAGGTCTTCAATTTTACACGGAAGGAGCGGAGGTCGGTGGTCGTTCTAATATCAGGGGGAAGGTCGTTCCAGAGGGCCGGGCCCGCCACAGAGAGCGCTCTTCCCCTGGGCGTCGCCCGCTGACAAAGTCTAGTGGACGGCACCCGGAGAAGCCCCTCTCTGTGGGAGCGAATCGGTCGTGAGGATGTGTGGGGCAGGATCCGATCTCGCAGATAGCTAGGTCCCGAGCCATGGAGCGCTTTGAAGATGATAACTAACACCTTGAAGCGCACCCGGAAGACGACAGGTAGCCAGTGCAGCTCGCGCAAGAGCGGTGTTACGTGGGCAAACCTAGAGGTGCCCATAATTACTCGCGCGGCTGCATTCTGAACTAACTGAAGCCTCCGGGTGCACCTCAAGGGGAGCCCCATGTAGAGAGAGTTACAATAGTGACCTTGGAGATCTCCTAGTCCAACCCCCTGCTTAGGCAGGAAGCCCTATACCATTTCACATAAATGTTTATCCAACATCTTCTTAAAAACTCCCAGTGTTGGAGAATTCTCAACTTCTGGAGGCAAATTGTTCCACTGGTTAATTGTTCTGTCATTTTGATCCTATCTCTCTGTTAATGCAGCCTAGAACTTGTTGGCCTTGAAAAAAAACACATATCTCAAGGCTGTGATTCAACTGGAAAGTCAAAAACCAGACCAGAAACTGGTTTTTTTTTTTTTTAACGCTACCTCCAATTGTGGTTTGTTTGCCTTTGGTGCAAATCCTGGCCTGGTTGGGCCCAATCAGAAAAAAAAACCTCTCATTAAACAAACCATTTAATTTGTCGTGATCGATTCGTTCATATTGGTATTGACTGGTTAGCTAGCATGCCTTAGCAAAGAGAGAAACCTGATGAAAAAGAATCCGGTTTGGAATTCAAATCTGCTTTCTAAGTTGTCTTTCAATCTGTTGTTCCAGTCTATAGACAGAGACGCACAGAGCATATCAGACGACAATCAATCATTGCAGGATTTGAATTACATCATCGACCAGCTGGAACGGGAGCAAATGGAGTGTGAGTAAGAGGATTCTGGGAAAAACAAGGGAGACTGCTGGACCGTAAGATTTAGGAAGGCACTGCAGTGGTGGGATTCCAAATATTTTCCTGCCGGTTCTATTTTTATTTATTTTATTTTATTAAATTTATACCCCGCCCTTCTCCAAACAGACCCAGGGCACATGCACGAAGAGAGTGCTTTGTGCATGCGCAGCACTCGTAGATTGTCCTCAGTGTCAGCGATTCGTGCGGCAGAGTGGATAGCCACGCCCTAAGCCAGTGATGGCTAACTTTTTTTGGCTCATGTGCCAAAAGCGGGGGGAGCGCAGGAGGGTCGTATGTGGGCGTGCCACACCCATAATGATATGTGCGCGACCCCCTACTTTTGTCATGCTTTTTTCGCCCTCCCCAGGCTCCAGAGGCTTTATCACGGACCTTCCCCTCTTTCGCCGCTCACTTAAGACATACTTCTTCCACCAAGCCGGTCTAGCTTAGAGCTTAGGGCTCAGATGCGACATAATTTTAGCAATTAGTAATTGGATTTATAATTTTATTAATGGGAAATATTTTTAGCACAGGTTACCTAATTTAATTCATTTTAATATTATCATTGTATTTATTATTATTTGTTGGTGTGATTTTTAATTTCCTGTACACCGCCCTGAGTCGGAGCGGTATATAAATCGAATAATAAATAAAAAAAATAAAAAACAGCCGCCCCCCCACCTCCAGAGGTTTCAGGAGCTTCCCTGAAGCCTCCAGAGTGCGAAAAATGGCCTCAAAAGAAGGCCTAAATCAGCTGGCCAGCACACACATGCGCACTGCAGCACTGACAGGGCAATGCCTTGCGTGCCCTAAGAAATGGCTCCGTGTGCCACCTGTGGCACCCGTGCCATAGGTTCGCCATCACTGCCCTAAGCTGAGCTGTGTTTTAGCTCATTTGAGGGCGTGGCTATCCGCTCTGCCGCACGAATCAGCTGAGCTAAACAACAAGAGAATATACTGTAGGACAGGGAACGATGGGGGCCGGAGGGCAGGGCCAACCACAGGTGATATTTGCCGGTTCTCCAAACTACTCAAAATTTCCGCTACCGGTTTGCCTGAACCGGTCCGAACTGGCTGAATACTTCCTCTGGAAGGCAGGTAGACAACCTCAGGTGACAACAGTTTATTCAGTGACCATTCAAAGTGACGAAAGTCCTGAAAAAAGTGACTTAATGACCATTGTTCACACTTACGACCGTTGCAACATTCCCGTGTCACGTGGTCAAAATTCAGATGCTGGGCAAGTGGTTCATGTTTACGACAGTTGCAGCGCCTGGGGGCCAAAGGTAGCGGGGAAGGACACTAATAGTGAGGACATGACCCCAGCATGTTGAAACCCCCATTAAATACATGCTGGCCAAGCACCCAGATTTTGATCTCATAACCGTGTTGATGATGATGCGGCAGTCGTAAGCGCAACGAGTGGTCCTAAGTCCCATTTTTCAATGTTGGTCACTAAACGAACTGAAGACTACCTATGGTCCACCTTGACGGGATCTCCCGAGGAAGAGAAGACAGCCCAGCTCTGAAGGGTAGAAGCTGGACCTGCCATGGGGATATCCCATGTCTGAGGGTGTCGGGAGCAGGACGATGGGCTTGGACTCAAGCTAGTTTTCTCCGCAGCTCTCTCTTTGGACATCGTGAGCAGCCCAGATGAAGAGCTGAAGGTGGATTGGGAGATTTCCCGAACACCTTCGCCGGACATCACCATCACTCCGGAAGTCTCCAGCCAGCCGTACCTGGTGGAGACGGATGTCGAGCTGTCCGTGGATTCGGTCTCTTCTCCGCCCCCTCCCTCGCTCGATTCCTTCTTTCCTTGCAGTCTGATTGAGGACTCGGCGTTCTCCATCGAGAAGGTGGGTGGGCTCCACCTCTTTTCACCTGCAGGTCTAAAGATCTGCTTGTCAGGTTGACGGGTGACGGGGGATATGCCTCTCACCATTCGTTTGCAGGTTGTTTGATTGATATATTTATATGTATGTATGTATATGTTTCGACCTCGTCGAAACATTGCCAAGATACTTTTAATCTTACACGGGAAAAGACCCGAATAAACCAAGACCTACACATATACAAACGAGCCCCACCCACCACCCAGGCCATTACAATACAAAAGAACAACGAACACACAGATAGCACCAATCAGTACCAATCTATCAATCATGATACAACTACACAGCCAATCAACCCACTCACAACAAAGCCAGCACTCCCCACCCCCCACCAAGATTTATAGAAACACGGCTGCCATCTTTCTATTCAGCTCCGAAGCCAAAAACACCAGCCTGAAGATATGCGAGTGAAACCTCACCGAAACGTTGCCAAGACAATCTCATTTTTACATGGAAAAAGACCCGAATACAACAAGACCAGCATACCTACACCTGTGAAAATCTATGAATATGTATGTATGTATGTATGTATGTATGTATGTATGTATGTATGTATGTATGTATGTAAAAATGGCTGTGTGAGTGTGTGTGTCTGTAGGTTCCAGCATAATTCTGGAATGCCTCGAGCAATTTCAATCAAATTTGGTACTCAGACGACTTACTCTCTGGAAAAAAATACTGTGGGGGTAAGACACCACTCAGTGTCTGTGTCTGTGTTTGTGTCTGTGTGTTCCAGCATAACTCTGGAATGCCTAGGCTGCTGAAATGACTTGGTACACAGATGACTTACTCTCTGGAAACAAATACTGTGGGGGTAAGACGCCCCTAACACCCCTTGGGGTGTGTGCTCTATTAAGATACAGCCTGTTGTGCCTTAAAATGGCTTCTACTGTACTGCCGTAAAATGGCTTCTACTGTACAGTGTAGTGGAGTTGCCATGAAAATGGCTTCACAGTACTCCACAACGGGGCTCCCTCTACTAAGGGGGAAAATCCAACATTAGAAATTACATTTCGTCCAGACATTTCCCCCCTATAAATAAATTCCAGGGCAACGCTGGGTTATTAGCTAGCTATTTTTACAAATGATTCAAGGTGGTGAATGTATCCAACATACTTAACTCCTTTTCCCCCACAACAACAATTCCTCTGAGGTGGGTTGGGCTGAGATTGGCCCGAAGTCATTCAGCTGGCTTTGATGCCAAAGTGGGGCTAGAACTCCATGACTCCTGGTATTTGGCCCAAGGTTTCCCAGCCAGCTTCTATGCCTAAAGTAGGACTAGAACTCACCATCTCATGGCGATTGGTGCAGAGTCAGCCAGCCAGCTTTCATGCCTAAGGTGGGGCTAGAATTCACTCTCTCCTGGTAATTGACACAAAATCATTCAGTCAGCTTTCATGCCTAAGACGGGACTAGAACTCACACTCCTGGTGAGTTCTCCCTGGCCCAGTCACCCAGCCAGCTTAAGGTGAGACTAGAATTCACCATCTCCTGGTGATTGGTGCAGAGTCAGCCAACCAGCTTCCACGGCTAAAGTGGGACTAGAATTCACTCTCTCCTGGTAATTGACACAAAGTCATTCAGTCAGCTTTCATGCCTAAGACGGGACTAGAACTCACACTCCTGGTGAGTTCTCCCTGGCCCAAAGTCACCCAGCCAGCTTCCATGGCTAAGGTGGGACTAGAATTCACTCTCTCCTGGTAATTGACACAAAGTCATTCAGTCAGCTTTCATGCCTAAAACGGGACTAGAACTCACTGGCTCCTGGAGATTGGCTCAAAATCAGCCAGCTGGCTTTTATGTCCAAGATGGAAGTAGAACTCACTATCTCCTGGTGATTGGCCTATAGTCATCCAACCATCTTTAATGCCTAAGGTGGCGGTGGTGGGTCAGCTGGGGTGGGGGGACCAGGCAGGATGAGGTGACTGCAACCAATTGCAGACAGATGTTCCTTCGGCATGGACACCATTCCTGTGGTGCTTGTTCTTGGTGGCTGGCAAGGGAGGGAGGTTTCCCTCCTCCAGAATCCCAGCCACCAGCGGCAGGGAGAGAACCACTGCGCAGCCCCAGGAGAGCAGCAGGGGCAGCTTCTTGTTCTCGGTGGTGGGCAAGAAGGGGGAGGGCAACCACTGAGAACAAGTAGCGCTGCCCCTGCTGTTCTCCTGGGGTTGCAGGGCTATGGAGCGGTTGTCACCTTGCTGTTTGCAGCCGGGATTCTGGAGGAGAACCGCCACCTCTCCCCTCGCCCACCACCAAGAACAAGTAGTGCTGCAGTTGCTGCTGCTGCTCTTCTGGGGTGCCCAAGCCAGCCAGGCGCTTCGGACCGTGTACGCGCGTTGCCCTGAACTGGAGGGCTGGGGCCACACAAGAAGTCCCGCTCGGGTGGGGAGGGAGGGAGGGAAGCCCCAGCCCACTTGTCCTGGCTGACAGCTCTGCTCCCCTAGGAAGTGACCGCCAGGATCCCGTCTCCATGTCTTTGGGCACACGGGCTGTTCTTCATGTGTGCATGTGAACACCAGAAACTGGAAGATCATCTTCCTGATGCATGCATGCGCATCGGGTGGCTGTTCTTTCAGTTTCTGACACTCCCGCATGTGTGAAGACAAGCTGGCTGGAGTGCCGGAATCTGGAAGAACCTGATGGCTCTGTGTGCCAGGAGAGACGGCTCTGCGTGTCACTTCTGACACGCATGCCATAGGTTTGCCGTCATCTTTATAGAGCCTTCTGCTTGGACAGGAGGTTGGACTAGAGGACCTCCAAGGTCCCTCCCAACTCTCATTATTATTCTGTTGATTATGTCTTTTGTGTTCTTGCAAAAGGTCCTGGGACCAACCACCGCCAACATCTTGGCCGAAGCGGAGGCCGAAGCTAGCAAGTATGCAGATGGACTACAGAGCCTGGAGGTGGAGTGGTCCGAAGGGACCAACGAGCCCCACCGTCTTCTAACTTGTCAAATATGCCAACTTTTTGTGCGGACGGTCGATCGGCTGCTGGACAAATCGGAGCAGCTCATGGATCATTACTTGCCGCTTACAGAGGAGGAAATAGGTAGGTACAAAACATCATACAGGCAGTTCTTGACTTAACAATCATTTGTTTAGTGACTGTTCAAAGTTACAACTGCACCAGTGTTGGGTCCCTCTCCCCGTTGCTACCAGTACGCTGCTCACGGGGCCGTGCATCCTCTTCGTGCCCATGCACTGCACACGCATACCCACTCCACCGCCCCTGTGACACCCAGCTGCTTGTCGGAGCTCGTGCAGGTGCCGCACGCTGTGTGCGCATGCGCAATTGGCCAGTTGCTTTAAAAATAGGTATAGAATGTGGGTGGGCCAAACAAGCCACCATACCGGTACGCTGTCAGCTGCTCCTGGCTACTACCGGTACAGTTGTACCTGTCCGTACCGGCAAGAACCCACCACTGAACCATACTAAAGAAGGTGATGTAGGACCGTTTCCCCCAATTTTTGACGGTTGCCGCGACACCATGGCCACGTGATCTGCTGATGACTGAGACATTTGTTAAGTGGGTTTCGCCCCCTTTCTGGACACCTCCGTTAAGTGAATCACTGCAGCTGTTAAATTAGTCGCACAGTTGTTAAACGAATCTGGCTTCCCCGTTGACTTTGCTTGTCAGAAGGTCGCAACAGTCCAGCTAGTGGGTCTTCGAAGATGTCAACGGCTGCAATGGTGGGCAATTTGACAGCCCATGGCCGTCTTGACCACGCCTAAAGCCGGCGCCTGCATGGAGGTCGCTGGGTCTCCCTTGGGGTCAAGGAGGAGGAAGCTGCCAGGATCCGAAATCCCTGTGAATGTCTCTCTTGGCTAAAAGTCCGTGGAGATTCTCCTTCATCCAGGTCATGGGTGTCCCAAAGGTGCATTTTTTCAGGAAGCAACTGGACTTCCTTGTTTTTTTTCTTTTGAAGACATTTTGGTCAGCAAAATGTCTTCAAAAGAAAAAAAACAAGGAGGTCCCTGCACGTCGCTTGTACTCCATCAAGCAGGAACCATTCCTGGAGCTTGTACTGGTACAGGACCTCCCCGAGGTAGACAATTCTATGGTACGTTGAGCCCATCTCGGAATTGGACAAGTTGCCAAGCGTCTGAATGGAAATCACATGATCATGGGGGTGCTGCGAGGGTCGTAAGCATGAAAAACGGTCATAAGTCCCCTTTTTCAGTGCCGTAACTTTGTCACTAAACAAATGGTTGCAAGTTGAAGACTAGCAATAAAATGAAGTCGTTCTCAACGCTGAAACTTGCCTGACTGGAGCTGAGGGATACAGAGGGGGGAATAGAGATAGCTGGGATTTGTAGACAAAACAAAAGACTTTCTCCTGAGAACCAAGGACATTCCCACATGGAGAGAGAGAGAGAAAGGACGAGTTACACTACCAAGGAACCAGACGGCAGCCTTATTGGACCCTGTGACTTATTGTTTGGGAAAGGGGGGAAAACTTTACTTTTATTTATTTATTTATTATTTAAATTTCTATACTCCCCTTCTCCCTTCCGGGACTCAGGGCGGTGTACAGGCAGCAATAAAATCAATGATAAAAATACATGAAATATATATTTAAAAATGTATTAAATAATACGCCTGTACTAAAACCATTAATAAAACCTACTAAAACCATTTAAAAATTATGCCAGGCACGAAATAGATAGGTCTTCAAAGCCCAACAGAAGAGACGCAGGTCGGTGGGTAGGTCATTCCAGAGGGCAGGAGCAGCCACAGAGAAGGCTCTCCCCCTGGGGGTCGCCGGCTGACATTTCCTGGCCGACGGCACCCTGAGGCGGCCCCCTCCATGGGAGTGCACTGGTCGGTGGGAGGTATTTGATGGCAGGAGGCGGTCTTGCAGGTAACCAGGTCCCTTGCCATGGAGCGCTTTAAAGGTAGTTACTAATACCTTGAAGCGCACCCGGAAAGCCACAGGCAGCCAGTGCAGCTCGCGCAGGAGAGGTGTCACATGGGAGCATCTAGACGCCCCCAGAATCCCCTGCGTGGCCGCATTCTGAACTAACTGGAGCCTCCAGGTGTAGGAAACTGCAGGAAACTTCAGAGTCAGTTTTTCACCAGCCTGTGCCAATATGATAGGTCTAATAAAGGAATCCTTGGAGGAATCTACCTGATTCGGAGTCTAGACTACTGTAACGCTCTCTACATGGGGCTCCCCTTGAGATGCACCCGAAGGCTGCAGCTGGTCCAAAATGCGGCCGCGCGGACAGTTCTGGGAGTTACCAGATACTCCCACGTAACACCACTCCTGCGCAGGCTGCACTGGCTGCCTGTGGCCTTTCTGGTGCGTTTCAAGGTGTTGGTTATCGTCTTTAAAGCGCTCCATGGCACAGGACCTAGTTATTTGCGGGATCGTATCCTGCCCCATACATCCCTTCGGCCGGTTCGCTCCCACAGAGAGGGACTTCTCCGGGTGCCGTCCACTAGGCAACGCCAGCGGGCAACGCCCAGGGGAAGGGCCTTCTGTGTGATGGGCCCGACCCTTTGGAATGAATTTCCCCCGATATCAGAACGACCACGGACCTCCGCTCCTTCCGCCAGAAACTCAAAACCCACCTGTTCCATCTAGCTGGCTTGGCCTAACTCCATGCTTCTCGCCCCAGTCTGTAATTTTTAATTATTTTATTTGGTTTTATGGGTCTAATTTTAACTTTTATAAATTTGTACAGGAGACTATTTAATTTGATTTTAACTTTATATGTATTGTTATGGCTTTTGTAGTTTAAATTTTTACCTGTACACCGCCCCGAGTCCCTTCGGGGAGAGGGGGCGGTCTAGAAATCTAATAAAAATAAATAAAATAAAATAAATAAATGATTAACTTTGGGTGTATTACTGGGAAACCCTGACCGTTGGTTTTTTGCGCTTGCTTGGTCAGCAAACCTGAAGAAAGCCGTAGAGGAACTGGACGATTCCAGTACCGACCATGAGATGCAAGTATGCTTCGCACGGATCAGCAACCTCTCAGGCAAACTTCGCCAACGTGCCTACATGATGGCCCTAAGCAAGCTGAGGCTAGCCCGGAAGAGTACCGAAGAAAATCTGGCCCAACTTCAACAGACCATTGATTTGGTAAGCTCAGCATCCCTTTTCTATCCGGCTACTGTCGCTTTCCGGGACAGGCGTGTTTCTAAAAAAAATGGAAAATGTTTTACAAATCATCAAACTTTAACAATTTTTAAAGTTTTTTTTAAAAGTTTGTTAAAAATTGTAAGCGTTTGAAATTTTTAAAAAATATTTAATTTAAAAATGTTATTTTTTTATTTTAAGAAAATAATTGGTAAAAATTTTTCAAACTTTTTAAAATTCAACAAACCCGTGATTTGGTAAGCTCATCCTTACTTTTCCATTTGGCACTGTCTCCTTGCAGGATGGGTGTGTTTTTAAAAATTTTGAAAATGTTTTACAAATTGTAAAACTTTTACAAATGTTTTTTTAAGTTTAAAAAGAAACAAGTTTTTAATGTTTAGAGTTTTTTAAATGTTTGTTTTTTAAATTTTAAAAGTTTTAACTTTTAAACAAAAAAACCTTTTTTTAAAATTTAAAGATCTTTCTCTTTCATTTAAAAAAATGAAATTTGTAAAATGTTTTTAAAAATTTAAACAATTGACATTTTTAATTTTGAAAATTTTTAAAGTTCAAAGAATTTAAATTTGAAATTTTTATGTTTTTAATGTTCGAAAATTTTAACATTTTGAATTTGGAAATTTTAAATATTTATTTGATTTTAAAATGTTATTTTTTCATTTAAAAAATATTTTGTAAAAGTTTTTAAGTTTAAACTTTTTTAAATTCAATAAATCATTGATTTGGTAAGCTCAGTCTCCCTTTTCCATGTGCCACTGTCAACTTACAGGATGGGTGTGTTTTTAAAATTTTTGAAAATGTTTTACAAATTGTAAAACTTCAACAAATGTTTTTTTAAGTTTTTAAAAAATAAATTTTAATGTTTAAAGATTTTAAAATCTTTAAATTTAAACTTTAAATTTAAAAAGTTTTATCTTTTAAACTTAAAAAAACTATTTAAAGAACTTTTTTAATTTCAAAAAACTGAAATTTGTAAAGCATTTTTAAAATAAACTTTTCAAAACTTTCAAGTGAGATTTTTAATTTTGAAAAGCTTTAAAGTTCAAATATTTTAGATTTTAGGTTTTAATGTTTAAAAGTTTTAACATTTTAAATGTAAAATTTTTAACATTTTAAATTTAAAAACTTTTTAATTGAAAAAGCCATTTGTAAAATGATTTTAAACATTTAAACTTTTTAAAATTCAAAAAATTAATACACTCAATTTAAAAAAATTTAAACATTTTAATGTTTTAATTCTTTTTTAAATTAAAAAAAATCAAAATATATGTTTAAAATTAAAGGGGACCATCATAAATTGGGTCTCGGTTTGATATTAACGACAATTTTCATGGGGATTTGCTAAGGGATGATTTTGCTAAAAACTGGAAGTACAAAGGCTGGTTTTCACCAAAAATGTCATAAAATGTAGTCACCTGACCACAGGATGCTGCAAATGCCCATAATATGGCTCAGTTGCTGAGTGCTTAAAGTCACATGATCACGGGGAAGTCGAGAAGCAGAACTTGATGATAGGTTCTGCCAGTAAGGTCTATCGTAACTTCAAACGGCCACTAAGCGAACGGTCATAAGTCGAGGACTACCTGAGATCATTTTTCCTCTCCTCTCTCACCTTGCTAAAGAAATGTGTGCTGACCTCGGCTTCCGGAGAAAGCATAAATCACAGTCTTAGTCCCAAAACCTTCTTTTATTTATATAGCTGTAAATTATAGTCATTAACAGTCCTCAAGGCTTCACAAACAGTCTGTGAAGATTCCGACAGATGTCTGCTGGAGTTGCCACAGTCTTTCAGGGGAATGTTGATAAACACCCACCTTATCTCCCTGGGAATGCTGCCACAGACCTAATTGCCAAAGGCAGAGCATGGCCAAACTTAGCACGGAGTCAAAGAGAACTTCTCAAAGCTTGAACCGACCAGCACGAACAAAGTTGCTTCCTGCAAAAGCTCATGTCCCATTCGCTCCTCTTTTATGTCTTATGGGAGGGGCCAATCCTCTCCAAGCCTTACTCCCAAGTTTTCTTAATTGTTCTTGCCTTCTGGCAGCTCTGCGCATGCGCACACTGGGAACAGGTTCTTCTGCCTCGCTGATGTCTGACTCTGAAGGCAGCTGATAAGTGTCAGACGGCCCTGATCCCCTCCCTGCCTCCGACACAGAGCCCTCCTCAGAGCCTTCCCCATACTCCAGGACTGGCCCAGGTTCCTCCCCAACCCTCCTCACTGTCTGAGTCTGCTGCCACCTCTGCTGACCACTGACAAGCCACAACAAAATGCTCAAAGCTATCAGATCCATCCTGCAGGATTCCAGTCAATCACCTGGAAGAGCAAACAATATTTTGGAATGGCAGTCAAAGATCCAGAAGCTCCACCAACGTATAGCCTGTGGTTAATTGATTTATGGGCAGTCCTTGACTTACAACTTAGTTTGCTTAGTTACCGTTCAGAGTTACAATGGCACTGAAAAAAAATAATGACCCAGGGCCATTTTTTTTTACACTTAACGACCTTTGTGGTCTCCCCACAGTCATGTGATCAAAATTCAAACACTTGGCAACTGCCTCGCACTTATGACGGTTGCAGTATCCTTGGGAGTCACTTTTGCGTCCTTCCGACAAGCCAAAGGCAATGGGGAAGCCAGATTCACTTAGCAACCGTGTTCCTTAACAATTGCAGCGATCCACTTAACAAAACAGTGGCAAGAAATATCGTAAAAGGGAGCGAAATTCACCGAACCCATGTCTCACTTAACGACAGAAATTTCAGGCTCGATGGTAGCCGTAAGTCAAGGCCTGGCCTGTATTCGGTTCCTGTAACCGCCCAACTCATTTGCCTCCTGGCGATCTCTAATCCAGATTAAGTAATAGCCCTTATAATTAGCTTAAGAGGTACGGGCTTCTGTAGCCTCCGGGGATTGTGTCAACCATTTGTGCAACCCTTGCACTGATGGTGTTACCTAGTTTGGTATCGAAGCGTCTGCAAGCAAACAGCCCAGGTCAGAGAGCAACCAAGGACCCCATCTGTACATGTTTACCTGCCAACCAGTGACTTCATCTTTTCTTCTTCCTCTCCCCGTTTGCTTGGTGGGCTCTTCTCCAGATCGGCCAGGTCCAACATGTGGACGCTATGGGCTACCAGAAAAGCTTTGAGAAGCTGACCGAAATCAGCATCCAATGGTGTCAGAGGCATTCCCTCCAGCAGCAATCCATGAGCCTGAAAACCGACACACTCTCCCTCGAATCCAGTGCTGACGAAGCGGGTCCGCAACCTGCCCAGAGCAGCGATATGGAAGATGTGGGGGTCTGTATATCCATAAGCAGCAAGGTTGAAGAAATGCAAGAACCTCCTGTTGAGGGCGAGATAGTCCCAGTGTTTTCCACCGAGATTCAGTACATGGAGAAGATTGAGATAGTGCCGCCTCCATACACCAGCTCTGAAAGTTTGCCAAGTCTTCCAGCAGAAATTGAGCCGGAGGGGCCACCTCCAGAAGAAGTTGAGCCAGAAGTCCCACCTCCAGAAGAGGTTGAGCCAGAAGTCCCACCTCCAGAAGAGGTTGAGCCAGAAGTCCCACCTCCAGCAGAAGTTGAGCCAGAAGTCCCACCTCCAGAAGAGGTTGAGCCAGAAGTCCCACCTCCAGAAGAGGTCGCGCCAGAGGTTCCACCTCCAGAAGAGGTCGAGCCAGAGGTTCCACCTCCAGAAGAGGTCGAGCCAGAGGTTCCACCTCCAGAAGAGGTTGAGCCAGAGGTTCCACCTCCAGAAGAGGTTGAGCCAGAGGTTCCACCTCCAGAAGAGGTTGAGCCAGAGGTTCCACCTCCAGAAGAGGTTGAGCCAGAAGTCCCGCCTCCAGAAGAGGTTGAGCCAGAAGTCCCACCTCCAGAAGAGGTTGAGCCAGAAGTCCCACCTCCAGAAGAGGTTGAGCCAGAAGTCCCACCTCCAGAAGAGGTTGAGCCAGAAGTCCCACCTCCAGAAGAGGTTGAGCCAGAAGTTCCACCAAGTCCTCCAGAAGAGGTTGAGCCAGAAGTCCCACCCCCAGAAGAGGTTGAGCCAGAAGTCCCACCTCCAGAAGAGGTTGAGCCAGAAGTCCCACCTCCAGAAGAGGTTGAGCCAGAAGTCCCACCTCCAGAAGAGGTTGAGCCAGAAGTCCCACCTCCAGAAGAGGTTGAGCCAGAAGTCCCACCTCCAGAAGAGGTTGAGCCAGAAGTCCCACCTCCAGAAGCGGTTGAGCCAGAAGTTCCACCAAGTCCTCCAGAAGAGGTTGAGCCAGAAGTCCCACCCCCAACAGAGGTCGAGCCAGAAGTCCCACCAAGTCCTCCAACAGAGCTTGAGCCAGAGGTACTGAGAGAAGTAGAATTATTCCTGTAAAGAAAAGTGCCATATTTAAACTGTGTATAACCTAACCCATCTGTGAAACATTAAGATAAGGAGTTGTATAAGAAACTTGCTGGATAAAAACATAGTTTATAAATTGATTAGTACATTCTAGGTCAGGTCAGGCTAACATTGGCAGGAAAGCATGCTAGGATTGATAGGATTGTTATGAAGAAATGTGGCAAGAAATCCTTGGGGGATTTTTTGTTCGGGAAACTGCTGCGGAATAGCCAAAAAATGTATCTAACATTAGTTAGCCGATGAGAATAAGGGGCATTGGGTTCTTGGCTGAAAATGTATTTAAACCATGTATTCAGATCCATCCTTTGCTCCCTCCTGGTTCTAGAAATAGGACAGAGGGAACCCTTTTGCAAAAGTCTAATTATAATAAATAAAAAAAGCTCTTTTTGTTGTTTATGGTCTCCTGGTTTTTCACCTGAGAGGTTTTACATCTCACAGGTACCAAGTCCTCCAGAAGAGGTGCCACCAGTTCCAACCCCTCCACCAGAAGTGGAGCCCGAGAAGCCACCAACCCCTCCACCAGAAGTGGAGCCCGAGAAGCCACCAACCCCTCCACCAGAAGTGGAGCCCGAGAAGCCACCAACCCCTCCACCAGAAGTGGAGCCCGAGAAGCCACCAACCCCTCCACCAGAAGTCGCCAAGCCCCCAAAGGCCCCTGAGCCCCAGGAGGAGGTCCACAGAGACGTGGCTCATATAACGTTAACAGCTCCTGGTTGCGAAGAAGACGATCTATTGTTAAGGATGGCTAGAAGTGAAGAAGATATCACTTCTGCAGTAAGTTTTCCTTGCCCCCTGCTCCCCTCCTCCAGCCTTTAATGTTATCGGTGTCTTGGCGGTCAATATGTTGAAGACACCCTACCACACAAACTGGAGAGGCTACCTCTACATGACTGGACTTCAAATCTTGGAACACAAGGTGCAGAACATCAACTCATATCAAAGTATCCCTTTCAGTAACTCACACCCCCCCCCCCCCCCAGTGCAGTGGGGCGGTGGTTACTCCTTTCTCAACCTTGGTCACCTTAAGCGCTGCGGACTTCAACTCCCAGAATTCCCCCCAGCCAGTCCTGGACTTCTATTTCCCTAATTTTGGAACCCGATCAGAGTAGAACCCTTATTATCACCTGGATGGTTTTGGAGCGGATGGCAATTGCAATCTAGAATATTTATGAAATGGCAAATTAGCGAAGGCGGATTTGTTTCGCTCTTCCCTTAGCAACCGCTTACCACTAAAAAGCCAGATTCTTCTTTAACTAGATTTGTTGAAAGGGAAACTCAAGAGGGGAAAGTGTTGGCAATTGGATGCTTCCTTCTAGTTTTGTTAGGCTCAAGATGCTTTGATTCTTTTGCTCTAATCCTCTGTCCGGGCTCTAAAGAGAGGGCTACCCAGTTTCCTGATGAGGAATGTGCAGACACGTGGTGTTTGTAGTACGTTGTCAATTGCTGTCCTCTTTCAAGAATCAGAATCAGGATAGAGCTGGAAGGGGCCCTGAAGGTCTTCTAGTCCAACCCCCTGCTCAAGCAGGGGACCCTATGCCATTTCAGATAAGACTGTCCCCGGGCTCTTCTTAAAGACCTCCAGTGATGGCACATCCACAACTTCTGGAGGCAAGCTGTCCCTCTGGTTAATTGTCCTCACTATTAGGAAGTTTCTCATTTCCAGGCTGCTTTTCTCCTTGATTAGTTTCCATCCATTGTTTCTTATCTTGCCTTCTGGTGCTTCGGATCACCTAACTTTGCTTAGGGTTAGTTTTAGATTGCGCATCTAACTTGAGACTTAGCTCTACAAGGTAAGCCAGGTCAAGAGACAACATAAGAGCTATATGAAGAAGGGTTGCAGGAACTGGGCATGGCTGGTCTAGTGAAGAGAAGGACCAGGGGAGACAGGATAGCAGTCTTCCAATATTGGAGGGGCTGCTACAGAGAGGAAGGGGGGTCAAGCTGTTTTCCAAGGCACCTGAAGGCCAGACAAGGAACAATGGATGGAAACTGATCAAGGAGAGAGATTCAACCTAGAAATAAGGAGACATTTTTCTGACCGGGAGAAGAATCAACCCGAGGAACAGAAGTTGCCTTCGGAGGTTGTGGGAGCTTCATCCCTGGAGGCTTTCAAGAAGAGACTGGACTGCCATCTGTCAGAAATGGTGTAGGGTCTCCTGCTTGGGCGGGGACGGTGTGTGTTAGACTAGATGATCTACAAGGTCCCTTCCAACTCTGTTCATCTGTTCTGTTCAAGGGAATGGCTTGCCTTCAGAAGTTGTGGATGCATCGCCCAAGGCTGGCTAGGGAATTCTGGGAATGGTTGGAGAAGCACTGAGCTACTGAAACTCTGTTATCATAAGCTATAATAACAGATTCTCAGGAGCTTGACAATTTCTTTCCATTATTCTTAAACCAAAGAAAATCAAGGTGGAGCAGCTTTGAGTTTCTTCCTCACTCGCTTTGATCTTCCCAGCTAAACTGATTTCCTCTCCCTAATCACAGACCTGTTTCAATGCTATAATCCATTCCCCTCTCGGCTGGGAAATCTTGAATTTAGAGGCCTCCAAATCCCTAACAATCACCCAATCAGGAGTCTGGGATGCTAACACATTCGGGAGTGGGGGGGGGGCAAGTCTTAAAACAGGTAGTTCTCGACTTACGACCACCATCGGAACTGGGCTTTCCATTGCTACCTAAGGCGCTTGTTCAGTGAGCTGCAAGCTCTGTTTTACAACCTTGTTTGCCACGGCTGCTAAGCAAACCCCTGCCGTTGTTAAGTGGAACCTCACGGTCATTAAGTGAATCCGGATTTTCCCACTGCTTTGGCTTGTTGGAAGTGCCCCGGGGACAGTTGCAAATGGAGATCACACAACTGTCACAAGTTCATGGCGGTTGCGAAGTGCCCGCATTTTGATCGCACGAACGTTCGAGGGACGTCTAAGTGAGGTTGTAAGTGCAAGGATTGGTTGCAAGTCCCTTTTTTCCAGGGCGGTTGTAACTTTGAACATCCCCTACATGAGTTGGTTATACGTCGAGGACTACCTGTATGGGAGAAAGAGCTGTTGCTTCACAGAAAAAAGGGTAATATTTAAACACACACCCCCCCCCAAAAATATAGCTAGGACCCAAAAATCTGGAATGCTCTGCCCTCAAGTTTTGTCTGCCAGAAAAGTATATTCAATGCATGATGTTTTTACTCTAATTCTGTCTTTGATGAGGTTTCATATTTTTATGAGGTTAAATCACAACAAATCACAAAATGGGTGGGAAAAAAACCATTAAAAATACCGTGTTTTCCCCAAAATAAGACCTAATTGGAAAATAAGCCGTAGCATGTTTTTTCACGATGCTTGTAATATACCGTATTTTGGGGACTATAAGACGCACTCTGCAGAACTCCCAAGCACTCTGCACACCTCATTTTTTTGCAAAACAAATGGTGGGGGGAGGTGTTGTGCAGATCTTTGGGAGGCTTGTAGAGGGCTCCTGAGGGCTGGGTGGGGGGCAGAAACAAGCAAAAAATGGCCTGTTTTTCTCAAAAACGGCCCATTGTTTTCAAAAAAAAAGAAAAAGCATGCAGAAGCTATGGGAGACTTGTAGAGCAGGGGTCTCCCACCTTTGCAACTTTACGTCTGAAGGACTTCTGGGAGCTGAAGTTTTGCTGGCTGGAGAAGTCTGGGAGCTGAAGTCCTTCAGACTTAAAGTTGCAAAGGTGGGAGACCCCTGTTGTAGAGTACTACTGGGGGCTGGAGGGGAGGCAAAATCTGCCCATTTTTTGCTCTTTTTTGCCCTCCCCAGTCCTCAGGAGCACTTTGCAAGCCTCCCAAACCCTCTGCACAGCCATTTTTTTTTGCAAAGGGGGCGGGGTTTCGGGAGGCCAAAAATGCTGTATTCAGTGTATAAGATGCCCCCAGATTTTCAGCCTCTTTTTTGAGGGGAAAAAAGTGCGTCTTATACTCCGAAAAATACGGTAAGCCTTATGGAGAAAAATAAGCCCCAGTTAAGATCCCCAGCCAGATGGATGCATTTAGTACTGTATTTCTCAAAAAAAAAAAAAAAAAAAAAGATCAAACCAGAAAATAAGCCCTAATGCAGGGGTGGGCAAACTTTGCAACTTTTAAGTCTGAAGGACTTCATCTCCCAGACTTCTCCAGCCAGCTTTGCTGGCAGGAGAATTCTGGGAGCTGAAGTCCTTCAGACTTAAAAGTTGTAAAGTTTGCCCACCCCTGCCCTAATGCATCTTTTGGAGCAAACCTTAATATAAAACCCCGTCTTATTTTCAGGAAAACACAGTTACAATCAGAAGACTTTTTAACCTTAGCGGGAAAGTGCAGAAAGCAACTTGTTGTGCCTCTCCACTCCCCGTTACGGAATATCTCTGCTAAACGAGCTTCTCCCAAATTCAACTTAAGAATCTTCTGAAATGTTACGCAAAGCATTCCAAAGCCTAACTTGCTTTGACTACCAAAGTCTTGAGACCACTGGGGGCCTAACTCAGCATCCTGTGTTGCCATTTGACATCCATAAGAACAGCCTTGCTGGAACAGGCCACAGCCCATCCAGTCCAGCCTTCTGTCTCCCACAGTGGCTCCTCATTTGCTTCAGGGTATTCCCAAGCAGATGTCTTCACCTGCTTATGATTCCCTGCAAATGACATTGAGAGATATCCTGCCTATCTCTCCAACCCGGAGGGTGTCCTTAGGCATCCATAATGATAGCCATGGATACCCTTGTTCTCCATGAACTCCTCTCATCCTTTCTTAAAGGTGTCGAGGCTGACAGCTGTCACCACTTCTTCTGGCAGGGACTTCCATAGACCAGGGATCCTCTGGGTGAAAAAGTCCTTCCTCTTATTTGTTTGAGGTCTAGCTATCAAAAGTTTCATGGAGCGCCCCCTAGTTCTAGTGTTGTGCGATAGGGAGAGCAGTTTTTCCTTTTCGACTTTGTCCACACCGTGCATGAGTTTATAAATCCTGTTCATTTCTGATTTTGTTAGGATGAAGATCGCTTGATTCGTGGATTCCTTGGTGCTCTTTGAGCTTGCTGGTTTTGTTGGCAGACGTTTCATGATCCAACTAGGTAACATCATCAGTGGTAGATGGGAGTGAGGTTTGCTCTCGTTTTACCCTGTTTCCCTGAAAATAAGACCTCCCCGGATAATAAGCCAAACCGGGCTTTTGAGCGCATGCGCTAAAATAAGCCCTACCCCCAAAATAAGCCCTACCCCAAAAATATTGCAACACAGCAGCAGCCATAAGGTGACCACGCTCACCGCCTCCTGCACCTGAAAAATAATAAGACCTCCCCGAAAATAAGTCCAAGTGCTTATTTCGGGGGGGGTCAAAAGAAAATAAGACCCTGTCTTATTTTCGGGGAAACATGGTATATACTAATGGCTTGCTTTGTCAGTGTGGGTGGGAGTTTTCTTGGTGGTCCCCTGACCAGGCTGCTGTTGACCGTTAGCTTGTTTGTCTAAGTTGGTAGTTCTTTGATAATTAATTCCAAGATTAACCCTAGATCAACATTCAAGAAGTAAACCGCCGCCCTGGGTCCTTGTGGAGAAGGGCGGGATATAAATGCGATTAAAATAAAATAAATAAATAAATAAACAATCGTCCAAATCAAGCATTGATAATATAATGGGTCATGAGACCTCTACAAGAAAATCACCACGCTCAGAGAGCACCAAGGACTCCATATCTGTTGTCCTCCTCCTCCTCCTCCTCTCCACAACCCCACTCCCTGCTAGCACTGATGATGTACCCTAGTTAGGTCATGAAATACCTGCAAGAAAACAACCGTTCAGAAACCATCAAGAACTCCTCAGTTCTCCCCGCCCCTCTCTCCACAAACCCCATTCCTCTTTAGCCCTGATGATGTTCCCTAATTGGGTCATGAGATGTTTGCAGGAAAACCACCAAATTCAGAGGCTACCCAGAATTCCAGTGTCCTTTTCTTCCTCCTCCTCCTCCTCTCCACAAACCCCACTCCCTTTTAGCCCCGATGACGTTCCCTAATTGGGTCATAAAATGTCTGCAAGGAAACCACCCTCCTCAGAGAGCACCTAGGACCCCATAGTCCTCCTCCTCCTTGTCCTCCTCCTCCTCTTCCCAACAAACCCCACTCCCTTCTAGACTGATGACGTTCCCTAGTTGGGCCATGAAACGTCTCCCAGAAAACAACCAACTCAGAGAGCGCCAAGGACCCCACAGTTCAAACCTGAGCTACCAATACTCTCTTCTAAAGATAGTCCTTGATTCCTTAATCACTAATGCAGTGAGGAGGAGGTTATCCCTCTTCCTGAGTGGAAATACCGTATTTTTCGGAATATAAGACGCTCCAAAGTGTAAGACGCACCTAGATTTTTGGGAGGAAAACAAGGGGAAAATATCTGCCTCTGCCTCCCAGCAATTTGCCTCCTTGCAATACACAATACAGACAATATACACTGTTTGTTGTGTTATACTTCAGACTATACTTGTACAGAAGCTGTTAAAATCGACGTGCTTTCTGGAAGTATAGTTATTCTCTGTTATTTAAAAGAATAGCACTTTTTAAAACAATAGCACGGGGGTGGGGGGCTCTTCAGATCAAGCATTTATTTTAAAAAGCTTCCTCATTTTGTTAAGTTGTCTAGGTTAATAATAAAGCAGTCTTTAAAAATAAGTTTAATAATTTTGAACATTCTATAGGCATTTATAGTTGTTGACTTACCTCCTTGCAGCAAACAGCCTGATTAGCACAAGAAAAAAAAATCTGCCTCCCGGCAATTTGCCACATGGAGCAAACAGCAACTTTCACTTTCAGTTTCTCCCAATCATCAGGCTGCAGGGATTGCTATAGTCTATTGAAACCTCCACAAGCCCCCTGTTTGCTGCAAGGACGTAAATTGCTGGGAGGCAGAGGCCAAAGGGTTGGGGCCGGTGGGTGGGTGGGTGGGGCTACATTCAGTGTATAAGACACGCCCAAATATTCACATAAGGTGTGTCTTATACTCTGAAAAATACGGTAGCTCAGAATTGGGTTTTAGTTGGTGTACTTGCTGGCCAGAGATGCTACCTACTTGACGAGCGGGTGAAAAGGACTATACTTCTGAAGGAATGTCTTTTGTTTCCAACAGATAGAGACCAAAGCTCTAGAAATGTCCCGGAGCCTGACCAGCAACTTGAAGATCACCTATGAGAGTCTTTTGGCCAACTTGAAAGATCTCCCCTCCAATCTCCAAAACAAGCTGTACCAAACCTGCCATGATATGAGCGAGCTCCACTCCACCTTTGCCTCTGCCCACTGTTTCAGCGACCTGTCCAGCGGCCTCTTGAACAAGAGCTTTGCCATCATGGCCGAAGCCCAAGGCTCGATGGACGAACTCATGGAATTCGCCTTGCAAAGCCCCAAGGCCCTGCTTTGGTTGAAGAACTACCTCCCTCCCATGCTTGGGACCAGGAAGCAGGAAGATGTGACGGAGAGTAGGGCCGAAGCCGAAGAAAGGCTCCCACCATTCGACATGAGGGATACGGAGAGTAACATCTTGAAAATCCAGAAAGTGTATGACCCAGGAGAATGCTACAATGACACCCTTTTCGTGAAGAAGAAGGAGGAGTCTGAGGAGGGCCCGCCTTCTATTTTGAGAGAATCGGAGGACATCATCAAAGTCCAAGAGGAGTACGACCCTCAAGGTTGTAAGGAGGACGTAACTCCTAGCAGGGATGAAAAGGAAGCGCCATCTCCTAGCAATGAAGAATCCAAAAATTGGAGCATCATGAAAATGCTGGAGCCCTACGTGCCCAAAATGTCCACCATCCAAGCACTGAAGAAGCACCTCTCAGCTTCTTTCCAGAAGCAAGAGGAAGAAGTTCCTGTCCAGGAACAGGAACAGGAACAGGAAGAAGTCACGCCCAGCAGGGATGACATCTTGAAGCTCCTCCGAGCTTATGAACCCAAAGATTGGGAGGACACGTTCGACGAAACAGAAGTCCCCGATTCTGACCAAAGAGAATTCCTTCCACAGAGCAGGGAGAACATCTTGAAACTCCTGCAGGATTATGAACCTCAAGAGTGTTTTGAAGACAGACTACCCAGCAAGGAGGAGAAAGAAGAAATGGAGGTGCCCCAAATTTCTATTAAGAAAGCACCTTCCATCAAGAAGGTAGAGTTCCCACCTTCTCTGCGGAAGGAAGAAGTCATCCCATCAGCTGCCCAAGTGGAAGCAGTCAAAGTGGAAGTAATCCCATCAGCTGCCAAAGTGGAAGCAGTCAAATCAGCTGCCAAAGTGGAAGTAATCCCACCAGCTGCCCAAGAGGAAGTAACCCCACCAGCTGCCAAAGAGGAAGTAATCCCACCAGCTGTCCAAGTGGAAGTAGTCTCATCAGCTGGCTACGTGGAACAAGTTCCATCACGTATCCAGGACGACATCTCAAACCTAGATTCACTTTCGACGCTGGAAGTCCCATCTGCTATGGAGAGCGGGTTGCTTACAAGCCTGGACAACATTCTGAAAATCAAGGCCAATGAGAGCAACAATAACAACGAGGTCCCCAAGGAACATGTGAACACAGAAGACAAGAAACAGCCACCTCCTGAGAAACCCAAGAACCTCCTGGACGTCCAGAAAGCCTACGAACCCAAAGAATGTGAGGACGGGTCTGCTATCAGGAGGCAGGTGGAAGAGGCGTCTTCTTCTTCTGCACAGGACCAGGTGGACATCCTTAAAATCCAGCGGGCCTACGACCTCAAAGAGTGCGAGGAAATGATTCCCAGCAAGGAGGAAGACGACTCAACAGCAGCATCCCCGAACTCTGGAGGTCAAGAGTGGAGCATCTTCAAACTCATGCAGTCCTACCTCCCGAAGAGTCTCAAGGACAATGCTTTTAGCAAGAAGGAGGAAGACAAGTAGAAAGAGGGAAGGAAGTGGGAAGTGGGGAATGCTTCGGAAACTGGGGTGCTTAGCGGGGGCTGCAAATGACGATGGACTCACCCTGGAGAAGGTCGCAGGCGATCGGTCTCCATAAAGCCAGGCACGCAGCATGATTCACTAAAGAACGAGATGTTGAGTCAGAAGCTCACTTGAACGGTGCTTGTGTGTTTGTGCTCCTGACTATCACACCCCACTTGTCACTCCCTGTCCTGACCCAGCCTTAGCAGAACCATGAAACAGAACCCTTTGTCCCGAAATCCCCCCCCCCCTTTGTTTAATCTACTGGGAATTCATGGCTTTCCCACACAGGAAAGTCCGGGCAATAATCCTTCCAAGGGTTAGGATCTTATGTCAGGTTTTCCTAAAAATGCCCTAATTGATTCATGGGTATCAAGATAAGTTTCAATACATTTATTAGGAGTACCATAGGCAAGGTCTTTTTGCAGTCACATCAAAGCTTTATTTGAGTTATAGCTAAACTTTACCCTGTTCCTTCCCTTCCCTCAGTCTGTGTCATAAATCACATTCCCCAATGAGGTGCACCCATCTCAAGCCTGCTGAAGTTTTCCGAGATCTGACTTGCACCAAAAAGGATGCGTGGAATGTGTTCTCTCCCCTTCTTGGCAATGTTAGGAGTTGACATTCGGCTCCCCTCACTTTCCAAAAACAACCTGTGCAAAGCAAGAACAATTTGAGTACAAGTATAGGATTTAAGGCTTCTGTCATGCTCCCAATGAGAAACATCAAATGATTCATGGCCTCACGTAAAAGTTCAAAGCAATGTCCGTTTATTGAATATAACGTCATGGCGAGCCACGGTTGCAGCCAGATCTGAGAATAATTGGATTGCTTCTGCACTTTACCCCCTTATGCCCCCTCCCCTCTGCTTGTCATAATTTACGTTCTCCAATTAGCATTGAAAATAATTGCATGCATGCGCAGTCACAGGCTGTTTTGAGATTCCTTTCCTGCCACAGGAATGTCAAGCATTTTCAGTCCGTTAAGGCAAAACAGATAAAATCCATGGCAACATCAGGATGTTGACATCCGGCTCCCCTTACTTCTCGAAAGCAACCTATGGGAAACAAGACAATCTGAATGCAGGTGTATGCCTTAGGGGTGCGTTCCCCTTCCCCCTGGCTTGCTTGGGTTTTCTGCATGGAATTTTGCTATAAGGCGGTCAGCTTGGATGTTTCTATGTTTCACCCGCGATGCTTCCGATAGGGGATAACTCTTCCACTTGATTAGGTATTGGAGTTGCATTCTGTGCCACCTCGAATCAAGAATTCGTTGGACCATAATGGGTTTGGCCCCCTATGACCACAGGGCCTGGGAGCGCACGGGGCAGTGGTCTCAGAGTGGAACCGATCACAGGTTTCAAAAGGCTACTATGAAACGATTGGTGTGTCTTCCCCAGCAATCGAGGCAGTTTCAATATCACCATGACTGGGTTGATGATCTTTATTATGGGGAATGGCCCTACAAATTTTGGCCCCAGTTTTTTGCTGGGCAGTCTTAGTCTCAAGTATTTTGTGGAGAGGTAAACCTTCTCTCCCACCTGGAACGACCGTTGCGGAGCCCGGTGTTTATCTGCCTGTTTCTTGTAGGTTTGTGTCGCTTTGTCTAGAGCTTTCTTGACATTTTCCCAAGCTGCTTTCAGCATCGACATCCAATCAGTCAAGCTGACTGAGGAGGGGGGGTCTCTTGGATACTCAGGCATTGGGACGAAATCCATGCCGCTCACTACTTTAAACGGCGTCAGTCCTGTGCTGCTGTGAACAGCATTATTGTATGCAACCTCAGCGAAAGATAAAAGGTCTGCCCAATTAGACTGCTGATAGTTCACGTAGCACCTCAGGTACTGCTCTATCATGGCGTTCAGTCTTTCTGCTGCCCCATTAGTGCTCGGATGAAAAGCTGAACTAAGACCCTAAGATGATCCAATGGACCGCAGGAACTCCCTCCAAAATTTAGCCGTGAACTGGACCCCTCTGTCTGAGATGATTCTTCGAGGTACTTCATGCAGTCGGTAGATATGCTTCACAAACAGTTTAGCCAGCTTGTGAGCCGAGGGTAGTCCGCTACAGGGAATGAAGTGTGCCTGCTTGGAGAACAGGTCTATTACAGTCCAAATCACTGTGTTTCCCCCACTTTTTGGCAACTCTACTATAAAGTCCATTGCAATCTCCTCCCATAGCCTCGTTGGTTCTGCCACTGTTTGCAGTAGTCCCGGGGGTTTTCCTGGTCGTATTTTCATTGTGGCACAGACTGTGCAGCTTTTTACATAGCTATCCACATCTTTCTTCATTCCAGGCCACCAGAATTGCCTCCGGGCTAGGTGTAAAGTCTTTAGGAACCCAAAATGGCCTGCCAATTTGGCGTCATGGCTCCTCTGGAGAACTAGGATACGTAGAGATTCTGGAACATAGAGTTTCGTCCCCTTCCAGGCGAGGTCATCCCTCTTCGTCAAGATCTGTTGGTTGTTTTGGAACCAAGGGTCCGTTAGCAGCTCAGTTTTGAGTCTTGTGGTTAGATCGCTTGTGGTTTGACCCCGTCGGTCACGGTGTTGCCGCCTGGTGGTTACTTGGGCAGCTGGTTGAGCAGAAGGAATAATGGCGTCCACTACGTGCTCCCGTTCGCATTTGTACTGAGGCATGCGGGAGAGGGCATCAGCTAGAAAGTTCCTCTGCCCTGGAATGTGCTTTAGTACGAAGTTGAAACGGTTGAAGTATTGAGCCCATCGGACTTGTTTGGGTGATAGTTTCCGTGGGGTTCTGAGAGCTTCCAGATTTTTGTGGTCGGTCCAAACTTCAAACAGTTTCTGGCTCCCTTCTAGCAGGTGTCTCCAGGTTAGTAGTGCCCATCGCACTGCAAAAGCCTCCTTTTCCCATGCGGCCCATCGTCTCTCTGTGTCTGTGAGTTTGCGGGAGGTATAGGCACAGGGTTGTAAATTTCCTTGGTTGTTTCTTTGGAGCAGTACTGCTCCTACGGCCATGTCACTGGCATCTGCCTGGATCACGAAAGGTTGCTCAGGGTCAGGATGCTTCAGTACCGGCTCCTTTGCAAACATTTCTTTCAGTGTTTCGAATGCCTCCTGGCAGGTTAGGCTCCATTGTAGGGGTTGTCCCGGACGAGGTTTCATTCCTGGGCTCCCTGTCTTCAGGAGGTCTGTCAGGGGTTTGGCAATCTTCGCAAAGGAGGGAATGAACTGCCTGTAGAAGTTTGCGAACCCTAGGAAACTTTGTAGCTGTCTGCGAGTGCGAGGGGGTTGCCAGCTTAGGACGGTTTGCACTTTAGCTGGGTCCATCTCTATTCCCTCATTTGACACTCTGTAGCCTAGATAGTCTAGTCGCTCATGGTGGAATTCACATTTTGATAGTTTGACATACAGCTTGGCTGCCAGAAGTTCTCGTGGGCTCTTGGGGGACTCCCAATGTGAGTGGTATTTCTGCTTGCTCATGAGGGAGGGGTTGAGGGCCAGGTGATATCCTAAGCCTGCGGGTGCCCCTTGCCATCAGATGGTCGGTCCCCACTTGTCTAGCCAAGAAAGTCCAAGTATGACTGCCTCTGTCATTTTGGGGGCTATTATGAATCGAATTATTTCCCAGTGATCTGCCAATTCTAGTCTCACTGGTTCAGTTAGGTGAGTGGCATAGGCTCCTCCCATTAGGGAACCGTCAACCTGCTCGAACCGAATCGGATGGTTCAGTCTTTTCGCTCTGATCCCCAGTTTCTGAACTGTGGTTAAGTTGATCAAGCACCTAGTGCAGCCTGAGTCTACAAGGACTTGAAAATCCTCCTGTTTTCGGGGTTGTGAGGCGTATTGGAAAAAGGAAAGGGTAAATTGATTCGCTCACCATTGGGTCATTTTCTCCCTCGTCCTCGCTGTCATAGGGTTCAATTGACTGGTTTTACTGCTTTTGCCTGGGAGGGAGGAGACCCCTGCAGCTTGAAGAGCCCTCCTGAATGTGTTGATGGCCCGTCGGGGCCCTCGTTCTTGTCGGGCCCTGGGTGGTAGGTCCAGCCTTGGTTTCGGGACTGGGGTTGGGCATGCAGCTACCATGTGGCCCATCCCCCCGCATCTGTAACACCTCACGGAACTTCGAGGGAGGGCTGGTCTCAGGTCTCGCTGTGGTGCCATTTCTTTCTTTTGGCGGGATGGTTTCAGATTAGGTTGACCCCTCTCCTTTGTGTCTGGTTCCTTCCTTGTGTCGTTGGCACGTAGCCCACTGTCGACCTTTGTTGCCACTCGGAACCACTCAGAGAGTTGGTTTGGGATGTCACGATATGCAGTTACTTGGGCAATACGTTTATCCAGGCTTATTCTGAAAAAATGCACCAGCAACCGTTCTGGTAGTGGGGGTAGTCTTCCAACTATCCTCCTGAATTCACGGATGTGCTCTTTGATGGGGCGGCCTCTTTGCTTTAGGTTGCTGAGTTCCTCCTCTGCATATGGGTCCTCCTCCCCCTCTTCAAATCTGGCCGCTAATACTTCCAGGAAGTCATCTATGTCTTGGAGTTGGTGGGCCCTACGCTTATGGAGGGCTGCTAGCCATTCTTTTGCTTCCCCCTCGAAACCCTCTGCAATGGCATTCACCATGGTTCTGGGGGATGGGTAGAGGTGCCCATAGCGTTCTAAGTGGATATCAGCTGAATCAAGGAATAGAGCTAGTTGGTCTGAATTACCATCAAACTTTCCCCTGAATCGGGGTGGATCTTTTAGTTCCCTCCCTCCTCTGTTTTCCTCCTGGCCCCTGTATGCCCGTGCCTGATACGGCCGGTCATCTTCTTCAGCTCTAGGAGGGGGAGGGGAAGGGAGTTGCCTGCTCTTGGCAGCATGCTTGCTTCTGGGGCTGCGCTCCAGCATGCGTCTCCTCCCTTCAGCAGGATCAGATATGCCTTCTCTCTCTTCCGGATGGCAGGCTGGCCTCTCGTCATGAAGGGTGGCTTGATCAAAATCCTCCCTCAGTTTCTCTACTGCACCCCCCAGGGATCCCATCTGGGGCTGGGCCCTTGTAGCTTGTTCCCAGTCCCACATGCAGTACTTATCTTTTCTTGCTTCTGTGGCTGGGAAATGTTGGATGTCTGTAGCTCCGCTGAAGAGGGGGTTTGGCTGGATTCCAGCTGGAATGAGGCTTTTTTCTGCCATAGCCTGATCTCCTCCCTCTTTATCAGGCATTGCCTGGGGGGGAGGCGGGACTCAGGTAGCCCGGAAATCTTGAGAGATTTCTTTTAAAAGATCTGGCTGTCTGTCATGCTCCCAATGAGAAACATCAAATGATTCATGGCCTCACGTAAAAGTTCAAAGCAATGTCCGTTTATTGAATATAACGTCATGGCGAGCCACGGTTGCAGCCAGATCTGAGAATAATTGGATTGCTTCTGCACTTTACCCCCTTATGCCCCCTCCCCTCTGCTTGTCATAATTTACGTTCTCCAATTAGCGTTGAAAATAATTGCATGCATGCGCAGCCATAGGCTGTTCTTGTCTCCCATCAGGAATGGTCGTTGGGGAGCTCAGTGTTTATCTGCCTGTTTCTTACAGGTTTGGGCCACTTTATTAGCCAGCGCTTTTTTGACATTCTCCCAGGTTGCTTTTAGCATTGACATCCAATCAGTCAAGCTGACAGAGGAGGGGAGATCCTTTGGATACTCAGGCATTGGGACGAAGGCCATGCGGCTCACTACTTTGAATGGTGTTGGTCCTGTGCTACTGTGAACAGCATTATTGTACGCGAACTCAGCAAAAGACAGAAGGTCTGCCCAATTGGACTGCTCATAGTTCACATAGCACCTCAGGTACTGCTCTACCATGGCATTCAGTCTCTCTGCCCCCACCCCCATTGGTGCTCCTGTGAAAAACCGAGCTAAGGCCCTAGAATGACTTAATAGACTGCAGGGACTCCCTCCAGAACTTAGCCATGAACTGGACCCCTCTGTCTGAGATAATCCTTCGAGGTACTCCATGCAGGTGGTAGGTGTGTTCAGGAACAGTTTGGCCAGCTGAGAGTAGTTCACTGCAGGGTATGAAGTGTGCCTTTTGGAGAACAGGTCTATTACAGTCCAAATCACCATGTTTCCCCCACTTTTCAGCAACTCTACTATAAAGTCTATTGCAATCTCCTCCCATGGCCTCGTTTGCTCTGCTAGCGGTTGCAGCAGTCTGGGGATTTTCCTCCAATCGTCTCTTCATGAGAGGGAGGGGTTGTGTACGCACATGGCATTGATTCCTCTAAAATCCACACACAGTCTCATAGTTCCGTCTTTTTTTTTCTTTGAAGAGGACTGGCGCTGCGACCAGTTGATTGGCTGGCTCGATGAACCCCCATGCTAGGTTTTTGTCTATGTAGTTGTGCATTTCTTGCATTTCCTGGGTCGTCGTGGCGTACAGTTTGGGTTTGGGTAGTTTTGCCCTGGAGGTGATTTTGATGGCTCAATCTGCTTCACGGTGAGGGGGGCGGGCAGAATGTTGCACTCAGTCTTGCTGAATACTTCTGCGAGGTCCTGATATTCCACTGGGATCTGTTCAGTCTCTGGGGTTTCATCGGATGTGGCTGCCAGTTGTTCTGGTAGGCTCTTTTGAGGGGTTACCTGCTTGGGTGGTGTTTCTGCTTGCTGGCGTGGAAGGGGTTGGGGCCCCTTTGCTATCCTCAGTTTGCGGATACCCCCTTGCCACCAGATGGTCAGTCCCCACTTGTCTAGCCAGGAGAGTCCCCGTATGACTGCATCCATCATTTGGGGGGCTATTATGAATCAAATTACTTCCCAGGGATCTGCTAGCTCTAGTCTCACTGGTTTGGTCAGGTGGGTGACTTAGGCTCCCCTCATTAGGGACCTGTTTGAACTACCGTATTTATTCGACTATAACGCGCAAAATTTTGTACCCAAAAAAGAACTCAAAGTTTGGGTGCGCGTTATAAACGAGAGTTTGGGTTTCTGCGCGGCGGCGGCAGCGGCGGGAGAAGCGGAGCCAGAAAGAGACACGGTGGGAGAAGTGGAGCTCAGAAACAGATGCGGGGGAAAAAGCGGAGCCAGAAACAGACGCGATGGGAGAAGTGGAGCCCAGAAACAGACACGGTGGGAGAAGTGGAGCCAGAAACAGACGCGTTGGGAGAAGTGAGCCCAGAAACAGACGCGGGGGGAGAAGCGGAGCCAGAAACAGACGCGTTGGGAGAAGTGAGCCCAGAAACAGACGCGGGGGGAGAAGCGGAGCCAGAAACAGACGCGTTGGGAGAAGTGAGCCCAGAAACAGACGCGGGGGGAGAAGCGGAGCCAGAAACAGACGCGTTGGGAGAAGTGAGCCCAGAAACAGACGCGGGGGGAGAAGCGGAGCCAGAAACAGACGCGTTGGGAGAAGTGAGCCCAGAAACAGACGCGGGGGGAGAAGCGGAGCCAGAAACAGACGCGTTGGGAGAAGTGAGCCCAGAAACAGACGCGGGGGGAGAAGCGGAGCCAGAAACAGACGTGGTGGGAGAAGTGGAGCCCAGAAACAGACGCGTGGGAAAAAGCGGAGCCAGAAACAGACGCGTTGGGAGAAGTGAGCCCAGAAACAGACGCGGTGGGAGAAGTGGAGCCCAGAAACAGACGCGGGGGAAAAAGCGGAGCCAGAAACAGACGCGGTGGGAGAAGTGGAGCCCAGAAACAGACGCGTTGGGAGAAGTGAGCCCAGAAACAGACGCGGGGGGAGAAGTGGAGCCCAGAAACAGACGCGGGGGAAAAAGCGGAGCCAGAAACAGACGCGTTGGGAGAAGTGAGCCCAGAAACAGACGCGGTGGGAGAAGTGGAGCCCAGAAACAGACGCGGGGGAAAAAGCGGAGCCAGAAACAGACGCGGTGGGAGAAGTGGAGCCCAGAAACAGACGCGTTGGGAGAAGTGAGCCCAGAAACAGACGCGGGGGGAGAAGTGGAGCCCAGAAACAGACGCGGGGGGAGAAGTGGAGCCCAGAAACAGACGCGGGGGGAAAAGCGGAGCCAGAAAGAGACGCGGTGGGAGAAGTGGAGCTTTATAAAAATCGGTATAAAAATTTTATACCGATTTTTAATCGAAAATTAGGGGGTGCGCGTTATACACGTGTGCGCGTTATAGTCGAATAAATACGGTAGATAGAATTGGCCAGTCTTTTTACTCTGATCCCCAGTTTCAGGACTGTGGTCAGGTTGATCAAGCATCTAGTGCAGCCTGAGACTATTAGGGCTTCAAAATCCCCCTGGCCTCCTGTTTTTGGGGCTGTGAGGCATATTGGAAAAAGGAAAGGGTGAACTGGTCCTCTCACCATTGGGTCATTTTCGCTCTCGTTGTCACTGTCATAGGATTCTGGCAATTGGTCATTGTTGCCTGGAGCCTCCCTTCATCTGGGTGGGGAGGGACCTCTGCAGCCTGGATGGCCTTCCGGAATGCATTGGTGGCCTGTTTGGGGCCCCGTTCCAGTCGTGCCCTTGGTGGTGGCACTGGCCTTGGCATTGGGGTTGGGATCATGCACGCAGATGCCATGTGGCCCACCCCCCACATCTGTAGCATTGCAATGGACTTCGAGGGGGGGCTGGTTTCGGGGCCCACTGTGTTGCTGTGGGTCCCCGTCAGCTGGACGGTTTCCTGGACGGTTGTGTTGACCGCTCTTTTGTATCCGGTGGCTTTCTCATGTCGTTAGCACGCAATCTGCCGTTGACTTTTATTGCTACTCGGAACCACCCAGACTGTCAGTTTGGCATGTCGTGGTAAGCAGTTACCTGGGCAATCTGCTGGTCCAGACTTGTTCTTAAAAAATGTACTAACAGACGCTTTGGTAACAGGGTAGCCTTCCAATGACTCTCCTAAATTTGCGGATGTGCTCCTTGATGGTATGGCCCCTCTGCTTTAGGTTGCTGAGCTCATCTTCCACACACAGGTCCTCTTCCACCTCCTCAAACCTGGCCTCTAGCAGTCGTAGGAAGTCATCTACGCCTTGAAGCTGGGGGGATCTCCTCTTGTGGAGGGCTGCTAGCCATTCCCTTGCTTTCCCCTCTAGTTCCTCTGCGATAGTATTCGCTATGGCTCTGGGGGATGAGTAGAGGTGTCCATAGCATTCTAGGTGGATCTCAACTGAGTCAAGGAATGCGGCTAACTGGTCTGGGTCCCCATCAAACTTCCCCTGAACCAGGGCAGTTCAATCAGCACTGCTCCTCCCTCCTCCTGTCGGCCTCTGTATGCTTGTGCTTGATATGTCTGGCCATATTTCTCAGCTCTAGTTCAGAAGGTGGAGGGGGGAGGAGATTGCCTGCCCTGGGCAGCATACCTGCTACATGTGAGAGGCGCTCGTCTCAGCCTCCTTCTGATGGGTGGAGAAGTGGGGCTGCACTCCCGTCTGCTTCTCGTCACCTCAAGAGGATCCACTGCTCCTCCCCTTTCTTTTGGCCTGCATAATGGCCTCTCTTCACGGAGGGTGGCCCAGTCAAATTCCTCCCTTGGTTGATCTACGAAACTCCCCCAAGACTCCATCAGGGGCTTCGGCAGCCTGGCTTGGTTCCAGTCCAGCATCTCTTCCACTCTTCCCAGCTAGCTCAGGGCCCTTCCCTTTTTCTCGGCATTGGGTTGGGGGAGCTCAGCTTTAGCTGATTTAGGGATTGAATACTCATCTCCTCTTGCTTCGGCCACTGGAACAGGCATCTCGGCTTTGATGTCTGAGGTCAGGCTGCACTCCAGCTGCAGTCAGGCTCTCTTCAGATAGCTGGCCCTCTGCCATGGTTGCCTGAGTTTCCCTCCAGGCACCCTCCAATATCGGGGTAGGTGGGTGGTGGACGATTGGAGAGTCCAGAGACCTGGTAATCTTGATAGATTTTAAAAGCAGATCTGACTGTCAGGTTTCCTAAAAATGCCCTAATTGATTCATGAGTATCGAGCCAAGGTTCAATACAAAGCTAGTCCTTTTTTAGGAGCACCATTAGGCAAGGCCTTTTCGCAGTCAGATCTAAGCTTTGTTTGAGTTATAGCTGAACTTTACCCCTGTTCCTTCCCTTCCCTCAGTCTGTGTCATAAATCACATTCCCCAATGAGGTGCACCCCTCCCAAACCTGACCCAGCCTTAGCAGAACCATGAAACAGAACCCTTTGTCCCGAAATCCCCCCCCCTCTCTTTATTTAATCTACTGGGAATTCATGGCTTTCCCACACAGGAAAGTCCGGGCAATAATCCTTCCAAGGGTTAGGATCTTATGTCAGGTTTTCCTAAAAATGCCCTAATTGATTCATGGGTATCGAGATAAGTTTCAATACATTTATTAGGAGTACCATAGGCAAGGTCTTTTTGCAGTCACATCAAAGCTTTATTTGAGTTATAGCTAAACTTTACCCCATTCCTTCCTTTCCCTCAGTCTGTGTCATAAATCACATTCCCCAATGAGGTGCACCCCTCCCAAACCTGCTACAGTCATCGGAGATCCGACTTTAGCTGAAAGGTATGTGTGGAATCCCTCCCCTTCTCTCACTATGGCAACGTTAGGAGTTGGCGCCTTATCAGTTCTTGGATAATTGCCAGGCGGGGAGCTTCCAGCCACAAAGCTGTAAATCAAACTCTCTCAGTCTCTGAGATATAGAACTGTTGTTTCCCATGATGCCATTCCCCTTTAGCTTCTATTTATTCCCCAGCCAGGGAGGGGCCACTCAGCATCCACGTGTGCCTTTCTTCCCAAGTTGGTTCACTTATTCTCCTCTCCTGACATCTCTGCGCATATGCACCTCTGGAACAGGCTCCAGCTGTTCCTCTGCCTCATTGATGTCTGACTCCAAAGGCAGCTGGGAAATGTCGGACGGCCCTGCCTCTATCCCTGCCTCCCATACAGAGCCCTCATTAGAGCCTTCCCCAGTCTCCAGGACCGGCCCAGCTTTCTGCAAAAGCTCACCTCCCATACGCACCTCTTTTATGTCTTATGGGAGGGGCCAATCATCTCCAAGTCTGACTCCCAAGTTGACCCTGTTTTCTTAATTGTTCTTGCCTTCTGGCAGCTCTGTGCATGCACACACTGGGAACAGGCTGCCGTTGTTCTTCTCCCTCGCTGATGTCAAACACCAGAGGCTCCGAAGGCAGCTGATAACTGTCAGATAGCCTTGGCCCCCTCTCTGCCTCCCACACAGAGCCCTCCTCAGAGCCTTTCCCAGACTCCAGGACTGGCCCAGGTTCTTCCCCAACCCTCCTCACTCTCTGAATCTGCTGCCATAACACTCCCAGGTTCCGTAGGTCAGGAACTACAAGGTCCAGAGGTTCTCTGCTCAAACAGCTGCAATTCAGAATACAGGATAATAGAGCTGGAAGGACCTTGGAGGTCTTCTTGTCGGATGGTCCCCAACCTTTCTGGCTTTGCGGACCGGCAGAGGGAGGGAGGGGATGGTTCTGCGCAAGTGGCAGGCACCAGTGGTGAAGTTCATTTTTTTTTTACTACCGGTTCTGTGGGCATGGCTTGCTGGGCATGGCAGGGGAAGGATACTATAAAATCTCCATTCCCTCCCTACTCCAGGGGAAGGATATTGCAAAATCTCCACTCCCACTCCACTTTGGGGCCAGCCAGAGGTGGTATTTGCCGGTTCTACGAACTACTCAAATTTTCCGCTATCGGTTCTCGAGAACCTGCTGAATTTCACGCCTGGCAGGCACGTATGAAGCTTAGCGCAGTTGTCCACTGCTCACACAAATGGAGCTGAGCACAGGCTCGCCTGCCACTTCCACTCCCCAGTTTGGAATGTGCCACTGCCCAGTAGTGGGCTGCAGCCCCGGGGTTGGGGACCCCTGTTCCAGTCCAACCTCCTGCTCAAGCAGGAGAACTTCACCATTTCAGATAAATGGCTGTCCAATGTCTTCTGGAAAGCCTCCAGTGATGGAGCACCCACAACCTCTGGAGGCAAGTAGTTCCACTGGTTAATTGTCCTCACCGTTAGGAATTTCTCCTTAATTCCAGATTGATTCTCCTTGATTATCGATTCCACCCGTTGCTTCTTATCCTGCTTTCAGGCGCTTTGAGGAATAAATTGACCCCGCCCCCTCTTCTTTGGGGCAGCGCCACAAATATTGGAAGATGCTATCGGGGATGCAAGGGAGTGTCCTTCCATTCAGTAGACTAGCCAAACCCAATCTCTGCAACGGATCTTCATATGAACAGAACAGAAACTCTGGGGAGATGGTAAGATCCCCACACAGCGACCCCTCTCTTTCTAATGTGAGCTTTCCACAATGGAGGAACGATAAAGCTTTTGATGATAAGTGAGATATTTAAGTAAAAAATTTCCCCATTTTACAACCGTTCCAACCATGAAGTCAAAACCCACCTTTGTCCCCAGTTGTCAACCCACAGGGCAGAATAACGGAGTTGGAAGGGGCCTTGGAGGTCATCTAGTCCAACCCTCCCACCCAAGCAGGAGACCGTACACCATTTCTGACAGTTGGTAGTCCAGTCTCTTCTTGAAAACTTCCAGGGATGAAGCTCCCACAACTTCCAAAGGCAACTTCTGTTCCAGAGGTGGGTTGCTCCCGGTTCGGCTCGGTTTGGCCAAACCGGTAGTGGAATTCAGGCCTGGGTCACAGAACCAGCAGTGACCCAGGCTTGCTACGTCCCTGAACCGGTTCCCTCACTGTTGCTGATGTCGCCACCATGTTGGATTTTAATGACTGTGTGTGTGCAGTTCACTGTAAATTGTTTTGCGCATGCACACAGAATAATTTACATTGAACGGTGCACACATGCGCAGTGCGGGTTTTGAATCGGTAGTAAAACTGGCAGCAACCCACCCGTTCTGTTCCACGGGTTGATTGTTCTCACTGTCAGAAAGTTCCTCCTTATTTCCAGGTCGAATCTCTCCTGGATCAGTTTCCATCCATTGCTCCTTGTCTGGCCTTCGGGTGCTTTGGAAAATAGCTTGACCCATCTTCTCTCTGTGGCAGCACCTCAAATATCCTGTCTCCCCTGGTCCTTCTCTTCACTAGACTAGCCATGGCCAATTCCTGCAACCGTTTGTCTGTTTTAGCCTCCAGTCCCCTCATCATCCTGGTTGCTCTTCTCTGCACTTTTTCAAGAGTCTCAACATCTTTCTCCCAGACCTGTCAGGGACTTGCGATGTCCCCGAGATCAACAGGACATGCTCTTCCCTATCACCATTCCTTCAGGACGGTTTAAGTCCAAAAGGACCGTCCAGACAGACAGAGATATCAACAGCAATCCTGGAGCTGCAGGATTGTATGCAGTATCGTCGGGACGTCAAGCCCCGCCCTAATCAGATTACAGATTAATAGTCGGAAGGGACCTTGTAGGTCATCTAGTCCACCCCCCTGCCCAAGTAGGAGACTCTACACTAGTTCCAACAGATGGCAGTCCAGTCTCTTCTTGAAAGCCTCCAGGGATGAATCTCCCACAACTTCTGAAGGCAACTTCTGTTCCATGGGTGGATTGTTCTGTCAGGAAATTCCTCATTTTCAGGTTGAATCTCTCCCTGGTCAGTTTCCATCCATTGTTCCCTGTCTGGTCTTCAGATGCTTTGGAAAACAGCTTCACCCCCCTCCTCTCTGTGGCAGTCCCTTCGATATTGGAAGAATTCCATCATGTCTCCCCATGTCCTTCTCTTCACTAGAATAGCCAGGCCCAGTTCCTGCAACTGTTCATGTTTGAGTCTCCAGACCCGTCTTCATCTTGGTTGCTCGTCTGAAACCCGAAGAGAATTTCTCAGCACTGGACAGCCATTTGTCTGAAATGGTCTCCTGCTTGATCAGGGGGCTGGACTAGAAGACCTCCAAGGTCCCTTCCAACTCTTGTTATTCTGCCCTGCGGGTTGACAACTGGGGACAAAGGTGGAGCAATTTTTACTTAAATATCTCACTTAGCAACAAAAGCTCTTTCATTCGTCCATTGTGGGAAACTCACATTAGAAAGAGAGGGATCGCTGTGTGGGGCTCTTACCATCTCCCCAGAATTTCCAATCCAGGTAAGTCCTTGCATTACGACTGTTCATAGTTACGATGGTAGTGAAGAAAGCAACGGACAATGAGTCCTCACACTTACGTCTTTGGCACCCGGGGTGTGTTCATGACAGCTGCTGTGTCTTTGAGTGATTGTCACTTATGATGTCTCGGGGGAGGGGTGTATATGATAAGCCGATGGGGGGAAAGCTGGGTTCATTTAACAACGGTGTGATTTGTGAACAAAGCTGGATTTGCCGAACAACCGTGCGGTTTGTGACCAACCAGAAAAAAGGTTGTAAAATTGGACACAACTCACTTAATGACTATATTCCTGATGGAAATGTGGTCATAAGTCGAGGACTACCTGTACTAAGTGACAGAATGGTCTGCTCTATCAGTGGGAAGCAGAAGGGCTGAAGTCAAAGGGGGGCATCCTCCCCTCGCTTGGGGTGTTGGGGGGAGAGAGAGGCTGAACGTCCAACCCCAAACTTCATGTCTTCTACGGCAGAGCAAGTTTTTGAAAAAGGAAAATTACCAAGAGATTGGGAAGAGAAAAAAAAGCTCCTGCCCCACACGAGAGCTTGTGGGCCCAACCAGGCCCCAGGGTGGATTAGTCAGGCCTGACCCATGACAAGACGATCTGGATATGGTTTGGTCCAAGCGTTCTTAGCCAAAAACCAATCTTCCTTCTTGTGGCAGAGTCCGAACACCAGCAGAGGTTACTTGCGCAGGTGTTCCCTGCAGCCTCTTGACCTCCTGTTCTGACCTTAATTGACTGTGAATTCTGCTCCTTCACATCCAGCAAAATCTTTCAAGGGAGGATTTACGGTCACAGACCTTATCTGGCTTGGAGAGCTGCCAGGTCGATATCTGCAGAACCTGGCCAGGAGCCTCTGAGAGTCACGAACCAATTGAGCGAACGGTCTCCTGCAAACTCTACTCCCCTTTTGCTTCTCTTTTATTTCCTCTGGGAGGGGCCATTCATCGTCCCCCTGAGGCCTTACTCCAAAATCAACTCCTGTTCTTTAGCTGTTCCCTTCTCCTGGCAACTCTGCGCATGCGCACACTGGGAACAGGCTCCAGCTGTTCTTCTGCCCCACTGATCTTCAATTCCAAAGGCAGCTGATAACTGTCAGACTGCCCTGTCCCCCTGTCTGCCTCCGACACAGAGGCCTCCTCAGAGTCTTCCCCAGACTCCAGGACTGGCCCAGGTTCCTCCCCAACCCTCCTCACTTTCCGAATCTGATAGACCAAAACACCTCCAACCTAGCCTGTTTTTAGCCATCTTCTTATGACCTGCAGGCTTCGGATATCTGCAGGGGTTCGAAGGCATTGCGGGGAGACGTCAAAGAAACACTCCATCATCCATAAACTGATGGGGGGGGGGGTTAAACTCTGCTAACAAACAAAACATCAGGGTCCAGAAGAAGCCCTCCCCCCAAGAGGCTGGGCCTGAGGCAGAAGGATAAAAGGACTATAAAATATAGGAATGACATTAATCGGAACATATCATATAATGAAGAAGTTGATTTACTTATGGGCTATAACTGTTGCAACTTGCTTAGACAAAAAGGAACTTGCTTAAGACATAACCTATAACTTAGAAGATGACTTATAGAAAGAGGAACTTGCTTAAGACATACCATATTTTTCGGAGTATAAGATGCACCGAAGTATAAGACGCACCCAGGTTTTGAAGAGGCAATTTTTTAAAAAAAGTAGGTAGGTAGATAGATAGAGAGGGAGAGAAAGAGAGAAATACAGTAGGTAGGTAGGTAGGTAGGTAGGGAGAGAGAGAGTAGGTAGGTAGGTAGGTAGGTAGGTAGGTAGGTAGGTAGGTGGGTGGGTGGGTGGGTGGGTGGAGGGAGGGAGGGAGGGAGGGAGAAATAACAGTAGGTAGGTAGGGAGAGAGAGTGTAGATAGGTAGGTAGAGGGATAGAGAGAGAGAAATAGAGAGACATACAGTAGAGAGGTAGGAAGAGAGAGTAGATAGGTAGGTATATACAGGGGGGAGAAAAATACAGTAGATAGGTAGGGAGAGAGAGAGTGTAGATAGATAGGTAGAGGGATATATAGAGATAGAAATAAAGATAGAGAAATACAGTAGATAGGTAGGTAGAGAGAGAGAGAGTAGGTAGGTAGGTAGATGTTTCCAGGTGTATTTACCCATGTGCTGGAGAAGGAAATCACTGACCACCTTTGGAACAAATCTTTGTTTCTGCAGGCACAGTACTTGACCAACGTAATTCTCATCAATCACTCTAACTAAACAGCTTTCCAAAAGGGGAAAAAAAACCTTTTTACACTTTGCTAACCTCCCCCAAATGGCCCGCTTTTCGTGAAAATGGACCCTTTTTTTCCAAATAAAAGGCATGACTAGCCTTGGGGTGCCTTGCAGAGTGCTCCTGGGGGTGGTGGTGGTAAAAAATGAGCAAAAAAAAAAGGCACATTTATTGTGAAAACAGGGCGTTTTTGGTCAAAGAAATTGCATGCATAGCCTTATGGAGGCTTATAGAGTGCTGCTGGGGGATGGGGGGGCACAAACGCCCTGTTTTTTGCTCATTTCTGCCCTCCCCAGCCCCCAGGAGCTCTCTGGAAGCCCCCCATAAGGGTATGCGCGTGGCCATTTTGGTGAAGGGGGTGGGGTTTCAGGAGGCAAAAAAATGCTGTATTCGATGTATAAGACACACCCAGATTTTCAGCCTCTTTTTAGAGGGAAAAAGGTGCATCTTATACTCCGAAAAATACGATAACCTATAACTTAAATGAACTATGTCCTTGATACATGACTACTCTAACTTGTGTGGCCCAAAAATCACAGAGGGTATAAGTTAAGACTATATATAGAAATATAGCAAATTCAGCAGTCATTTCTGTAATTTTTTTCTGTTTTCCTGTTTTTCACTGATCAGAAGGCTAACGCAGCATAACGCCTCCGCGTAGCTGAGTTATAAAAGCGACCCTCTGAGCGTAACCAGGAGGCTCAGAATCTGACCTATGAATGCTCTGAGTCTGTGCGCACAATAAAGCCTGTTTCTCCGACTCAATTGTGCTCTCGTCCTGTATTGGTATTGGTCCTGTATTGGTAGCACCCGATTTCCTGCTACAGGCCCAACTCAGCCAGGAAGTTAAAACGACAGAGCATTTCCCCTTCTGAGCTTGTTTTCTTGACGTTTTGATACCCAACTGGGTAACACCATCCGTGCTAGAAGGGGAGGAGGAGGGGGCGCTGGGAAGCACTTGATATTTTCTATAGCTGTGATGGCTCCGATTTTCGGCCTTCCAGAGGGCCTGGAGAGGCAGTTTCCGCCCTCCCAAGGCTTCAGGAAAGCCTCGTCGTCCACCTGGGGCCTTCCTCCCAAGTCGACCCCTGTTCTTTAGCTGTTCCCTTCGTCTGGCCACTCTATTCATGCGCACACTGGGAACAGGCTCCAGCTGTTCTTCTGCCTCACTGATGTCCGACTCAAGACGGCAGCTGATAACTGTCAGAAGGCCTGGCCCCCTCTCTGCCTCCCACACAGAGCCGTCCTCAGAGCCTTCCCCAGACTCCAGGATTGGCCCAAGTTCCTCCCCAACCCTCCTCACTCTCCGAATCTGCTGCCCGCTTCGTTGGCTGCTGGCGGGCCACAACACCAGGGCCCCTTTACCTCCTCCCCCTCCCCCTTTTCTCCTCTTCCTCCGCTATGCAAACCTAACTCCCTTCTAGCACTGATGACGTTTCCTAGTTGGGTTTTGAAATGTCCCCAAAAAAGCCCACCAAGTTCCCAGAGCACCAAGGACCCCAGTCATTTTCCTCCTCCTCCTCCTCCTCCACTTCCTTCAACCAACCCCATTTCCTTCTAGCATGGATGATGTAATGAAACACCTGCAAGGAAACAGCCAAGCTCAAAACATCGAGGACCCCACTGTCATTTTCCTCCTCCTTCAATCACTCTTTCTTCTACCACTGATGACGTTCCCTAGTTGGGTCATGAAACGTCCGCAAGAAAACAAGGAAGCTCGGGGAATACCAGCCCCCCCCCCAGTTCAACCCTGACCTACAAACATTCTCTTCTATGGGAAGCCCTTCGGCTCGCCCCACTGAGAATCCCCGTCCCTCCCCCCCCATCCCAGGGTGTCAGGATACGGCGGGATTCCCAAGTTTTACGCTCCGTCGCGCCCCCTGCTCGTCTCGTTCCTCAACCCGGCGAGGCGGAGAAAGGGAAGAAGGAAAAAAAGGAGAGAAGGATGGACAAAGATCGGCGGCCTTTTCTTTTCCTTTTTTTTCATTAAAAAACAACCCTTTATATATTCATTTCATGTCTGTGGAAATCACAAGATCAAAGGCGAGAGAGGGCGGGAAAGGGGCGCGCGGAGGGAGGGCAAACGTGGGGCCAATACAAACGTACCGGGGTGGGTGGGGAGGGGTGGGGCTGCCCCTTCCCCCCCCCCAAAGTTCATCATTCTCAAGGGAGCGGAAGGGGGAGGAGGAGAGGAGAGAGAGTGGGGGAAGAGTTCTCGGGAAGGACATGACCTAGAACGCCGTCTACTGCCTGGCTTTTGAGAAGCATCGCGGAAACGCCGGGCGGAGGGCGCCAGCATCGCAACAATCCGGGACCGCCACTTCCTTGCTCGGGGTGAGGTGGGGTTTGGGTTGGGGGAGGGGCCTTTTTGTCCGCCCTCAACTCTCGTCGTCTTCATCCGCCGAGTCTGACTCTGGCTGGACTGTGCTTCGCTCCGTCCCCGCCCGGTCCGTCTCGGGATAGTCTTGCGCTCTGCGGAGATCCCAGGGAAGGGAGGAGAGAGAGAGAGGGAGAGAGAGATCAGGGCGGGAAGAAAGGCAGGGAAACGAGGATCGGAAGCCACCTGCCTAAATTGGGAATGATCTTCTTGGAGGCCGGAGAAGGGAAGGGCAGTTTGCAAGATGTTCCATCCCTCCCTCCCTTCTTTCTCCTTCCCCCCTTCTTTCCCCCCTCCCTCCCTCTCATTCATCCCTCTATTTTCCTTCCTTCCATCTCTTGCATTTCTCCTTTCCTTCCTCCCTCTCCTTCCTCCCTCTCTCTCCACCTGTCCTCTCTCCTTCTCCTTCCACTCCTTTCCTTCTCCCCGCCATCATTCCTTCCTTTCCTTCTTTTACCTGCCCTCTGTCTTTCCTTCCCCCATTTTTCCTTCCTGTCCTCTATTTCCTTCCCTCCCTCCCTTTATCTGTCCTTTTCGTCTTCCCTCCCAACCCTTCCTTCCTTCTTCCTCCCTCCCTTTTTTCCCCTCTTCCTTCCTTCCTCTCTCCTTCGACTCTTCCTTCCCCCCTCCATGTCTCCTTCCTTTCCTCCTTTTACCTCTTCTCTCTTTCCTTCCCCCATTTTTCCTTCCTGTCCTCTATTTCCTTCCTCTCCTTTCCGCCTTCCCTCCCAACCCTTCCTTCCTCCCTCCCTCTTTTTCTCCTTCCTTTCTCCCTCCCTCCCTCCTGTGCCTGCCGGCCACCCAGACAGACTTACTCGTTGTGGGGGTCTTCGGGCGACGTTCCCCTCTTGCCACCTTCCGAAGTCCAGTCCTCCCCTGGGCCTTTGTCTTCTGTTCCTCCTTCGCCTTTCTGGCCGGCTGATTCCCCATTCACAGGCGCTGGGAGATCTGGAAGAGGAAGAGGCCTTCTCACACCAGGACAAAAGGACAAGACCAGCGAAGGGCACAAGCAAATGGCCGGATTCGGCAATCTTGGGCTGCTTCTCAGGAATGGGGTCCCCTTTGGGGGTGGGCCAGTGGTGGGTTCCTAGCGGTTGGGACTGGTTCGGCTGAACCGGTCGTGGTTTGACAGCGTGGGTTGTTGGAACCGGCAGCGAGGGAAGCCTGCCACGCCCCTGAACACCCGGTCCTCCTGGCTTTTGGCTTCTGCGCATGCGCAGAACAATTCTTATCGTACTGCGCCCCCAGGAGCGAACCGGCAGTAGTGGCTCCCGGAACCCACTCCTGGAAATAGGGTGAGGGTGTCCAAGATGAGAAGCCAGCGGCTCCCCAGAGTCTCCTCTCCCAAGGAAGAGTGCACATTGTTATCGAGAGTTTTCCAAATGTGTGGGGCTGCTCTGAATTTCCTGAAATCTTTGGATTTAGGGGCCCTGGTAGAATGTAGTATTGCAGGCTACTTCGGCCGGCTGCCGGCAGTTCGATCCTGACCGGCTGAAGGTTGACTCGGTCTTTCGTTGTTCTGGGGTCGGTAAAAGGAGGAACCAGATTGTTGGAGCGGAGGGGGGGGGAGGGGGAGAGGCTGACTCGCTTAGAGGGAACTGTGATGCAGTCTGTGCTTTTTCTCTCTCTCATCTATCTATCTACCTACCCATCCATCCATCTACCTACCATCTCTCTTTCATTATTTATCTACTGATATCTATCTATCTATCTATCTATCTATCTATCTATCTATCTATCTATCTATCTATCTATCTATCCATCCATCCATCCATCCATCCATCCATCCATCCATCCATCCATCCATCCACCTACCATCTCTCTTTCATTATTTATCTACTGATATCTATCTATCTATCTATCTATCTATCTATCTATCTATCTATCTATCTATCTATCTATCTATCTATCATCTCTTTCATTATCTATCTACTGATATCTATCTATCTGTCTGTCTGTCTATCTACCTACCTACCAACCATCTGTTTCTTTATCTATCTATCTATCCATCCATCCATCCATCCATCTACCATCTCTTTCATTATTTATCTACTGATATCTATCTATCTATCTACCTATCTATCTATCCATCCATCCACCCATCCAATCTTTCTACCTACCTACTTACCTACCAACCATCTCTTTCATTATCGATCTACTGATTATCTATCTATCTATCTATCTATCTATCTATCTATCTATCTATCTATCTATCTATCTATCTATCTACCATCTCTCTTTCATTATCTATCTACTGATATCTATCTATCTGTCTGTCTATCTATCTACCTGCCTACCTACCATCTCTCTTTCATTATTTATCTACTGATATCTATCTATCTATCTATCTATCTATCTATCTATCTATCTATCTATCTATCTATCTATCTATCTATCTATCTATCTATCTATCTACCATCTCTTTCATTATCTATCTACTGATATCTATCTATCTGTCTGTCTGTCTATCTACCTACCTACCAACCATCTGTTTCTCTATCTATCTATCTATCTATCTATCTATCTATCTATCTATCTATCTATCTATCTATCTATCCATCCATCCATCCATCCATCCACCTACCATCTCTTTCATTATTTATTACTGATATCTATCTATCTACCTATCTATCTATCCATCCATCCACCCATCCAATCTTTCTACCTACCTACCTACTTACCTACCAACCATCTCTTTCATTATCTATCTACTGATTATCTATCTATCTATCTATCTATCTATCTATCTATCTATCTATCTATCTATCTATCTATCTATCCTCTTTCATTATCTATCTACTGATATCTATCTATCTGTCTGTCTGTCTATCTACCTACCTACCAACCATCTGTTTATCTATCCATCCATCCATCCATCCATCCATCCATCCATCCACCTACCATCTCTTTCATTATTTATCTACTGATATCTATCTATCTATCTATCTATCTATCTATCTATCTATCTATCTATCTATCTATCTATCTATCTATCTATCTATCTATCTACCTATCTATCCATCCATCCACCCATCCAATCTTTCTACCTACTTACCTACTTACCTACCAACCATCTCTCTTTCATTATCTATCTACTGATTATCTATCTATCTATCTATCTATCTATCTATCTATCTATCTATCTATCTATCTATCTATCTATCTATCTATCTATCTATCTAATCTATCTATCTACCATCTCTCTTTTATTATCTATCTACTGATATCTGTCTATCTATCTACCTGCCTACCTACCATCTCTCTTTCATTATCTATCTGATATCTATCTATCTATCTATCTATCTATCTATCTATCTATCTATCTATCTATCTATCTATCTATCTATCTATCTATCTATCTACCATCTCTCTTTCATTATCTATCTACTGATATCTATCTGTCTGTCTATCTATCTATCTATCTATCTATCTATCTATCTATCTATCTATCTATCTATCTATCTACCAACCATCTCTCTTTCATTATCTATCTACTGATATCTATCTATCTATCTATCCATCCATCCATCCATCCATCCATCCATCCATCCACCCACCCACCCACCCACCCAATCTTTCTACCTACTTACCTACTTACCTACCAACCATCTCTCTTTCATTATCTATCTACTGATATCTATCTATCTATCTATCTATCTATCTATCTATCTATCTATCTATCTATCTATCTATCTACCATCTCTCTTTCATTATCTATCTACTGATATCTATCTATCTGTCTTTTTATCTACCTGCCTACCTACCAACCATCTCTCTTTCATTATCTATCTACTGATATCTATCTATCTATCTATCTATCTATCTATCTATCTATCTATCTATCTATCTATCTATCTATCTACCAACCATCTCTCTTTCATTATCTATCTACTGATATCTATCTATCTATCTATCTATCTATCTATCTATCTATCTATCTATCTATCTATCTATCTATCTATCTATCTATCTATCTATCTATCTACCAACCATCTCTCTTTCATTATCTATCTACTGATATCTATCTACTGATATCTATCTATCTATCTATCTATCTATCTATCTATCTATCTATCTATCTATCTATCTATCTATCTATCTATCTATCATCTCTTTCATTATCTATCTACTGATATCTATCTATCTGTCTGTCTGTCTATCTACCTACCTACCAACCATCTGTTTCTTTATCTATCTATCTATCCATCCATCCATCCATCCATCTACCATCTCTTTCATTATTTATCTACTGATATCTATCTATCTATCTACCTATCTATCTATCCATCCATCCACCCATCCAATCTTTCTACCTACCTACTTACCTACCAACCATCTCTTTCATTATCGATCTACTGATTATCTATCTATCTATCTATCTATCTATCTATCTATCTATCTATCTATCTATCTATCTATCTATCTATCTATCTATCTATCTACCATCTCTCTTTCATTATCTATCTACTGATATCTATCTATCTGTCTGTCTATCTATCTACCTGCCTACCTACCATCTCTCTTTCATTATTTATCTACTGATATCTATCTATCTATCTATCTATCTATCTATCTATCTATCTATCTATCTATCTATCTATCTATCTATCTATCTATCTATCTATCTATCTACCTACCTATCTACCATCTCTTTCATTATCTATCTACTGATATCTATCTATCTGTCTGTCTGTCTATCTACCTACCTACCAACCATCTGTTTCTTTATCTATCTATCTATCTATCTATCTATCTATCTATCTATCTATCTATCTATCGATCGATCGATCGATCGATCGATCCATCCATCCATCCATCCATCCATCCATCCATCCATCCATCCATCCATCCATCCATCCATCCACCTACCATCTCTTTCATTATTTATCTACTGATATCTATCTATCTACCTATCTATCTATCCATCCATCCACCCATCCAATCTTTCTACCTACCTACCTACTTACCTACCAACCATCTCTCTTTCATTATCTATCTACTGATTATCTATCTATCTATCTATCTATCTATCTATCTATCTATCTATCTATCTATCTATCTATCTATCTATCTACCCTCTTTCATTATCTATCTACTGATATCTATCTATCTGTCTGTCTGTCTATCTACCTACCTACCAACCATCTGTTTATCTATCCATCCATCCATCCATCCATCCATCCATCCATCCATCCACCTACCATCTCTTTCATTATTTATCTACTGATATCTATCTATCTATCTATCTATCTATCTATCTATCTATCTATCTATCTATCTATCTATCTATCTATCTATCTATCTACCTATCTATCCATCCATCCACCCATCCAATCTTTCTACCTACTTACCTACTTACCTACCAACCATCTCTCTTTCATTATCTATCTACTGATTATCTATCTATCTATCTATCTATCTATCTATCTATCTATCTATCTATCTATCTATCTATCTATCTATCTATCTATCTATCTATCTATCTATCTAATCTATCTATCTACCATCTCTCTTTTATTATCTATCTACTGATATCTATCTGTCTGTCTATCTATCTACCTGCCTACCTACCATCTCTCTTTCATTATCTATCTGCTATCTATCTATCTATCTATCTATCTATCTATCTATCTATCTATCTATCTATCTACCATCTCTCTTTCATTATCTATCTACTGATATCTATCTGTCTGTCTATCTATCTGTCTATCTATCTGTCTATCTATCTGTCTATCTATCTATCTATCTATCTATCTATCTATCTATCTATCTATCTATCTATCTATCTATCTATCTATCTATCTATCTATCTATCTATCTACCAACCATCTCTCTTTCATTATCTATCTACTGATATCTATCTATCTATCTATCCATCCATCCATCCATCCATCCATCCACCCACCCACCCACCCACCCAATCTTTCTACCTACTTACCTACTTACCTACCAACCATCTCTCTTTCATTATCTATCTACTGATATCTATCTATCTATCTATCTATCTATCTATCTATCCATCCATCCATCCATCCATCCATCCATCCATCCATCCATCCATCCATCTATCTATCTATCTATCTATCTACCAACCATCTCTCTTTCATTATCTATCTACTGATATCTATCTATCTATCTATCTATCTATCTATCTATCTATCTATCTATCTATCTATCTATCTATCTATCTATCTACCAACCATCTCTCTTTCATTATCTATCTACTGATATCTATCTATCTATCTATCTATCTATCTATCTATCTATCTATCTATCTATCTATCTATCTATCTATCTATCAACCATCTCTCTTTCATTATCTATCTACTGATATCTATCTATCTATCTATCTATCTATCTATCTATCTATCTATCTATCTATCTATCTATCTATCCATCCATCCATCCATCCATCCATCCATCCATCCATCCATCCACCTACCATCTCTGTTTCATTATTTATCTACTGATATCTATCTATCTATCTATCTATCTATCTATCTATCTATCTATCTATCTATCTATCTATCTATCATCTCTTTCATTATCTATCTACTGATATCTATCTATCTGTCTGTCTGTCTATCTACCTACCTACCAACCATCTGTTTCTTTATCTATCTATCTATCCATCCATCCATCCATCCATCCATCTACCATCTCTTTCATTATTTATCTACTGATATCTATCTATCTATCTACCTATCTATCTATCCATCCATCCACCCATCCAATCTTTCTACCTACCTACTTACCTACCAACCATCTCTTTCATTATCGATCTACTGATTATCTATCTATCTATCTATCTATCTATCTATCTATCTATCTATCTATCTATCTATCTATCTATCTATCTACCATCTCTCTTTCATTATCTATCTACTGATATCTATCTATCTGTCTGTCTATCTATCTACCTGCCTACCTACCATCTCTCTTTCATTATTTATCTACTGATATCTATCTATCTATCTATCTATCTATCTATCTATCTATCTATCTATCTATCTATCTATCTATCTATCTATCTATCTATCTATCTATCTACCTACCTATCTACCATCTCTTTCATTATCTATCTACTGATATCTATCTATCTGTCTGTCTGTCTATCTACCTACCTACCAACCATCTGTTTCTTTATCTATCTATCTATCTATCTATCTATCTATCTATCTATCTATCTATCGATCGATCGATCGATCGATCGATCGATCGATCCATCCATCCATCCATCCATCCATCCATCCATCCATCCATCCATCCATCCATCCATCCATCCATCCATCCACCTACCATCTCTTTCATTATTTATCTACTGATATCTATCTATCTACCTATCTATCTATCCATCCATCCACCCATCCAATCTTTCTACCTACCTACCTACTTACCTACCAACCATCTCTCTTTCATTATCTATCTACTGATTATCTATCTATCTATCTATCTATCTATCTATCTATCTATCTATCTATCTATCTATCTATCTATCTATCTATCTATCTATCTACCCTCTTTCATTATCTATCTACTGATATCTATCTATCTGTCTGTCTGTCTATCTACCTACCTACCAACCATCTGTTTATCTATCTATCCATCCATCCATCCATCCATCCATCCATCCACCTACCATCTCTTTCATTATTTATCTACTGATATCTATCTATCTATCTATCTATCTATCTATCTATCTATCTATCTATCTATCTATCTATCTATCTATCTATCTATCTATCTATCTACCTATCTATCCATCCATCCACCCATCCAATCTTTCTACCTACTTACCTACTTACCTACCAACCATCTCTCTTTCATTATCTATCTACTGATTATCTATCTATCTATCTATCTATCTATCTATCTATCTATCTATCTATCTATCTATCTATCTATCTATCTATCTATCTAATCTATCTATCTACCATCTCTCTTTTATTATCTATCTACTGATATCTATCTGTCTGTCTATCTATCTACCTGCCTACCTACCATCTCTCTTTCATTATCTATCTGCTATCTATCTATCTATCTATCTATCTATCTATCTATCTATCTATCTATCTATCTATCTATCTATCTATCTACCATCTCTCTTTCATTATCTATCTACTGATATCTATCTGTCTGTCTATCTATCTGTCTATCTATCTGTCTATCTATCTGTCTATCTATCTATTTATCTATCTATCTATCTATCTATCTATCTATCTATCTATCTATCTATCTATCTATCTATCTATCTATCTATCTATCTATCTATCTATCTATCTATCTATCTATCTATCTACCAACCATCTCTCTTTCATTATCTATCTACTGATATCTATCTATCTATCCATCCATCCATCCATCCATCCATCCACCCACCCACCCACCCACCCACCCAATCTTTCTACCTACTTACCTACTTACCTACCAACCATCTCTCTTTCATTATCTATCTACTGATATCTATCTATCTATCTATCTATCTATCTATCTATCTATCCATCCATCCATCCATCCATCCATCCATCCATCTATCTATCTATCTATCTATCTACCAACCATCTCTCTTTCATTATCTATCTACTGATATCTATCTATCTATCTAACTATCTATCTATCTATCTATCTATCTATCTATCTATCTATCTATCTATCTATCTATCTATCTATCTATCTACCAACCATCTCTCTTTCATTATCTATCTACTGATATCTATCTATCTATCTATCTATCTATCTATCTATCTATCTATCTATCTATCTATCAACCATCTCTCTTTCATTATCTATCTACTGATATCTATCTATCTATCTATCTATCTATCTATCTATCTATCCATCCATCCATCCATCCACCTACCATCTCTCTTTCATTATTTATCTACTGATATCTATCTATCTATCTATCTATCTATCTATCTATCTATCTATCTATCTATCTATCTATCTATCTATCTATCTATCTATCTATCTATCATCTCTTTCATTATCTATCTACTGATATCTATCTATCTGTCTGTCTATCTACCTACCTACCAACCATCTGTTTCTTTATCTATCTATCTATCCATCCATCCATCCATCCATCTACCATCTCTTTCATTATTTATCTACTGATATCTATCTATCTATCTACCTATCTATCTATCCATCCATCCACCCATCCAATCTTTCTACCTACCTACTTACCTACCAACCATCTCTTTCATTATCGATCTACTGATTATCTATCTATCTATCTATCTATCTATCTATCTATCTATCTATCTATCTATCTATCTACCATCTCTCTTTCATTATCTATCTACTGATATCTATCTATCTGTCTGTCTATCTATCTACCTGCCTACCTACCATCTCTCTTTCATTATTTATCTACTGATATCTATCTATCTATCTATCTATCTATCTATCTATCTATCTATATATATATCTATCTATCTATCTATCTATCTATCTACCATCTCTTTCATTATCTATCTACTGATATCTATCTATCTGTCTGTCTGTCTATCTACCTACCTACCAACCATCTGTTTCTCTATCTATCTATCTATCTATCTATCTATCTATCTATCTATCTATCTATCTATCTATCTATCTATCTATCCATCCATCCATCCATCCATCCATCCATCCATCCATCCACCTACCATCTCTTTCATTATTTATTACTGATATCTATCTATCTACCTATCTATCTATCCATCCATCCACCCATCCAATCTTTCTACCTACCTACCTACTTACCTACCAACCATCTCTCTTTCATTATCTATCTACTGATTATCTATCTATCTATCTATCTATCTATCTATCTATCTATCTATCTATCTATCTATCTATCTATCCTCTTTCATTATCTATCTACTGATATCTATCTATCTGTCTGTCTGTCTATCTACCTACCTACCAACCATCTGTTTATCTATCCATCCATCCATCCATCCATCCATCCATCCATCCACCTACCATCTCTTTCATTATTTATCTACTGATATCTATCTATCTATCTATCTATCTATCTATCTATCTATCTATCTATCTATCTATCTATCTATCTATCTACCTATCTATCCATCCATCCACCCATCCAATCTTTCTACCTACTTACCTACTTACCTACCAACCATCTCTCTTTCATTATCTATCTACTGATTATCTATCTATCTATCTATCTATCTATCTATCTATCTATCTATCTATCTATCTATCTATCTATCTATCTATCTATCTATCTATCTATCTATCTATCTATCTAATCTATCTATCTACCATCTCTCTTTTATTATCTATCTACTGATATCTGTCTGTCTATCTATCTACCTGCCTACCTACCATCTCTCTTTCATTATCTATCTGATATCTATCTATCTATCTATCTATCTATCTATCTATCTATCTATCTATCTATCTATCTATCTATCTATCTACCATCTCTCTTTCATTATCTATCTACTGATATCTATCTGTCTGTCTATCTATCTATCTATCTATCTATCTATCTATCTATCTATCTATCTATCTATCTACCAACCATCTCTCTTTCATTATCTATCTACTGATATCTATCTATCTATCTATCCATCCATCCATCCATCCATCCATCCATCCATCCATCCATCCACCCACCCACCCACCCACCCAATCTTTCTACCTACTTACCTACTTACCTACCAACCATCTCTCTTTCATTATCTATCTACTGATATCTATCTATCTATCTATCTATCTATCTATCTATCTATCTATCTATCTATCTATCTATCTACCATCTCTCTTTCATTATCTATCTACTGATATCTATCTATCTGTCTTTTTATCTACCTGCCTTCCTACCAACCATCTCTCTTTCATTATCTATCTACTGATATCTATCTATCTATCTATCTATCTATCTATCTATCTATCTATCTATCTATCTATCTATCTATCAACCATCTCTCTTTCATTATCTATCTACTGATATCTATCTATCTATCTATCTATCTATCTATCTATCTATCTATCTATCTATCTATCTATCTATCTATCTATCTATCTATCTATCTATCTATCTACCAACCATCTCTCTTTCATTATCTATCTACTGATATCTATCTACTGATATCTATCTATCTATCTATCTATCTATCTATCTATCTATCTATCTATCTATCTATCTATCTATCTATCTATCTATCATCTCTTTCATTATCTATCTACTGATATCTATCTATCTGTCTGTCTGTCTATCTACCTACCTACCAACCATCTGTTTCTTTATCTATCTATCTATCCATCCATCCATCCATCCATCCATCTACCATCTCTTTCATTATTTATCTACTGATATCTATCTATCTATCTACCTATCTATCTATCCATCCATCCACCCATCCAATCTTTCTACCTACCTACTTACCTACCAACCATCTCTTTCATTATCGATCTACTGATTATCTATCTATCTATCTATCTATCTATCTATCTATCTATCTATCTATCTATCTATCTATCTATCTATCTACCATCTCTCTTTCATTATCTATCTACTGATATCTATCTATCTGTCTGTCTATCTATCTACCTGCCTACCTACCATCTCTCTTTCATTATTTATCTACTGATATCTATCTATCTATCTATCTATCTATCTATCTATCTATCTATCTATCTATCTATCTATCTATCTATCTATCTATCTATCTACCTACCTACCTATCTACCATCTCTTTCATTATCTATCTACTGATATCTATCTATCTGTCTGTCTGTCTATCTACCTACCTACCAACCATCTGTTTCTTTATCTATCTATCTATCTATCTATCTATCTATCTATCTATCGATCGATCGATCCATCCATCCATCCATCCATCCATCCATCCATCCATCCATCCATCCATCCACCTACCATCTCTTTCATTATTTATCTACTGATATCTATCTATCTACCTATCTATCCATCCATCCACCCATCCAATCTTTCTACCTACCTACCTACTTACCTACCAACCATCTCTCTTTCATTATCTATCTACTGATTATCTATCTATCTATCTATCTATCTATCTATCTATCTATCTATCTATCTATCTATCTACCCTCTTTCATTATCTATCTACTGATATCTATCTATCTGTCTGTCTGTCTATCTACCTACCTACCAACCATCTGTTTATCTATCCATCCATCCATCCATCCATCCATCCATCCACCTACCATCTCTTTCATTATTTATCTACTGATATCTATCTATCTATCTATCTATCTATCTATCTATCTATCTATCTATCTATCTATCTATCTATCTATCTACCTATCTATCCATCCATCCACCCATCCAATCTTTCTACCTACTTACCTACTTACCTACCAACCATCTCTCTTTCATTATCTATCTACTGATTATCTATCTATCTATCTACCTATCTATCTACCTATCTATCTACCTACCTACCTATCTATCTATCTATCTATCTATCTATCTATCTATCTATCTATCTATCTATCTATCTAATCTATCTATCTACCATCTCTCTTTTATTATCTATCTACTGATATCTATCTGTCTGTCTATCTATCTACCTGCCTACCTACCATCTCTCTTTCATTATCTATCTGCTATCTATCTATCTATCTATCTATCTATCTATCTATCTATCTATCTATCTATCTATCTATCTATCTATCTATCTATCTACCATCTCTCTTTCATTATCTATCTACTGATATCTATCTGTCTGTCTATCTATCTGTCTATCTATCTATCTATCTATCTATCTATCTATCTATCTATCTATCTATCTATCTATCTATCTATCTATCTACCAACCATCTCTCTTTCATTATCTATCTACTGATATCTATCTATCTATCTATCCATCCATCCATCCATCCATCCATCCATCCACCCACCCACCCACCCACCCAATCTTTCTACCTACTTACCTACTTACCTACCAACCATCTTTCTTTCATTATCTATCTACTGATATCTATCTATCTATCTATCCATCCATCCATCCATCCATCCATCCATCCATCCATCCATCCATCCATCCATCCATCCATCCATCCATCCATCCATCCATCCATCCATCCATCCATCCATCCATCCATCCATCCATCTATCTATCTATCTATCTATCTATCTATCTACCAACCATCTCTCTTTCATTATCTATCTACTGATATCTATCTATCTATCTATCTATCTATCTATCTATCTATCTATCTATCTATCTATCTATCTATCTATCTATCTATCTATCTATCTATCTACCAACCATCTCTCTTTCATTATCTATCTACTGATATCTATCTATCTATCTATCTATCTATCTATCTATCTATCTATCTATCTATCAACCATCTCTCTTTCATTATCTATCTACTGATATCTATCTATCTATCTATCTATCTATCTATCTATCTATCTATCTATCTATCTATCTATCCATCCATCCATCCATCCATCCATCCATCCATCCATCCATCCATCCATCCATCCATCCATCTACTGTCTCCTTGTCTCTCTCTGTCTCTAAATCTGGTTGTTAGAATGCAGTATTGCAGGCTGACTCTGCCAACTGCCAGGGGTTCGATCCTGACTGGTTCAAGGTTGGCTCAGCCTTCTGTCCTTCCGAGGTGGGTAAAATGAGGAGCCAGAATTGTTGGGGGGCAAGAGGCTGACTCTGTAAACCCCTTAGAGAGGACTGTCAAAGCGCTATGAAGTGGTCTATAAGTCTTAAAGGGCTATTGCTATTTTGATTCCCTCCTGGAAAGGCCCTTACCAGCGTTCTCCTCCTCTCTCCGTTCGTTCTCTGTTTCCCCTGCCGGCAACTTCTCCTTCTCTTTGTCCCCTTCCTCCTTCTCCTTCTCCACCTCTGTCCTGTGCATCTTCTGGTTGGCCCCAGTTTTGGGGCCCAGGACGCGAGATTTCAGGCACGTGTAGACTTCGGCTGCTTTCCCCATCACATCCTTGTTCGCTTTGTAACGTCGAATCTGATGGTGACCCGAAAGAAAAGAAGAAAAATTCAACCCCGGGACAAGTCTGGAAGTTCAGCCCCAAAGGGCTCCCACGAGGGCAGCTATCCGAACCCTTCAGGCTCCATCAATTAGGAAGGTTTCTTTAGCCTACACACCCTGGGTCAGATAGATCAGGGGTCTCCAACCTTTGCAACTTTAAGCAAAGCTGGCTGGAGAAGTCTGGGAGCTGAAGTCCTTCAGACTTAAAGTTGCAAAGGTTGGAGACCCCTGCTCTGTGGCACCACATACCTTTTTCAGAGTAGCCACGACGTCGGTGTGCTTCTGTAGGATCTGTGAAGTGACTTGCAAGCTGCCCAGCTCTTCTAACGCGCTCAGACACCTCTTGATGTCCTAAAGGGAAAGGAGAGGATCGGGTGAGCTTACGGCCCTGGTGGGGGCTGAGCTGGTTTGACAATCCCAGGAAGAGAATTTCTTGGCAGCGAATTAAGATTGCGGGGAAGGAGGGTGCGTGCAATACTAGCCACCCTTCAGCCGGGATTCCAAAAACTCCGGCCTTCGATCAAGAGAGGGGCCTGAAGAGGAAAAATATACCTGGATGATCAGGTGTCCTTCAGAAAGGAAGAAAATGCTTCTCAATCCCAGCTCTTTAGAGATGGCTGGGGAATTCTGGGAGTGGAAGCCCACTCCTCTTAAAGCCTGCTGACTGGGGAAGTCTGGGAGTGGAAATCCACCCATCTTAAAGCCTGCTGCCTGGGGAATTCTGGGAGTGGAAATCCACCCATCTTAAAGCCTGCTGGCTGGGGAATTCTGGGAGTGGAAGCCCATCCATTTTAAAGCCTGCTGGCTGGGGAATTCTGGAAGTCTAGAACTCCCTTCTCCTAGCAATTGGCCAAGAACTAGCTAGCTGCCTTTTCTGCCCAAGGTGGAAGTAGGATTAACCATCTCCTTTGATGATTCATCCAAAATCATCCAGCATAAGGTGGGACTAGAACTCACCGTCTCCTGGTGATTGGCCCAAAGTCACCCCGCTGGCTTTCCTGCCTAAGGCGGGACTAGAACTCACCGTCTCCTGCTAATTGGCCCAAAGTTACCCAGCTGGCTTTCCTGCCTAAGGTGGGACTAGAATTCTCCATCTCCTGGTGATTGGCCCAAAGTCACCCCGCTGGCTTTCCTGCCTAAGGCAAGACTAGAACTCCCTGTCTCCTGGTTTCTAGCCTGGTAACTTAACCCCTAGACCAAACTGGCTCCAAGCAGCTTACCGGATTGTCCACTTTGAGGGCAAACTTGATCTCGCTGTGCAATTTTTGGAGCTTCTCTTCAACTGTGGGCTCTGAAACAGGAGGAAGGGTATTTTAAAAGTCTGCCCTGCCAGCCTGAATGGGATTCCCACCCACCCCCTCTCCCCGCAGCAGCTGCCTCTACAGTGGCCTTTACAGGCTAGGCGTATATCCTGCTCTAGGTCCAGGCAATCAGAGGCCATGCAAAACAGCGGCTGGGCGAGCGTTTGTCCAGGAAGTTACAGGGTTTCCCGCTTGAGGAGGAAGTTGGGAGTAGAAGACCTTAAAGTTCTCTTCCCAAGCCTGTTCCTCTGGGAAGGCCCAAGCCCCCCCATCATCTCTACGACCTCCAACATGCAAGCCCACTTCCCCAAGGATCGTGTTTTCCGGACTATATGGCGCACCGGTGTATAAGGCGCACCAAGATTCCGAAGAGGTAAGAAGAAAAAAGTTTTTGTCGTCCTCGGCCCCTCCAGGAGCACATTACAGGATTCTGCAGGGCTGGGGCAAGGCAAAAACACCCCTTTTTGTAAAAAACGGGCCATTGTTTTGCAAAAACGGAAGCTTTTGCCTTCCCCCATCTCTGCTGAAGCCTGCAGAGCGCTGCTGGGGGCTGTGGGAAGGCAAAAACGCCACCATTTTTTGCAAAAAAAAAAAAAAAAAACCAGCCCATTGTCCGCCTGTTTTCTGCAAAAACAGAGCGTTTTTACCTTCCCCCCAGCCCTATTGAAGCCTGCAGAGTGCTACTGGGGGTTGGAGGAAGGTAGAAACGCCCTGTTTTTCGCTCGTTTTTGCAAAAACAGGACACGGGAGCGGGGCTTCAGGGCCCCAAAAATGGCTGTTATTGGGTGTATAAGACGCAGCAACATATCCACACTATTTTGGGGGTAGCGGAGGGGAGAGATGCTTCTTATATTCCGAAAAATACGGTAAGTGATACTCAAGGCCCTCGGCTACCATCGTGACGCCCTCCGGCTATTTTCTTTCCTTTTTGGTTACCTTTTTTCTTCTCCACTTTTTTTTCTGGCAGATCGGACTTCTTCCTGCCTCGTTCGGATTTCAGAGACCTACAGAGAGAGAGGGTGGGGGGAGGGAAAGGCAGCGGAGAAATATGACAAGATCCCAAGTATTTGCTCCCTGCAAGCTGAAGAAAACTGGCAGGCTACCAGCTCTGCTCAGAAGTATCCCTCAGATGCCCCAAAATTGCAGGGAGCATCGAAGACAGACGAGGGACTGAATGCAGAGAGCTCCCTGGTCTTACCGTATTTGTCGTAGTATAAGACTGTTCTGCCCCCACAGATGGACACACACACACACACATGCTTGGCTGCTTGCCACTATCTCCTTGGCTGCGAGACCGGACTCACGAAACAAAGACAGAGAGAGAATTACAGACGCGACTGAGCAGAATTTCCAAGGAGGAGTTATCAATTGTTGTTTCCTGCAAATGACCCCTCCCCAAAGCCTTCCTTATAAACTCTCTTGGGAGGGGCCACTCATCAACCAGCTGATTCCAATTCAGGGCCTCTTCCTTAACTCTTGCCTCCTTTTCTCAGCCTGATTAGCACAAGCAGCTGATTGTCGGTTAGATCAGCCTCCTGACTGTTGTGGCCCCAGCCTGCTCCGGATGAGCTGCTGATGGATTCTTCTAGCGAAGAACCCTATGAGTCTGTCCTGGAAGATGAGGAAGACCTTGGGCAGGGTTCAGAGGCAGAGCAGGAAGCAGAGAGACTGGTTGGCCACCAGGAGGCGCTTGAGGCATGGAGTAGTGGGGAGGATCAGGAGTAGTTTGTCCCTGATGCTAGATTACGCAGGGCTGAGACATGGAGGCAGCAATTACATCATAGGCAGGCTCACAGAATTGGGCACCAGGTGGTTGTTGATTGTCCCCTCCCAAGAGAGCTTATAGGGAAGGCTTTGGGAGGGGCCATTTGCAGGAAACAACAGTTCAAAATCATAGTCAAGACTGTCTGTGCATTCGAGTCGTGTCTGTTTGGGACTCTGTGTGAAAAGGGGCTGCAGAGTTATCTGGTCTCACAGCCAAGGAATTCCTAATCTCAGCAATTAAACAGTGGCAAGCAGCCAAACCTGTGCTTTGTACTTTTTGCAGGTGTGTGTGTGTGTGTCAGAACAGACATCTATCTCCAGTCTACAAAAACAGTCCTTTCAGCAGTTCCAAGAAGGCTCCACACCTATTTGCACCACTCAGGTGACCCCGAGGACACAGATTAATTCTCCAGGTGGCCTCAAGGACTCTCTAAAAGGGATGCAAATGACCAGCTGTCTGCAAGGAGTATAAATCCTTTCGTTCCCCACCATCCAGTCAGAGCTGAAGAAGCTTCTTGGATGAGAAGCGAAACGTCTTGCAAGAAAAACCAGAAAGTCCAGTTGCCGTCTAAAAAAGCACCTTTGGGATAACCATGGCCTGGATGGCTGAGAATCCCCATAGGCGTGTCAAGAGTTACCGTTTTTCAGAGTATAAGAGTTCAACTCCCAGAATCCCTCCTCTCGCTCTTCCTCTGGATGATGGATGGACAGGTGGGGGGAGGGAGCTGGAACAGGTTTTGAACGGCCCTGGAGATTTGTGGAACCTCTTCTATAGAAGAGGCTAGAACTGGCAGGAACCCACCCGGGCCCCACAGATATGGAGTGCCTTCTCCAACCTTTCAGCAAACACTGGAATTAAACCACAATAACTGTATTTTTCGGAGTATAAGACGCACCTTTTTCCCTCCAAAAAAGAGGCTGAAAATCTGGATGTGTCTTATACACTGAATACAGCATTTTATGCCTTCAGAAACCCCACCCCCTTCACCAAAATGGCCGTGCAGAGCCTTTAGGGGGCTTATAGGGCAACCAGAAGGATTAGGGGGCTGGAACACCTTCCTTACCATCTGAGGCTGCAACGGCTGGGCCTCTTCACTCTAGAACGACGGCGCCTGAGAGGTGACCTGATTGAAGTCTATCAAATCATGCACGGTGTGGACAAAGTAGAAAAGGAAAAACTGTTCTCCCTATCGCACAACACTAGAACAAGGGGGCACTCCATGAAACTTTTGATAGCTAGACCTCCAACAAATAAGAGGAATACTTTTTCACCCAGAGGATCACTGGTCTATGGAACTCCCTGCCAGAAGAAGTGGTGACAGCTGTCAGCCTCGACACCTTTAAGAAAGGATTAGAGGAGTTCATGGAGAACAAGGGTATCCATGGCTATCATTATGGATGCCTAAGGACACCCTCCTGGTTGGAGAGATAGGCAGGATATCTCTCAATGCCATTTGCAGGGAATCATAAGCAGGTGAAGGCATCTGCTTGGGAAGACCCTGAAGCAAATGGGGAGCCACTGTGTGAGACAGAAGGCTGGACTGGATGGGCTGTGGCCTCTTCCAGCAAGGCTGGTCTTATGTTCTTATGTATAGAGAGCTCCTGGGTTCTGGGGAGGGCAGAAATGAGTGAAAAACAGGCCGGTTTTTTTTCCAATTTTGCTCCCACAGCCCCCAGGAGCACTCTAGAAGCCTCCTAAAGGCTATGCACGGCCATTGTTTTAAAAAAATAAACAGGCCCGTTTTTGTGAAAAACGGGCTGTTTTTTGCTTGTTTTTGCACAAGCCTCCTAAAGGATATCCATGCCCTTTTTGGGAAAGAAAGAAAAAATAGGGCCGTTTTGAAAACGGGCCGTTTTTGGGAGGTCTGCAGAGTGCAATAACTTTTTTTTTTTTTAATTTGCCTCTTCAAAATCTTGGGGCGTTTTATACTCCGAAAAATACGGTTAAGTAAACTTGGGTGGGCCCTCACCTGTTCCGTGTCTTCTCATCTCCGTGGCCTCGCTTCTCTTTTTGGCTGGATTTCTTCGCATGGTCTGCGGGTGGCTGCTTTTTCTTTTTCACCTGTGGGGAAAAAGAGAAAAAATGCGGTCACAAAAAAACAAAAACACAACCCCTTTCCAGCCTTTAGAGTGGAGGCAGAGGAGCTTGATTCCAAATTCTCAGGGGCTGAGACACGGGCAGTCCTTGACTCGCAACAGTTCATTTAGTGACTGTTCAAAGTTACAATGGCGTTGTGGGGGGAAAGGTGACTTAGGACCGTTTCTCACACTTACGACCGTCTGCCGTGGTCACGTGATTAAAATTTGGCCGCTTGGCCACCAGTTCAACATGCACGACGGTTGCATAGAAGGCTGACCCCCTTTTACGACCGTCTAAGGAGCAAAGGCCATGGGGGAATCGGGATTCACTTAACCACTGTGTGACTCATTTAACAACTGCAGGGATTCACCAAACAACTGTGGCAAGAAAAGGTCGTAAAATGGGGCAAACTCACTTAAGCCCTGATGGCTTTCATGCCTAAGGCAGGACTAGAATTCTCAGGCTCCTAGTGATTGGCCCAAACTCACCCAGATGGTTTTGATTCCCAAGGCGGAACTAGAACTCTCAGGCTCCTGGTGATTGGCCCAAACTCACCCAAATGGTTTTGATTCCCAAGGCGGGACTAGAACTCTCAGGCTCCTAGTGATTGGCCCAAACTCACCCAGATGGTTTTGATTCCTAAGGCGGAACTAGAACTCTCAGGCTCCTAGTGATTGGCCCAAACTCACCCAGATGGTTTTGATTCCCAAGGCGGGACTAGAACTCTCAGGCTCCTAGTGATTGGCCCAAACTCACCCAGATGGTTTTGATTCCTAAGGCGGAACTAGAACTCTCAGGCTCCTAGTGATTGGCCCAAACTCACCCAGATGGTTTTGATTCCCAAGGGGGAACTAGAACTCTCAGGCTCCTAAGCGATTGGCCCAAACTCACCCAGATGGTTTTGATTCCCAAGGCGGGACTAGAATTCTCAGGCTCCTAGTGATTGGCCCAAACTCACCCAGATGGTTTTGATTCCCAAGGCGGGACTAGAACTCTCAGGCTCCTAGTGATTGGCCCAAAGTCACCAGACAGTTTTCCTCCTTAATGTGACGCTACAACTCCCTTTCTACTCACAGTCTACTGGCCCTCAAAATCCAGGCACCTGCACCAACCAAATGGCAAATCCGTTCTACAGAACTGAAGCTCTGGCTAAGACCAGGACCCTGGAGACCGTCCCCTCCCAGCCCCCCAGTCACCTCTTTCTCTGCCTCCGAGTCCGAGGAAGAGGGGGCTGCCTTGGGCGGTCCCTTCTTGCTCCTCCTGGGGGCTTCGCTGTCCACGCTGCTGTCGCTCTCGGCCGCCTCCGCCCCCTTCTCGGCTTTCTCCCGCTTCCGCTCCTTCTCCTCCCGCTCCTGTTCCCGCAACCGGCGCAGCTCCTGCTCCTGCTCGCGCTTCCGCTTCTCCTCCAGCTCCCGCCGGCGCTCCTCGTCCCGCCGCTTCCACTCGCTGATGCGGTCCACGTCGCTGTCGCTGTGGGGAGGTGGGGCAGAGGAGGAAGACAGGAGGGAGAGTCCAAGGCGTGGGGGAGTCTCAGCTGTTTGTTGGCCCAGACGCATAGCTGCCCCCCCCCCGCACAAACAGCCCTGTGGAAGGTGCCGTCCTAATGGAGCTCCTGGCCAATCCAGCTGGCAGGGGGGAGGGGGGAGGGGAAATGACGACACAAAGTCTTCTACCTGTCGCTGCTGGAGCTGCTGGGAAGTCTCTCCGGTTTAGGTTTCCGGCCCCGGGGCTTAGGGGGAGGCTTTTCGGCCGCTGGGAAGGAAGAGGGAGATGGTTAGTTTGGAAAGAGGCGTCTTGAAGTACAGCCCTCCTGACTCCAGGCATCCCGCCACCTCCCTCCACCCCCAGGCAAAGTAGAAGGCTAGTGTAGAGACTTCAGTCGATGGAGAGAGGGAAGGAAGTGAAGGGAGGCAGAAAGGGAGAAGGAGAGAGGGGGAAAGGAGGGGAGGAAGGAAGGAAGGAAGGAGAGGGAAAGGGAGAAGAAGAAATAAGAGAAGGGAGGGAGGAAAGAAAGAGAGAGAGAGAAAAAAAGAAAGAGGGAGGGAGGGAATGAGAGGAAAAATTAGGAGGGGAGGCAGGGAGGAAGGAAAGGAAAAATGAAAGGAAATGACAGGGAGGGAGGACAGGAGAAATTAGGAGTGGGAGGGAGGGAGGAAAGGAAGAAGGAAGGAAGTGAAGGGTGGGAGGGAGGAGAAAGGAAGAAGGAGAAGGAGAAGAGGAAAGGAGGGGAGGAAGGAAGAAGGGGAGGGAGGGAGGAAAGAAGTAAAGGGAGGGAGGGAGGACAAAGGAAGAGAAAAGAGAAGGAGAAAGGAGGAGAGGAAGGAAGAATGGAAGAAAGCGAAGGGAGAGGGAAGGAAGAAGGGGAGGGAGGGAGGAAAGAAGGAAGGAAGCGAAGGGAGGGAGGGAGGGAGGAAAAGGAAGAAAAAGGAGAGGGGGAAAGGAGGAGAGGAAGGAAGAAGGGGAGGGAGGAGAAAGGAAGAGAAAGAAGGAGAGGGAGAAAGGAGGAGAGGAAGGAAGAATGGAAGAAAGCGAAGGGAGAGAGAAGGAAGACGAGGAGGGAGGGAGGCAGGATGGAAGAAAGGGGAAGGAGATGGAAGGAGAAAGCAAAGAAGGAGAAAAGGGGAGGGAGGGAGGAAGAAGGGAAGAAAGAAGGAAGGAAGGAAGGAAGGAAGGAAGGAAGGAAGGAAGGAAGGAAGGAAGGAAGGAAGGAAGGAAGGAAGGAAGATGCTCCATTGCCCAAGATAAAAACTACCCATGATCAGTCCAGCTCTGGCAGCCACCTGGGCTCCTTACCTGGTTTCCTGGCCCGGGGGGGCTTCTTGACAGATTCATCTGAGCTGGAGTCAGACTCAGACTTGGGAGTGAGCGGCCGGCTGCCCCCTCGGTCATTGTCCTCCTCCTCCTCCTCCTCCTCCTCCTTTTCCTCCTCGGACTCTGCCTTGCTCTCTGAGTCGGAGGCCGATTCGATTTTCTGCTAATAGAAAAGCAGCCTTAGCAATGGGTGGCATCCCTCTGCTGAAGGGGATGCTATACTCAACTCTAATTAATCAACTCCAATTAATCTAACCTTTATTTACCTCTTGTGAATTAATTGCAATTGACCCACCAAAAAGTCCAGGCAAGAGTCCTTCAAGCAACAGACTTTGATGCACAAAACACAATGAGCAAAATCTTCAGAAATCCGAACTGTTGTCTCCTACGATCACCACTCCTCTTTCCTTCTATTTTCCCCAGCCAGGGATGGGCCATTCAGTGTCCACATGTGCCCGGCTTCCCGAGTCGACTCCTTGTTCTCCATTGTTCCCCTCTCCTAACAGTTCTGGGTGTATGCACATCTGGAACAGGCCCCAACTGTTGTTCCTCCCCACTTCTCTCAGCCTCCAAATGCAGCTGCCTCTTCGGTGGCTGGGAAATGTCGGACGGCCCTGGCTCTATCTCTGTGTTTGACGCAGAGCATCCATCAGAGTCTCCCCCAGACTCCAGGACTGGCCCATTTCCTCCCCAACCCTCCTCATCGTCCGAGTCTACTGCCAGCTCTGCTGGTGGGCCACAATGCTAAGCGAGATGGTTGCTCAGTGAGTCATATCTCAATCTACAACTTTACAGGTTGTCCTTGGCTTACGGCCACAATGGAGCCCAACACGACTGTTGCTAAGCAAGACCTTTATGAAGTGAGCTTGGCCCCATTTTACAACCTTTCTTGCCACTATTGTTAAGTGAATCCCTGTAATGTTGGTAAGTTAGTCGCACCATTGTTAAGCAAATTTGGTTTCCCCGTTGATGTGTCCTACAGTTTTATTTATCGTATTGGTTACTAGCCATTCCTGGCCATGTGTTGCTGTGGCCCAGTCTGGTTAAATGGTCATCCAATCTGTGTGTAGATCTACACCTGCACACACAAACACGTACACACAACTACCGTATAACCCACAACCTACCTACCGCATTTCTCCCTCTCTCCACCTACCTACCTACCTACTGTATTTCTCCCTCTCTCCACCTACCTACCTACCTACTGTATTTCTCCCTCCCTCTCTCTATCCCTATAGCTGTCTACATACCTACCTACTGTATTTCTTCCTTGAATCTTATGGACAGAGTATCTTAGGTCATAAAGGATGACATAATACCTGTGGCCCACTGGTCTCTCTGTATCCATCTACCTACCTTTTTTACAATTTTTAAAATTTCCGTTGCATGTACCTGGCACAGGTGTGACATCTACACAATCAATAAATAAATCTATCTATCTATCTATCTATCTATCTATCTATCTATCTATCTATCTATCTATCTATCTATATCCTATCTATCTATCTATCTATCTATCTATCTATCTATCTATCTATCTATCTATCTATATCCTATCTATCTATCTATCTATCTATCTATCTATCTATCTATCTATCTATCTATCTATCTATCTATATCCTATCTATCTATCTATCTATCTATCTATCTATCTATCTATCTATCTATCTATATCTATATCTATATCTATATCTATATCTATCTATCTATCTATCTATCTATCTATCTATCTATCTATCTATCTATCTATCTATCTATCTATCTATATCTATATCTATATCTATATCTATCTATCTATCTATCTATCTATCTATCTATCTATCTATCTATCTATCTATATATATATATATATATATATATACATATAACTGGTGCTATATTTCAAAGGAACATTGTGTGAAAATTTGGAAGCGATCGGTGCAGTACTTTCAGAGATTAGTGGTTTTGAACAAACTCTTCTTACATTTTTATTTATATAGAATATAGAATATAGAATAGAAATAGATAGCTAGATAGCTAGATAGATGATGATAGCTAGAAGATAGCTAGATAGCTAGATATGATAGTAGATAGATAGATGATAGATAGATAGATAGATAGATAATAGAAAGATAGATACAAGAAAGATAGATAGATAGATAGATAGATAGATAGATAGAAGAGAGATTGATAGATAGATAGAAGATAGATTGATATGATAGAAGGAAGATAGATAGATAGATAGATAGATAGATAGATAGATAGATAGAGAAAGAAAGATCAATAGATAGAAGATAGATAGATAGATAGATAGATAGATAGATAGATAGATAGATAGATAGATAGATAGATAGATAGATATAGATAGATAGAGATAGATAGATAGATAGAAAGATAGAAGAAAGAAAGAAAGATAGAAGAAAGAAAGAAAGAAAGAAAGAAAGAAAGAAAGAAAGAAAGAAAGAAAGAAAGAAAGAAAGAAAGAAAGAAAGAAAGAAAGAAAGAAAGAAAGAAAGAAAGATGAGAGATGGATGGATGGATGGATGGATGGATGGATGGAGAGAGAGAGCGAGAGAGAGAGATAATTCAAAATCGACCCAGGGATAAAACGGATCAATTTTTTCCAAGGGGAGAGATTTGAAAATCCTCTTACCTTTTTCTTCCACCCTCCAGTGGGTGCCCGTCGTGGAGCCCTGGCAGGCGTTTTTTTCTCTGGAGTGAAGTCCTACATCGGGAGACACGGAATCGACATGGGAGCCTCCTCAGTGCCAACGTATGTCCACCCCTCCCTCCCCCCCCAACATTAAGGATGGGGCAGAGGGGAGTTTGTTCCTTTTTTCAAGCGTACAGGTAGCCCGCGGGTTACGACCGCAATGGAGGGGAGGGAGGGAGGGAGGGGCAGAATTTCGGCTACTAAGCCAAGGGGATGGTAAGTCACACCTGACTGTGTTTAGCAAATCACTGCCATTGTTGAATCGTGAGGCTGTTAGGCGAATCTGGCTTCCCCCACTGAGTTATAGATGATTTTGGGGGAGTTTGAACGGTCACTAAGCAAACGGTTGTAAGTCGAGAACTACGGTGCCTCTGCCAGTCAAAATGGGCTGCAGGTGGGGGGGAGGGGCGTGCACCTCGATTTCGCCCTCCCTGGCCTCTAGCAGTGTGGAGGGGCGTGTGGGGCCCTCCGGAGGCCCCCATGCAGCCTGTTTTTGGCCTGCCTGGTTTCCTGAAGCATTCTGCCGGCTACAATGTGGGCCGTTCGGGGGCCTGTTTTTGGCCAGGGAGGCCGAAAACGGGCCACAGGAGGGCGGGGAGGGGGGGATATGCAGTCCATTTCGGCCAGCTGTTCTGCTGCTTAATTGCTCCCACTGTCTGGAAACCTCTCCTTAAGAGTAGCTTCTCCTTAGAGTAGAATGACTTTTATATATAAGAGAGAAAACTCCTGTTCCGAATCGGAGGGGAGGGGGGAATACAGCAGCTCCCACTCATATTAGGCTGATGACTTATGACTGCTGGCAGCTTGGATCATGGTTGACTCAGCCTTCCCTCCTTCCAAGGACAGTAAAATGAGAACTCAAGATAGCTGGGGCTCAATAGGCTGCCTCTGTAAACCGCTTAGAGAGGGCTGTAAAGCCTAAGTGCTCTATCCATCCATCCATCCAATCTATCTATCCACCCACCCATCCATCCAATCTATCCATCCATTCATCCGTCCATCCATCCAATCCATCCATCGATCCAATTTATCCATCCATCCAATCTATCCATCCATTCATCCGTCCATCGATCCAATCCATCGATCCAATTTATCCATCCATCCATCCATCCAATCTATCCATCCAATGTATTCTTCCATCCATCCAACTCATCCATCCATCCAATTCATCCATCCATCCAATCTACCCATCCATCCAGTCTATCCATCCATCCATCCATCCATCCAATTTATCCATCCATCCAATCTATCCGTCCATCGATCCAATCTATCCATCCATCCATCGATCCAATCTATCCATCCATGCATCCATCCAGTCTATCCATCCATCCATCCATCCAATTTATCCATCCATCCAATCTATCCATCCAATGTATTCTTCCATCTATCCAATCCATCCATCCAATCCATCCATCCAATCCATCCATCCAATCTATCCGTCCATCCATCCATCCAATCTATCCATCCAATGTATCCTTCCATCCATCCATCCAGTCTATCCATTCATCCATCCAATCCATCCATCCATCGAGCCAATTTATCCATCCATCCAATCTATCCTTCCATCCATCCAATCTATCCTTCCATCCATCCAATCTATCCTTCCAATCATCCAATCTATCCATCCATCCATCTATCCTATCTATATACATTTGGTATCTATCTATCATTATTTATCATCCTCTCTCTCATCTATCTTTATCGAATCCATCTCTATCTATCTATCTATCTATCTATCTATCTATCTATCTATCTATCTATCTATCTATCTATCTATCTATCTATCTATCCATCCATCCATCCATCCATCCATCCATCCATCTATCTACAGTATCTATCTATCATCTATCTCCATCAATCATCTATCTACAATACATATCTGTCTGTCTGTTTCTCTACACACACACACACACACACACACACACACACACACACACACACACACCTATCTCCCCCGCAGCGGTTAGAATGCAACATTGCAGGCAAACTCTGCCCACTGCCAGGAGTTCAATCCTGACGACTCAAGGTTGACTCAGTCTTCCATCCTTTAGAGCAGTGTTTCTCAACCTTGGCAACTTGAAGACGTCCGGACTTCGACTCCCAGAATTCCCCAGCCAGCAAATGCTGGCTGTGGAATTCTGGGAGTCGAAGTCCGGACGTCTTCAAGTTGCCAAGATTGAGAAACACTGCTTTAGGAGGTTGGTCAAACAAGGACCCAGATTGAACCTCTCCGAGAGGGCTGTGAAGTGCTATGAAGCGGCAGAGAAGTAGCGGAGGGCTCTTGCTCCTGCTTCACCTTCCCTAAGATAACTCCACGGGTGGCAAGCCAAGGCGCTGCCCACACAAACCCTCACCTGATCGCTGTACTTCTCCGATTCAGAAGAGCTTTCCGAGTTCTCCTCCTCCGAAGGAGAGCCGCTGGCTTGCTCAAGGTCACTCGAAGATTTCCTGGGCCGTTTCGCTACCGGCATCTAGAAGAATGGGAGCGAGGGAATAAAGTCAGAGGGTGCATTAGAGATGGCCTCATTTATTGATTTCCTTTAACTTATTTCCTCTATTTCTTTTCTTTCTTTCTTTCCTTTTCTTTTTTCTTTCTTTTATGTATTTTATGTATGTATATATGTATTTATTTATTTTATTTATTTCCTCTATATATTTGTTTCCTTTATTCCTTTTATTTATTTTATTTATTTATTTCCTCTATTTATTTATTTCATTTTTTACATTTTATTTATTTATTTATTTTGTTTATTTGTTTGTTTATTTATTTCATTTATTTATGTATTTTATTTATTTCCTCTATATATTTGTTTCCTTTATTTATTTCCTCTACTTATTGTAATTTTTACGACAATAAAGATTATTATTATTATTATTATTATTATTTATTTCCTTTATTCCTTTTATTTCCTCTACTTATTTATTTCCTTTTTTATTTATGTATTTTATGTATTTATTTATGTGCAGATGACACCAAGCTGGCAGGAATAGCCAACACTCCAGAAGATAGGCTTAAGATACAGAAGGATCTAGACAAACTTGAACATTGGGCACTATCTAATAAAATGAAATTCAATTGTGAAAAAAGCAAGGTCCTACATATAGGCAAGAAAAACCAAATACACAAGTACAGTATAGATGGTACCTTGCTCAATAGTAGCAACTGTGAGAGGGATCTTGGAATCCTAGTGGACAACCATTGAAATAGGAGCCAGCCGTGTGCAGCAGCTGCCAAAAAAGCCAACACAGTTCTAGGCTGCATAAACAGAGGGATAGAATCTAGATCACGTGAAGTGTTAATGCCACTGTATGGTGCCTTGGTAAGGCCACACTTGGAATACTGCATACAGTTTTGGTCGCCACGATGTAGAAAAGACGTGGAGACTCTGGAAAGGGTGCAGAGAAGGGCAACCAAGATGATTAGGGGACTGGAGACTAAGACATATGAAGAACGGCTGCAGGAGCTGGGTATGTCTAGCTTGATGAAGAGAAGGACCAGGGGAGACATGATAGCAGTGTTCCGATATCTCAGAGGGTGCCACAAAGAAGAGGGAGTCAAACTATTCTCCAAGGCACCTGGGGGCAGGACAAGAAGCAACGGGTGGAAACTAATCAAGGTGAGAAGCAGCTTGGAACTAAGGAGAAATTTCCTGACAGTAAGAACAATTAACCTCTGGAACAGCTTGCCTCCAGAAGTTGTGAATGCCCCAACCCTGGAAGTCTTTAAAAAGATGTTGGATAGCCATTTGTCTGAAATGGTATAAGGTTCCTGCCCACGCAGGGGATTGGACTAGAAGACCTACAAGGTCCCTTCCAACTCTGCTATTGTATTATTGTATTATTGTATTATTATGTATTTTATTTATTTATTTCCTCTATTTCTTTCTTTGTCTTTCTTTTTTTCTTTCTTTCTTTCTTTTCTCTTTCCTTTCTTTAATGTATGTTATGTATGTATGTATTTTATTGATTTATTCCCTTTATTTATTTCCTCTATTTATTTATTTCCTTTTGTATTTATGTATTTTATGTATGTATTTATTTATGTTATTTATTTATTTCCTCTATTTATTTATTTTCTTTCTTTAATGTATTGTATGTATTTTTTTATTGATTTATTTCTTGATTTATTTCTTTATTTCCTCTGTTTATTTATTTCCTCTGTTTATTTATTTTCTGTGTTTATTTATATCCTTTATTTATTTAATTATTTAGATAACCTTTACTGTCCCTTTTTTTCGGTGAACCCACTGGTGCGCATTAAAGAGTAGTGCAATGGCCTAGAGGTGGAGCTCTCGCCTCAACAATCAGGGGGCCGTGAGTTCGATCCTAGGTAGAGGCAGATATTTCTCTCTCTGGGCAAACTGAGAATAGATCTGCTGAACAAAACTCCGCATTGGCGACAGGAAGGGTGTCCGGCCAGTAAACATTCTGCTCCATTCAGTTGCCCAGACTCCACCCCGCAAGGGATTACGGGGTTGTTAAAAGAGGAGGAGGAGGAGGAGGAGGAGGAGGAGGACTGGCACACATTAAAAAGTGAAATTCTGAGGTTTGCTCTCAAAACACACACACACACACACACTTATACAGGTAATCCTCGACTTACAACGGTTCATTTAGTCACCATTCAAACTTACAATGGCACTGAACAAAGTGACTTATGACCATTTTTTAACACTTATGACCACTGCAGCATCCCCGTGATTTACACATTTGGATGCTTAACAACTGACTCGTATTTATACAATACAATACAATAGCAGAGTTGGAAGGGACCTTGGAGGTCATCTAGTCCAACTCCCTGCCTAGGCAGGAAGCCCTATACCGTTTCAGACAAATGGCTATCCAACTTCTTCTTAAAGACTTCCAGTGTTGGGGCATTCACAACTTCTGGAGGCAACTTCTGTTCCACTGATTGATTGTTCTCACTGTCAGGAAATTTCTCCTCAGTTCTAAGTTGCTTCTCTCCTTGATTAGTTTCCACCCATTGCTTCTTGTTCTGCCCTCAGGTGCTTTGGAGAATAGCTTGACTCCCTCTTCTTTGTGGCAACCCCTGAGATATCGGAAGACTGCTATCATGTCTCCCCTGGTCCTTCTTTTCATTAAACTAGACATCCCCACTTCCTGCAACCGTTCTTCATATGTTTTAGCCTCTAGTCCCTTAATCCTCTTTGTTGCTCTTCTCTGCACTCTTTCCAGAGTCTCCGCATCTTTTCTACATCGTAGCGACCAGTCAAAACACTAAGAATTCGGCGTTGCTACTTAACTCCGCGCAGGAACCGGCTGGAGACGAAGTGCGTCAGAAATACATAATTAAAATTCACCCTCCGGCCATCCCTGAGGAACCCAAGCAAATATTCCCACTGTGAGACAATTCAAAAAGGCCTTGCAAAGCCCCACAGCAGTCTTGTTTTGGAAAACTCAGGAGCTGTGGGGCCGAGCCAGTCTCTAGGGGAAGGTATTCCAAAAAAGGCCACTCGGCAACAGGGGAGGCCTTACATAAAATAGAATAGAACAGAGTTGGAAGGGACCTTGGAGGTCCTCTAGTCCAACCCCCTGCCTAGACGGGAAACCCTACACCACATCAGACAAATGGCTATCCAACGTCTTCTTAAAGACTTCCAGTGTTGGGGTCTTCACAACTTCTGGAGGCAACTTCTGTTCCACTGATTCATTGTTCATTGGGTTTGGGGAGGGGAAGGATTGTTACTGGAAAGAGTGGAAGACCCCATAACATTAACATAACATAAAACATAACACAACACATAACACAAAACATAACTCTAATCTATATAACTAATCTAATCTATATAATCTAATCTAATCTATATAATCTAATCTATATAATCTAATCTAATATATATAATCTAATATATATAATCTAATCTAATCTAATCTAATCTAACTAATATAATATAACTAATGTAATATAATATATAATCTATCTATCTATCTATCTATCTATCTATCTATCTATCTATCTATCTATCTATCTATCTATCTATCTATCTATCATCTATCTATCTATCTATCTATCTATCTGACTTGGAAGGGACCTTGGAGGTCTTCTAGTCCAACCCCCTGCCCAGACAGGAAACCCTATGCCTTTTCAGACAAATGGCTATCCAACATCTTCTTAAAGACTTGTAGTGTTGGAGCTTTCACAACTTCTGGAGGCAACTTCTGTTCCACTGATTCATTGTCCTAACTGTCAGGAAATTTCTCCTCAGTTCTAAGTTGCTTCTCTCCTTGATTAGTTTCCACCCATTGCTTCTTGTCCTGCTCTCAGGTGCTTTGGAGAAGAGCTTGACTCCCTCTTCTTTGTGGCAACCCCTGAGATACTGGAAGATGGCTATCATGTCTCCCTTCGTCCTTCTTAAACTAGACATATCCAATTCCATCAACCATTATATGTTTTAGTCTCCAGTACCCTAATCAATGGTGGGATTCAATTTTTTTTACTGCCGGTTCTGTGGGTGTGGCTTGGTGGGCATGGCAGGGGAAGGTTACTGCAAAATCCACATTCCCTCCCCATCAGCTGGGGCTCGGGAGGCAGAGAATAGATGGGGGCGAGGCCAGCCAGGTGTTATTTTCTCCGAACTACTCAAAATTCCCACTACCGGTTCTCCAGAACTGATTACAATCTGCTGTATTTCACCTCTTCCCCTAATCCTGTTTCTTGCTCTTCTCTGCATTCTTTCCAGAGTCTCCACATCTTTTCCACATCGGGGCAACCGTATTCCAAGCGTGGCCTTCCCAAGGCCTTATAAAGTGGTATTAACCCTTCAGGTGATCTTGATTCTCTCCCTCTGTTGATGCAGCCTAGAACTGTGTTGGCTTTTTTGGCAGCTGCTGCCCACGGCTGGCTCCTATTTCAATGGTTGTCCACTAGGACTCCAAGATCCCTCTCACAGGTGCTACTATTGAGCTTGTGGGCTAAGGGGTGATGAGGCTTTCCATGGGTCAAAGAAATCTCCCTTTTTCAAATCTTAACAAAAGGACAAAAAGCTTTTTGGGAGGGGGAATGCCCCTAAGCGCCATGGGGCTGAACCAAAAAGGCCATTCAAGGTGATAACCAGCATCTCAAATTGCACCCAGAGGCAAAATGTGCAGTTCTCCAAGCAGCAGAATTAAGCTGCTTTAAACTTCATCCTCTTCATTGAATGACCCCATAATCCCTTGCGGGGTGGAGTCTGAGCAACTGAATGGAGCTAGCAGAGTGTTTTAATGGCCAGATGCCTTCCCTATCACCAATGTGGAGTTTTGTTCAGCAGATCTATTCTCAGGGTGCCCAGAGAGAGAGAAATAATAATAATAATAATAATAAATTTTATTTATAGACCGCTTCCTCTCCCCAAAGGGACTCGTAGCGGTGCACAGGGAAATTAAAAATACCAATAAATATACATAAATAGATTAATAAAAGGCAAATTAAACAATGATTATCCCTGCGCTAAAATCCCCAATTTTAAAATTAACTAAAATCCCCTAAGCCCTATTAAATATCCTGCCTCTACCTAGGATTGAACTCACAACTTCCTGATTGTGAGGCGAGAGCTACACCTCAAGGCCACCGCACCACTCAAGCAGCTTTAAACTTGGTTATCAAAAAAATTACTATTTTTGTAACAGATCAATGTTTATTTTTGGGGGGGACGAGGGAAGAATTCAGATAAACTAATATATGGGGACTACAGGAATTTAACATTTAAGCAAGATATATAAGGAGTTCCTAATTACTATAGAATTACTATAGAAATTTGTTTTTTGGTTCTTTTTTTGAAAATTTAAGTTCAGTGGACAATTCTGGAAGTGAAAATATTGGACAACAGAATGTAACATTCTGTTTATTGTTTTAAAAAGTGGCAATTCAAAATTATCAACCTACTGCTTCCTAACCAAAAACCACCTTTCTTTTGAGTTCTGAGAAGCGATTAACTTCTAATAAAGTGAGGAAGCTAATCCAAGTTTGCACATCATTAAGGATGAAAGTTTTTACTGCTAGGATGTGCCTTTACAGGTTATTTTTGCATTTCATAACATTTTTTAAAGTCTGGGGCATCTTACCTGATTCAGTTGTCTCAGCTACTACCCTGTTTTCCTGAAAATGAGACCACCCTGGATAATAAGCCTAATCGGGCTTTTGAGCGCATGCGCTAAAATAAGCCCTTTCCCGAAAATATTGCAACATAGCAACAGCCATGAGGTGACCACGCTCGCCGCCTTCTGCACCTCAAAAATAATAAGACCTCCCCGAAAATAAGGCCAAACACTTATTTTGGGGTTCAAAAGAAAATAAGACCCTGTCTTATTTTGGGGAAAACATTTATACTATATCTATCTATCTATCTATCTATCTATCTATCTATCTATCTATCTATCTATCTATCTATCTATCTATCATCTATCTATCTATCTATCTATCTATCTATCTATCTATCCATCCATCCATCCATCCATCCATCCATCCATCCATCCATCCATCTATCTTCTAATTACCTACCTACCTACCCACCTACTATCTATCTATCCTGTTTCCCTGAAAATAAGACCTCCCTACATCCATACATCCATCTATCTTCTAATTACCTACCTACCTATCCACCTACTATCTATCTATCCTGTTTCCCTGAAAATAAGACCTCCCTGCATAATAAGCTCAATCGGACTTTTGAGCGCATGCGCTACAGTAAGCCCTCCCCGAAAATATTGCAACACAGCAGCAGCCATGAGGTGACCATGCTCGCTGCCTCCTGCACCTCAAAAATAATAAGACCTCCCTGAAAATAAGGATAAGTGCATACATCCCTTAGACCAATATGCTCCCACAGAGAGGGCCTTCTCCGGGTGCCATCGGCCGGACAATGCCGGCTGGCGACACCCAGGGGAAGGGCCTTCTCTGTGGCGGGCCCTACCCTGTGGAACGACCTACCCCCTGAACTCCGCACTATCAACGACCTCCGCCTCTTCCGCCAGTGTTTAAAAACACACTTACTTCATCAAGCCGGCCTAAAATAGCCTCCGCTGTGACTAATTTTAGATAGTTTTAATTGGGGGGGTTTAATTGGTTTTAGCGCAGGTTTTTGCTATTTAATAGATTTTTAAATTTATATGTTTTGTACTATTTTGTATGTTGTTTTTAAATTCCTGTGCGCCGCCCTGGGTCCTTTTGGAGTAGGGCGGGATATAAATAAAATAAAATAAAATAAAATAAAATAAAATAAAATAAAATAAAATAAAATAAAATAAAATAAAATAAAATAAAATAAAATAAAATAAAATAAAATAAAATAAATAAAATAAAATAAAATAAAATAAAATAAAATAAAATAAATAAAATAAAATAAAATAAATAAAATAAAATAAAATAAAATAATAAAATAATAAAATAAAATAAAATAAAATAAATAAAATAAAATAAAATAAAATAAAATAAATAAATAAATATTTGGGGATGGTCAAAAGAAAATAAGACCCTGTCTTATTTTCAGGGAAACACGATAAGCTCCATTTTTTTACTTCTAATTCAACTTTTGTGTGCCTCATCCTGTATTTAACAGCCTCCTAAGGGCGTGTGCATTAACGTGCCTGTGTCACTCAACCCAATATAGCACAACCAACACAAACCCTAAATAGAATCACCCACTGCCATACATGAAGAATGTCTCAGAAACCACAAATAGACTACCACAACCCCAGGGAATCGGCGTAGCACATAAGCCAACTTAAAGCCCCTCGAGATATCTTAAGCAAAGCAAAAGACCCAGCAACCCCCAGAATTAAAAAAACGAAACAGGAGTCCATCTACATCAAGGATTGCAACGGTCACTATGGAGGACAAAGAGGCCGAAGGCTGGTAGGACGCACACATGAATACCAACTGGCGGTCAGGAGGCAAGACGAAAATTACACTATATAATACAATAGCAGAGATGGAAGGGACGTTGGAGGTTAATTTGGGTTTTAAATATTTATAATTGTTATGTTTATATGTTTTTTAATTTCCTGTGCACCGCCCCGAGTCCCTTCGGGGAGAGGGTGCGGTTTATAAATTTAATAAATAAATAAAATAAATCTAGTCCAACTCCCTGCCTAGGCAGGAAACCCTATACCAGGGGTCTGCAAAGTCGGCTCTTTTAAGACTGGTGGACTTCAACTCCCAGAGTTGAAGTCCACCAGTCTTAAAAGAGCCGACTTTGCAGACCCCTGCCCTATACCATTTCAGACAAATGGCTATCCAACATCTTCTTAAAGACTTGAAGATCTGAATCCCTTCACGCAATGTAAGTGGGATTAAACTGATAATGACCCCTCCCCTTTGTCAGAATGGAGATTCCAGCCTATACACAAGTGTGAAACTGTTCCCTTGATTTTCCTGCCATGAGAATCGAATAAACCCTACATTCCCATGACTCTCTCTAGTTTGACATTATAGTTAGATATCCCACATAGCTATCGTCCGAAAAGACAAAAAGGAGGCCCAGATCAGAAACGCCATCCTTGAGGTAAAGCTTTGCCCTCCTGAGGATTGTGGGAGAATCTCCGCCGTTCCTTTGTCTCACCGGCTCTTCTTCTTCCTCCTCTTTCTCCTCCAGCACGCTGCCACAGATCCTGTGGTCGCCTCCATCATGCAGATCCACACGTTCAACAGAGACCGGGAGAAGGTCAAACTCGGAGTGGAGACCATCGCAAAGTAGGTGGTGTGGTCTGTTGGCTTCAGAAATCCCTTCCTTCCTTCCTTCCTTTCGTGGCTGTGTGTTCCGGCTCTTACCGTATTTTTCGGAGTATAAGACGCACCAAGATTTTGAAGAGGCAAATTTAAAATAAAAGTTTTTGCACTCTGCAGGCCTCCTAAAAATGGGCTGTTTTTCATGAAAACGGGCCCATTTTTTGTCAAAGTCTTTAGGAGGCTTGTAAAGTTTGTAATGGCTCCTCTCCTAACTTAAGAAAGTAAAGACTCTTGAAAGGGATTATTTCAAAAGGAACCTTTAATTAAGCAGAATGGTAACCATTAAAGGCAAAGAAGCATCTTACAATACAATATAATAGCAGAGTTGGAAGGGACCTTGAAGGTCTTCTAGTCCAACCCTCTGCCTAGGCAGGAAGCCCTATACCAGGGGTCTGCAAAGTCTGCTCTTTTAAGACTGGTGGACTTCAACTCCCAGAATTCCCCAGCCAGCTATGCTGGCTGGGGAACTCTGGGAGTTGAAGTCCACCAGTCTTAAAAGAGCCGACTTTGCAGACCCCTGCCCTATACCATTTCAGACAAATGGCTATTCAACATCTTCTTGAAGACTTATTTTATTTTATTTTTTCGAATTTATACCCCGCCGTTCTCCTTGTTAGGACTCAGGGCGGCGCACAGGCATTATTAAAACCATTACAAAACAATATATACTATTAAAAACATATTAAATTAACTTAAAACCCGTGCTAAAAACCCTTTAAAACCGTAAAAAATTAAAATTTATAAATATAGTCAGAAACGGGGGGCTACGCTAGGCTGGCTTGTTGGAATAGGTACGTCTTAAGACGTTGGCGGAAGAGGCGGAGGTCCAAGGTAGTGCGAAGGTCGGGGGGTAGGTCGTTCCAGAGGGCCGGGCCCGCCACAGAGAAGGCCCTTCCCCTGGGTGTCGCCAACCGGCATTGCCCGGCCGACGGCACCCTGAGAAGGCCCTCTCTGTGCGAGCGGATCGGACGAAGGGATGTATGGGGCAGACTTGCAGTGTTGGGGCCTTCGCAACCTCTGGAGGTTATTGCCAAAAGTATTTGCTCACCCACCCAAATAATCAGAATCAGGGGTTCCCATCACTTCCATGGCCACAGGTGTGTAAAATCAAGTACCTGGGCATGCGGACTTTTGTTACAAACATTGGTGAAAGAATGGGTGGCTCTCAGGAGCTCAGCGTGGGACTGTGATCGGATGCCACCTGGGCAACAAATCCAGTCGTGACATTTCCTCGCTCCTAAATATTCCACAGTCAACTCTCAGCTGTGTTATAAGAACATGGAAGTGTTTGGGAACGACAGCAACTCAGCCACGGAGTGGGAGGCCACGTAAACGAACGGAGCGGGGGTCAGCGGATGCTGAGGTGCCTAGTGCGAAGAGGTCGCCAATGTTCTGCAGAGTCCATCGCTACAGACCTCCAAACGTCACGGGGCCTTCAGATGAGCTCAAGGACAGGGCGCAGTGGACCGGCGTCCTATTGAACCCTATGGATTAGGAATGGGATGTCACTTACTATAAGTTCATTGCAAACGGTCAGGTGCCACAACCCCCGCAGGCTAGGTGGTCAGGGAGTACAGTGCCAGGGCCTGCGGCTGATGTTTTGCAACGCCAGGTCCTTGGTCAACAAAGCCCCCCTCATCCATGACCTTGTGTCAGAGGGGGAGCCGGACCTGGTGGGAATTGCGGAGACCTGGTTGGGCCACGAGGGAGGACTCCCCCTCGTTGAAATGTGCCCACCAGGTTACCGTGCTTTTCATCAGCCCCGGGCCCTAGGCAGGGGTGGTGGGGTAGCGGTTATTGTTAGGGAAGGTCTAGAGCCAAGAGAGACCATTGTGCCACAGACCACCGGTTGTGAGTCCCTCTGCGTGAAGTGGGGCCTAGGGAGGCAGTTGGGCTTGCTGGTTGTATACCTGGCTCCCCGCTATGTAACAGCAGCCCTGCCCGAGCTCATCGAGGTGATCGCTACGATGGCATTGAGACCCCCAGACTTCTAGTCATGGGGGACTTTAATCTGCCATCGGTGGGCGAATCATCCGAGGTAGCTCGGGAGTTCATGGCTTCCATGACGGCCATGGACCTGACCCAGTTAATTCAAGGCCCCACCCACGAGGGTGGACATACACCAGATCTGATCTTTGTCTCTGGCCAATGGAGGAGTGATCTGGGTATAGGGGATATAGTCATCACGCCCTTGTCATGGTCAGACCACTGACTTCTCCGGCTCGACTTTCCAATCGCTACTCCCCACCGCGGGGAGGCGGAACCCGAGTCACCTATTTGGTTCCGCCCCAGGCGCCTGATGGACCCTGACTGGTTCCAGGCGGCGCTTGGGCCATTTCCTGTATCCCTGACCCGCGCCCCGATGGAGGACCTCGTGGCCGCATGGAATACTGCGGCCACGGGAGCCTTGGATCAGGTCGCGCCCTTGCGGCCTCTCTTGCGGCGGCGAGCCACCCTGGCTCCTTGGTTTACCGAGGAGCTAGGGGTGATGAAACGCCACAAGAGATGTCTAGAGAGGAGATGGAGATCTACTCGGTCTGAATCTGACCGAACACAGGTGAGAGCCCATTTACGGACTTACCTTGTGGCGCTGAGAATGGCCAAACGTCCTCATTGTGCCGCTCTCATAGCATCCGCAGATAACCGCCCTGCCACCCTGTTTAGGGTGACCCGCTCCCTCCTTCAACAGAGGGTGCGGGAGGCCCCTTTACAGGGTAGAGCAAAGGAATTTGGGATTTATCTGCAGGATAAAATCGCTCAGATTCAGAGCGAGCTAGTCTCCATCGATAGCCCAGTGGGATCCCCCGAGGCAGGTCTTGAGACAGTTTGTTGGGAAGAGTTTGACTCTGTTACTTCCGATGATATGGACAGGTTACGTGGGCGACTGTGAGCCACCACATGTTTATTGGACCCGTGTCCCTCCTGGCTTGTACTGGCATCCTGGGAGGTGACACGAGGCTGGCTCCAGGAGGTTGTCAACGCTTCTCTGAGTGAGGGTTTCTTGCCTGCCTCCCTTAAAGAGGCCATGGTAAGGCCCCTCCTGAAGAAGCCCTCTCTGGACCCAGCATTATTGGTTAACTAACGTCCGGTCTCCAACCTTCACTTTTTGGCGAAGGTTGTAGAGAGTGTGGTGGCACAACAGTTTCCCCGTCACCTGGAGGAAGTTGATTATCTGGACCCGTGCCAGTCCGGCTTCCGGCCCGGGCACAGTACCGAGACGGCATTGGTCGCGTTGGTAGATGATCTCTGGAGGGCCAGAGATGGGGGTTGTTCCTCCATCCTGGTCCTATTAGACCTCTCAGCGGCTTTTGATACCATCGACCATGGTATCCTATTGCATCGGCTGGAGGGGTTGGGGGTGAGGGGCACCGTACTGCAGTGGTTCTCCTCCTATCTCTCTGGTCGATAGCAATTTGTGTTGGCAGGAGGGCAGAGGTCGACCTCGAGACCCCTCACATGTTGGGTGCCTCAGGGGTTGGTCCTCTCGCCTCTCCTGTTCAACACATATATGAAGCCGCTGGGTGAGATCATCCGTGGTTTTGGGGTAGAGTACCACCTCTACGCTGACGACACGCAGTTGTATATATCTACCCCAAACCACCCCAACGATGCCGTAGCGGTGATGTGCCAGTGCCTGGAAGCCGTGCGGGCCTGGATGGGAAGTAACAGACTCAGACTCAACCCGTCCAAGACCGAGTGGCTGTGGTTTCCGGCATCCCGATTCAACCAGTTGACTCCATCACTGGCCATAGGGGACGAACATCTTACCCCTGTGGATGGGGCGCGCAACTTGGGTGTCCTCCTGGATACCCGGCTGTCCATGGAAGATCAAGTGACAGCCGTGGCCAGGAGGGCGTTTTACGAGGTTCGCCTGGTACGCCAGTTGCGCCCCCTATTGGATCGGGATGCCCTTTGCACAGTCACTCATGCTCTCGTGACATCCCAACTGGACTACTGTAATTCTCTCTACATGGGGCTCCCCTTGAGGTGCACCCAAAGACTTCAGCTTGTCCAGAATGCAGCCGCGCGAGCAATAATGGGAACCTCTAGGTTTACCCACATAACACCGCTCTTGCGCGAGCTGTACTGGCTGCCTGTCGTCTTTCGGGTGCGCTTCAAGGTGTTAGTTATCATCTTTAAAGCGCTCCATGGCACGGGACCTAGTTACCTGCGGGATCGGATCCTGCCCCATACATCCCTGCGGCCCATTCGCTCCCACAGAGAGGGACTTCTCCGGGTGCCGTCCACTAGGCTATGCCAGCGGGCGGCGCCCAGGGGAAGGGCCTTCTCTGTGGCGGGCCCAGCCCTCTGGAACAACCTTCCCTCCGAAATTAGAACAACTACGGACCTCCGCTCCTTCTGTCAAAAACTTAAAACACACTTTTTCTGCTTGGCCGGCCTAGGTTAGTCTCCCGTCTTTTAATAGGGTTTTAGGGGATTTTAGTTAATTTAAAATTGGGATTTTAGCGCAGGGATAATTTTAGTTTAATTTGTTTTTACCTATTCTATTTATGTATTTTGTATTGGTATTTTTAATTTCCCCTGTGCACCGCTCCGAGTCCCTTTGGGGAGAGGACGCGGTTTACAAATAAAATTATTATTATTATTATTATTATTATTATTATTATTATTATTATTATTATTATTATTATTATTATTATTATTATTATTAAGTTCATATGCGAGTAAAGGCAGGGGAGCGAATACTTTGGGCAATAGAGAGTACTTTAATTTCACAACAGGTAAGACCGGTTTAACCATAGTTTCAATGGGAAAATGCGACCAGCCCAGATCAGGCCAACTCCCAAAAAATGCCAAGGGATTTTCTAGAAAGAAATCTGGCAAATCAGCCGTCAACGGACACACAGGCACGAACAATGTCTACACGCCGAAAAGGGAACAAAAAGACTCCTGCATTTCTCCACCATCAATCAGCACCCAGATCAGTATAAATCAGGGGTCGCCAACCTTGGCAACTTTAAAACTTGTGGTCTTCAACTCCCAGAGTTACTCAGCCAGCTTTGCTTCGCTGGCTGAGGAACTCCAGGAGTTTAAGTCCATAAGTCTTAAAGTTGCCAAGGTTGGCGACCCCTGGTGTAGATTAACTCCAAGGTCAACTTACAATCAAGTCATCTAGAAACTGCCAAAGAGCCATCAATTAACAGCCCAACCGAAGTGTCTCCGAGACTGGCCCCACCCACACAGACGGGCAAGATGCCAGAATATAAACCGATAGCAAACCCCACCCCTTACTGATGATGTCACCTAGTTGGGTCATGAAACGTCTGCAAGAAAACAAGCAAGCCGAGAGAACACCAAGAAGCCCTCAAACCCAACTTCCCTTCTAGCACAGATGTTACCTCCTGGATGCACGGCTGTCCTTGGAAGATCATATGACGGCTGTCGCCAGGGGGGATTTTTATCAGGTTCGCCTGATCTACCAGTTGCGTCCCTTCCTAGATCGGGATGCCCTACGCACAGTCACTCACACCCTTGTCTCTTCCTATCTGGACTACTGCAATGCTCTCTACATGGGGCTCCCCTTGAAGAGCACCCGGAGGCTTCAACTGGTCCAGAATGCGGCTGCATGGGTAATTATGGGGGCGATGTGATACTCCCATGTAACACCCCTCCTGCGCGAGCTGCACTGGCTTCCGGTGGTTTTCCGGGTGCGATTCAAGGTGTTGGTTACCATCTTTAAAGCGCTCCATGACTGAGGACCTGGGTGCCTACGAGATCGCCTTCTGCCCCCGAGAGCCTCCCACCGGCCAGTACGCTCCCCTAGAGAGGGTCTCCTCATGGTGCTGTCAGCTAGACAATGTCGACTGGTGACACCCAGGGGGAGAGCCTTCTCCGTGGGAGCCCCTGTCCTCTGGAACGAATGGCCCCCGGAGTTAAGAACTATCCCTGACTTACGCACCTTCCGTCGCGGTCTCAAAACTTTTCTTTTTCAACAAGCCGGGCGCACGCTGGGAACATGCTCCAGCTGTCCCTCTGCCGCACTGATGTCTGACTCCAAAGGCAGCTGATAACTGTCAGAGGGCCCTGGCCCCCTCTCTGCCTCCGACACAGAGCCCTCCTCAAGGCCTTCCCCAGACTCCAGGACTGGCCCAGGTTCCTCCCCAACCCTCCTCACTCTCCGAATCTGCTGCCATGTGGTGGGCCACAACCTTAACTAACTTCCAAGTTCTCAACCACAAATCAGGTTTGGGCCTGGGGGTCAAGATGTCAAAAAGCTGAGAACCATCGGTGCCCCTGCTCCCACTCGGCATCATCCGGAAATTGCTCACCTTCGTGGCTAACGATTTCCTTTTCATGCTGCTGTGATCGCTTCCTTTGTCCGACTCTTCGCTCTCTGCCTTCTCCACAGTCATGCCTGCTGCGCCGACACCTGCGGCCGGGGTGGAGTCTTCCTCCCCGGGAACGTCGCTGCCTCCTCCCCCTCCGACGGGGTCGATGTCGCCAACTTCGCTGTCGGAGGAGCTCAGTGGCTATAAGGGTAAAAGAAGGAGAGAAAGGGACAAAAGGAGAGTAGTGTCCTGACCCCGGCTTCCTTAAAAAGCCTGGGTTATTTACACGACCGTGAATTCCTTTCATTCACAGTCCGCAAGGCTTGGCAAACAGTCTTTCCAAGGAATGTTTACCCACACACACTTTATCTCAAGCACTCGTGACGTCCCGACTCGACTACTGTAATGCTCTCTACATGGGGCTTCCCTTGAGGTGCACTCGAAAGCTACAGTTAGTCCAGAATGCAGCCGCGCGGGTGATTACAGGAGCCGCTAGATGCTCCCATATAACACCGATCCTGCACGAGCTGCACTGGCTTCCTGTGGCCTTTCAGGTGCGCTTCAAGGTTCTGACGACCATCTTTAAAGCGCTCCATGGCTCGGGGCCTAGTTATATGCGAGACCGTCTCCTGTCCCATACATCCCTTCGGCCGATCCGCTCCCACAGAGAGGGCCTTCTCAGGGTGCCGTCGGCTGGGCAATGCCGACTGGCGACACCCAGGGGAAGAGCCTTCTCTGTGGCGGGCCCTGCCCTTTGGAACGACCTACCCCCTGAACTGCGTATCATCTCGGACCTCCGCCTCTTCCGCCAGTGTCTAAAGACACATCTTTTCCAGCAAGCCGGCCTAGCCTAACCTCCCGTCGGGGCTATTTTAATTTGGTTTTAGCATAGGATTGTAATTTAATATGTTTTTAAATTTTGTATTTATCGTTTTGTATGTTTTTAGATTCCTGTGCGCCGCCCTGGGTCCTTCGTGGAGAAGGGCGGGATATAAATATGATTGAAATAAAAAAAAAAAATCTCACTTGGCGAGCTGCCAGATAACTAGTTTCCAAATGCAGGGCAAGGCAAAACTTGGCACAGAGTCTCTTATAGTCACAAACAGAACTTCCCACTCTTGAAACAACCGAAGGAACAAATTGTGTCCTGCAAAAGCCCCCTCCCCCTTTGCTCCTCTTTTGTTTCCTACAGGAGGAGCCAATCACCTCCAAGGTCTGGCTTTACCCCCAAGTCGACCCTGCTTTCTGAGTTGTTCTTGTCTTCTGGCAGCTCCACGCATGCGCACACAGGGAACAGGCTCCAGCTGTCCCTCTGCCTCACTGCTGTCTATCTCCTGCTCTGCCTCTGTTGCAGAGCCCTCGTCTGAGCTTTCCTCAGCCCCCCCCAGGACTGGCCCATGTTCCTCCCCAACCTCCTCACTGTCCAACTCTGCTTCCAGCTCTGCTGGTCGCCGGCAGGCCACAACAAGTAGTGACCAGAAAAGTGGCATTGCGAGGCCTTTGGACGTGACTCAGTTGAGGAATTCATACTCAAGATCCTGGCAAATGAGAAGTAGATTCATGGCAGCAGCTGGAAGTCTTGCGTCATGTTTTTCAAACTTGGCAACTTCAAAGCGTGCAGACTTCTGCTCCCAGAATTCCTTAACCAGCGTCTGTGGACTTTCCGATTTCCCGAGCCAGCATGTGTGACCTTCAACTCCCAGAATTCTGTAGCTGGGAGGTTTGGGCTCCAACTCCCAGAATTCCTCACCTAGGAAGTGGTCTTCAACTCCCAGAATTCCCTGGCTAGGAAATGGGCTTTGACCCCCTGAATTCTTCAGCTAGGAAGTGGCCTTCAACTCCTAGAATTCTTTAGCTGGGATGCTTGGGCTTCAACTCCCAGAATTCCCTGGCTAAGGCTTCAATCCCCAGGATTCTCCACCAGGAAGTGGTCTTCAATCCCCAGAATTCTCTAGCTGGCATGTTTGGACTTCAATCCCCAGAATTCTCCAGTTAGGAAGTGGCCTTCAACTCCCAGAATTCTCTAGCTGGTGTGCTTGGGCTTCAACTCCCAGAATTCCCTGGCTAGGGCTTCAATCCCCAGGATTCTCCACCAGGAAGTGGTCTTCAATCCCCAGAATTCTCTAGCTGTGATGTTTGGACTTCAATCCCCAGAATTCTCCAGTTAGGAAGTGGCCTTCAACTCCCAGAATTCTCTAGCTAGGAAGTGGGCTTCGACCCCCCTGAATTCTCCAGCTAGGAAGTGGCTCCCGGAATTCTCTAGCTGGGATGCTTGGGCTTCAACTCCCAGAATCCCCCAGCCGGAATGCACCACAGTTCAGCCCTTTGCTATACAGATCGGCTGCAAGAACTGGCCACCTGATGCCAAAATAGATGGGCAACCAAAGGCGTCACATCGGGCTCACCGGAGGTGCGCTGTAGCTGGCGTGAGGGTTGTTCTGGATTTCCCACAATCCTTCATTGAAGCCTTTCCGTTTGTTGGACTTCCCGTACTTGTCCTTGTACTTCTCATAAGGGAAGAGGTCCTTGGGGCCCAAAAACGCCCTGCGGGATAGGGACAGAGAGCAAACAAGAAATGGAAGGGTTTGGAGAGAAAGGGACGGCAATCCCAGCCGCCTTATGCCACGGAGTCACCCCCGCCGAACCTCCCAAAGTTGGCACTTACGTCTCGTGGGTTCCGAAAAAGAATATGGGGTATTTGTTGGGGGGAGGCTTCACGGCCCCATCAATGATGTCGTCAATCTGGAAAGAAGAAGGGAAGACAAAGTCAATAAAGAATTGGAGGAGGAATGAAAAGACCGGCCATATTCAGCCAGGAACCAGCTCAGCATCATGGCTTATGGTGTCAGACAAATGGCTACCCAACGTCTTCTTAAAGACTTCCAGTGTTGGGGCATTCACAACTTCTGGAGGCAACTTGGGTCGCAATGGGTGTTGGCAGGAGGGCAGAGGTCGGCCCCGAGGTCCCTCACATGTGGGGTTCCGCAAGGGTCGGTCCTCTCGCCACTTCTGTTCAACACCTATATGAAGCCACTGGGCGAGATCATCCGTGGTTTTGGGGTGGAATACCATCTGTACGCTGACGATACTCAGCTGTACATATCCACCCCAAACCACCCCAACGATGCCGTCGAGGTGCTGTCCCGGTGTCTGGAGGCCGTACGGGGCTGGATGGGTAGCAACAAACTCAGGCTCAACCCGTCCAAGACCGAGTGGCTGTGGTTTCCAGCACCCCGGTACAGCCAGATTAGTCCAACACTGGCCATTGGGGGCGTCCAACTAGCCCCCGTGGAGAGGGTGCGCAACTTCAATCAATAATCAATAATCAATAATTTAATTTGTTGACCGCTCCCTCTCCCCAAAGGGACTCGGAGCGGTGCACAGGGCAAATAAAACAATAAATACATATATACACAATAAAAACAAATTAAATATATCCCTGCGCTAAAAATTACCAATTAAAATACTAAAATCCCTATCTAAAATTGTTGACAATCCCATAGACGAGAGACTACCCTAGGCCGGCCAAGCAGAACAGATATGTTTTTAATTTTAGACGGAAGGAGCGGAGGTCCGTAGTTGTTCTAATGTCGGGGGGAAGGTTGTTCCAGAGGGCTGGGCCCGCCACAGAGAGAGCCCTTCCCCTGGGCGTCGCCCGCTGACAAAGTCTAGTGGACGGCACCCGGAGAAGTCCCTCTCTGTGGGAGCGAATTCGCCGTGTGGATGTATGAGGCAGGATCCGATCCTGCAAATAGCTAGGTCCCGAGCCATGGAGCGCTTTGAAGATGATAACTAAAACCTTGAAGCGCACCCGGAAGACAACAGGCAGCCAGTGCAGCTCGCGCAAGAGCGGTGTTACATGGGTAAACCTTAAGGTTCCCATAATTGCTCGCGCGGCTGCATTCTGGACTAGCTGAAGTCTCCGAGTGCACCTCAAGGGGAGCCCCATGTAGAGAGAGTTACAATAGTCCAGTCGGGATGTCACGAGAGCATGAGTGACTGTGCGAAGGGCGTCCCGATCCAATAGGGGGCGCAACTGGCGAACCAGGCGAACCTGGTAGAACGCCCTCCTGGCCACGGCTGTCACTTGATCTTCCATGGACAGCCGGGCATCCAGGAGGACACCCAAGTTGCGCACCCCATCCACTGGGGCAAGATGTTCGCCCCCTATGGCCAGCGATGGAATCAGCTGGTTGAATCGGGCAGCCGGAAACCACAGCCACTCGGTCTTGGTCGGGTTGAGCCTGAGTCCGTTTCTTCCCATCCAGACCCGTACGGCTTCCAGGCACTGGCACATCACCGCTACGGCATCGTTGGGGTGGATATGTACAGCTGAGTGTCATCAGCGTAGAGATGGTACTCTACCCCAAAACCACGGATGATCTCACCCAGCGGCTTCATATATGTGTTAAACAGGAGAGGCGAGAGGACCGACCCCTGAGGCACCCCACATGTGAGGGGTCTCGAGGTCGACCTCTGCTCTCCTGTCAACACAAATTGCGATCGGCCAGAGAGGTAGGAGGAGAACCACCGTAAAACGGTGCCTCCCACCCCCAACCCCCCCAGCCGATGCAATAGGATACCATGGTCGATGGTATCAAAAGCCGCCGAGAGGTCTAATAGGACCAGGATGGAGGAACAACCCCCATCTCTGGCCCTCCAGAGATCATCAACCAACGCGACCAATGCCGTCTCGGTGCTATGCCCGGGCCGAAAGCCGGACTGGCGCGGGTCTAGATAATCAACTTCCTCCAGGTGACGGGGAAACTGTTGTGCCACCACACTCTCAACAACCTTCGCCAAAAAGGGAAGGTTGGAGACTGGACGATAGTTGTTTAATAGAGCTGGATCCAAAGAGGGCTTCTTAAGGAGGGGCCTCACCATAGCCTCTTTTAGGGAAGCAGGCAAGGAACCCTCACTTAAGGAAGCGTTGACAACCTCTTGTAGCCAGCCTCGTGTCACCTCCCAGGATGCCAGTACAAGCCAGGAGGGACACGGGTCCAATAAACATGTGGTGGCTCGCAGTCGCCCACGTAACCTGTCCATATCCTCGGAAGTAACGGAGTCAAACTCCTCCCAAACAAGATCTGTCTCGTGGCATCCCACTGGGCCATCAATGGGGGCTAGCTCGTTCTGTATCTGAGCGATTTTCTCCTGCAGAAAAATCACAAATTCCTCTGCTCTACCCTGTAGCGGGGCTTCCCGCACCCTCTGTTGAAGGAGGGAGCGGGTCACCCTAAACAGGGCGGCAGGGCGGTTTTCTGCGGATGCTATGAGAGTGGCACAATGATGACGTTTGGCCACTCTCAGCGCCACAATGTAAGTCCGTAAATGGGCTCTTACCTGTGTCCGGTCAGATTCAAATCGAGTAGACCTCCATCTTCTCTCTAGGCATCTCTTGTGGCGTTTCATCACCCTTAGCTCCTCGGTAAACCAAGGAGCCAGGGTAGCTCGCCGCCGCAAGAGAGGCCGCAAGGGCGCGACCTGATCCAAGGCTCCCGTGGTCGCAGTATTCCATGCGGCCACGAGGTCCTCCATCGGGGCGCGGGTCAGGGGTACAGGAAGTGGCCCAAGCGCCGCCTGGAACCCATCAGGGTCCATCAGGCGCCTGGGGCGGAACCAGATAGATGACTCAGGTTCCGCCTCCCCGCGGTGGGGGGTGGCGGTTGGAAAGTCGAGCTGGAGAAGTGAGTGGTCTGACCATGACAAGGGTGTGATGACTATATCCCCTGTACCCAGATCACTCTTCCATTGGCCAGAGACAAAGATGAGATCCGGTGTGTGTCCACCCTCGTGGGTGGGGCCTTGAATTAATTGGGTCAGGTCCATGGCCGTCATGGAAGCCATGAACTCCCGAGCTATCTCGGATGATTCGCCCACCGATGGCAGGTTAAAGTCCCCCATGACTAAAAGTCTGGGGGTCTCAACTGCCATCGTAGCGATCACCTCGAGGAGCTCGGGCAGGGCTGCTGCTACATAGCGGGGAGCCAGGTATACAACCAGCAAGCACAACTGCCTCCCTAGGCCCCACTTCACGCAGAGGGACTCACAGCCGGTGGTCTGTGGCACAATGGTCTCTCTCGGCTCAAGACCTTCCCTAATGACAACCGCTACCCCACCACCCCTACCTAGGGCCCGGGGCTGATGAAAAGCGCGGTAACCTGGTGGGCACATTTCAACGAGGGGGAGTCCTCCCTCGTGGCCCAACTAGGTCTCCGCAATTCCTACCAGGTCCGGCTCCCCCTCTGACACAAGGTCATGGATGAGGGGGGCTTTGTTGACAACGGACCTGGCATTGCAGAACATCAGCCGCAGGCCCTGGCTCTGCACTCTGAAAACCTGGGTGTCCTCTTGGATTCCCGGCTGACCATGGAGGACCATGGGTCGGCCGTGGCCAGGGGGGCGTTTTATCAGGTACGCTTGATACGCCAGTTGCACCCCTTACTGGACCGGGGAGCTTTGCGCACAGTCACTCAGGCATTGGTGACATCTCGGTTGGACTACTGCAACGCTCTCTACATGGGGCTCCCCTTGAGGTGCACTCGAAGGTTGCAGTTGGTCCAGAATGCGGCCGCGCGGGTAATTATGGGTGCCGCAAGGCAGTCCCACATAACATCTCTCCTGCGCGAGCTGCACTGGGTACCTGTGGCCTTTCGGGTGCGCTTCAAGGTGCTGACGACCATCTTCAAAGCGCTCCATGGCTTGGGGCCTAGCTATATTCGCGACCGCCTCCTGCCCCATACATCCCTTCGACCGATCCGCTCCCACAGAGAGGGCCTTCTCAGGGTACCGTCGGCCGGGCAGTGCCGGTTGGCGGTGCCCAGGGGAAGAGCCTTCTCTGTGGTGGGCCCAACCCTCTGGAACGACCTGCCCCCCGATCTACGCACCATCGTGGACCTCCGCCTTTTCCGCCAATGTCTTAAAACCTATTTATTCCAACAAGCCGGCCTAGCATAACCCCGTTTCTGATTTTTATAGGGATAATTTTTAAATTTTAGAGCGTTATTATTTTTAGCACAGGGAATTATTTAATTAGTTTTTTAAAATTTTGGATTTTGTATGTTGTTAATGATGCCTGTGCGCCGCCCTGGGTCCTTATTTAGGAGAAGGGCGGGGTATAAATTTAATAAAAATAAATAAAATAAACTTCTGTTCCACTGGTTAATTGTTCCCACTGTCAGGAAATTTCTCCTCAGTTCTAAGTTGTTTCTCTCCTTGATTAGAGTTTTAAAAAAAGAGTTAAATAGTTCTGCTTTCTCCCTGTTGCTTATCATCTTCTTGCCATTAGTTTCCACCCATTGCTTCTTGTCCTGCCCTCAGGTGCCTTGGAGGATAGCTTGACTCCCTCTTCTTTGTGGCTGCCCCTGAGATATTGGAAGACTGCTATCATGTCTCCCCTGGACCTTCTTTTTATTAAACTAGAGTCTAGTTTAGTTACTAGACCCACCTAATTCCTGCAACCGTTCTTCATATGTTTGAGCCTCCAGTCTTTTAATCCTCTTTGCTGCTCTTCTCTGCACTCTTTCCAGAGTCTCCACATCTTTTTTACATCCTGGTGATCAAAACTGTATGCAGTATTCCAAGTGTGGCCTTCCTTATAAAGTGGTATTAACCCTTCACGTGATCTTGATTCTCTCCCTCTGTTGATGCAGCCTAGAACTGTGTTGGCTTTTTTGGCAGCTGCTGCCCACGGCTGGCTCCTATTTCAATGGTTGTCCACTAGGACTCCAAGATCCCTTTCACTACTATTGAGCAAGGTACCACCTATATTGTACTTGTGCATTTCGTTTTTCTTGCCTAAATGTAGAACCTTGTCACACAAGAATCACACAAGTCCTGTGACCTGAAAAGGGAAGTGGACACTCTGCAGGTAGTCCTTGCTTAACAACCATAATTGACACTGGAAACTCTGATGCTAAGCGGGATGACCTTCTCTGCGGTCTTCTGAGTATACTTGGGATATTGCATCCAGTTACGGTCGCCATCATATAAAAGAGATGTTGGGACTCTATGAAGAGTGAAAGGAAGAGCAACAAAGATGATTTGGAGTCTAAAACATATAACGAACGGTTGCTCAAATTGGGTATGTTTAGTTTAATGAAAAGGAGGACCAGGGGAGACATGATAGCAGTCTTCTAATGTTTGAGGGGTTGCCCCAAAGAAGAGGGAGTCAAGCTATTCTCCAAGGCACCTGAGGGCAGGACAAGAAGCAATGGGTGGAAACTAATCCAGGAGAGAAGCAACTTAGAACTGAGGAGAAATTTCCTGACAGTTAGAACAATTAATCAGTGGAACAGAAGTTGCCTCCAGAAGTTGTGAATGCTCCAAACACTGGAAATCTTTAAGAAGATGCTGGATAGTCATTTGTCTGAGCTGGTACAAGGTCTCCTGCTTGTGCAGGGGGTTAGACTAGAAGACCTCCAAGGTCCCTTCCAATTCTGTTATTCTGTTCAGCAGCATCAATGGGGGAAGCCGGAAAGAAAGGTTGAAAGTTGCGTGTCACACAATTGTCTCGCTTAACAACAACCGGGGTGGTTCTCTTGTAACAAACCCAGCAAAAGGGATGGTAAAAGTGGGGGCTGCCAAGCGATACCTTGGCTTAACAACCGCGCCACTAAATGAGGAATGTTATGGGGAATAGCTGTGATAGATTCTAGCTTCCACAGAGCTGTGCCCTTCGTCTGCTTCTTAAAATGTCTCCAGAGCTTTGCTTTTTCCTCAGCCGGAGGGAAAGAATCAAGATCACGGGAAGGGTTAATCCCACTTTATAAGGCCTTGGGAAGGCCGCACTTGGAATACAGCATCCAGGTTTGGATTCACTTAACAAATGTATTACTAACTTAACAACTGCAGCGATTCACTTAACAACAGTGGCAAAAAAGGTCGTAAAATGGGGCAAAGGTCACTGAACAACTGTCTTTCTTAAGAAAAGAAATTTTGTGCTCAATTGTGATTCTAAGTTGAGGACCACCTGTATAGTTTTTTAAATAAGATTTATTAGACATCCATCTTACCATTGGCTTACAATCATGGAAGGAAGGAAGGAAGGAAGGAAGGAAGGAAGGAAGGAAGGAAGGAAGGATAGAGATAATGAGAGATAGATGACAGATAGATATAGATGATAGACAGACAGACAGATAGATATAGATAGATATAGATAGATGATAGCTATATATAGATAGCTATATAGATATAGATAATATATAGATGGATACAGATAGATAGATACAGATAGATAGATACAGATAATAGATAGCTGTTGTGGCCCAGCCGGCTCCGGATGAGCTGCTGATGGACTCTTCTAGTGAAGAGTCCTGAGAGTCTGCCCTGGAGGAGGAGGGAGACCTTGAGGAAGCAGAGAGTCTGGTGGGCCACCACGAGGCGCCTGGGTCATGGAGCAGTGGGGAGGATCGGGGGCAGTTTGTCCCTGATGCTAGATTATGCAGGGCTGAGAAAAGGAGGCAAGAGTTACGGAAGAGGCAAGCTCGGAGGCCCTGAATTGGAATCAGCTGGTTGATGAGTGGCCCCTCCCAAGAGAGCTTATAAGGAAGGCTTTGGGGAGGGGTCATTTGCAGGAAACAACATTGATAACTCCTCCTTGGAAATTCTGCTCAGTCGCGTCTGTAATTCTCTCTCTGTCTTTGTTACGTGAGTCCGGTCTCGCAGCCAAGGAGATAGTGGCAAGCATGTGCACGTGTGTGTGTGTGTGTGCGTGTGTCCGTCTGTGGGGGGCAGAACAGATAGGTATATAGATAGCTATATAGAGATAGATAGATAGAGAGAGATAGATAGATAGATAGATAGATAGATAGATAGATAGATAGATAGATAGATAGATAGATAGATGATAGATAGATAGATAGATAGATAGATAGATAGATAGATAGATAGATAGATAGATAGATAGATAGATAGATAGATAGATAGATAGATAGATAATAGGATAGATAGACAGATAGACAGACAGACAGACAGACAGACAGACAGACAATTTCCCTGAAAATAATACCTCCCCTGATAATAAGCCCAACTGGACTTTTGAGTGCATGTGCTAAAATAAGCCCTCCCTGAAAATATTGCAACACAGCAGCAGCCATGAGGTGACCACGCTCGCTGCTTCCTGCACCTCAAAAACAATAAGACCTCCCCAAAAATAAGACCAAGTGCTGATTTCGCGGGTCAAAAGAAAATAAGACCCTGTCTTATTTTCAGGGAAACACGGTAGCTATATAGCTAGCTAGACAGACAGAAAGACAGACAGACAGACAGAAGATGATAGATAGATAGATAGATAGATAGATAGATAGATAGATAGATAGATAGATAGATAGATATAGATAGAAGATAGATAGATCTGTCGATAGAAGATAGATAGATAGAAGATAGATAGATAGATAGATAGATAGATGATAGATAGAAGATAGATAGATAGATAGATAGATAGATAGATAGATAGATAGAAGATAGATAGATAGATAGATAGATAGAAGATAGATAGATAGATAGATAGATAGATAGAAGATAGATAGATAGATAGATAGATAGATAGATAGATAGATAGATAGATAGATAGATGATAGATAAATGAGTGATGGATGACATAGATTACACATAAATGACAGACAGACAGATGACAGAGATAGATATGATATAGATGACAGATAAGACAGACACACATAGATGACTGATAGACAGATAGATAATATGAGAGAGAGAGAGAGAGAGAGAGAGGGAGGGAGAGAGAGAGAGAGAGAGAGAGAGAGAGAGAGAGAGAGAGAGAGAGAGTGTGAGAGAGAGAGATATTTATTCCTGTTAAAACATAATGCCCAGAATTGAGCAGAATCTGTCCTTTGAACAGGAGTCCCCAACCTGTGGGCTATAGCCCACTACCGGTCCGCAATCTATTCCCAACCGGGCCGCATGGGGGGGCAACTGGGGTGCACGCAGTCCCATTCGCACGAGCCTCGTGGGTGTTCTCGATCCCACTTGCGCCTGCCCCTCCCACACAAATCCCCCCCCCCCCCCCGGCTGCCAATCCAGGAACTCTGCCTTAGAAATAAACCTTCTTTGGGATGAGTCACGCCCGACAATAGTTCCGATATCCAATTATACAAATAGGGCATACAATTCTCCAGGTTGGAATCGCTAATACAGAAATGTGTGTCTGTGTGTGTGTATATATATATATATATATATTTACAGGATGCAGAGATTAAGAACAGGCATGTCAGGGCAGGAATACAAAGAGTTCCACAGCTCCTGTTTCACTGTTTAGTTTGTGCAAGGAAATGATCAAATGTGGGAACGGGACAACCTTTTCCAATTCCCCAGAAAGTTCTTGGAAGAAAAACAGCAAACTGGGATACCATAGGTAAAAGTAAAAGCAAAAAGATGATTAGGGGACTGAAGGCTCAAACACATGAAGAACGGTTGCAGGAACTGGGGATGTCTAGTTTAATGAAAAGGAGGACCAGGGGAGACATGATAGCCGTCTTCCAATATCTCAGGCGGAACCGGATACTCCTATATGGTTCCGCCCCAGGCTTCTAATGGACCCGGAAAGGTTCCAGAGGGAGCTTGGGCCAATTCCTGTGACCCTGCCTTGCGACTCGACTGAGGACCTAGTGGTCGCATGGTTAAGTGCGGCCGCGGGGGCCTTGGACCGAGTCGCGCCCTTGCGGGCTCTCTTGCGGCGACGAACCACCCAAGCTCCCTGGTTTACTGAGGAGCTTCGGGGGATGACTAGTCTTGAGGCTCCTTCTTGGGAGGAGTTTGACTTTGTTACCACCGAGGATATGGACAGGCTGTCAAGGAAACTTAGGGCGACCACATGTTTATTGGACCCGTGTCCCTCCTGGCTTGTACTGGCATCCTGGGAGACGACACGAGGCTGGCTCCAGGGCATTGTCAACGCATCTTTGAGTGAGGGGTCCTTACCTGCCGTCTTGAAAGAGGCGGTAGTGAGGCCCCTCCTCAAGAAGCCGTCCCTGGACCCAGCTTTATTGGAGAACTATCGTCCGGTCTCCAACCTTCACTTTTTGGTGAAGGTTGTTGAGAGTGTGGTAGCCCAACAGTTTCCACGACACCTGGAGGAAGTTGATTATCTAGACCTGCGCCAGTCCGGCTTCCGACCCGGTCACTGTACCGAAACGGCATTGGTCGCGTTAGTTGATGATCTCTGGAGGGCGCGGGATAGAGGTTATTCCTCTATCCTAGTCCTGTTAGACCTCTCAGCGGCTTTTGATACCATCGACCATGGTATCCTATTGCACCGACTGGGGGGGTTGGGGCTGGGAGGCACCGTTTTGCGGTGGTTCTCGTCCTACCTCTCTGGTCGGTCGCAATATGTGTTGACGGGAGGGCAGAGGTCGACCTCGAGACCCCTCTTATGTGGGGTTCCTCAGGGGTCGGTCCTCTCGCCCCTCTTGTTTAACACATATATGAAGCCGCTGGGTGAGATCATCCGTGGTTTTGGGGTGGAGTACCATCTGTACGCTGATGACACTCAGCTGTACATATCCACCCCAGACCACCCCAACGATGCCGCCAAAGTGCTGTCCCGGTGTTTGGAGGCCGTACGGATCTGGATGGGTAGTAACAAACTCAAGCTCAACCCTGCCAAGACTGAGTGGCTGTGGTTTCCGGCACCCCGGTTCAGCCAGATCACTCCAACTCTGGCCATTGGGGGTGAAACAATTGGCCCTCGTGGAGAGGGCGTGCAATTTGGGTGTCCTCCTGGATTCCCGGCTGTCCTTGGAGGACCATGTGGCGGCCGTGGCCAGGGGGGCGTTTCATCAGGTACGCCTGATGCGCCAATTGCGCCCCTTACTGGACCGGGCTGCCCTTCGCACAGTCACTCAAGCTCTCATGACGTCCCGTCTCGACTACTGTAATGCTCTCTACATGGGGCTTCCCTTGAGGTGCACTCGAAAGCTACAGCTAGTCCAAAACGCAGCCGCGCGGGTGATTATGGGAGCCGCCAGATGCTCCCATATAACACCGATCCTGCGCGAGCTGCATTGGCTTCCTGTGGCCTTTCGGGGGCGCTTCAAGGTTCTGACGACCATCTTTAAAGCGCTCCATGGCTCGGGGCCTAGTTATATGCGAGACCGCCTTCCGCCCCATACATCCCTTAGACCGATACGCTCCCACAGAGAGAGCCTTCTCAGGGTGCCATCGGCCGGACAATGCCGACTGGCGACACCCAGGGGAAGAGCCTTCTCTGTGGCGGGCCCTGCCCTTTGGAACGACCTACCCTCTGAATTACGCACCATCACCGACCTCCGCCTCTTCCGCCAATGTTTAAAGACATATTTTTTCCATCAAGCCGGCCTAGCCTAACCTCCCATGGGGACTTTTAGACAGTTTTAAAATTGGGTATTTTAACAATTTGGTTTTTAGCATAGGATTTGGATAATTTAATATATATTTTAAATTATGTATTTATTTTCCTATTTTTATATATTTTTAAATTTCCTGTGCGCCGCCCTGGGTCCTCTGTGGAGAAGGGCGGGATATAAATATAAATAAATGAAAATGAAATGAAATCAGAGGCTGCCACAAAGAAGAGGGAGTCAAGCTATTCTCCAAGGCACCTGAGGGCAGAACAAGAAGCAATGGGTGGAAACTCATCAAGGAGAGAAGCAACTTAGAACTGAGAAGGAATTTCCTGACAGTAAGAACCAGTGGAACTCCTTGCCTCCAGAAGTTGTGAATGCCCCAACACTGGAAGTCTTTAAGAAGATGTGGGATAGCCATTTGTCTGAAATGGTATAAGGTTCCTGCCTAGGCAGGGAGTTGGACTAGATGACCTCCAAGGTCCCTTCCAACTCTGCTATTGTATTGTATTGTAAAAGTGTCTCCTTGCACACCTGTGCTAGTCGTTCCTGACTCTAGGGGGCGGTGCTCATCTCCCTTTCAAAGCCAAAGAGCCAGCGCTGTCCGAAGACGTCTCCGTGGCCATGTGGCCGCCATGACTCATCGCCCAAGGCGCATGCAACGGTGGTCCCTATTTTTCTACTTGCATTTTTTACCTGCTTTCGAATTGCTCGGTTGGCAGAAGCTGGGACAAGGGACGGGAGCTCACTCCGTTACGCGGTGCTAGGGATTCGAACCGCCAAACGGCCGACCTTTCTGATCGACAAGCTCAGCGTCTGAACCCCTGAGCCACTGCGTCCCTATACCAGAACTGCATGCAAATTTCTGGACAGTTTAAAAAGCGCGCAGGCAGAGTTCCAAGAATGGCACTTAGCCAGTCTTCTCCAAGCCTAACTCTAGGCAATCCTCAACTTACTACTGCAACGTGGACCAGCATTTGGGTTGCTAAGCAAAGCAGCCATTAAGTGAGTCGTGCCTGACTGCACAACCTTTGTAAAAAAAAAAAATCACAGCGATTAAAGGAATCATTTGTTATTTATTTATTTATTTATTTATTTATTTAAATTTATATCCCGCCCTTCTCCACGAAGGACCCAGGGCGGCGCACAGGAAAATTTAAAAACATACAAAATACAATAAATATAATTTAAAAAACTATTAAATAACCTATCCTGCGCTAAAACCAAATTTTAAAAACCCAATTTAAAATTACCTAAAAGTCCCCATGGGAGGTTAGGCTAGGCCGGCTTGTTGAAACAAATATGTCTTAAGACATTGGCGGAAGAGGCGGAGGTCGGTGATGGTACGTAATTCAGGGGGTAGGTCATTCCAAAGGGTTGGGCCCGCCACAGAGAAGGCTCTTCCCCTGGGTGTCGCCAGTCGGCATTGTCCGGCCGACGGCACCCTGAGAAGGCCCTCTCTGTGGGAGCGTATCGGTCTAAGGGATGTATGGGGCAGGAGGCGGTCTCGCATATAACTAGGCCCCGAGCCATGGAGCGCTTTAAAGATAGTTGTCAGAACCTTGAAGCGCACTCGAAAAACCACAGGAAGCCAATGCAGCTCGCGCAGGATCGGTGTTATGTGGGAGCATCTAGTGGCTCCCATAATCACCCGCGCGGCTGCGTTTTGGACTAGCTGTAGCCTTCGAGTGCACCTCAAGGGAAGCCCCATGTAGAGAGCATTACAGTAGTCGAGTCGGGACGTCACGAGAGCTTGAGTGACTGTGCGAAGGGCAGCCCGGTCCAGTAAGGGGCGCAATTGGCGCATCAGGCGTACCTGATGAAACGCCCCCCTGGCCACGGCCGCCACATGGTCCTCCATGGACAGCCGGGAATCCAGGAGGACACCCAAATTGCGCGCCCTCTCCACGGGGGCCAGTGTTTCGCCCCCAATGGCCAGAGTAGGTGTAATCTGGCTGAACCGGGGTGCCGGAAACCACAGCCACTCAGTCTTGGCAGGGTTGAGCCTGAGTTTGTTACCACCCATCCAGATCCGTACGGCCTCCAAACACCGGGACAGCACTTCGGCGGCATCGTTGGGGTGGTTTGGGGTGGATATGTACAGCTGGGTGTCATCAGCGTACAGATGGTACTCCACCCCAAAACCACGGATGATCTCACCCAGCGGCTTCATATATGTGTTGAAAAGGAGGGGCGAGAGGACCGACCCCTGAGGAACCCCACATAAGAGAGGCCTCGAGGTCGACCTCTGCCCTCCCGTCAACACATATTGCGACCGACCAGAGAGGTAGGTTGAGAACCACCGCAAAACGGTGCCTCCCAACCCCAACCCCCCCAGTCGGTGCAATAGGATACCATGGTCGATGGTATCAAAAGCCGCCGAGAGGTCTAATAGGACTAGGATAGAGGAATAACCTCTATCCCGCGCCCTCCAGAGATCATCAACCAACGCGACCAATGCCGTCTCGGTGCTGTGACCGGGTCGGAAGCCGGACTGGCGCGGGTCTAGATAATCAACTTCCTCCAGGTGTCGCGGAAACTGTTGGGCTACCACACTCTCGACAACCTTCACCAAAAAGTGAAGGTTGGAGACCGGACGATAGTTCTCTAATAAAGCTGGGTCCAGGGACGGCTTCTTGAGGAGGGGCCTCACTACCGCCTCTTTCAAGGACCCCTCACTCAAAGATGCGTTGACAATGCCCTGGAGCCAGCCTCGTGTCGTCTCCCAGGATGCCAGTACAAGCCAGGAGGGACACGGGTCCAATAAACATGTGGTCGCCCTAAGTTTCCTTGACAACCTGTCCATATCCTCGGTGGTAACAAAGTCAAACTCCTCCCAAGAAGGAACCTCAAGACTAGTCTCGGACAGTCCCACAGGACCACTGTCGATGGAGGGTAGCTCATTCCGAATCCGAGTGATTTTCTCCTGCAGATAAATCCCAAATTCCTCTGCTCGCCCTTGCAGAGGGGCTTCCCGCGGCCTCTGATGAAGGAGGGAGCGGGTCACCCCAAACAGGGCGGCAGGGCGGTTATCTGCGGATGCAATAAGGGTGGCACAATACTCACGTTTGGCCACCCTTATCGCCACTAAGTAAGCCCTAATATGGGTTCTCACTAGTGTTCGGTCGGCTTCGGAGCGAGAGGATCTCCATCTGCTCTCTAGGCATCTCTTGTGGCGTTTCATCCCCCGAAGCTCCTCGGTAAACCAAGGAGCCTGGGTGATTCGCCGCCGCAAGAGAGGCCGCAAGGGCGCGACTCGGTCCAAGGCCCCCGCGGCCGCACTTAACCATGCGGCCACTAGGTCCTCAGTCGAGTCGCGGGGCAGGGTCACAGGAATTGGCCCAAGCTCCCTCTGGAACCTTTCCGGGTCCATTAGAAGCCTGGGGCGGAACCATATAGGAATATCCGGTTCCGCCTCCCCGCGGTGAGGTGTAGCGATTGGAAAGTCCAGCCGAAGGAGAGCGTGATCTGTCCATGACAAGGGAGTGATGGCTAGGTCCCCTATTCCCAGATCACAACTCCACTGTCCCGAGACAAAGATGAAATCCAGTGTGTTTCCTCCCTCGTGAGTGGGGCCTAAAACTACCTGGGTCAGGTCCATGGCCGTCATGGAGGCCATGAACTCCCGAGCTGCTCCAGAGGCTTCGCCTGCCGACGGCAAGTTAAAGTCCCCCATGACTACCAGTCTGGGGGTCTCAACTGCCGGCTCGGCTATCACCTCTAGGAGCTCGGGCAGGGCTGTTGTTGCATAGCGAGGAGCCAGGTATACAACTAACACGCCCAACTGCCTCCCTAGGCCCCATCTCACGCAGAGAGATTCACACCCGGTTGTCTGAGGGACTGTGGTCTCCTTCGGTTCAAGACCTTCCTTTACGATAATCGCCACCCCCCCACCCCTCCCTAGGGCCCTTGGCTGATGGAAGGCACGGTAACCTGGTGGTTACCGTGTTAAGTTAATAGCACAATTTGTTAAGTTAATAGCACAGTTGCAAAGCGAATCTGGCTATCCCCGTTGACTTGGCTTGTCAGAAGGTCGCAAAAGTGGGGCGCGAGACCCCGGGACCCTGCAACCGTCATAAATATGAGTCAGTGGCTAAGTGGCTGAATCTTGACTACGGGAATGCTACACTGGTGGTAAAGTGTGAAAAACAGTCACTTTCCCCCCACCCTCCTTAGTTCCAGGTTGCTTCTCTCCTTGATTAGTTTCCATCCATTGTTTCTTGTCCTCAGGTGCTTTGGAGAATAGGTTGATACCCACCCACCCCTCTTCTTTATGGCAGCCCCTGAGATATCGGAAGACACTGGTATAATATAGGATCAATAGTAGCAACTGTGAGAGGGATCTTGGAGTCCTAGTGGAGAACCATTTAAATAGGAGCCAGCCGTAGGCAGCAGCTGCCAAAAAAGCCAACACAGTTCTAGGCTGCATCAACAGAGGGAGAGAATCAAGATCACGTGAAGGGTTAATACCACTTTATAAGGCCTTGGGAAGGCCACACTTGGAATACGGCATCCAGTTTTGGTCACCACGATGTAGAAAAGACGTGGAGACTCTAGAAAGAGTGCAGAGAAGAGCAACCAAGAGGATTAGGGGACTGGAGGCTAAACCATATGAAGAACGGTTGCAGGAACTGGGTATGTCTAGTTTAATGAAAAGAAGGACCAGGGGAGACATGATAGCAGTCTTCCAATATCTCAGGGGTTACCACAAAGAAGAAGGAGTCAAACTATTCTCCAAGGCACCTGAAGGCAGGAGAAGAAGCAATGGGTGGAAACTAATCAAGGAGAGAAGCAACATAGAACGAAAGACAAATTTCCTCATAGTTAGAACAATTAATCAGTGGAGCAACTTGCCTCTCCAGAAGTTGTGAATGCCCCAACAAGGGAGGTTTTTTAAGAAGAGATTGGACCACCATTTGAGCTGGGGGTTGGACTAGAAGACCTTCAATATCCCTTTTCACTCTGTTATTTTTCTTAAAAACCTTCAGTCATGGAGCCCCCACAACGTCTGTAAGGAAGCTGTTCCAACAATTAGCAGCCTTCCAATATCTCAGGAGTTGCCACAAAGAAGAGGGAGTCAAACTATTCTCCAAAGCACCTGAGGGCAGAACAAGAAGCAATGGGTGGAAACTAATCAAGGAGAGAAGCAACTTAGAACTGAGGAGAAATTTCCTGACAGTGAGAACAATTAACCAGTGGAACAGAAGTTGTGAATGCCCCAACCGTGGAAGTTTTTCAGAAGAGACTGGACAGCCACTTGTTTGAAATGTTACAGGGTCTCCTGCTTGAACAGGGGGTTGGACTAGAAGACCTCCCAGGTCCCTTCCAATTCTGTTATTCTCTTATTCTGTTAAAAGAGTGACCCCAATCCTTCTTTTCTCCTGCACTGCTCTCAGTTTGGGTTGTGCTGCGTTTCCAAAATCTGACTGGGAATTCAAGAGTGTCAGCCTTCAAAGCTGGAAGAGTTTCAAATTCGAAGACAGGGGCATTGCCAAAAACGTGCCTGGCTGTGCTTTGGATATCGCTTCAAAATTTTGACTGAAGGGAGAGGTCATCATTCTGGCTTCACCCATCAGACACAGCTGTCATAAAAAAAACAAAAAAAACAACCCCAACTCAAGATTGTCAGTCACAACTGACAAATCGGGCCTGTGGTTTAAAAACCCACCCGACGTTGTAGTGGCACAGTCCTTGATTTTAAGGCAGCGTTTCTCAACCTTGGCCACTTGAAGATGTCCGGACTTCAACTCCCAGAATTCCCCAGCCAGCATTCGCTGGCTGGGGAATTCTGGGAGTTGAAGTCCGGACATCTTCAAGTGGCCACGGTTAAGAAACACTATACAATAGCAGAGTTGGAAGGGACCTTGGAGGTCATCTAGTCCAACCCCTTGCCTAGGCAGGAAACCCTATACCATTTCAGACAAATCTTCTTAAGATCTTCCAACATCTTCTTAAAGACTTCCAGTGTTGGGGCATTCACAACTTCTGGAGGCAATTTCTGTTCCACTGGTTAATTGTTCTAACTGTCAGGAAATTTCTCCTTAGTTCTAAGTTGCTTCTCTCCTTGATTAGTTTCCACCCATTGTTTCTTGTTCTGCCCTCAGGTGCCTTGGAGAATAGCTTGACTCCCTCTTCTTTGTGGCAACCCCTGAGATATTGGGAGACTGCTATCATGTGTCTCCTGGTCCTTCTTTTTATTAAACTAGACATACCCAGTTCCTGCAAACCTTCTTCATATGTTTTAGCCTCCAGTCCCCTCATCATCTTGGTTGCTCTTCTCTGCACTCTTTCTAGAGTCTCCACGTCTTTTCTACATCGTGGCAACCAAAACTGGATGCCGTATTCCAAGTGTGGCCTTCCCAAGGCCTTATAAAGTGGTATTAACATTTCCCGTGATCTTGATTCTATCCCTCTGTTGATGCAGCCTAGAACTGTGTTGGCTTTTTTGGCAGCTGCTGCCCACGGCTGGCTCCTATTTCAATGGTTGTCCACTAGGACTCCAAGATCCCTCTCACAGTTACTGCTATTGAGCAAGGTACCACCTGTACTGTACCTGTGCATTTCATTTGCATTTCATTCATACCTGTGCATTTCATTCAAACCTGTGCATTTCATTCAAACCTGTGCATTTCATTCAAACCTGTGCATTTCATTCAAACCTGTGCATTTCATTTATACCTGTGCATTTCATTCATACCTGTGCATTTCATTCAAACCTGTGCATTTCATTCATACCTGTGCATTTCACTGTTTTAAGGGAAGTCAGAATTGAACTGTAGGAAGTTAGCACCCACCCCTCTCCTAGAAAAATGAAATATCCCGGGAAATCTCAAAAAAGGCAGAATATTATATTTCCCTGGATCGGAAACCACCCCCACCACCCCCACACACACAGTATTTGTCTCCAGAGAGTAAGTCATCTGTGTACCAAGGCGTTCCAGAGTTATGCTGGAACACACATACACTCTCTCTCTCACACACACACAGTCACTTTTATATGAATATATTTTTATTTTCATTTTGCATACTTGTCATCTGTGTATATTTTACGAAGCTGAAAGGCAAGCTGTAGAAAGTGGTCCCTCTGGTTTTTATTCCTTCTGATTGAAAAAAAATAAATGACTGAGGTTGTGCCAGTTTGTGCCAGATGGATGGATGGATGGACAGACAGACAAAGACAGACAGATGATAGAAAGATGATAGCTGATTGTTCTGATTCCTCCTTTCTCCGACTAACACAAGACTGGCTGCCTGCCACTAACTGTCTTGGCTGCTTGCCTGAATGTCTCTGAACAGATACGAAGCTTCCTAACTCGACTAAACACGAACCTGAAAATCAACATGAATAAAGACGAACCTAGAAATCCAACGTTGTTCTTTGCAAGGACTTCCTTAGCCGAGACATCCTTTTAAATCCTCTTGGGAGGGGCCAGTCATTAGGCAGCTGGGACTAATTCACATCCTTCCAGTTTGCTTCTGATGCAATTGAAGCCTCCTTTTTTCACCCCTTCTCAATCTAGCATCAGGGACAAACTGGCCTTGATCCTCCCCACTACTCCAAGACCCAGGTGCCTCCTGATGACCAGCCGGGCTCTCTGCTCTCTCAAGGTCGCCCTCCTCCTCCTCCAGAGCAGACTCATAGGACTCCTCACTAGAGGAGTCCATCAGCAGCTCATCCGAAGCAGGCTGGGCCACAACACTGATAGACTGTCTGTCTATCTATCTATCTATCTATCTATCTATCTATCTATCTATCTATCTATCTATCTATCTATCTATCTATCTAGATAGATAGATAGATAGATAGATAGATAGATAGATAGATAGATAGATAGATAGATAGATGAGAGATAGATAGATAGATGATAGATAGATAGATAGATAGATAGATAGATAGATAGATAGATAGATAGATAGATAGATAGATAGATAGATAGATAGATAAGAAATGGTGAAGGGTCTTCCCTGCTAGATGACCTACAAGGTCCCTTCCGACTCTGTTCATCTGACCACACCTATAATACTGCATCCAGTTTTGGTCACCACACTATAAAAAAGATATGGAGATTCTAGAAAGAGTGCAGAGAAGAGCAACCAAGATTATTAGGGGACTGGAGACTAAAACATATGAAGAACAGGTGCAGGAACTGGGCCTGGCTAGTCTAGTGAAGAGAAGGACCAGGGGAGACAGGATAGCATCTTCCAATATTTGAGGGGCTGCCACAGAGAGGAAGGGGGTCAAGCTATTTCCCAAAGCACTTGAAGGTCAGATAAGGAACAATGGATGGAAACTGATCAAGGAGAGAGATTCAACCTGGAAATAAGGGGGAGGAATTTCCTGACAGTGAGAACAATCCACCCATGGAACGGAAGTTGCCTTCGGAAGTTGAGGGAGCTTCATCCCTGGAGGCTTTCAAGAAGAGACTGGACTGCCGTCTGTCAGGATATGGTGTAGGCCCTACACTGTAAGGTCTCCTGCTTGGGCGGGGAGTTGGACTAGATGACCTGCAAGGTCCATCTACCAACTCTGTTAATATCTGATTTAACAGATCTGTTCGTCTGTTAAATCAGAATTGCCAAGAGTCCATTCACAAAAAGAGCAATGATCAGAAGCCTGAACTGTGGGCTAATATCATGAAGGGAAAAATCAGATTGAGCAGAAGGGTTTGTTAGGGGTGTTAAAAATATCAAGACATTGCAAGGATACAGGAAGTCTTCGACTTACAACAGATCATTTAGTGACTGTTAACAACTGCGGCGAGAAATGTGACTTACGACCGTTTTTCATAGTTACGACCTTTAAAGCATCCCCATCATCCCCCCCCCCATCAAAATTCAGATCCTTGGCAACTGGTTCTTCTTTATGACCGTTGCCATGTCCCAGGGTCATGTTTTTGCCACTTTCTGACAAGGCAGTCAAATGGGTAAAACCAGATTCACTTAACAACCAGGTTAATAATAATAATAATAATATTTAATATTTATAAAACCGCACCTTCTCCCCACAGGGACTCGGGGCGGTGCACAGGTAGAATAAAAACAATAAATACATACAAACAATTCTAAAAACAAATTAAACATAACCTGCGCTAAAATTTCCCCATTAAAACTAAACAGTCCTAATTTCCCAATAAAAACCCCAAAGACAGAGAGACTTATCCTAGGTTACTCCCTTATCGACTGCCAGGGGACTCACTTAACAGCTGCGGCGAGAAAGTTTGCAAATTGGAGCAAAGTTCATTTAACCAATGTCTCCCTTAGCAACAGAGCTTGTTGGGCTCCCTATTGGTTGTAAATCGAGGACCCCCTATAGCAGTGGTGGCAAACCTTTTTTGGCTTGCAGGCCAAAAGCGGGGGGGGGGGCGTTGGTGGGTCATGCATGGGTGTGCCACACCCATAATGCTTTGCGCATGACCCAGCGCGCATGGACGCACGGCCAGCGCTCCCCTCCCCCCCCCCCCAATTTTTGGCATGCTTTTTTCACCCTCCCAAGGTTCCTGAGGATGTCTAGTTTAATGAAAAGAAGGACCAGGGGAGACATGATAGCAGTCTTCCAATATCTCAGAGGCTGCCACAAAGAAGAGGGAGTCAAACTATTCTCCAAGGCACCTGAGGGCAGAACAAGAAGCAATGGGTGGAAATTAATCCAGGAGAGAAGCAACCTAGAACTGAGGAGGAATTTCCTGACAGTTAGAACAATTAATCAGTGGAACAGAAGTTGCCTCCAGAAGTTGTGAATGCCCCAACCCTGGAAGTCTTTAAGAAGATGTTGGATAGCCATTTGTCTGAAATGGTATAGGGCTTCCTGCCTGAGCAGGGGGCTGGAGTAGAAGACCTCCAAGGTCCCTTCCAACTCTGCTATTGTATTGTATTGTTTTGATTTATAGGAGCCTGGGGAGGGCGAAAACAGTCTCCCCTTGCCCCCCTGGGGGCCCTCCGGAGGTTCCCTGAAGCCTCCGGAGAACTAAAACCAGCCCTACGAGCAAACCGGAAGTACGTTCCCGAAGCCTCCGGTAGAAAGTTCTCACCCATCCCTCTCCCAGAAAAATGAAATATCCTAGGAAATATTGAAAAGGCAGAATTTTGCATTTCCCTGGATGTGGAAAGGAAGAAACATGTTTTAATTCCTGCAACCTCCTGCCCCCACCCCCTCTGTCAATGGGCCATTAAAGCCTGAGCCAGTCCCTTTACATAAGAATACTGCATACAGTTTTGGTTGCCACGATGTAGAAAAGACGTGGAGACTCTGGAAAGAGTGCAGAGAAGAGCAACAAAGAAGATTAGGGGACTGGAGGCTAAAACATATGAAGAACGGTTGCAGGAGCTGGGTATGTCTAGTTTGATGAAGAGAAGGACCAGGGGAGACATGATAGCAGTGTTCCGATATCTCAGAGGGTGCCACAAAGAAGAGGGAGTCAAACTATTCTCCAAGGCACCTGGGGGCAGGACAAGAAGCAATGGGTGGAAACTAATCCAGGAGAGAAGCAACTTAGAACTAAGGAGAAATTTCCTGACAGTCAGAACAATTAACCTCTGGAACAACTTGCCTCCAGAAGTTGTGAATGCCCCAACCCTGGAAGTCTTTAAAAAGATGTTAGATAGCCATTTGTCTGAAATGGTATAAGGTTCCTGCCCACGCAGGGGGTTGGACTAGAAGACCTACAAGGTCCCTTCCAACTCTGCTATTGTATTGTATTGTATTGTAAAGACTTCTCCCCTTCAGCTCCAGAGTCCTGGGATTCAAGGTATGACTAGCCTTACCAAACCTGGACTCAGCCCATGGGAGCCTGACAACCAATCAGAGTACAGTTCTTACACAGGAATAGGAAACAGAGAGGTGGGGCCGAACAGTTGATAAAAAGCCCTGCACGCCCCTTGCTCAGGCCTTCTCTTCTTCTCCACCAACACTGAAACATGTGATCACCTTTTCTGTTCAGGAGCTCAAGCCATGGGATCCTGTCCACCATTAAACCATCTTTCCAAGCAGCCTCCGTGTCTCCAGTGTCTTTTTTCCCCGCTTGGAGCCGAACCCAGAAGGACATTCCTTTCATCACTCCGGAGGGTGAAAAATGGTGTCAAAAGGCCGAAATCAGTTGGCCAGCGTGCGCATGCACTCTGGCCAGCTGACAGAGCAACACCTCGTGTGCCCTGACCAATGGCTCCGTGTGCCACCTGTGGCACGCGTGCCATAGGTTCGCCATCATGGCCCTACATAAACAGAGGGATAGAATCAAGATCACGTGAAGTGTTAATACCACTTTATAATGCCTTGGTAAGGCCTTGATTAGGGGACTGGAGACTAAAACATATGAAGAACGGTTGCAGGAACTGGGTATGTCTGGTTTAATAAAAAGAAGGACTAGGGGAGACATGATAGCAGTGTTCCGATATCTCAGGGGTTGCCCCAAAGAAGAGGGAGTCCAGCTATTCTCCAAGGCACCTAAGGGCAGAACAAGAAGCAATGGGTGGAAACTAATCAAGGAGAGAAGCCCCAACACTGGAAGTCTTTAAGGAGATGTTGGATAGCCATTTGTCTGAAATGGTATAGGGTTTCCTGCCTAGGCAGGGAGTTAGACTAGATGACCTCCAAAGTCCCTTCCAACTCTGCTATTGTATTATTGTAAGAAAAGAAGGGATTTGTCTAGCACAGAGTTTCTCAACCTTGAGGGCATGAAGGTGGGTAGACTTTAATTTAAAGGGCATGAAGGTGGGTAGACTTCAATTTCAATTCAAACTCAAAGCTAGTTGGGGAATAAATTCTGGGAGTTGAAGTCCACTCCCACTGCTTGAAAACACTCCCCCCCCATAAAAAAAGTGGTGCCAGGTGGCCGGAGACAAGCAAATATTGTCTTTATCTTCTCCAAAAGGAGGAAAGGGTGGGTGTGTGGGGGAATCCAGAGAAGTAGCTGACAAAGATCTTCAAGGATTCCTACCGAAGAGAAGGTGATTAGGAAAAATCAGCATGTGCAGAAATGAATAGGCTAACACTAACAATTAAGGAGCAGGAACAGATTGTTAGATGAGATGGGAAGCTTTTTTTTTTATCAACGCTTAGAGAATAAAAAAGGAAATTGGAAATAAAGGAAGACTACAACAATAATAGAGGATGCATTAAGACAGAGATAAGAATAACATGGCAATTGATAACAGGAGTATGATGAGAATAATTATCTTTAATGTTATTGTATTTTCATTAGAAGATATGTTATGAAGGAAATAAAGATTTACACATGGTACATAAATTTGTTCAATGTATATAATTTGTGGAAGGACGTTACACAGAAATATGTGTACACATTGCTTAAGGGGAGATGAAATGTTGGCATTTTATAAAGTGGAAAATAAAAAAGCTTTTAAAAAAGGGAGATTCCAGAGCAGAAATCCTAATAAGGACCCCCCCCCAAGGCAGCCCAAATTTCCAATAATTAATCTTGTTTTCTCGCCATTGAGATCTGGTTCACTTCTTCCGGACTCAGGGAAATGCTGTAAAAACTTTCAAAGTAAATTTAGCCTGCAGACGGAGCATTTGACAGAACAATTAGCAGGCTAATTAAGTGTGGAGCGGATGGCTTGACAATTAAGTGGGGGGGGGGGGAGAGAGTAATGGTAACGAAAAGTGTGCTTAAAGGCTGCTCATTCAAAGCAGAGAGGTAGCATGGAGAGCCACCCGCAAAGGACCGGTTCCTGAGTGCATTGCAAGGTGTGCGAGATGGGTTTAATTTAAAAAGCTACTGGTGGTATCGATCAATCATTCCATCCATCAATGGACCGACTTGCCTCCAGATGTTGTGAGTGCTTCTGGAGGTTTTGAAGAGATTGGAACAACTATTTGTCCAGAATGGTAAAGAATCTCCTGCTTGAGCAGGGATCACCCAACCTTTCGGACCTCAGGGACCACTAAATTCATAATTTTAAATCCCACGGACCACTAATATGATCTGCCTAACGACCGTCTGGGTGGGAGTGGCTAGATGTCACTGGATGTCACTCACGTTGAGGCCCTTTGCCAGTCTCTACTCGCCCCTCCCCTCCCAGCCCCTCCTCGCCTGCCTGCCTGCCCGGGCTCCTTAGGGGCCCCAACGGTTGTTGAAGCTAAGCAGCCCCCAGGAGCAAGAGTTGGCAAAACTGCTCAGTTCAAATTGGATCGGAACGAGAAGGAGGCTCAGCAGAAGCACCTCACTGAGGACTAGAAGCATAGGCTTTCCAAGCAGAGGGAAGACCTAAGGGAGTGCAAGGCCAGGTAACGGCGGCTGGAGGCTCAGTGGGCTGAGATGGTCAGCCAGTTCCAGGCCAGGATGCTGTCCCACTGGAACGAGGCCCTCCGGCTCTTCGCCACCAACTGTGCTTCTCTCCAGCCTTCGCCCAAAGCCCCCCTACCAGGAGGATGAAGCAGACCCCAAGTCGGAATTTCTGCCCCCCTCCGACCCGCACAAAAAGACCCCAAAGGGGGAGACTCTCTACAGCAACACAAGCGCTCACTGCACGTATCCGTCCCAGGGGCCGTAGCTTGAGGACCCCGGATTTAGTACAATATAAAAAATGCAAATAATTTTTCTGTGGACCACCAAAATTTTCTCAAAGACCACCAGTTGGTGAGCGCTGAACCAGAAGACCTCCAAGGTCCCTTCCAATTCTGTTATTCTGTATTCTGAATGCTAGCCTAAGGCTGTTCCCAATGCAACGCCTTATATATAAACATTAAAAGAATTTAAAACACAGTAGGATCGTTGGTGTTCTCTGGGCTTCGTGGTTTTCTTGCAGACGGTTCATTACCCAACTAGATAATACCATCAGCGCTAGGAGGAGTGGGAATTTAAAATAAGCAAACCTAAAATAATAACCAACCTATATAGGGCAAACTTTATACAAAACTGGAGACTCGAGAAGACAGAATTTGTTTCCTAATGCTATTTCTTTCCCATCAAATGGCAAACATTTAAACTCGGAAAACTTAGTTATTTCTGGGACAGAGATGCTGATTTATTGCTTTTATTACTATAATTGATTGCGTGGCCTAAGACTTTGGGAAGAGAAGTGGGGCAGACACAGCACGGACGTGCATTTAATCTCACCCCTGTGAAAATCCCATGGAGAGTGACAGCGGGGATAATAAAGATTGAATAAAAACCGAGCACAAAATCTTGATCAGAAACAGGGAATTCCTTCCTACCCTTCAAGTGGTGGCTTACAGAGGAGCCAGCCCAGTGGATTAAAAAAAGATTTAAAAAAAAATCCTTTTATGGCTTCTTGCTTTCTCCAATAAAAGAACAGAATAACTAAAGATGCCTTGTGGTCTTTCTTTGGCACAGAGGTAAGAGATCGGAGAGCCATTTGTCCAGAATGATGTAGGGCTGCGATGGTGAATCTATGGCACATCTGCCAGAGGTGGCACGCGGAGCCCTCTCTGTGGGCACATGCACTATCGCCAGCTACTCTTCTGGTTTCCAGAACACACATGCATGCCGTCCAGCTGGTCTTCACGCATGCCTGTGTTGGGGGGGGGGGGTGTTGGGCTGTTTTTGTCCTGAAAAAGGCTAGAAAAATGCCCTGGTTTTTGACACAAAAAACACCCTGGAAAACCAGACCAAACAACTGCCAAAGCCAGCCAAAAAAAAAACCAGGCATACATGCACTGGCCAGCTGGTCTTTGGTGTTTCGGCACTCCGACGCGTAAACACACATGCACATTTGGGCACCCAGTGCCAAAAAGGTTCGCCATCACTGGTACAGAGTCTCCTGCTTGAGCAGGGGTTAGACTATAGAAGACCTCCAAGGTCCCTTCCAACTCTGTTATTCTGGATTCAGATATAACCGCCAGAAGAGTGACAGAGCCAGGTCTCCCCAAACCCTCCAGTCTAGCTCCTCCTTGATTAACTCATGGGGCAACGATAGAGAAAGTCAACAATTCTTTGGTAACAAGACCGTGGACTCTGCTACCCATGGACACAAAGGCAGATGACTCTTCCACGCTCCAGCAGGAGCCCGTGACATTTCGTGGGGGTCAGCACTGGCCAGATGCTTGGGCCAGTGGGAACCAGAAGGAACCTACAGCTATTATTAAGTGCTGGACATCATATATATTCTAAGTCCAGAAAACAGATGGAAGGAGACCTTAGAGGTCTTCTAGTCTAACCCCCTGCACTATCGCCGCCCTGGGTCCTTACACGGAGACGGGCGGGGTATAAATGTGAAAAAAATAAAAATAAAAAATAAATTTCAGACAAATGGTTAGCCAATCTCTTCTTTAAAACTTCCAGTGCTGGAGGCATTTACAACTTCTGGTGGGAGGTTGTTCCACTGATTCATTGTTCTCACTGTCAGGAAATGTCTCCTTTTGTTCTAAGCTGCTTCTCTCCTCGATTAGTTTCCACCCATTGCTTCTGGTCCTGCCCTCAGGTGCCTTGGAGAATAGCTTGTCTCCCTCTTCTTTGTGGCTACCCCTCAAATATTGGAAAACTGCTTTCATGTCACCTCTAGTCCTTTTTATTAAACACGGCAGCTCAGTGGCTAAGACGCCGAGCTGGTCGATCAGAAAGGTCGGCAGTTTGAATCCCTAGCGCCGCATAATGGAGTGAGCTCCTGTTACTTGGCCCAGCTTCTGCCAACCTAGCAATTCAAAAGCACGTAAAAATGCAAGTAGGAAAATAGGGACCTCCTTTGGTGGGAAGGGAACAGCGTTCTGTGCGCCTTCGGCATTTAGTCCTGCCGGCCACATGACCATGGAGACATCTTCGGACAGCGCTGGCTCTTCGGCTTTGAAAGGGAGATGAGCACCACCCTCTAGAGCCGGGAATGACTAGCTCATATGTGTGAGGGGAACCTTTACTTTTACCTTTTATGCTCCCTCTGTATATACTTACATATATAATATATACTTGTGTCACAACACCCTGTTAAGAGGCCCCAATTAAGAGAGGAAGCATACTGCTTTCCTTTTCTGCCTTTCGGCTCATCACCAGAGGCCATCTAGACAGAAAGCCATGAGTTCCGTTGTGTAATTTTTTTATATGTGTGTTAGGTTTTTTGAGCTGATCTATTTATTGATCAGCTCAAAAAACCTAGCATACATATATAATGTATATATTTTGAGTGTGTGGGTGTCTACACAATGTACTGTATATAGTCTACAGTTTTTATCCTGGCTTTATTATTTTATAAGCAATTCAAGATGGCCAACGTACATAATACTTCTTCCTTTTCTTTTCTCCCATTATAATCCCATGAGAATTGACAGAGGGGGACTGACTCAAAGCTGCCTTTGATGCTAAGGGTAGAACTAGAATTCATCATCTCCTGGTGATTGGTTCAAATCTCCCCAGTTCTTTTTGTGCCTAAGGCAGGACTAGAAATCACAGTTTCCTGATGATTGACCCAAAGTCACCCGGTTGCCTTTCATGCCTAAACCGGAGCTAGAACCCACTGTCTCCAGGATTCTAGGCCAGTGTCTTAATCACTACACCAAATTGGCTTTACACACACACATACCGGTAGTCCTTAACCTACGACCACAACTGAGTCCAAAATTTCTGTGGTTAAGTGAGACATTTGTTACGTGAGTTTTAACATTTTACGACATTTCTTGCCTCAGTTGTTAAGTGAATCACTGTGGTTAATGAGACAGTAACTCTCTACAAACATTTAAACCACTACCTGTTCACAAATATAAAGAATATTCTCATTCATATTCAAGAAAGAAAGAAAGAAAGAAAGAAAGAAAGAAAGAAAGAAAGAAAGAAAGAAAGAAAGAAAGAAAGAAAGAAAGAAAGAAAGAAAGAAAGAAGATAGATAGATAGATAGATAGATAGATAGATAGATGATAGATAGATAGATAGATAGATAGATAGATAGATAGATAGATAGATAGATAGATAGATAGATAGATAGATAGATAGATAGATAGATATAATACAATAGAATAGCAGTGTTGGAAGGGACCTTGTAGGTCTTCTAGTCCAACCCCCTGCGTGGGCAGGAACCTTATACCATTTCAGACAAATGGCTATCTAACATCTTCTTAAAGACTTGCAGTGTTGGGGCATTCACAACTTCTGGAGGCAAGCTGTTCCAGAGGTTAATTGTTCTAACTGTCAGGAAATTTCTCCTTAGTTCTAAGTTGCTTCTCTCCTTGATTAGTTTCCACCCATTGCTTCTTCTCCTGCCCCCAGGTGCCTTGGAGAATAGTTTGACTCCCTCTTCTTTGTGGCACCCTCTGAGATATCGGAAGATGGATATCCTGTCTCCCGATCCTTCTCTTCATCAAACTAGACATACCCAGTTCCTGCAACCGTTCTTCATATGTTTTAGCCTCCAGTCCCCTAATCATCTTGGTTGCTCTTCTCTGCACTCTTTCCAGAGTCTCCACGTCTTTTCTACATCGTGGCGACCAAAACTGTATGTAGTATTCCAAGTGTGGCCTTACCAAGGCACTATACAGTGGCATTAACACTTCACGAGATAGATAGATAGATAGATAGATAGATAGATAGATAGATAGATAGATAGATAGATAGATAGATAGATAGATAGATAGATAGATAGATAGATAGATAGGAAGGATAGAATTCTTTACTGGCCAAGTGTGATTGGACACACAAGGAATTTGTCTTTGGTGCAGATGCTCTCAGTGTACATAGTGTCACAAATCATCAGATACAACACTTAATGATAGCCATAGGGTACAAATAAGCAATTGAAACATACTAGGAAACAATATCAATATAAATCGTAAGGATACACGCCACAAAGTTACAGCCCTGCAGTCATAAGTGGGAGGAGATGGGTGATGGGAACAATGAGAAGACTAACAGTCAGTGAGTGAATAGTTTGATAGTGTTGAGGGAATAATTTGTTTAGCAGAATGATGGCGTTCAGGGGGAAAAACTATTCTGCTAGGGTGCAGTGTGTGTGTGTGTGTATAAAAAGCATATACTTTGTGTGTTTGTGTGTGTGTGTGTGTATGCTTGTAATTTCTAGGTGGTTTGCATATATATATATCTATATCTATCTATATCTATAATTGTTTCACAACACCCTGTTAGAGCCCCAATTAAGGGAGGAGACATACTGCTTTCCTTTTCTGCCTTTCGGCTCATCACCAGAGACCATCTAGACAGAAAGCCATGAGTTCAGTTGTGTTAATTTTTTTAATATGTGTGTTAGTTTTTATGAGCAGATCAATAAATAAATCAGAGAGACTAGGATAGATCTATTTCGAGCTTTTTAGCTCTCATCAGCTAGTCATCCCAGTAAGTAGTCGAATCCCAGTAAGAGTATGACTAGCTGATGAGAGCTAAAAAGCTCGAAATAGATCCTAGTCTCTCTGATTTATTTATTGATCAGCTCATAATACTAACAAACACACACACACACATATATATATGTGTGTGTGTATATGTTTATATATGTATATACATGCTTGTAGTTTATAGATGGTTTGCATATATATAGACATACATACACACATACATATATACATACGTATACATGCTTGTAATTTATAGGTGATTTGCATATGTATATATGTATAAATGTATGTGTGTGTATATGCGTGTGTATGTATGTATATGCTTGTAGTTTATAGATGATTTACATATATACACACATACATACACATACAAACTACACAAACATGCAACCGTATCCTGCACCTTCATGCAACCCCACGGGGGGAGCGGCGGGGGGGGGGGCTCTTCCCCCCCCCCCATCCTTGCAGGAAAACCCGACCCAGGCGCAGGCCGAAAAGAGGCAGGGATGCGTTTGCCCGCCTTCCCCCATAATTGCACCCCAGCACGAAGCGTGCCTGGGAAGCAGGGGAGTTACCCAAGAGCCTGCAGCTTTGCAAAATGTTTTGCACAAGGTTTTGCAAAATATTTGCAAGCGGGGGGGTGACCCCCACGCACCCCCTCCCCTCCTGCTGCCAAGCCTCCTGATTGAGGAGGGGGGCATTAGCAAAGACGTGGTGGGGGGGGGGGTGCAGAGCCCCAAAGCTTTCCCCTCTCCCTCCTTTTATCAGAGCCCCCCCAGGATGAGCCTCCCCCATGGAGCAGAGGGGGCTGCCCCCCCCCCACCGTGAAGGAGTCACGTGGAGGGCGCGCTCCGAGGGAGGCGAGGGGAGACGCCCCCCGCCACGAGGGAGGGGGGGGGGAGGGCGCGGTTGCTAGGCGACGGCTCTTCCCATGCCACCCCCGCCCCTCCGCCCGTCTCCCCGCGCCTTTCTCACTCACCCGGGCCGGCCAGTGCGGGTAGCCCTTCATCTTGGCGAACACTAAATCTCCGGCTTTGAAGCCGTGCGGCATCGCGGCGACGGGCGAGCAGGCCCCGGCCAGGCCTCAGGCTTCGCCAGGCAACCGGGAGGGGCGTGGCCGCCGGCCTGGAGGGGAAGGAAGGCGGGACACGCGCTTGGCGGCGCCTCATTGGCCCGCCCCGGTGTCGTTTCGGCGCCGACGCCGCCCGGCCCGACCGGTTGATTGGCCGGCGGGGTGGCGGCACGCGCGCCTCGCGCTCCCTGGCTGCCGACCAATCGGAGCTCGCGGAGGGAAGGAAAAAGGAGTGGGGGGGGGAGCAGCTGTGGGGAACGAAGACGGGATTGGCTGAAAGAGGCGGGGGAGACCAAGAGGGCGGGAAAAGGGCGGGGCTTAAGGAGGCACGGAGTGGGCGGGGCGTCTTTATTTTATTTTCTTTCTTTATTCATTCATTCATTTATTTATTTAGTTTGTCAAACATGTGCGAGATAACAGGTATAAGTATAATAAGTTATATAATAGAGTATAATTTGTTATAATTTTGCACCAGTGAAGTTAAAATCAATTTCATTGTAATTTTAGTACAATGACAATAAAGATTATTATTATTATTATTTTATTTATTATTATTTATTTATTAAATTTATACCCCGCCCTTCTCCAAATGGACCCATAATAAGTATAATGTAGAATAATATATATGTATGATAAGTTATAATAAGTCTTGGGAGGAACTCTGTACATGCTTGGAAGCCCTCCTTTTGCAATGAGCTTTTTCAACTGGCAATAAACTCTATAGGTTGTCCCCTATAGTGGCACTGAAAAAAGTGACTTGGGACAATTTTTTTTCACACTTAATGGTCGCAGCATCCCCTTGGATCACATGATCAAAATGCGCCCTGACTCCTATTTATGACGGTTGCAGTGTCCGGGGGTCGTGTGATTCCCTTTTGTGACCTTCACCAAAGTCGTAAAATGGGGCAAAGCTCACTTAACAAATGTCTCACTTAGCAACATACATTCTGGGCCCCATTCTTCAGGGTTAACAGACTAACAGGAGTTGGAAGGGACCTTGCAGGTCATCTAGTCCAACCCCCTGCCCAAGCAGGAGATCTTGCATCATTCTAGTCGCACGTCGAGGACTGCCTCTATCTGAGTGGCTGCTAAGGGTTCACCCCAATCTCATGGCACACAAATGGGCACAATCAGTTGTAAGGATGGGGTGTATTATCCCACGTAGGCAGGAGGGCAGGCATCTTTCCCCCCTTCTGTGCACAACACCCCTGCAAGGGAGGCCAGTATGAGAAGCCTTTGCCTTCCACAACCTGGTAACTTCAGGAAGTGTGGATCAGACAGAACAGTCAAGAAGCAGATGTAGAAATAATAAAAATAAAAATTTAATTTGTAGACCGCTCCCTCTCCCCGAAGGGACTCGGGGTGGTGCACAGGGGAATTTAAAAACGTACAAACATAGATACATCATAAATATATAAAATCAGATTGAACACTATGTCCCTGCGCTAAAAAACCTAAAATCCTAAAATCTAAACCCCTTAAAAACCCAATTAAAACAATTTATATATTCAGACTAAAAAGGCTGGAAGGTAGATTAGGCCAGGCCGGCCTGCTGGAAGAGATGAGTCTTAAGCTTTTGTGCGGAAGGCGCGGAGGTCCGTGGTTGTTCTGAGCTCGGGGGGGTAGGTCGTTCCATAGAGCTGGGCCTGCCACAGAGAAGGCCCTTCCCCTGGGCGTTGCCCGCTGGCATTGCCTAGTGGACGGCACCCGGAGAAGTCCCTCTCTGTGGGAGCGAATCGGTCGAAGGGATGTATGGGGCAGGATGCGATCTCGCAGATAGCTAGGGCCCGTGCCATGGAGCGCTTTAAAGATGGTGATCAGCACCTTGAAGCGCACCCGGAAGACCACAGGCAGCCAGTGCAGCTCGCGCAGGAGCGGTGTTACGTGGGAATGCCTAGGGGCTCCCAGAATTGCCTGCGCGGCCGCATTCTGGACTAGCTGTAGTCTTCGGGTGCACCTCAAGGGAAGCCCCGTGTAGAGAGCGTTACAGTAGTCTAGGCGGGATGTCACGAGGGCATGAGTGACCGTGCGAAGGGCATCCCGGTCCAGTAGGGGATGCAACTGGCGTACCAGGCGAACCTGGTAGAACACCCCACTGGCCACGGCCGTCACTTGATCTTCCATAGACAGCCGGGTATCCAGGAGGACGCCCAAATTGCGTGCCCCATCCACAGGGGCTAGATGTTCCCCCCCTATGGCCAGTGATGGAGAAATCTGGTTGTACCGGGACGCCGGAAACCACAGCCACTCGGTCTTGGATGGGTTGAGAGAAAGAAAGAGAGAAAGATCCTAGAGAGGAATACAGGAGGCAAGTGAAAGAGACACAAAGCATAGCAATTAAAGTATCGAAGTGGGCAAGAGATAATAATGGATAGATGATTTCTCATTTTTGATGTTTTGCTTTGCTTTGCTTTTTGTATCTCTTTTTTTGTAGGTAGGTGACATGATTAGAAGTTAGGATAAAAAGGACTTCCTGTTCAGGCTTCTGGCGGCGACGGATGAACCTTGGGGTTCGTCCGCCGTTTTGCTCTTTTTCCTGCCCCTAACGGGGCGGGGTGCCCCCCTTTTCTTTTTGGGGGGGACCTTCCGTAGGGCTGGCTTGCCTGGACTGGTTCTCCTGGCGGCAGCTGGAGGAACGGTCCTTGTCTTCGGTCCAGGTGGAAGAAGACATGCTGCGGGGGGCTTGGTTCCCTTCGCCAACGGAGGACAGCAGTAAATAATGGATTCGGAGAGAACGGAGCGCTCAGGTCAGATGGCTTTGCCGGGGCTTGAGATGCAGGGCGGAGAGTAAGTGACTTTAAAACTTTTTCTTGCTGGTGGCTTGGACTGGAAGAGACGTGGAGGGGGGTGTTTGTCAACCCCCCCCTCAGATTTATAACAGCGGCGTTTAGAAATGGCTCCTCGTTGCAAGGAAGCGGATATTTCTCATCCGGACTTTTGCGGAACGAGTGAAAGTGATTTGCGGCTTGTTTCTATACAATGTATCTAAGTCCGGCTTTATTGAAACAATTTCTTTTTTTACTCTCTCCTGCTGGCTGCCTGGCTGGGCGGTGGAAGATGGCTCCTCTTTGTTCCTGAATGACTATTTTTTTATGGAAAATCACCAACATTTCTTTGTAATTTGGACTGTCTCTCTTTACTAATGGAAATTTTTTTTTTGGAATAACTGGTTCCTTCCCTGGAATACCTTCTCTTTTTTTAACAATTGACTGTGGAACTGTTTCTTCTCTGGGCTCTACAGCTTGTTACAACTCTGAGCTGAACTTTTTTTCTCCTGACTGGCTCCAGCAGCCGCACCCAAAAAACGCCATTTTAGTGGCACTGATTATAATAGTTTATCATGGCTTCAAAACAACCAGAGCATTCGGGACTGGAACAAAGAATGACGGCGATGGAGGAAGCATTAAACTCCTTGGTGCTGGAAATTAAAGCGATGAGGAGAGACCAGTGTAGCTCTAAGCTTGAACTTTTGGAAACACAAAAAAAATTGATGGAGAACACGCAGAAGACCGAGGAGCTGGAAGTGGGGTTGGCTGGGGCGAAGGGAGAACTTAAAAATGTCAACACTGAAATTGCAGATTTGTCTGGTCATATGTCTAGGATGGATTTTGAAAGAATGTCATATTTTTTAAGATTTCAGAATATTTTGGAGGAAACTGGTGAATGCCTTCCTGATCTCATGAGTACAATTTTAGCAGATTATTTACATAAACCTAAAGAGGAGATCAGGGGGGACATTGACCTAGTCTATAGAATTAATTCAACATATGCCAGGTTAAATGAAGTACCCAGAGAGATACATATTAAATTTGTTAGAAGGTCGACCAGGGAGGGAATTTTGAAGGCGCAAAGAGACAGGCCTTTAATTTACCAACAAAAGGAAGTCGCCATCTTGAAACAGATCCCAAAAAAGATTAGAGAGGTGAGGAGGAAGTATTCCTTCTTATCTAAAAAATTATTTAACCACGGGATTTGGTTTAAGTGGGCGATGCCAGAAGGGATGTTGGTGTTCTGGGATGAAGGAAGAGTAAGGATTAAAACAGTTGTTGAGGCGGAAGCCTTTCTTAAAAAACATTCCTCTATCCTGGGGGAAGATCCAGGGGGGACGGAGAGGGCCACGGCCCCGCCCGCTGGGGGCCAGGAAGGAGAACAAGAAGATACAATTGCCAAGAGACTTAGGTCTAAAAAATGACTTTGCTTTTTATTAATACAGTATAACTTTTTATCTGGATGTTTGTACACGATTGCCAGCATAGAATTTAGAATTTATGATGTATGCATTTGTTTTCACCTTGCAGTATTATTGGAAAATGTATTATCAATGTCTTATTATGAAGCCCCGGAGGCCACGACCTCGACGTGAAAGTTCTCAAAATATTTTTGTATTTTACCCTACCCCTACCCTACCTTAAAAAATTTGTAAAAACCAATAAAACTTTTTCAATATAAAAAAAAGAAGTTAGGATAAAAAGAAAAAAAAATTTAACAAACGGTGACATAATTAAAAGTTAGAATAAGAGGAATAAGAAAAAAGGGGAATATTAGTGTACGCTCTTTTATATAACAAAATAAGAGCAATAATAAGAGAAAACAGAACAATTGAATAATGAGACTGCAACTTCATATAAATATGTATTACTATTAGAAATATATGTTGGTTGAATGTAACAATTATGACTAACGCTAATAGTTATATTATTATTATTATTATTATTATTATTATTATTATTATTATTATTATTTTATTTTATTTTATTTTATTTTATTTTTTTTAATTTTTTTAATTTTTATTAAATTTATAGACTGCCCCCTCTCCCCCATGGGGACTCGGGGCGGTGCACAAGAAATTAAAAATCCAATAAATACAACAATATGCAAAATACAAAATATTAAAACCGAATTAAATTACCCCTGTGCTAAAATCAATATTAAAACCCCTAAAACCCTAACAATTACCCCTTAAAATTCAGATGAAACAATTTCTTTCTGTGGCTAGATATATAAAAAATTAGGCCAGGCCGGCCTGATGGAAGGAGTCTTTAGCTTCTGGCGGAAGGAGATGTATGACACCCTGGTGCCACTCTGTTCACGAATTGATATGTTTTTTAAAAACTTAAAAAGGAAGTATGGATCCACTATTTTTATTTATTTTTTTATTTTATTGAATTTATACCCCGCCCTTCTCCAAACGGACCCAGGGTGGCGCACAGGCATATTAAGAAACATACAAACATATAAAACTTTTTTTTTTTTTTAAACTTATTCAACTAAAAAACCTGTGCTAAAACCGAATTAAAATCCCCATTTTAAAACTATCTATGAGTCAGAATTGGAGGCTACGCTAGGCCGGCTAGTTGGAATAGGTGTGTCTTCAGACACTTGCGGAAGAGGCGGAGGTCGGAGATGGTACGGAGTTCAGGGGGTAGGTCGTTCCAAAGGGCTGGTCCCGCCACAGAGAAGGCTCTTGCCCTGGGTGTCGCCAGTCGGCATTGACCGGCCGACGGCACCCTGAGGAGGCCCTCTCTGTGGGAGCGTATCGGTCTGAGGGATGCGTATCGGTCTGAGGGTGCTTAGGTTGAATCCAGCAGGGGAATCCAGCAGGGGATTATGAGAGGTGTAGTCCAGCCTCCCTGTGATCCTGGCCCGTGGGCAGTGGTAAAATTCATTTTTTTTACTACCGGTGCTGTGGACGTGGCTTGGTGGGCGTGGTGTGGGTGGTTTGGTGGCCCACACCACTCCAGGGGAAGGATACTGCAAAATCTCCCTTCCCACCCCACTCTAGGACCAGCCAGAGGTGGCATCTGCTGGTTCTCCAAACTACTCAAAATTCCCACTACCGGTTCTCCAGAACCTGTCAGAACCTGCTGGATTTCACCCCTGCCCGTGGGTGATCTGGGCCTGATCAACATCTGGAGCAAGAGCCGGCTTGCTGCTCACGAATCCCGAGGGTGCAAAGTTGATCATGGCTTCTCCTGGTGGCCTCCACACCCACAGCAAATTTGCTCCGGGCTGTCAAAAGGATATTTTCCTTTGTTTTCCCAGGAGGTGACAAAAGGAGACAGAGAACAAAGCCCAGCAAAGCCCGGGAAATAATTGACTCATTGCCCAACCGGTTTCCCAGCTTCCTCTTCCCTCCGGATGAAAACGGCCTAATTAAATAAACTGCAGCTTGCGGGCTGAGCCCGTCTCCCTGGCATGCGTATGGCAACAACAGCCAAGCTCGGGTCTCATGCCAAGTGGGCACCAAACAAGCCCCCTTGGGAGACTGGCACCTGCGCACATAGCCTCCTGCAGTCCCTCTTCCTGTTAGTGCATCTTTAAAACTAAGCTATGGTTTTCCCAGGCTCAACGGATGGCTGTGAAGGTTGGACCATAAGGAACCCTGAGCGCCAAAGAATGGAGGCCTTTGAACTCTGGTGCTGGAGAAGACTCCTGTGAGTCCCTTGGACTGCCAGGCGATCCAACCGGTCAGTCCTGGAGGAGATCCACCCTGATTGCTCTTTAGAAGGCCAGATCCTGAAGAGGAAACTCAAATCCTTTGGCCACCTGATGCAAAGGAAGGAGTCCCTGGAGAAGAGCCTCATGCTGGGAACGATGGAGGGCAAAAGAAGAAGAAGGGGACAGCAGAGAATGAGAATGGATGGATGGAGTCACGGAAGCAGCCGGCATGAGCTTCAATGGACTCCAGAGGATGAAAGAAGACAGGAAGGCCTGGAGGAGATCCACCCTGGCTGCTCTTCAGAAGGCCAGATCCCGAAGAGGAAACTCAAATCCTTTGTCCACCTGGTGAGAAGGAAGGACTCCCTGGAGAAGAGCCCTATGCTGGGAACGATGGGCAAAAGAAGATGTCAGAGAAGGAGGTGGCTGGATGGAGTCACCAAAGCAGCCGGTGGGAGCTTAAATGGACTCCAGAGGATGGTAGAGGACAGGAAGGCCTGGAGGAATGTTGTTTATGGGGTCGCGATCAAGGGTGGGTTCCTGCCAGCATTACTACCGGTTTGATGCCTGACAATTTTTGCGTGAGCATGGTCGCCTCATGGCTGCTGCTGTGCTGCAATATATGCGGGAAGGGTTTATTTTCGGGGGAGAGATTATTTTAGTGCATCTGCTCAAAAGCCCGATTGGGCTTATTATTCAGGGAGGTCTTATTTTCGGGGCAACAGGGTATGAGAAGAAATTATCCAGCTGTGATGCACAGATCGTTCTCGACTTAACGAACACAATGGGGCCCAGCATTTATGCTGCTAAGTAAAACACTTGTTAAGCGAGTTTTGTTCCATTTTACAACCTTTCATGCCACAGTTGTTAAATGAATCATTGCAGTTGTTGAGTGAATCTGAGTTGGCTTGTCAGGAGATTGCAAAAGGGGATTTCATGACCTTGGGGCACAGCACCGGTCATAACTATGAACCAGTTGCCAAGCATCTCAATTTTGATTACATGACCCAGTGGATGCTACAACGGTCATAAGTGTGAAAAATGTTCCTATGTCTATTTTGTCAATGTCGTCGTAACTTTGAACGGTCACTAAATGAAGTGTTGTAAATCGACTGTGTGTAGTGATTAAGATACTAGCCTGGAAAGTAGGATTCTAGTCCTGCTTGAGGCATGAAAGCCAGCTGGGTGACTTTGGACAAATCCCTCTTTCTCTGAGCCTGTCCTACTGCACAGGGTTGTCGTTATGGGAGAAAATAGGAGGAAGGAGGAATAGTATGTATATTGACCGTCTTGGATTACATTTCACCAAGTAAAAGTAAAACAAGAAAAGAAAAGGAGTGGATGAGGGGAATACGCCCCCTAAAATACTTTATTTAATGAGCTTTTGTGGGAACCCATAGAGAAGGACCTCCTATTGGCTAGAGCGCCGGTTGACCGTTGTGTGATCGGCTGCTCAATCGCCCCTTGGGCCACCAATTAACGCAGCTTCCGGCCCATCGCCCACCCCCACCCCCACCCCCACCCCTCCTCGGGGCTTCAGGGAAGAGGTGACTTCCGCCCACGCTCCGCGACGCATCCCTTCCGTCCCTTCGCCGCTCGGAATCAAGATGGCGTCGGGAGCGGCTTCGGCACGTGACCGGAAGCTGGGTTGGCTTCCGTTTCCTGTTTTGCTGCTTGTTATTTATCCGCCCAGCTGCTTCCCCGCTTACCGTTTCGAGGCCGGCTGCGCTTGTTTCGGGTGGGCTTCGGAGTCGCGGGCGGGGAGGCGGCCATGAAGAAGTTCTTCCAGGAAATCAAAGCGGATTTGAAGTTCAAGACGGCCGGGCCGGGCCAGAAACTCACCGAGTCGCCTAGGTAACCGCCCCCTCCCCATTCTAAACAGAGGGAAGGTCCCCCAACTTGGCACCCGCGAAGGAGTTGAGGAGCTTCTGCGACAACCCCCCCCCCCTCTTCTCCCAGCCCTGGGAATAGCAGTTCTTCCAAACACAGGTGGTGGGGACGGAGTAAAGAAAAGGGTTTGGGGAGGGGAAGGATTGTTACTGGAAAGAGTGGAAGACCCCATAACATTAACATAATATAACATAGCACAACACATAATCTAATCTAATATAACTAATATAACATAACTAATGTAATATAATATAGTATCTATCTATCTATCTATCTATCTATCTATCTATCTATCTATCTATCTATCTATCTATCTATCTAATAGACTTGGAAGGGACCTTGGAGGTCTGCTAGTCCAACCCCCTGCCTACACCATTTCAGACAAATGGCTATCCAACATCTTAAAGACTTCCAGTGTTGGGGCATTAACAACTTCTGGAGGCAACTTCTGTTCCACTGATTCATTGTTCTCACTGTCAGGAAATTCCTGCTCAGTTCTAAGTTGCTTCTCTCCTTGGTTAGTTTCCACCCATTGCTTGTTGTCCTGCCTTCAGGTGCTTTGGAGAATAGTTTGACTCCCTCTTCTTTGTGGCAGCCTCTGAGATACTGGGAGACTGCTATCATGTCTCCCCTGGTCCTTCTTTTCATTAAACTAGACCTACCCAGTTCCTGCAACCGTTCTTCATATGTTTTAGCCTCCAGTCCCCTCATCCTCTTTGTTGCTCTTCTCTGCACTCTTTCTAGAGTCTCCACATCTTTTCTACATCGTGGTGACCAAAACTGGATGCCGTATTCCAAGTGTGGCCTTACCAAGGCCTTATAAAGTGGAATTAACATGTCACGTGATCTTGATTCTATTCCTTTATTGTGGGATTGTAGGATAGTGTTGGCTTTTTTGGCAGCTGCTGCACACAGTGCTGGCTCATATTTGTTTCTCCACTAGGACTCTTAAGATCCCTCTCACAGTTGCTACTATTGAGCAAGGTACCACCTATACTGTACCTGTGCATTTCGTTTTTTTTTGCCTAAATGTAGAACCTTACTCTTTTCACCATCGAATTTCATTTTATTAGATAGTGCCCAATGTTCAAGTTTGTCAAGATCTTTCTGTATCTTAAGCCTATCTTCTGGAGTGTTGGCTATTCCTGCCTGCTTGGTGTCATCTGCAAATTGGATGAGTTCCCCATCTATCCCCTCATCCAGATCATTGATGAAGATGTTGAAGAGTCCTGGGCCTAAAACAGAGCCTTGGGGGACTCCACTGCATACTTCCCTCCATGTAGATGCAGTTCCATTGAGGACTACGCGTTGAGTGCGGTTGGTGGGTTCCGAGTCCATCTGGTGGTGATGCTATCTAATCCACATTTTTCTAATTTATTTAGTAGTATGTTATGGTCTACTTCAGGGGTCCCCAACCCCCGGGCCGCGGACCGGTGCCGGTCCGTGGCTGGATGGAAGCCGGGCCGCAGGCCTAGAGAGGAGGAGGAGAGAGGAGGGGCAGCCCCCTGAGCACAGCACGCGGGAGAACGCAGGCGCGGCTGTTCGCGCCGTTGGAGTGTGCCTCTTCCTCCACCCTCGTCCACGGAGGGACTCCTGGATGCCGCCGGACCGGCCACCGATTCCCTCCCCTGCTGGCATGCCGGCCACTCATTTTCTTCCAGGGACTGCGGAGGCTCCGCGGGCGGGGGAGGGAACTGGCGGGTTGCTCCGGCAGCGCACAGGAGTCCCTCCGTCGACGAGGGTGGAGGAAGAGCCCCCACCATCCCCCTGCGTTCTCTCGCCCGCTCTGCCCAATGGGCTGCCCCCCCTCCCTCCTCCTCCTCTCCAGCCTGGCTCCTCTAAGAGATAGAAAGGAAAGAAAGAGACAGAAAAAGATACAGAAAGAGGGAAAGAGAAAAAGAAAGAGAAAGAAATAGAGAGAAAGGGAAAGAGAGAAAGAAAGAAATAGCGAGAGAGAAAAAGAGAGACAGAGACAAAGAAAGAGAAAGAAAGAGAGAGAGAAAGAAAGAACTTATGACCACAGTTGAGGTCAAAAGTTTGGTTGCTAACCAAGATCATTGTTAAGTGAGTTTCACATTTTCAAAGTTGGCCACGCCCACCCAGTCACATGACTGCTGAGCCCTTCAGCCGGTCCGCAGAATTTTCTTTAAAATGAAACCGGTCCCTGGTGGAAAAAAGGTTGGGGACCCCTGGTCTACTTTATTAAATGGGTGATAAATGGGCCAGCAGGTGATGAATTCTAGTCTCAGTTTAGGCATGAAAATTAGTTGGGTGACTCGGCTAGTCACCAGGAGACTGAGAATTCTAGTACCACTGTAAGGAATGAAAGCCACCTGGGTGACTTTGGGCCAATCACCAGGAGCCTGTGAGTTCCACTTTCTGTCTTAGCCACCAAAGCCGGTTGGGTTACTCTTGGTCTGTTACTCTGTCTCACTTCCCACAGTTGTTATTGTTGGGGGGGGGGGGGGGGGAGGAGAGAAGGAAGAGTGTTATGTATGTTCTCCTTGCACTTCTTTTTTCTTTCTTTTTAGGGTTCTTAGTTTGCATTGATTTTTTATTGTTCTATACTTTAATCCAATCATTTAAAAACAGAGAGATATGGCCTGCAGCCATGTTCCCTTTTGGATCTTGGGCCTGCCACATTTTCTATTATTCTACTATGCCGTTTCTATTGTGGGAAAATGGGAAGGGGGATTATACGGTGTTAGATGTGATGTAGCCAAAACAAAATTCCTTTCTAGAAAGCCAAGGTCATCCTTTGTCTCGGCACCTCTGCACCTGACCGGAACTGGATGGGAGGAACTGCCAGCATGGCAATGGAAGATTGGACCATGGGATGGACTTGTGGGTGTGGGGGGCAGGATCTTGACTTTCAACTGGGTGGGGAAAACCGGGAGGCTTTCAGATTCAGGTTTTCCCAGATGTGCCAACATGACTCTCTTCATCAATTGGAACTTTGAGCAATACTTTGCCTCGGACTCTGATTTAATTTTGGATGATATTTGGAACCCTGACACTATCTTCCCTTCCTCTTTGGGACGCAGGACCCCCAAAGTGACGTCTCCTTATGAAGGGGAACACAACGTCTTAACCTCGGAGCTTTGTAAATCTTTAATCCAGCTGGGGTGCTGGGTTGCTAGGAATTTAAAACTAGACTGCACAGGGTGAGTCTCTCTGGCCCTTTATGATGCTGCCGGGAGAGGTGTGACACCAAGGAGGGTACACATTGCATTGGCTTGTTTGCTGAGCCTGGGTATGTCAGAATGAGCCACAGGCCCCAATGTGTTATTCAGATCATTTCTTTGCATTTGCTGCTAGAAAAGAGTCCTGTGATTTGCCTGCGACTACCCCCTCTATATGAATAGGTTTGTATCTTTGGGAAAGAATAATAGGCTGAGCTGGAAGGGACCTTGGAGGTCTTCTAGTCCAACCCCCTGCTCGAGCAGGAGACCCTACACCACTTCAGACAAATGGTTATCTAACATCATCTTAAAGACTTCCAGTGTTGGGGCATTCACAACTTCTGGAGCAACTTCTGTTCCACTGATTCATTGTTCTCACTGTCAGGAAATTTCCCCTCAGTTCTAAGTTGCTTCTCTCCTTGATTAGTTTCCACCCATTGCTTCTTGTTCTACCCTCAGGTGCCTTGGAGAATAGCTTGACTCCCTCTTCTTTGTGGCAGCCTCTGAGATATTGGAAGACTGCTATCATGTCTCCCCTGGTCCTTCTTTCTATTAAACTAGACATCCCCAGTTCCTGCAACCGTTCTTCCTATGTTTTAGCCTCCAGTCCCCTAATCCTCTTTGTTGCTCTTCTCTGCACTCTTTCCAGAGTCTCCACATCTTTTCTACATCGTGGTGACCAAAACTGGATGCCGTATTCCAAGTGTGGCCTTCCCAAGGCCTTATAAAGTGGTATTAACCCTTCAGGTGATCTTGATTCTCTCCCTCTGTTGATGCAGCCTAAAACTGTGTTGGCTTTTTTGGCAGCTGCTGCCCACGGCTGGCTCCTATTTAAATACTTGCTGATGTCATCCCTCCATCTTGTTTTTGGTTTCTTTCATGGACAATTTTTATCAAATGGAATCCATCCTATCTTAGGCTGCCTAGGGGCTGTTAACAGTCCTTACGTTGTATGCTGTTTTTTTTACTCCTGTTTTTTTTTCCTATTGGGGCAGCTGGGTCATGAAACATAGACTCCTAGGGCTGGAAGCGACCTCAGAGGTCTTCTAGTCCAACCCCCTTGCTCAAGGCAAGAGATCTTAAACTATCGTGGTCAAATCTATCCTCCAGGCAATCCTACCTCACTGGGAAGGGCTGAAATTTTGTGTGGAAAGTGCCACCTTAAGGCACTTATATTTCCTCTTTCTAGTTTTTAAAAAAAAGAAGCTTATTTTAGTTTAGTTTACTTTATTTTTTATTTTAGTTTATTATTATATTTTAGACTAGCTATACCCGGCCACGCGTTGCTGTGGCCCAGTTTGGTTAAATGGCCAACCAATCTATGTGTAGATCTACACCCGCACACATACACACAACCACTGTATAACCCCCAACCTACCTACCTACTGTATTTCTCCCTCTCTATCTATCCTTCTACCTACCTACCTACTGTATTTCTCCCTCTCTATTTCTCCCTCTACCTACCTACCTATTGTATTTCTCCCTCTCTCTATTCCTCTACCTACCTACCTACCTACTGTATTTCTCCCTATCTATCTATCCCCCTGCCTGCCTGCCTGCCTGCCTACCTGCTACTGTATTTCTCCCTCTCTATCCCTCTACTTACCTACCTACTGCATTTCTTCCTTTCTCCCTCTACCTACCTACCTACCTACCTACCGTATTTCTCCCTCTCTATCTATCCCTCTACCTACCTACCTACCGTATTTCTCCTTCTCTATTTCTCCCTCTACCTACCTACCTACTGTATTTGTTCCTTTCTCCTTCTATCTACCTACATACCTACATATTGTATTTCTCCCTCTCTCTCTATCCATCTACCTACCTACCTTATTTCTCGCTATCTATCTATCCCCCTACCTACATACCTACATACCTACCTGCTGCTGTATTTCTCCCTCTCTTTCTATCCCTCTACTTACCTACCTACTTTATTTCTTCCTTTCTCCCTCAACCTACCTACCTATTGTATTTCTCCCTCTCTATCCCCCTATCTACCTACCTACCTACCTACTGTATTTCTCCCTCTCTATCTATCCCTCTACCTACATACCTACCTACCTACCTACCGTATTTCTCCCTATCTATCTATTCCTCTATCGACCTACCTACTATAATACAATAATACAACAGCAGAGTTGGAAGGGACCTTGGAGGTCATCTAGTCCAACTCCCTGCCTAGGCAGGAAGCCCTATACCGTTTCAGACAAATGGCTATCCAACATCTTCTTAAAGACTTCCAGTGTTGGGGCATTCACAACTTCTGGAGGCAACTTCTGTTCCACTGATTCATTGTCCTAACTGTCAGGAAATTCCTCCTCAGTTCTAAGTTGCTTCTCCCCTTGATTAGTTTCCACCCATTGGTTCTTGTTCTGCCCTCAGGTGCCTTGGAGAATAGCTTGACTCCCTCTTCTTTGTGGCAGCCCCTGAGATATTGGAAAGCTGCTATCCTGTCTCCCCTAGCCCCTCTTTTATTAAACTGTATTTCTCCCCCCCCCCCTCTCTATGGGCCACCTGGGAGTTTGCTATCCTCTGTGCCTTTTTGGCCCTAAGAGGCCTCCATATGAGATCTCTTCCAACACTGACAGTTGAAAAGCAGCCTAATGGGCGGGGCTACACGGAGATGAAAACATGATCGGTGGGTACATTTTACATTTGTGTACCTTGCACATGACACACATGTGCTAGGCACAAAATTAGTAGGTATTCTATTATCAGAAGTCCTTGTGAACATTGTGTGAAAAATTGAGGTAAATCGGTCTAGTAGTTTTTGAGATTAGTGGATTCGTACAAACTATCATTTTTATTTATATAGATTAGATATACCGGAGTAAAAGACACACCAAAGTTTTGAAGAGGTAAATTTTTGCACTCTACAAACCTTCTGAAAACGGGCCCGTTTCTCCCCCTCCCCCCCAAAGGCATGAATAGCCTGTAGGGGGCTTCTCCTGGCTGGCCCTCCCCAAAATTGACCAAAAAACAGCCCTCTTTTTTGAGGGAAAAAGGTGCGTCTTATACTCTGAAAAATTTGGTAGTTAGTGTAATGAAATGCCTACTTTGTAGGTTGTCCCTGAAGCTTCTGACTTAGTTAATCCCCTTGTTTTCCAACAGGGAAAAATCCACCAAGGAGAAACCTAAACCGGACACTACCAAATGTCGCCAAGGGCCCACCAACGAAGCTCAGATGGCCGCAGCTGCCGCCTTGGCCCGTCTGGAGCAGAAGCCCAAGCCTCGCCCTCCCTCGTCCCAAGACGCCATCCGGAATCAGGGTAAAAATACCATGTTTCCCCGAAAATACGACCTGTCCTGAAACTTAAGGCCTTGCCACATTTTTTGGGTGGGCAAAAATATAACCCCCCCCAAAAAATAAGCTCCCTGGACAACCCCCCCCCCCTCTAGCCAGGCAGAGCACCCGCTCATTGACCTAGCGGTATCCTGAAGGCACCAAGCTGCAGGAGCTGGGAAGGCCCTCATGTTGCTTGGCGCCTTAGGGATACCACTAGGTTGGGGAATGGCGTTCTGCCTTGTTAGGAATGTAATCCAAATGTTGGGTTGGCAATATAAAAACCATGATTGCAATACTGTATCTGTAACTTTAACTACTGCAGTAAAATGTGATTGGCTGCTGTTTCCTCCATCAGCCATAAGAGGGAGCCAGAATCACTGTTAGATGCTGATTCTTAGATGATGACTGTTGTGTATGTTGGGTATTGATCAGCGTGGATAATTGTGAGTTGTGCAACTGTTAGCCAACTTTGAGTACGACAATGTGTATATGATTCAGGACTACTTCTCACTTGTTTATGAAGAAGTTTCTTATCACTTTATTTTTCTATGAAAGTAAACGTCTATTTGTTTTACAATTCAGTGTCTGTGACTGCTAGTGTGGGTGTTCAGCAACATCTCTCTTGCTACATTTCGCTACGTGCTTTTGGTCTCCTAACAGGGATTTCCCTAACATGCCTGGCCAGAGGGGGGAGTTGCTAGGCGGCTGCTCCCTTGCAAGCAGGCTCCCGAAGAGCCGGGCATAGCCTCAGGGGCGAAGCAGCTATGAGGTGACCACACTCACGAGCAGCCGCCTGGCAAACAGAGAATGGCTGGCAGAGCGCCATTCACTGACCTAGGGGGTATCCCTAAGGCGCCAAGCCGTGGGAGCTGGGGGGCGGGCAGAGCACCATGTGACTTGGCGCCTTAGGGATACCCCCTAGGTCAGTGAGTGGTGCTCTGCCCAGCTGGAGAGGGAGTTTGCTGGGCAGCTGCTCGTGAGCGTGGTCACATCATAGCTGCTTCACCCCTAAATAAATAAATAAATAAATATAAATAATTTAATTTATAACCCGCTCTCTCTCTCTCTCCCCGAAGGGACTCGAGGCGGGGCACAGGGAAATTAAAAATGCATATAAAACCACAGACAATACAATATTAAAAAAGAATTAAACTAAACCCTGTGCTAAAATCCCATGTTAAAACTAAAACAAACCCCTAAAAACCCCTAAAAACAGTTAAGTTATCCAAAGCCGGCCAAGCAAAAGAAATGTGTTTTTAATTTTTGACGGAAGGAGCGGAGGTCCGTAGTTGTTCTAATATCGGGGGGAAGGTCGTTCCAGAGGGTCGGGCCCGCCACAGGGGGGCTGTGCCCGGCTCTTTGGGAGCCCGCTAGCAAGGGAGCAGCTGCCTGGCAACCCCAAAACAATAAGCCCTCCCCTGATGATAAATAAGACCTTATCTTATTTTCAGGGAAACACAGTAGTTCAGAGGAGCTTTATAAGAAGGGGCTGCTGTGATTCACTTAACGACTGCATCACTCCCCAAATGGTGTAACATCAGGCCACAACAATTGCCTCGTTTAGCAATGGAAATTCTGCTCCCCATTGTGGTCGTAGTTCGAGGACTTCCTGTCCTTCCCTTCCTCCATTTTAAATCTTGTTACTCATTGGCTTATTTCCCTTTTTTAATTTTTTGGGTGCTTCAGTGAAAAAGGAGCTTATGGCTGAAGCGGCTGCGAGCGATAAGGGGCTACCTGTGGATCAGAAGGTACGAAAAGGGGAATGTATATTTAATTCTACATGTCTTGACGGCAGAGAGAATTGTATTTGCACAACCCTGGAAAAATGAGGTAGCCCCTTCAGATGGAAATATACCATATTTCCTGAAGTAGAAGGCACACTTTTCCCCTCCCAAAAAGTGGGTGGAAATGTCTGTGCGTCTTATACTCCGAATATTTTGGCGGTGGGGAGGGGGTTAGAACGGGCCACGGTAGTGGCGAAGGGGCTGCGGGAGTGGTGAACTTGCTGGGGCGAACGAGTGGCAGCAAATGAGCCATGCTGAAAAGGCAGCGGCAAATAGGCTGCAGCAAACCGGCCAAGCCGAACAGGTGGCGGAAGAAGCGAAGGGGCTGTGGTGAATGGACTGTGGTAGAAAACGGGCCGCAGAAAACAAGCCAGATGAATATCAGATGGATGCTGAGAGGCAGAGGCAGATTCCCCCACCCCCTCTTGTTTTCCTCCCCAAAAGCTAGGTGTGTCTGATCGTGTGGAGCACCTTATAGTTCGAAAAATACGGTAGTCCCAAAAATATTTAGATTGTGCAGAAATGGATAGGTCAACGCTAAAGATAAAGGCTAAAGAAGACGCAGAATCTTTACTTGGGATTTGTTTTATCAATGGCTAGATAATAAAGGTCGAAGTTAGAAGCTGGAGGAATACTATTACATATCACTGGTTAATGAGTGAAGTTACAACGGCACCGAAAAAAGTGCCTTATGACCGTTTTTCACACTTACGACCATCGCAACGTCCCCAGGGCCACATTGGAGAAAAGAGTCAAACATTTCTCACCCGTGGTCTCTTGATTTCTAATTCTCTTAGCTAGGAATCCTTTGTTCTTTTTTGCATAGCTGGCTGGGGAATTCTGGGAGTTGAAGTCCATCCATCTCCCAAGTTTCCCTGGTCAAGGAACCCTCATTCTGATTTAATTCCGTGTGTGTGTGTGTGTGTGTTAGAATTCCTTGCCTGATGTCGAAGAAGACTCTTCCACTCTCTCCGTCTCGGGTGTCTACTTCACTTGCCCATTGACCGGCGTCACCGTCCGAAAAGACAAAAAGGAGGCCCAGATCAGAAACGCCATCCTTGAGGTAAAGCTTTGCCCTCCTGAGGATTGTGGGAGAATCTCCGCCGTTCCTTTGTCTCACCGGCTCTTCTTCTTCCTCCTCTTTCTCCTCCAGCACGCTGCCAGAGATCCTGTGGTCGCCTCCGTCATGCAGATCCACACGTTCAACAGAGATCGGGAGAAGGTCAAACTCGGAGTGGAGACCATCGCAAAGTAGGTGGTGTGGTCTGTTGGCTTCAGAAATCCCTTCCTTCCTTCCTTCCTTCCTTCCTTCCTTTCGTGGCTGTGTGTTCCGGCTCTTACCGTATTTTTCGGAGTATAAGACGCACCAAGATTTTGAAGAGGCAAATTTAAAATAAAAGTTTTTGCACTCTGCAGGCCTCCTAAAAATGGGCTGTTTTTCATGAAAACGGGCCCATTTTTTGTCAAAGTCTTTAGGAGGCTTGTAAAGTTTGTAATGGCTCCTCTCCTAACTTAAGAAAGTAAAGACTCTTGAAAGGGATTATTTCAAAAGGAACCTTTAATTAAGCAGAATGGTAACCATTAAAGGCAAAGAAGCATCTTACAATACAATACAATAGCAGAGTTGGAAGGGACCTTGGAGGTCTTCTAGTCCAACCCTCTGCCTAGGCAGGAAGCCCTATACCATTTCAGACAAATGGCTATCCAACATCTTCTTAAAGACTTGAAGATCTGAATCCCTTTACGCAATGTAAGTGGGATTAAACTGATAATGACCCTCCCCTTTGTCAGAATGGAGATTCCAGCCTATACACAAGTGTGAAACTGTTCCCTTGATTTTCCTGCCATGAGAATCGAATAAACCCTACATTTCCATGACTATCTCTAGTTTGACATTATAGTTAGATATCCCACATATCTATTATAAACATTCCTTCAGGGGTCTTGGGATCTCCAGCCTTCCAGGGACAGGAAACTAGTTGTAAATCACAGTTGTTACAGGTAGTGCTAGTAAGTTGACTCCTCCCAGTTGAATGGCAGTATCACGTTAGGGATCTGCGGGGTGGGGGTGGGGGGGACGAGCAAAAAACGGGCCATTTTTCACTCATTTTTGCAGTCCCCAGAAGCTCTCTGAAAGCCTCTTAAAGGCCCTGTACAGCCATTTTTGCAAAGGGGGCGGGGTTTCAGGAGGCCACAAATGCTGCATTCAGTGTATAAGATGCACCCAGATTGTCATCCTTTTTTTTGAGGGAAAAAGGTGCGTTTTATAATCCCAAAAATACAATTATTGTGGTTTAATTCCAGGGTTTGCTGAAAGGTTGGAGAAGGCACTCCATATCTATGGGATGTCAAGATCATCATCCTCTTTTTTTTTTTTTATTGAAAAAGTTTTACAAAAGCAATTTTTCCCCTTTCCCCCCCCTCCCCATACATGTAATATAAATCAAATACAAGTACTATACCCCCCCTCATCCCAACCCTCATAATATGAATTACTCACAAAATAATATCATCCAGTTATCCCCCTCTTCTAAAGTAATTATGCAAATATATTTCCCTCCCCTGACCCCCCTAACCCTCCCCCATCTCATCCTCTTTTGACAACCCCATAATCCCTTGCACGGTGGAGTCAGGTCAACTGAATGGAGCTGTAGAGTTTACTGGCCAGATGCCCTTCCTGACGCCAGTCAAGAGTTATATTCAGCAGATAGATTCTCATGGAGCCCAGAGAGAGAAATATCTGCCTCTACCTAGGTTCAAACTCACAGCCTCCTGATTGTGGGGCGAGAGCTCCACCTCTAGGCCACCGCAGCACTCTATGGCGGGGTGTCAAAATCTCAACGGGAAAAATAACCTGTTGATACTCAAGGTTTTTCTGCAATGCTCAGTTGCAGGAAACACGGATAGTCCACCTTTTATTTAGTGGCCGTTCAAAGTTTTCAACGGCATTGAAAAAAAGTGACATGACCGCTTTTCAGACTTACAAGAGATTGGCAAGAAAGGTCATAAAATGGGGCAAAACCCACTTAACAAATGTTTCACGTAGCAACAGAAATGTTGGGCTCCATTGTGGTCGTAAGTCGAGGATTAACCTCTGTAAGATACCCGAAATTTGGTTTGCTTTTCCGATAAATGTGAACCAGACGGAAGAAAGATTCCATTATATGTAATGAGACCTGGTCAGAAATGGGGGACAGAGAAATAACAGAGTGGGAAGGGACCGAGGAGGTCTTCTAGTCCAACCCCCTGCTCAGGCAGGGAATGCGCTGATTTCAGCGTACACACACCTTTATTACTTTTCCTTCCCAGGTATCTTGATAATATCCATCTCCATCCGGAAGAGGAGAAATATCGGAAAATTAAGATGCAGAACAAAATTTTCCAGGTGAGCTGAACCTTTGGCAATGGGAATCCGTGCACCAGTTCCCTCTATAAGGCCAGCGTTTTGACCTAGGCTTCCTGAGATAGTAAAAAATCACATGCTTAGTCCCCAAAACCCTCTTTTTATTCCAATGGCTGTGAATTATCTTCATCCACAGCCCATAGTGAGTCACAAATAGTTTGTAAAGAGTCCGACAGAAGTCTGCCACAGTCTTTCGGGATAAGACTGATAAGCACCCGCCTTCATCTCCCTTGAAAGGCTGTCAAAGGCCTCATTGGCAATTAGCCTTGCAAGGCCACACGGAGCACAGAGTCAAAACGGAGCTTCAGAATGTAAACCGACCAGCACGAACAAAGTTGCTTCCTGCAAAGGCTCACGTGCCTTTGCTCCTCCTTTATGTCCTATGGGAGGGGCCAATCACCTCCAAGCCTTACTCCCGAGTCGCCCCTTTTGTCTTAACGGTTCTTGCCTTTTGGCAGCTCTGCGCATGTGCGCACTGGGAACAGGCTCCCCCTGTTCCTCTTCCCCACTGGTGTCTGTCTGGAGGCAGCACATAACACCCAGACGGCCCTGGCCCCCTCTCTGCCTCCGACACAGAGCCCTCCTCAGAGCCTTCCCCAGACTCCAGGACTGGCCCAGGTTCCTCCCCAACCTCACTCTCCAGATCTGTTGCCAGCTCTGCTGGTTGCTGGCGGACCACAACAAGCAGCAACAAATTAGAAAATCCCGGCCCCTCAAGAGGACAGATGGAACTCTTGGGATAAAGCTCACCCAAAAGAAGAATTAGCCTTCATGAATCTTCTCCAAATTTCCTCTCCACCCCCGCCCCCAGGAAAGGATTCACTGCCTGGAAGGAGCAGACCAGTTTTTTCAAGCGGTCGGGTTCGAAAAGGTTACTGTGGATGTCGCCGGACAAGGTAGGCCTTCATGTGGACTAGTGTTCCCTAACCCTGATAAAACCACTTCCGCTGTTGTGCCTGTTCCTTGGGGGCGATCCGTTTTGTCCCTTCCCTCTGCTTTTGGGGTGTCTTTTCATCAATAGCCAATGGAATACAGCTAACCTCGACTTAACCACAAAATTTCCGTTGCTACGGAAGGTGGCTTTTAATTGGTCTCTCCACACGTCATCCTTAGTGAAGCATGCAAACCAGCATCTGCATTTCCTGCGTTGGATGAGGACCAGCACATCTTTCTCCTTCTGTCCTGGCCATGTTATACACAGGGACGACTGAGAATGTTTTAACATTCTCAGGAATTGCATCCCTGTTTGGTTTGGTGGCCGCAGTGGCTATGCTAGAAAGTCCCTACAGAGAGTGGTAAGGACAGTGGAGAAGACTATAGGAAGTTTGCTTTCTGTCATTCAGGTTGCTGCTTATAGGCGCTAGGTGCGTAGACCTGCAAAGATTGTTAGAGACCCCGCACACCCACTTCACGGTCTGTTTCTGTTGCTCCCCTGTGGGAGGAGATTTCGAAGTATTTCTAGCAGGAATACTACCAGATTCTGTAACAGCTTTGTTCCCTATGCTGTCCATCTGGTAAATTCGTAAGATTCATTTCTCTCGCCATGTACATGTATACATCCAAACTAGACCATGTTGTTTCTCGGTGTCATGTAATATATGTGGGAATGTGCATAATTTTGTATTTGTTTGTTTATTTTGTCATTTTTATTAGTGTATATTGGAGGTGGTGACCTGTTGAGAGCTGAACGCAACAAAATTTGATTTTAATGCATGCCGATTAGTGTACATTCAAAGTGCCAATACAGTTAGTCTCAAGTCTTAATTCTAAGTCCCATCTAATTATGTCTGATTTTTGCGACTTTTTCTGCCACGGTTAAGCAAGTGAGCCCGGTTGTTAAGAACATCATGTGGTTATTAAGCGAATTCGGCTTCCTCCTCATTGACTTTGCTTGTGGGCAAGCTGGCTTGGGGGAATTCACATGGCTTTGGGATGCCATAACCGTCACAACGAACAAGTGGCTTTGTCAGAGACAGGCGGAGCCTGGGCCGTCCGTCAGCCCTCGGATGGCGAAGTCAACAGCCCCCGGGTCTGGAGGAGGCTGATGAGGAAGAGGAGGAACAGATGGGTCCAGCGCCTGACATGCAGATGCACAGAAGGCAGAAGAGAGGAGAGCAGTGGAAATCTATGAGCCGGTCCATGGGACGGAAGAGTCAGTACTGCTAGAGAAGCTGGGGATAAAAGGCAGAAGGTGGAGACGAATAGACGGGGCAGACAACTATTCATCTTCCGGCCAGAGAGGGACTTGTTAGTTTCCAGGGAGAGAGAAGTTTTTGGCCGGGGTTGCTGGCATTCCAAATAAAGGAATATTTTGAGTTCTCTTCAGAGGGTTGGTTGTTTTTTTGGGGAGCTGGGTCAGAAGACCATTTGTTTCTCTTCCAGAAGAGGCCACGGAGGACTTCTACGTCTTGAAGGACGAAGCCTTGGAGAAGCTGGAGGACCTGAAGGACCACAAGGAGAAGCTGCTGAACGGGGAGCCGGTGAGGGCCAAGCTGGATCGGCAGCTCCAAATTTTCAAGCCTTCCCCGGAAGCCTCTCACTTCGAGCTGCCGAGCGACTTCTTCAACCTCACCACGGAGGAGCTGAGACGGGAGCAGAGGATACGGTGAGCGAGTGACCCCGGTGGGAGGCAGACCAAGGCTTGCCCGCCACGCCGTTGTCCTGACTTAACGACAGCCCATTTAGCAACCGTTCAAAATCCACAACCGGGTTGGAAAAAGTGATTTGTTTGCCAAGGGGTCCTCAGCTGAACGACGGTTCCTTTAGCGACTGTTCAAAGTTACAACGGCAGTGGAGAAAGGGATTGTTTATTTATTAAAAGTATTTCTTAATAAATAAAAATGCGATTAACAACCATGAGGACAATTAATGAGTGGAAGGGCTTGCCATCAGAAATTGTGGTTGCTTCATCAAATCATCAGGGGCCATAGGCTGACTCTGTAAACTGCTTAGGGCTGTAAGCACTGTGGAGAGGTATATAAGTCTAAGTGCTATCGCTATAGCTATCTCTCTATCTACAGTATCTATCTACAGTATCTATCTATCTTCTATCTCTACCTATCTATCTTCTACCTACCTACCTATCCATCCATCCATCTTCTACCTACCCACCTACCTATCCATTCATCCATCCATCCATCTTCTACCTACCTATCTATCCATCCATCCATCTTCTACCTACCTACCTATCCATCCATCCATCTACTATCTTCTACCTACCTATCTTCTATCCATCCATCCACCCATCCATCCATCCATTTTCTATCATCTATCTTCTATCCATCCATCCATCCATCCATCTATCTTCTACCTACTATCTATCTACTATGTATGTATGTATGTATCTATCCATCAGTCAATCCATCCATCCATCCTGTTTCCCTGAAAATAAGACCTCCCTGCCTATTCTGGAAGTGAAAACACTGGAGAACAGAATGTAACATTCTGTTTATTGTTTTAAAAAGTGGCAATTCAAAACTATCAACCTACTGCTTCCTAACCAAAAATCACCTTTCTTTTGTGTTCTGAGAAACGATTAACTTCTAATAAAGTGAGGAAGCTAATCCAAGTTTGCACGTCATTAAGGATGAAAGTTGTTACTGCTAAGATTTGCCGTTTAAAGGTTATTTTTGCATTTCGTAACATTTTTAAAGCCTGGAGCATCTTACCTCATTTAGTTGTCTCAGCTACTACCCTGTTTTCCCGAAAATGAGACCTCCCCGGATAATAAGCCCAATCGGGCTTTTGAGTGAATACGCTAAAATAAACCCTCCCCAAAAATATTGCAACACAGCAGCAGCCATGTGGTGACCACGCTCGCTGCCTCCTGCACCTCAAAAATATTAAGACCTCCCTGAAAATAAGGCCAAGCGCTTATTTTGGGGGCCCCCAAAAGAAAATAAGACCCTGTCTTGTTTTGGGGGAAACACGGTATCTACAATTTGGCTCTCTCGCTCTCTTTCTCTCAAGAGCCCTGCTGGTGCAGTGGTTCGAAAGTAGCATTGCAGGCTAATTCTGCTGTAGTTCAATCCCGACCGGCTCAAGGTTGACTCAGCCTTCCATTCCTCCAAAGTTGGTAAAATGAAGACCCAGATTGTTGAGGCTGACTGTATAAACTGCTTTAGAGAGGGCTGTGAAGCACTGTGAAGCATTATACAGTATAAGTCTAAAGTGCTATTGCTAAGTGAGCCCCTGGGGCAGGTTTCACTAGAAATTAGAAATGCTGTTCACGGTCACGTGACTGTAAAAACAGGCTGGTCCCAAAATGCGATCCTGTGAACGGGAAGCAGATGCTGGAACGTCGAAACCAGGTGGCAAGTTGGTCTGGGAGTTATGTAAGTCAGGGGTCTCCAACCTTGGCAACGTTTAAGACTTGTGGACTTCAACTCCCAGAATTCCTCAGCCAGCTGGCTGAGGAATTCTGGGAGTTGAAATCCACAAGTCTTAAACGTTGCCACGGTTGGAGACCCCTGCCTTCAAGGACCAGTCGTAAGTCGAGGACTCTCTGTTCTTTCCGCTTTTGACCCTCTTCTCTTCTCTCTTGAAGGACAGACGCGGTTGAGAAGGCCTCCATGCTGAGGACGAAAGCCATGCGGGAGAAGGAGGAGCAGCGGGAGCTGAGACGATACAACTACACCCTCCTGCGCATTCGCTTCCCTGACGGGTACATCCTGCAAGGTAAAAGGGTGGGGTGGGGATGGCGGTTGGTCGCGGAGCAAGGCAGTCCTTGACTTATTAGGACCACAATCGAGCCAGAAATGTCTGTTGCTAAGCAAGACAGTTGTTAAGCGAATTTTGCCCCATTTAATGACCTTTCTTGCTGTTGTGGCCCAGCTGGCTCCGGATGAGCTGCTGATGGACTCTTCTAGTGAGGAGTCCTATGAGTCTGCTCTGGAGGAGGAGGGAGACCTTGAGGAAGCAAGAGCCTGGTTGGCCACCAGGAGGCACCTGGGTCTTGGAGCAGTGGGGAGGATCTGGGCCAGTGTGTCCCTGATGCTAGATTGCGAAGGAGTGAGAAGAGGAGGCAACAATGGCGCAGAAGGGCTCAGGAAGATCCAAAGTGAGTGCCTTGGACAGGAGGAAGTGAGCCGGGCCGGCACATGGCAGCATCTTTCATCAGGCCACACGACAGACCAACTAGTCGTGTGGCACTAGGTGCGGACTTGGGCCTGTGTGGCCGAGAAGAACAGTCGGCTGGGGTTTGTACAGGGACTAACCTTCGATCTGCCCCTATGCAGGACCCCTAGACTGATAGACTAAGACCAACTGGCTTTTTCCCTCCTGCCCCCCCTTAAGGTCATCTATTGCACTTTATTCACCTGTCATTTTATTGCTGCTCCTCTGGACTCTTAGCGGACTTGCTATTATCCCCCCGGACTTAGACGACTATCGGGGGTTCCAAATGTATTCTAGGTGTGATCTCCTTTGCCTGCGGGAGTCTCCCCTCTCGCAGGCCTGGCCCCCTTATCTAACACGGGCCCACCTCGAGGATGGACTGATTGCTCCTGAGAGGTGGGCGAAGCGCAGACTAAGGGGGTTTTTATTTAAACATTTTATTCGACTTTTAGGGGGTTCCAGGGAGGGGGGGAGGGAGAGTCAGGTGGGGGTATGCCAAAAAGGGCCGGCAGGAAGCGGAAGTAGAGTAACAGAGGAGGGGGGAGGGGGGGTCGTTTCCACTGGGGTATTTTCCATCAATACGGTCTTGGGGAGGGGCAGGGGCGGTGGGAAGGGGGATGGACATCACCAGTTGGAGGACCGGGGCCGCTGGTTACGGGTGGTCACGCGCTCCAACTCCCCCTGTCCCCATCGCAGACTAGGTGGGCAAGAACCACAGACCCGGGGCCCTAGGCTGATGTTATGCAACGCCAGGTCCGTGGTACAAAAAGCCCCCCTCATCCATGACCTTGTGTCAGAGGGGGACCCGGACCTGGTAGGTATCACGGAAACCTGGTTGGGCCACGAGGGAGGACTTCCCCTGGTAGAAATGTGCCCACCAGGATACCGAGCCTTCCATCAGCCTAGGGCCCTAGGGAGGGGTGGGGGGGTGGCGATTATGGTTAGGGAAGGTCTTGAGCCAAAGGAGACCACGATCCCTCAGACGACCGGGTGCGAGTCCCTCCTTGTGAAGTGGGGCCTTGGGAGGCAGTTGGGCGTGTTAGTTGTATACCTGGCTCCTCGCTATGCAACAACAGCCCTGCCCGAGCTCCTAGAGGTGATAGCCGAGGCGGCGGTTGAGACCCCCAGACTTTTAGTCATGGGGGACTTTAACCTGCCGTCGGCAGGCGAAACCTCTGGTGCAGCTCGGGAGTTCATGGCTTCCATGACAGCCATGGACCTGACCCAGGTAGTTTTAGGCCCTACTCACGAGGGCGGACACACCTTGGATCTCATCTTCGTCTCGGGACAGTGGAGTAGTGATCTGGGAATAGGGGATTTAGTCATCACACCCCTGTCATGGACAGATCACGCTCTCCTTCGGCTCGACTTTCCGATCGCTGCACCTCACTGCGGGGAGGCGGAACCGGACATTCCTATATGGTTCCGCCCCAGGCTCCTGATGGACCCGATAAGGTTCCAGAGGGAGCTTGGGCCAATTCCTGTGGACTTGCCCCGCGACTCGACTGAGGACCTAGTGGCTGCATGGTTAAGTGCGGCCACGGGGGCCTTGGACCGAGTTGCGCCCTTGCGGCCTCTCTTGCGGCGACGAACCACCTGGGCTCCTTGGTTTACCGAGGGGCTTAGGGAGATGAAGCGCCACAAGAGACGCCTAGAGAGCAGATGGAGATCTTCTCACTCCGAAGCCGACCGAACACTAGTGAGAGACCATATTAGGACTTACTTAGTGGCGATAAAAGTGGCCAAACGTGAGTATTGTGCCACTCTTATTGCATCCGCAGATAACCGCCCTGCCGCCCTGTTTGGGGTGACCCGCTCCCTCCTTCAACAGAGGCCGCGGGAAGCCCCTTTACAGGGTCGAGCAGAGGAATTTGGGATTTATCTGCAGGAGAAAATCACTCGGATTCGGAACGAGCTACCCTCCATCGACAGTGGTCCAGTCGAGCAGGCCGAGGCTGTTCTTGTGACACCATCCTGGGAGGAGTTTGATTTTGTTACCACCGAGGATATGGACAAGCTGTCAAAGAGACTTAGGGCTACCACATGTTTATTGGACCCGTGTCCCTCCTGGCTTGTACTGGCATCCTGGGAGACGACACGAGGCTGGCTCCAGGGCATTGTCAACGCATCTTTGAGTGAGGGGTCCTTGCCTGCCGTCCTGAAAGAGGCGGTGGTGAGGCCCCTCCTCAAGAAGCCGTCCCTGGATCCAGCATTATTAGAGAACTATCGTCCCGTCTCCAACCTCCACTTTTTAGTGAAGGTTGTTGAGAGTGTGGTGGCTCAACAGTTTCCGCGACACTTGGAGGAAGTTGATTATCTAGACCCGCGCCAGTCCGGCTTCCGACCCGGGCACAGCACCGAGACGGCATTGGTCGCGTTGGTTGATGATCTCTGGAGGGCGCGGGATAGAGGATATTCCTCTATCCTAGTCCTATTAGACCTCTCAGCGGCTTTTGATACCATCGACCATGGTATCCTATTGCACCGACTGGGGAGGTTGGGGTTGGGAGGCACCGTTCTGCGGTGGTTCTCATCCTACCTCTCTGGTCGGTCGCAATATGTGTTGGCAGGGGGGCAGAGGTCGGCCTCGAGGTCCCTCATATGTGGGGTTCCTCAGGGGTCGGTCCTCTCGCCCTTACTGTTCAACACATATATGAAGCCGCTGGGTGAGATCATCCGTGGTTTTGGGGTGGGATATCATCTGTACGCTGATGATACTCAGTTGTACATATCCACCCCAGACCACCCCAACGATGCCGTCGAGGTTATGTCCCGGTGTTTGGAGGCCGTACGGATCTGGATGGGTGGTAACAAACTCAGGCTCAACCCGTCCAAGACTGAGTGGCTGTGGCTTCCGGCGCCCCGGTTCAGCCAGATTATTCCAACTCTGGCCATTGGGGGCGAAACACCGGCCCCCGTGGAGAGGGCGCGCAATTTGGGTGTCCTCCTGGATTCCCGGCTGTCTATGGAAGATCATGTGGCAGCCGTGGCCAGGGGGGCATTCCATCAGGTACGCCTGATGCGCCAATTGCGCCCCTTACTGGACCGGGGTGCCTTACGCACAGTCACTCAAGCACTCGTCACCTCTCGACTTGACTACTGTAATGCTCTCTACATGGGGCTCCCCTTGAGGTGCACCCGAAAGCTGCAGCTAGTCCAGAACGCAGCCGCGCGGGTGATTACGGGAGCGCCTAGACACTCCCACATAACACCTATCCTGCGCGAGCTGCACTGGCTCCCTGTGGTCTTTCGGGTGCGCTTCAAGGTTTTAACGACCATCTTTAAAGCGCTCCATGGCTCGGGGCCTAGTTATATGCGAGACCGCCTCCTGCCCCATACATCCCTCAGACCGATACGCTCCCACAGAGAGGGCCTCCTCAGGGTGCCGTCGGCTGGACAATGCCGACTGGCGACACCCAGGGGAAGAGCCTTCTCTGTGGCGGGCCCTTCCCTTTGGAACGACCTACCCCCTGAACTCCGCACCATCTCTGACCTCTGCCTCTTCCGCAAGTGTCTGAAGACACACCTATTCCATCTAGCCGGCCTAGCATAACCCCCATTACTGACTCTTAGATAGTTTTAAATTTGGGTTTTTTAAATTCGGTTTTTAGCGCAGGGTCTATTAGAATAAGTTTTTTAAAATTTTATATGTTTTATATGTGTTTTAACATCCCTGTGCGCCGCCCTGGGTCCGTTTGGAGAAGGGCGGGGTATAAATTTAATAAGATAAAATAAATAAATAAGTTACGCCAGAAGCGAGCTCGGAGGCCCTGAATTGGACCCAGCTGGTTAATGAGTGGCCCCTCCCTAGAGAGTTTATAAAGAAGGCTGTGGGGAGGAGTCATTTGCAGGGAACAACATTGACAACTTCTTGTAAATTCTGGTTAGTCACGTCTGAACAATCTGTGTCTTTGTTATGTGAATTAGGACTTGCAGTCAGGGAAATAGTGGCAAGCAGCCAAGGGAGATAGTGGCAAGCAGCCAATCTTGTATCCGTCTGTGGGGGCAGAACACTTGCCATGGTTGTTAAGTGACATGGGGGCGGCCGTTCAATGAACACCGCCATCCCGACTCCTTTCCGCACTACGGAAGGCAGCTGAAAACTCTTATTTTTTCCTCCTGTTCCCACAGGGACCTTCTATGCCCGGGAGCCCATTTCAGCCCTGTTCCACTTTGTGCGGGAGACTCTGCAGAATGACTGGCTGCCGTTTGAACTGCTGGCCCCCGGGGGCCACAAACTGACCGACGAGAACTTGGCGCTCAACGAATGCGGGCTGGTAAGAATCCGGTTCCTTTAGAGCAGGGGTCGGCAACCTTAAATGCTTAAAGAGTCACAAAGGCCCTAACCGGAAGCTCCCCCATCTGGAGCTGACCGGAAGTCTGATTCCCCCACCAGTGTCCTCTTAGCATCCTTTTTCATCTGACGATTAGAAGTCCAGTTCCCCCACCATAGAGTCTCCTCCTAGCGCAGTGTCTTTTTATTTTACCAACCAGTGACGGACCCACAGCAGAGAGGTGAAAGAGCCACACGTGGCTCCAGAGCCACACGTGGCTCCAGAGCCACGGATTGCTGACCTCTGCTTTAGAGAGAAGGGGAGAGAGCTAGGAACACTTCGGCTTTGCTTGAAGTTCTGGGAATTTATTGAACACGCCGGCTGCCATCTCCCTCTCAAGATGGGGGAGCTGATGCCTTGCAGGCAGTCCTCAACTTACAACTGTTCCGCTGCCTGCAGACTCTGCTGGGGGCAGCAGCGAGGACGAGCCGGTGAGATTCCCGCAGTGGCGGGTGGTAGAGGCAGTGTGGCTCTTTTGACAAGGAGGGCGGCCCTTGGCACCAGCGAGCCCGCTCCCTTCCCGGCCTGATGGAGTGGCCCGTCCACACGACAGATCCTCAATGCCAGGCTCCAGGACGCCGGCACCCACCTTGATCTGGGTTATGGGAAAAGCCCCCAGATGCCTCCAACCAACGACCTCCCTCACCACACATTCTCTCCAGCCATGCAGAGGTAGGGGCATTCCGAAGACGCCGAGCTGCAGGAGCCAGAGGGTGGCGAACAGGCGCTCCCACTGCTCAGCGCCTTTGGAATGCCCCTACCTCTGCATGGCTGGAAAGGGGGGTTGTCAGGCGGCTGCTCGCAAGCGTGGTCACCTCATGGCTGCTGTGTTGCTGCTGTGACAGTGCAACACAGCCATTCAACCCTGAGCCCGCTCGCAAGAGAGCAGCCGCCTGGCAAGCCCAAACCAAAAAGCCCCCCCACCAAATTACAATACCAACGGCACATTTAGTGGCTTAAAAACAATATAAGACATGTCTTACTTTTGGGGAAACACGGTAGGTGTATAAGTATTCTGACGTAGGCTTCTTGAGAGAGTAACAAATCTCATGCTTAGTCCCCAAAACCCTCTTTTTATTTCAACGGCTGTGAATTATGTTCATTCACAGCCTGTAATGAGTCAGAAACAGTTTGCAAAGAGTCCAACAGAAGCCTGCCAAAGTCTTTCAGGGTAAGGCTGATAAGCACCCACCTTTATCTCCCTTGAAACGCTGCCAGAGACCTCATTGGCAATTAGTTTTGCAAGGCCACATGGAGCACAGTCAAAACAGAGTTTCAGAGTTTAAACCGCCAGTAGGTAGGTGTGTAGGTAATCCTCGACCTATGACCACAATCGAGCCCAAAATGTCCATGGCTAAGCGAGACATTGAGGGTTGCTCCATTTTGTGACCTTTCTTGCCAGTCCTAAGTCAAGGGTTACTTATGTCTTCATCGGTTCAGTGCTGGTGCCTTGAAAATCCCTGCTAAATTTTCTTTTTCTTTCCTTATTTCCTTCCTCCCCATTTTTATTCATTTTTCCCTTCCTTCTTTCCTCCCTTCCTCTTTCCTTCATTCTCTTCCTTCCTATTTTTTTCCTCTTTTTGTCTTTCTTCCTCATTCTCTTCTTTGCTTCCTTTCTTCTTCCTCCTCCCCATTTTTCTTTTTCTTTCTCCTTTCCTCCCTCCCTCTTCCTATTTTTATTTTCCTTCCTTTCTTTTTGTTTTTCTTCCTCCTTCCCTCCTCTCTTCTGTTTCCTTCCTTCTTCCCATTTTTATTCATTTTCTTCTTTTCTTTCTCCTTCTTTCCTCCCTCCCTCCTTCCTTCACCCTCTCTTCCTTCCTATTTTTTTATTTTCCTTCCTTTCTTTTTTCTTTCTTTCTGTCTTCCTTCCTCCTTCTCTTCTCCTCCCTCTTCTTCTTTCCTTCCTCTTTCTCCCCCACCTCCCAGGTGCCCTCGGCTCTTCTGACCTTCGTCTGGGACGCCGAGGTCATGGAGGACATCAGAGCCTCCCAGGGCGAGCACATGGAAAGCGTGCTGAAACCCGATCTGCTGCTCACGGTGCAGATGCTCTCCTGAAAATAAAGGCGCAATGGGGTTGGATCCGGTTCCGTCCTGTGTGGTCCCCAACTCTTCCGAAGGCAGCCTCTGACTTTTCCCTGTTTCCTGCCCACTAGAGCCACAGACGTGACTTTTTCCGGCTGGCGAGAGGGGCAGCTGCCGGCGGAACAGCTGATTCGGCTTCCCCCACGCCTCCCCCCCCCTCGGGCTTGGCACGTGGAGCTGTCAAACGTGGGAGGATATTTTTCCAAGCGTCCGCTTCTTCTATTATTATTTGTTTGTTTGAAGTTTCATCGATCCCTGTTTTGACTGATCTTTTTCTCGCTTCGAAGCACCTTTGGGGTGGAAAAAGATCAAGGCCGCCAGGCTGGGCGAGGGGGAGAAGGTTTGCCAAAACCAGATTTCCCCGTTTATGCCATCGGTGCTGCTGGCACTTCCGGCCGCTGGTCACTTCACCAAGCCCTGTGTTCACGGGGGATTGTGGACACAGGAGATCCCGAATCACGTGGAATTGTTTATTATTATTATTTTAGATAAAACTGTTACGCTTTATGGGGAGAAAGAGGAGAGTACGTACACTACTCTAGCCACCGAGCGTGTGGCTGCTGCTGCTAAGTTGTAGGTTGCGGAAAAGACTTCTGAAGAATCCCGATCCCAGGGTTTGTTTTATTTTTTTCCAGTATTTTTAACGGAAGCCATTTCGGGGAAGGAATCGTTGCAAGAAATGCACCACCTTTATAAAAATGCCCTATTTTGCAGGATGGAGTGTCTCAGATGTGGGAGATGCTCCCTCGGGCCAGCCCATCTGTCTTGAGTTTCTCTCGGCCCCGTTTTTGTGGACTTCCTTAGTTTCTGTCTGCCTCCTCCGTTCGTGTTTTTCGGGAGGAATAAGAAACGCTACTTTAAGATTTTTTTGTTTTGTTTGATGTTGCTGGGGAGAGCAGGACAAGGAGATAAAAACGTAGAGCCCCCCCACCCCATTTTTTGCAGTTTTGGAGTTAACCATTTTGGGTTTTGTCGGTGTCTCTCCGCTCTATCAAATAGAGTTTCGGAGTTCAACGGAGGTGATGGCAGGGGAGCTAAAATGCCACTGTTGCCGATGTACAAAAGATACGCTTCAAAAGGAGGCTGGGTATATATATATTTTGAAACCTCTTATCATCCCATGTTTTGTTTGGAAGTAGGAATCTTAAAAACCCACTGAAATGTCACTTGCAAAAAAAATGTCGTTTTCTTTTTTTTCCACCAACACCACCCCAAAGAAAATCCAATTTAATTTTCTCTTCTGGGAAGGCTCTGGATTTAAGTGATGTATCTCTCCCCCCCCCCACCCTCCCAAGCAGATTCATAACCAAAGTGTGAGGCATAAAAAAATGTACCATGAATCCTGTTTTCATGATGTTTAAAAGAAAGGCAGCTGTTTAAAATGTTTGCTTGATTCTGTGTTTGGGGAGGGGCGATTAATTATCTAATGGCCGTAGGACATGGGGTGTCCAAACCTGGGAACTTTAAGACTTGTGGACTTCAACTCCCAGAATTCCCCAGCCAGCATAGCTGGCTGGGGAATTCTGGGAGTTTATTTATTTATTTATTTATTAGATTTTTATTGTGGAGTTGAAGTCCACAAGTCTTAAAGTTCCCAAGTTTGGACACCCCCTGCCGTAGAGACTAGCCCCTTGGAGGTGGATCAGATACTGCATGGGCCAAAAGAGTTGGAGAGAAACTCACTCTCTCCTGGAATAGAGACGTGGCTTCTTTTAATAGCATAAGGCTGGTGTGCCAGAAGTCTTACGATTCGCCCTTTCTTGCAGCATCATTACCAGGTGGTCTTGATCTGAATTCCTGGAGCGGCTTAAATTATGAGCCAGATCGGCAGGGCTGGCTGGGGAATTCTGGGAGTTGAAGTCCAACAGGCCGGCAAAGTTGCCAAGATTGGGAAACATTGGCTAAAGTTCTCTGCCTTGAAGTCTCCATGGAGTGCATTGCTGGGTGGGGAACTCCTGGGCCCTGAAGTTCCCAATTCTTCAAGGGGCCCAAGTTCAAAAAGCTAGAGGAATTAACGCTGTGAAACATTTAGAGCAGGGGTGTCAAACACAAGGCCCGCGGGCTGGATCTGGCCTGAGATGCGGTTGGCTCCAGCCTGCAGGGCTATCTATCCCGGAAAATTTAAGGGGAACGTCCCGCATCTACCCAATACGAAGAGGAAACACGCCAGCTGTTTGGGGAGTGGCATCTAGCTGGCCATGACCACTCAGTGGGCCACGCCCAGTGAGGGGCATCAAGCTGGCCACACCTCAGCCAGCTACACCCAGCCGCCCTCCCCTGAAGTCAGTGAAATTGAGTTTGACACCCCTGTTGTACAGCTTCCTGAACAGAGCTTAAGGAACTCATGTTCATGTCAGTGAATTGTACCATTTTGCTCACTTGGTGGGAGGGAGGCAGTGGAAGGGCTTGTTGAGAGCTTTTAGAGGGGACAACAAGAACTCGGGCCCAGTGGGACGTTTGCAGAACGCACACCTCTGCTTGCGGCAACTGCGAAGGAGAACACAAACCCACAAGGTTCGCTTGGAAAGGCGACCTACAACTCAGGAAAAAAAGTGTGAGGTGCAGAGACCTCTGTCAATAGAAGGGAACAGTTGTAGCTCAAGAGTTGAACTGCGAACTCCGTGGTGCTCTCCTGCTGACATTTCATCACCCAACTAGGCAATAGCATCAGTGCTAGTTGTGCGGAGGTTATGAGGATGGCGGAAAAGGACTGGGTCCTTGGTGCTCACTGAGCTTGGTTGATTTCTTGCAATCATTTCATCATCTAACTGGGTATCATCATCAATGCTGGAAGGGTTTGCTCTGTTTATATACAGCGGCTTTGCACAACCAGCTCAAACAAACTTAACAATATACACTGCAGCGTAATCAAGGAACCAACACTGACAGGAGCAGCAACCTGTTTATAATTTATAGACAGAGAGCAAACCCCACATCCTTCAAGCACTGATGATGTTACCTAGTTGGGTCATGAAACATCTTCAAGAAAACAGCCAGCAGCACAGACGCCTCTCTTGCAGATTTCATGTGAGCAGCCATAATACACCCAAAAGATTAAACACTTTCAAATTCAGTTGAAATAAATAAATAGTGGCACCACCTAGAGACCCTCAAAAAATCAATAATGCTTTTATTAGAAGAGATTATATGCCCTATGTTTTATCCACCTACAACCCCTCCCCACTTCCCCCCCCCCCTAAAAAATATGTCTTGAGCTTCCACCAGTTTGGAGCCGAACAAAGTGCTGTCTTCTCTTTACAAGGAACACAGTATGTTCAAGTATCTCGCGCGCACACACACACACACACACACAAAAAGATACACAAAGGTTTTACAATAAGCTAAAAGAATTCTACATACGTACAAAAGAGGGAGAGTAGGGAATGTGTATATCAAAAGGTGTTAGGGAAGTTGCTGGCAGCCGTGGGGGCTGCTGCTGCTGCTTCGGAGGTCTTCTGCTCGGGTGCTGCAAAGACACAACAGTGTCACTCAAAAAACGGCTGCCCATTTCGGTAAGGCCCAGAATATTGAAAGCAGTTTCTGAAAAGGTGAAGGGCGGTTGCAGCCAAGATGAAAAAAATCCCACCCCGCTTTTGAATATAACTGAAACTGAACATTATTTCTTGTTTATTTCCAATTTTCTGTACTGCCTTGAGTGACCGCCTGGACTAACCAGGATCCAAGGCTTCTTTGCAAGATTTGGGCAAGTGGTTTTGCCCTTGCCTGCTTTAAGGGGCGCAGAGAGAGAGAGAGAGAGAGAGAGGCCCAAGGACAGCTGATTGGCTTCCTCCCTAAGGCAGGACTGGTTCCTGTGCTTTCGGCCACCACACCAAACTGACATTGCTGGTTTAAAATAAGTTTTTATTGTGGGACCAGCAGAGGGTCTCCACTAGTTTGGGTTAGAGCAGGGGTCTCCAACCTTTGCAACTATAAGTCTGAAGGACTTCAGCTCCCAGACTTCTCCAGCCAGCTTTGCTGGCTGGAGAATTCTGGAAGCTGGAGTCCTTCAGACTTAAAGTTGCAAAGGTTGGAGACCCCTGGGTTAGAGGCCTTTCTCAGCTTAGTGGGTCTTAGTTGGAATTGTCTACGTGCAACACGGATGTTTAAATCAGCTTGGTTTCCCCCTCCCCTTCCGGCTGTGGGGCTTTGAACAAGCAAGGATCTACCTGAATTAGCCGGCCTGGCCTGGCTTGGCTGTACATCTATGATAATGCATTCGTCGTCATCATCTTCCTCGGTGTCTGCCTGAAATCCGTCCATCTCTGTCATTTCCGCCTTGAACAAAAGAGAGGCGTGTCAAACGTCAAAGCGCCAGCCCTCCCTCCCAACTTGGAGAAGAAAGTTGAATCCATGGCTAGGGGAAATACACTCTACTAAAGCCAAGTGGTTACAATGAAGCCAAGGCGGATCTGAATTTTTCGCACCCAAATTAGATTGTGAAATTAGGCCCAGCCCTACGATGACTGCCATGGCTTACAGCCGTAATTGCCGGGATCGATTATGGTCATAAGTTGAGAACGCTCGGAAATTGCTTCGCAAAGCCATGCAAATAAAATAGTGAGCCAAGAGAGAAGACTCGCACGGAAGGCTCTTGCGTAGGGTTTTCTTGCAAAGAGGTTCACTTAATGATCATTGCAATAAATAAATAAGGATGGCAAAGCTGGGTCAGTCCACACCATGACTAGCTTTGCAACCTTAATTACCGCAAGCTCAATTATGTAAGTCCAGGACTGCCTATATCCTATGTGGTGGTGTGTTGCTCCCGGCTCGGCTAAACCGGTAGTGTCGATTTGGCCTGGTTCCCAGAACTGGCAGTGACCCAGGTTGGCCACGCCCCGAACCGGTTCCCTGGTCTCTTCTGCCATTGCTGGCATGTTTCTGCGCATGCACAGAAAAATTTAGTCAACTGTGCATGCGCGAGCAATGTGCAGCAGGTACGCAGCGAACCGGTAACAACTGGTACAGGAACCCACCCCTGATCCTACGTGAATTAGACACAGCTTCTTGGATCTGAGAGTCAGAATCACCGCCACAGTCGGTCAACGAAACGCGAAGCAACGAAGGAGGATAGGACACCTTGCTAACAACCAGAAAGGAGGAAATTACCAACTTGGGTACAGAAGGTCGTCCTTACCTGCTCGGTCCCCGGAGGTCTCCTCATGAACTTGGTTATCGACATGCTTTGCGTTGACTTCCGTTTTGCGGAGACTGGGGGGGTCTGGGTTGCCGCCCCGCCTTGCAGACTGCCTGCTTCTTCCTTGGCCACGGAGGAAAGCTGGGTGATATAGTTCCACTGGCAAGGCACGGGCAGGTTCTCCTGGCCAAAGTTCTTCAGGACCTCGGATTGCACGTACCAACACATCCGATACTCGGGCCTCTTCTCGTAGACGGAGTTCTCGGAGATGATCCTCTTCAGCCTGGCCTTGGAAGGAACGGCGTTTTCACAGGCCGGAGACTGGCCTTGAGAGACCTTGGGGCTGGCATCTCCGCTGCCCAGTGGGGAGACCGGATTGCTGGGGTCCGACAGCAACGCCAAGCGGCAACATTCTTGGAACTCCTGAATGATGGCTTTGCTTCCGTTCACGTTGCCGTGAAGTAGCGGAAGCAGCTGGGCCAGAACTGCAAAGGGGCGAAAAGCAGAATCTTAGTTGCACCGAGGGCGTCCCTGGCTGCTGGGGCAATAGAAGTCACAGGAGGGACCTTTGAGGTCTTCTAGACCATCCCCCTGCTCAAGCAGGAGATCCTAGATCATTTCAGACAAGTGGCAAGCAAACAAAGGGGAAGTTAAGAGTCACTTAACAAACCTGCCCCTAACAACTGCAGTGATTCCCTTAACAATTGTGGCCACGAAGGATGTGAAATAGGGCAGAATTCACCTAACGATGATCTTGTTCGGCAACAGAATCTTTGAGGTCAACAGTGGTCATAAGTCGAAGACTACCTGCATTGTGAAACTGATTGCCACTTTAGACCTTCTCTTTGAGGTCAAAAAAGCAAACTACCAACGTAAGAAGCCAAAATGAATAACCCATTCCAGAAAAGACCCTTGTTGCTGGGCAGGAGACCCTGGTTCTTTGTACCACCCACCCGCCACTTACTTTCTTGGTCTTTCGTTTTCTTTTTGTTGCTTTTCTCTATCAAATCTTCCTCAGCAACGCTGGAATCCAGGACAGAAGCTGTGAACTGCTGGAGGATTCCCATTTCTGCCGTTATGATGGCATCGCTCTGCTCGCTTTCCCAAATGCAGCCGATCTTCACCGGCTGCAAGATGCGGAATCTCTTCCCCTTGGTGATCAGCTCGTCCCACTCCTTGGCTTTCAGCTTCTGGCGGGCTTTGTAGTTTTCGGGATCGCATTCCTGGGTAAGGAGGGAGGGAGGGAGGGGTTTAGCAATAGCACTTAAGACTTATATACCGCTTCACAGTGTTTTTACAGCCCTCTCTTAAGGGGTTTACAGAGTCAGCATATTGCTCCCAGTGACCTGGGTCCTCATTTTACCCACCTCAGAAGAATGGAAGGCTGAATCAATGTTGAGCCTGGTGAGATTCGAACTGCCAAATGGCAGGCAGCTGGCAGTCAGCAGAAGTAGCCTGCAGTACTGCATTCTAATTACTGCGCTGCCATGGTTTACTCCCCGATGGGAGATTAAAAGACTTAGCATTACACCAGAGTCATGAAACAAAAGATTAAATCGACAACATGTTCCAAAGATTCAGCCAGCTTCATCTAAGCAGGTAACTTAGAGCAGGGGTCTCCAACCTTTGAAACTTTAAGTCTGAAGGACTTCAGCTCCCAGAATTCTCCAGCCAGCAACGCTGGCTGGAGAAGTCTGGGAGCTGAAGTCCTTCAGACTTAAAGTTGCAAAGGTTGGAGACCCCTGACTTAGAGGGATATCTATCAGTGGTGGGATTCAAAATTTTTACTACCGGTTCTATGGGCGTCGTTTGGTGGGCATGGCAGGGGAAGGATAATGTAAAATCTCCACTCCTTCCCCACTCCAGTGAAGGTTACTGCAAAATCTCCATTCCCTCCCAATCAGCTGGCAGAGAATAGATGGGGGCGGGGCCAGTCATAGGTGGTATTTACCGGTTCTCCGAACTACTCAAAATTTCTGCTACCGGTTCTCCAGAACTGGTCAGAACCTGCTGAATAACCTCCTCTTATGTCTATTGAGATTCTCAGTCACCCAGCCAGTCATGGTTGCCCCAAAGTTGCTTTTTCTCAAAAGGCAACTGGACTTTTTCCTTGAAGACATTTTTTTCTTCTCATCTGAGAAGCTTCTTCAGTTCTGACTGAATGGTGGAGTTGACTGCAAGGAATATAAATCCTTCCATCCTCCCCCATTCAGTCAGAACTGAAAAAGCTGCTTGGATGAGAAGCAAAACATCTTCAAGGAAAAACAAAATCCAATTGCTTTTGAAAAAGCACCTTTGGGCCAACTTGGAGGCCAAACTCTTAATTCTTTTCTGAATCTGCACAATATATAAACCACGTTTTCTTGTTAATAATAGGCAAGGCAGTCCTTTTTTGTCTGAGGAGCAGAGCATGCCTTTTTCTGGGAGGCTTTGACAGACCTAATGTTAAATTATTGTGTCTCATCCAAGAATCAATCCGGTCAATCTTACTTATTAGCATTGTTGAAATGAGCCAAACTGCTTTTCACACTTATGACCGGTCGCAGGATCCCCTGTGGTCACCTAATCAAAATCCAGATGCTTGGGAACTGACTCATATTTATGACGATCGCAGTGCCCTGGGGTCACGTGATCACTTTCTGCAATCTTCTGACAAGCAAAGTCAATGGGGAAACCAAATTCACTTAACAACCGTGTGGCTAATTTAAGAACTGCAGTGATTCACTTAACAAATGTGGCAAGAAAGTCTCACTCAACAAGTTTCTCACTTAGCAACGTCAATTCTGGGCTCGGCTGCAGTCGTAAATCGAGGACTACCAGCTGAGGTAGAGCAACCATCTACTATCTTGCTCATTTTTCCAGCCTCTCAGCCTTAGGGAAATCCCCTTTTCCCCTTGGGGCTTACTTCAGTCACGCCTTCATCCTCCGAAAGGTATCCATGGGGAACGAAAAAGCCGTCGTCGTCATCTTCCTCCTCTCCACCATCTTCTTCCTCATCCTGAAATGACAGGAAAACGGGGAGAGATTACAAAGCGGCCTTGGAAGAGCATCTTTTTCTCAGAAGAACTTAGATCAGTGGCAGATCTTTTGAAAAAAAGGGCTGGTTGGGAAGGAAAGGGCCATTCTCGGTTGTGTCAAGACGTTTGTGGGCATTTTTGTATGTTCTGTACAAGGTCACCGTATTTTTCAGAGTATAAGACGCACCGGAGTATAAGATGCGCCAAGGTTTTGAAGAGGCAGATTAAAAAAAAAAGTTTTTGCACTCTGCAGATCTCCCAAACACGGCCCGTTTTTCGTGAAAATGGGCCCGTGTATTTTTTTTCCAAAAAAAAAGAGAGGCATGAACAGCTTTTAGGAGGCTTGTAGATAGAGGGCTCCTGGGGGTGGAGTGGAGCAAAAAAAAGCCCGTTTTTCGTCAAAAATATTGCATGCAGAGCCTTTAGGAGGCTTATAGAGTGTTCCTGGGGGCTGGGGGGGGGGCAAAAAAAGGGCCATTTTTTGCTCATTTCTGCCCTCCCCAGGCCCCAGGATCACTCTATAAGCCTCCTAAAGCAGGGGTCTCCAACCTTTGCAACTTTAAGTCTGAAGGACATCAGCTCCCTGACTTCTCTGGGAGCTGAAGTCCTTCAGACTTAAAGTTGCAAAGGTTGGAGACCCCTGTCCTAAAGGCTCTGCAGTGCCATTTTGGTGAAGGGAGCGGGGTTTCAGGAGGCCAAAAATGCTCTATTCAGTGTATAAGATGCACCCAGATTTTCAGCCTCTTTTTTGAGGGAAAACTGTGCGTTTTATACTCTGAAAAATACGGTACTTTATGCAGAAAAATGGAAGGACATTTTGATCCCCACAATGGACGAATGGCTGTAAAAGTTGATGGAGTTAGCAGAGATGGCAAAATTGACTGTTTTGATCAAAGAAGAAAAAAAACCACAACTACTTTTGGTTCTTGTTGGAAACGGCTACTGGACTTTGTGCTTGAAGTGGGAGGAAAAATGAAACTTTGATTTTTGGGTTTTACCGATTAGATAGGTTTCTTGTTGCAGAAATGGCTAGTTTACACTATTATGGAAAAGTAAAAAGCTGAGGTTGGATGTTATTATTTTATTCTACTGCCCCGAAGGGAATCAGAAGTCAACACCTTTTTTTCCTTTTGTCTCTACACTTTTCTTTTCTCCCCTTTCCTTCCCTCATTTTTCCTATTACTTGCTTTTGTATTTTATAATAAAAGCTGTAAACATCATTTGTCGTCTTTTAACAACCCCATAATCCCTTGCGATATGGAGTCTGGGCAACTGAATGGAGCTAGCAGAGTGTTTAATGGCCAGATGCCTTTCCTGTCGCCAATGTGGAGTTTTGTTCAACAGATATATTCTCAGTGTACCCAGAGAGAGAAATATCTGTCTCTACCTAGGATTGAACTCACAGCCTCCTGATTGTGAGGCAAGAGCTCCACCTCTAGGCCACCCCACCGCTGCATGATACCTGCAATATTTCAACCACTACATAGTCTTCCCAAGAGGTTTGCCATTGAAGGAGGGACAGGTTGCTGCTTCAGGGAAAAGGCTTAGTCTTACCCCTTCGCTGTGAGACAGGGACTCCCCTGGTTCCTCCTCCTCCCACTCTTCATCACTCTCAACTTCATAGTCCAGGAGCTTCTGCAGGGAAAGAAGCAAGAACAATGCAAACTAAGACAGCTTCCAGAAGGGCTGGGCAACGGGGGTGGGGACAGGCACTGACTTTGAACAGTATTAACGGCAAAGTAGAAACACGGAATCCTAGAAATGAGAAGGATCCTAGAAGTCACAGCTTTCCAACATTTGAGGGGCGGCCACAAAGAAGAGCGGGGATGGGGGGGGGGGTCAACTTATTTCCCAAAGCACCAGAAGGGCAGGACAAAAAGCAAAAAATGGAAACTCATCAAGGGGAGAAGCAACCTGGAGTTAAGGAGAAACTTCTTAACAGTGAGGACAATTAACCAGTGGAACGGAAGTGGTGGGTGCCTCCATCACTGGAAGTTTTGAAGAAGAGATTGGACAGCTACTTGTCTGAAATGGGATAGGGCCAGGATGGGGAACCTATTTGTCAGGGCACGCAAGGGATATGTTCGTGGACCAGGGGCGTTTTTCGTCCTCTGGAGCCTTTAGGGAAGCCTCCGGAAGATCCCTGAGGGCTCCGGAGGGCTAAAACCGCCCCTACGAGCAAACCGTAAGTACGTCCCCACATTTCCGGTTTGCCCTTGGGCCGTTTTTTTGCCCTCCAGATCCTTCAAGGAAGCTCCTGAAGTCTCCGGAGGGCCTGGGGTGTGTGTGCTGTTTTTGTCCTTTCCAGGCACCTATAAAATCTCTGGAGCCTGAAGAGGGCGAAAAAAGCATGCAAAAAATGGGGGGGGGGGGGGGGGGGCAGGGGAGGAAGGCCACCTGTCATGAATGCATGCATGGTGGGGATCGTGCATTGCATTATGGGTGTGGCATGCCCGCGCACAACCCCCCCTGCGCTTCCCCCCACTTTTGGCACGTGGGCCAAAAAATCTTTATTGTCATTGTAAAAATTACAATGAAATTGGTTTTAACTTCACTGGTGCAAAATTATAAGAGAAACAAAAAAGAGAGAAAAGAAAAAAGAAAAAACTAGCATGTGCATGGAGTGCACATGGTCTCCTGTCTGCGCAGAGGGCTAGATTAGAAGTCCTCCAACTATGTTATTCTGTTATTTGATCTGCTGCTTAGTCCGAGATTCCATGGGTCTCCAAACTTGGCCATTTTTAAGACTTCAACTCCCAGAATTCCCCAGCTAGCATAGGATGCTCTCTTTCCACAGTGATTTACTAAGCTGCTATCAGCATCCCGTCAACACCATCTTGGCCCCAGTGGCCTTTTAATCTGTTTGAAGAAGACGGGTGAATTAATGTTCCCAGCTTACCTTATCTTTGGCCCAGGGGTTTCTGGGCCTTATTGAAGAGGTTCTCTTGTTCCAGGTGCCCCAGTAGGCAGGCCGATGATTCTCACAGAACTGCAGGAGTTTCATTCTGCCAAATTTCTTCCTTTCGGGCGCATCTTCTGCCTGGCTGCTACTCACAATGACCACATCGCTGTTGAACAAAAAATAAATAAAAAAATAAAAAATATATATTTGGTGTCGCCCACCAGGGTACCAAGACACTGAAAGAAAGGAGGGAGGGAAGGAGAGGGGAGGGCAGCTGAAAGTCTTCCTTGATCTCCAGTGAAATGAAGATCCTAATTAGTACTAGGATAACAATGCCTGACTCACAAGAAAGGGACTATTGACCACTTCCCTACAGAGGCCTTCAATTAAAATTGAACTGGTGAATTGTGTCACAGCTAGGAGGAGTGAGTGGAAGTTGAGGAAATAGGTGGGCTGCAAACCACCCCAGATCAAAGAGGAACGGGGGGAGGTGGGGGGAGATAGAGCAGTGAGAAGAAGGGGAGGCTAAAGCTTTCGGTACTGGATGCATAGAAATGCCAGAGGCACCCTGCCGTGAAAACATCTGGACAGGATGACTAAGGATTAAAGGGTTCCCAATGCACACCCTTACAGCAGGGAAGTTGTGAGTAGACAGCAGTGTGCTTGCACGAAGACAAACTGAAGCTTAAAAGTTGAGGAAGAGAGGGACATCCTCACACCCAAGCGATATGCGCAGTGCATTCTCAACAACATATTTCCACCGATTGCCGATGGAGGTTCTCAGCCACCTGGGTCATGGTTGCCCCAAAGGTGCTATTTTTCCCTCAAGAGCCAACTGGACTTCCTTTGTTTCTCTTTGAAGACAGGGAGGGAGGGATACAACATCATCCATGGTAGCACAGTGGTTAGAATGCAGGACTGCAGACTACTTCTGCTGACTGCCAGCTGCCAGCAATTCAGCAGTTCGATCCTGACCAGCTCAAGATTGGCTCAGCCATTCCCTCTTTATCTCTCTATTCTTTTTTTCTCTTTTTTTTTTAAGGCAGGTGACATGATTAGAAGTTAGACATGAAAGAAAACGTTTCTCAATAAAGGGCGACACGATTAAAAGCTAGACTAAGAGACGGAAATAAGGGGAATATTAATGTATTCATTTTTATCATAAAATGGAAGCAATAATGAGAAAAGGTGGAAAAATTGAATAACGATAGACTGCAACATAATATAAATGTGTATTGTTATTAGAAATACATAAGTTGATTGAATATAATAATTATGTTTAATTTGACTAGTTTCATTTGGATTGGAATGTATGGCACCCAGGTACCACTCTGTTGACCCATTGATTTGACTTTTTCATAAAAAAATAATTAAAAAAAAAAGGTTGGCTGAGCCTTCCCTCCTTTCCAAGTCCAGTAAAATGAGGACCCAGATTGTTGGGGGCAAGAGGATGACTCTGTAAAACGCTTAGAGAGGGGCTGTAAAAGCACTGTGAAGTGGTACAGAAGTCTAAGGGCTAGTGCTATCATCTATCTCCAGTCTTGAAAGAAAAACCAGAAAGTCCAGGTGCCCATATAGGCACAGCAGCTTGTCCTTTTATTCCTGAACTATTATTTGTTATCCAACATGTTTTGTTAAAGCCATATCTGTCCTATGACAGACCTCCTTTCCAAAAAAAAAGAGTAGCTAACCCGTTAATCCCGTCAGCGCTGGGGCTGCAGGCAAGGGTGGGCTCCGATTTTCTAGTGTCCCGACTCTTCAGCTCTTCCAGGAAAGAAGTCTCGATGCTCTGCTCTTCCACAGACTGGTCCATTCGGTCGGAGAGCTCCTGATCGAAGGGCACCCGGCAAAGCGGAGCCAGGACCATGTTCTCCTTGATCTCGAAGGGAGCAAACTTCCCACACCAGCCGGCCAGAGTCTGAAAGCAAAGAGGACAATTTTATTATGCTGTGTTCTGACCTCCTGAGACAGTAAAAAGCACACGCTTAGTCCCAAAACCCCTCTTTTTACATCAACGGCTGTGAATTATCCTCATCCATAGCCCGTAGTGAGTCACAAATAGTTTGTAAAGAGTCCGACAGAAGTCTGCCACAGTCTTTCGGGCAGCCTTCCCTTGAAAGGCTGCCAAAGGCCTCATTGGCAATTAGTCTTGCAAGGCCACATGGAGCACAGAGTCAAAAGAGTTTACCTTCAGAAGGTAAACCGACTAGCACGAACAAAGTTGCTTCCTGCAAAGGCTCACGTGCCTTTGCTCCTCCCTTATGTCCTATGGGAGGGGCCAATCATCTCCAAGCCTTATTCCCGACTCGCCCCTTTTGTCTTAACTGTTCTTGCCTTCTGGCAGCTCTGCACATGCGCGCACTGGGAACAGGCTCCCCCTTTTCTTCTGCCTCACTAATGTCAGCCTCTGGAGGCAGCACATAACTCCCAGATGGCCCTGGCCCCCTCTCTGCCTCCGACACAGAGCCCTCCTCAGAGCCTTCCCAAGACTCCAGGACTGGCCCAGGTTCCTCCCCAACCTCCTTGCTGTCTGAGTCTGCTGCCAGCTCCACAGGCCACCAGCAGACCACAACACACTGTTCTTCTTGGAACATAACATACAAGTTTCGTCCTTGAAGCCCAGGAACTTAAAAATAAAACTACAAACTTAAAAACAAAACATATTACCTACCAATTCTGAGGTCAGCATTTTTGCTGCGTAAACCAAAGTGCAAACAGAAGAAGTGTTGCATCACAGCCACATTAGGTTGTTTTTAAACTGCAGGTTGATTATACTTTCAGGTAATCCTCAACTTACAACCAACCATTTGTTTAGTGGCCGTTCAAAGTTATAACGCACTGAACAAAGTGACTTGTGACCGTTTTTCACATTTATGACCATTGCAGCATCCCCATGGTTATGCATGGAGATGCTTGGCAAGCGGTTCATATTTATGGCCGTTTCAGTGTCCTGGGGTCATCTGACCACCTTTTGCGACCTTCTGACCAGCAGTCAACAGGGAAGCCAGATTCACTTAACAGCCGTGTTGCTAATTTAACTGCAGTGATTCATTTAACAACTGTGGCAAGAAAGGTTGTAAAATGGGTCAAAGCTCACTTAACAACTGCCTTGTTTAGCAATGGAAATTTTGGGCTCAATTGTGGTTGTAAATTGAGGACTACCTATCTTTTTTTTAAAATTGCAGGTGGATTAGACATACTGATAGGTTGTGCCACATTCTGACTCTGGGAACATGGGCCTGCAATTTCTTAAATCCTCTCATTTTAGCTAAATGTACTATAATTGTGCTATTTTGGCCAACAATTCCATTAATAGTTCCTGAAACTCATGATGACCTTCAAGTTCAGATATTTTATGGTATTACCTAGGAAAAGTACCGTATGTTTTGGAGAACAGTGGTTCTCAACCTTCCCAATGCCGCAACCCTTTAATACAGTTCCTCATGTTGTGGTGACTCACAACCATAAAATTGGTGTCTCGGTTCCTAAGACCATCGAAAATATGTGTTTTCCGATGCTCTTAGGTGACCCCTGTGAAAGGGCCTTTCGACCCCCGAAGGGGTCGGGACCCACAGGTTGAGAACCACTGTTGTAGAAGGTTTTCAGAATGTTCCTGAAGGCTGGGGAGGGCAGAAATGAGCCAAAAATGGGCCATTTTTTGCTCAATTTTGCCGCCCCCAGCCCCCAGGAACACTCTACAAGTCTCCTAAGGGGCTATTCATGCCCTTTTTTTGAAAAAAAAATGGGCCTGTTTTCACCAAAAATAGGCTGGTGTTGGGGGGGGGGGGGTTGCAGAGCGCAAAAACTTCAAAAAATTTTTTTGCCTCTTCAAAACTTTGGTCTTATACTCCGGTGCGTTTTATACTCCAAAAAATACGGTACATATAGTTTTAACACCTCAACTGCATACAGAAATAGTTAGAAAACTTACTTTTGGAGCAGGCGGGGTTTTTGGCTTTTGAAAGAACCGGGTGATTTCAGCTTTTTCTGCTTTGAGGCGCTAGAATCAGAATATGAAAAAAAGAGAGAGAGAGAGAGAGAGATACGTTTCAATCCATGAAATTAAGAACATCATTGCAAACAAAGCCATCTCTAACACAGGGAAGACAAACACTGCGATGTCCAAAAGTGGTTCTTTTGAGCTCTGCACTCTTGCTGAAATAGAATAATGAAAAGGGCTTCTTCTCTTCTTCTTCTTACCTTCTCTTCTTCTTTTAAGCGCTTTTCTTCTTCCTTTTTTCTTTTCTCTTCTAATTTTGCCCTTCAAAATAAAGCCCAGGTTTAGGAAAATATAATCTCGGTTTACGAAACTACAAGCATTGGAAGCGTTCAAATATTCCCCACACCCCCAGAATGCTGGTTAAGGGTGTTCCAGTCCAGGAACAATTTGCAGATCCTTTGTTTAAAGGCATTTGGGGGGGGGGGGGGGACCTTCCATATGAATTTCTAATTCAAATCCATTTTACGATTAAGTGGTCCAAGAGGCAGCCTTGAAAATATAAGTATAATCTTTATTGTCATTGTACTTGTTTACAATGAAATATCCACCACAAATGGACAGCAAATTGCAATGGAGCACAGATTAAACCTCACAGCTTGCGTGAGATGTGAGGAAGGAAGGAAGGAGGGAGAAAGGCAAGGCAGAAGGCAAGAGTGAAGGGATAGAAAGAAGGGAAAGGAAAGGAAGGGAAGTAAAGGAAAGGAAGAAGGTCCTCATAGTGATACTCTGAGCAGCATTAAAGCAAAGCAGCCAATCAGTAGAATGCGATCCTATAACTGTCCAACTATAGTCAAACAAATTGTTTTTGCAACAGGCTTAGTAACAGTCCCTGACTTCGTGGCCTGGCCGGTGTTGCATTCATTCCTTGTTGCAACCTTGGAAAGGCTAGCAGTTCTCATGGGATATATGACTATGGTACCCCCTCCCTTACCCCTCCCCATAGCTTCCTCCCCGTTGTGTATGGCAGACAGGCATCTGAGGAAGGAAGGAAGGAAGGAAGGAAGGAAGGAAGGAAGGAAGGAAGGAAGGAAGGAAGGAAGGAAGGAAGGTCAGTGGTACTCCGAACACCATTATAGGAAAGCAGCCAATCGGCAGAATGTGATCCTATCAAGAGAAAACAGCAACCAAGTCCAGCTAGCAAAATCCCAACAACCTAACCAATCGGAACAAGGGAAATTTATGTTGATGGACAATCCCACGTGACAATGTACTTACTCCAGAGCTTCCTGCCTCTCTTTCCGTTTTTCTTCTTTTGCGCGCTGCTTTTCAGCTTTCTCTTTTTCATCTTTCTCCTTCTTCTCCCTCCTTTCTTTATCCTTCAGCTCCTTCTCTTCTTCTTTCTTCCTCTTCGCCTCCTCTCGGGCACGTTCCTTGGCAGCCTGGGCTTCTTTTTTCAGCAGTCTCTTCTCTTCCCGCTCAGTTTCCAGCTTCTGAAGTTTTTCTGCACGCTCTTGGTCCTTTAAAAAAAGAGGGACCGGAAAAAATCTTTAGGAGGAATTCCTGACCCTGTGGCATCCCCACAGTCGAGCAGTGCAGTATGTGTTAACAGGTTGCCTCAACTTACAACCCATTAGTTTAACGACCATTTGAAGATACAACTGCACTGAAAAATGTGACTTATCACCAGTCCCCAGACTTATAGCAAGTCATAAAACTGAGCACAGCTCACTTAACTGTCTTGCTTAGCGATGGAAATTCTGATTGTGGTTGTTAAGTCAAAGACTACCTATAGGCTCGTCCCCTGTGTGTGACCAGGATGGTGAGCCCAACTGAGGGAAATCAGATGAAGATGATGCACGTCAGCTGGGAAGGGGTTGGGGGCAAGACAGGCAGTTGTAAATTCAGCTAGGCCCAAATTTTGTTTTGTTAACTCTGTGGGTGGTGCCACGGACAGAACATTCAGTGCTGTTGTAACTTTTTTTTTTTTTAATGATTAGAAAATTTGTACTGCCGCCTATTCGCACATGGCGACTCAAGGCATCTTAAAAGAATATAAAAACCTCATATAAAAAACCAATAAAACTAATAAAAGAGAGAACCATGTAATAATTAAAAATCCCCCAACCCCCATGACATTTACACAAGCTATTTAATGGGCCCCATCCCGTTTTGGGTTCCCTGGGCAGAACCAGGCCTTCAGCACCTTCTGGAAGACGATTAGAGAGGGGGCCATTCTAATCTACGGGGGAATGATATCCCAGGGAGAGGGAGCCACCACGGAGAAGGCCTTTCCTCTGGGTACCACCAGGTGTATCTCCCTAGGACAGGGGTGTCAAACTCAAGGCCAAGGCGCTAGATTCGGGAAGCTTAGATCTGGCCTGTGGGGCTACCCTGGAAACAGCAAAGGACTGGCCTCCAGTGCCTCTGCCAGCGAAAAGGGAGCTTGGGAGGGCTGCCTGTGGCTCTCCCAGGCTCCGTTTTCGCTGGCAGAGGGTCGCAGCTGAAAACGGAGCTCGGAGAGCACTTAGGCCACCTCAGACACCCCCGACATGAGTGACATCATGCTGGCCACACCCACCCCAGTCCCTCAAGGTCAAACACAACCCTGATGCAGTCCTCAATGAAACTGAGTTTGACACCGCTGGACTAGGGGATGGGACCCACAACATTCCTTCCTTGCTTTTGGTCACTGAACAAAAGGTTATTAAGTGGAGATTACTGGCATGTTCATAGATTGAATAAATAAAAACTTTCCCCATCATAGATACCAGAATGACAGAGTTGGAAAGGACCTTAAAAGTCTTCTAGTCCAACCCCCCCTACTGAGGACGGAAGGAAGCCCTATAGGGCCTATACCATAACCCAATGGAAAGGTTTAAATTCATACAACTATCTGCATAACCTATTTGTTCTGTCCTCTTTTTAAAATTATCTGTCCTTCAAAATTAAAATGAAATCCTACTAACCCTGGGAGATCTTGAGTATTGGCACAGTTGCCACCCTCAAATTTCCTGGTTTGCTACTTTTTTTAAAATTCTGTTTTTATAGCTGTGGGAAATAACATGGCTACTGTAGCTGGAAGGCAGGGAAGACTCAAAACAACATTGCCACTTTGTTAACATTGAAACAAAGAAATAAGTAACTTAAAGGGGGTTAGAAATTTTGTTTACACCATGAAACAAAATTTCTAACCCCCTTTAAGTTACTTATTTCTTTGTTCCATCAATCCTTGCTTTCTCCTTGGCACTGAATATATTCTTAACCTTATCACTCTAATAGGAGGGAGTTTTCACAGGACTCTGAAGCTCATTTCAACCTGTCCTTCCACCCCCTTATTTCTCAAATAAATGTTCCAGTAGTTTCCTCAAGAAGGAGGAGTCTTGCTTTAGAAAAAAATGTATTGACTTTCAGCAAGGGATTAAATACAAAAAGCAAAACAGAGATTAAAAAGTAAGCAAAATCAAGGGTGCAAAAGAAGGAAAAAAGGAAAAGAAAGAATTCCCAACTTTCTTCGGTACAGATGCAGATATAAAATACACTCACTCTAAAACCAACAATGCACAGTATTTCTATAATCATGAACTGTGCAAATCATCAAATCCCAAAATTAAATCTTCATTTCTTTCCATCGCTAGCAACAGGTCCACCAACAATGGTTTCAAAGTAAAGTTCAAACAGAAACAAAGGTATTTTCTTTAAACAAAGTACCGTATTTTTCGGAGTATAAGATACACCGGAGTATAAGACACACCAAGATTTTGAAGAGGCAATTTTTTTTTTAAAAAAAACCCGCCCTCTGCAGGCCTCCCAAAAATGTCTGGTTTGTGCGAAAACAGGCCCGTTTTGTGTCACAAAAAGGGGCATGAATAGCCTTTAGGAGGCTTGTAAAGTGCTCCTGGGGAGAAGGTGGCAAAATTGAGCAAAAAATGCCCCGTTTTTCACTCATTTCTGCCCTCACCAGCCTCCAGGTCCTAAAGGCTATGCACGGCCATTTTGGTGAAGGGGGCGGGGTTGCAGGAGGTCAAAAATACTGTATTCAGTGTATAATATACACCCAGATTTTCACCTTCTTTTTTGCGGGAAAAAGGAGTGACTTATTCGGTAATCAGTTTAGGGGGTGCCTTGCTTTGTCTGGAAATTACACCATCCAATCACTGCAACCACCAAATGGACTCGAAAACACGCCATGTCCCTCTTGTTCCTGGATATTGCCAAATCCAGAAATAGTTGTATCACACAACTCCCCTGATTATACTTCCAAAGTAGCATTTCAGCCATAAAGACGTGGAAGAGGCCCTTTAAAGTCAGGACAGATTCCCTGATTTTTATATTGTCTTCCCTGGAATTTAAAATCTTTTCTAGATTCTAGCTGGATATGTCGGCATAGAAACAAGGACTTTTTCTGCCCACCGAGCCTGTTTCAGTGGACACAACTTACAATTTATTAGGGATGCGCAGGCATGAAAAACGCTCTGGAACCAGCACTTCAGACATCAAAAAAAGTAGAAAACCTCTGTTACTCATTACTGCAGGTATTTCTCAGGCTTAAGCAGCCAGAGTGCCAAAGTCACTGGGGATGTGTCATCATCATCTCTTAGCAACCAGAGATAATTCTTCTCCAGGATAATAACTGGTAATTAAAGTAGCTCAAATTTTAATGGGCTTTCATGAAAGCTGTATTTTTTTTTAAAAGAAGCCCTCAGGCTGCTTCAATGATGACCAAAGAAATGTTGTCATTAAAACCATTTATTACTGTCTTTGCCATCACTTTCTTAAGCCCGCCACACTTTCACTTTTCAACGAGTAAATTCAGTTAGTCACTGGAATCATCTCACCCTCTGTAGCTTGAGTTTCTCCTTCTCCTCAGAACTTCGGTGGAGCTTTGGAGAAGCCTGAAATAGGAAAGATGGAGCAGGTTATGTCATCATTTCTTTTAAGCAATCGAAACCGAGACTAGGATTTAGACAGAGCACAAACCATTACGAGGTCTGAAGTCGTGAAAGGCCTGCCCTTCTCCAAGTTGTAAACTTATAGCACACTTCTACAAACCATGCTTAAGGGAATTGTGGTTCAGCACAGCTGTCCCCAACCTTTGCAGCTGGAGGACGGACAAGAGAGGAACTGGGTCATGTGATGGGCTGGTGCACGCATACGTAGCCCTTGCACTAATGGTGGTCTGGCGCACGCACACATGGGATTGTCCACTGGCCCACCACGCAAGCAAGTTGAGCTGTATGTGTGCGTGCACTCTGGACAATCGCTCACATAACCCAATTCCAAATGGAGTCCCCTGGTTTAGCATGAAGTGTGGATCAGACCAGGGTCATTTTTGGCATGTTTAAAGACGGACAGCTGTATTATGGCATAATGCAGTGATCTGACTTCCTCATCTATATTTTAAGAAAACAGAGAAACACTTAGGCTAGAGTCAGGTGAGGTTAGAATCATGACTTTCTACCTAACTTCAGAAACCCTAACTAATTTTTTATTTTTTTTAGGTAAGATGATTAAAAAAGCAACTTTGACATATGAAGTCTGCAATGAATCCCAGGTTGCCCCTGCAACATGTATAAGAAAACCGAAAAGCCCTCCTCAACCAGAGATGGGCTGGGACTACATCTCCCATAATTCTTATTTAGCAACTACTGGGAATCTTCAACTTATGAATTTCATTGTAAACAAGTACAATGACAGTAAAGATGATGATGATGATGATGATGATGATGATCACAATGGAGCCTGGAATTTTGATCATAAGTTGTTGGGGTCCTAAGTCGAGGTACCAACTGACTGGACTCAACCTTACAACCATTTTTATAACAGTCATAAGCTGAGTCACCATGGCTGCAATGTGAATCTAAATAAAATCTATATGAATAAATACAAGTTTCATTTTATCATTATGGCAAACAGGCAAAGTAAAAATACTTATTTGCAACAGGGTTTAAATCTGAATGTTTCGGAGGATGAGGAAAGGGTGGAGAATTATGTTGTGCAATGTTTGAGGATTGCTATTCTGGCTCTTTTGCAAAGGAAAAATTAACCCTGTCTCCCAATTCTACTTGGATAGAATAAACATGAGAAAACACACCCTTTAACTTTAAAACTTTTAACGGGGCCAGTAAAAGAGGTATACTTTGGGAGCAGCAGAAAACTAACTCAACACAACTTGATCTGAATTTATACCAAAGTAAGAATCTTCTCCAATTCTTACTATAAAGATTGTTAATTCCAGTCCATGAGCTGAACAGCAACAAAAAATGGGCAGTAAACCAACTTACAATTGCCACAACTGTAAATTGTACTGGCACCACGGCTTCCCTCCAAGACTTTCCCATTCTTATTTGAAATCAAGAAAACAAGACTTGCCAATTAAACTAAGTTTTGGCCAACAGAACAATTCAGGACTTTGTTTCCAGCTAAGGAAGAGCAACAAATCCCAAAGGCTTGTGAATAAACTACTTCCCCCAAAAAATACAGGGCTTTTTCAGTATTAGCTGGAGAGTTTAATGACATAATAGATATCTTTAAAAAAAAAAAACCACACACATATACAATTGGTAACATGCCACATTGCACAGGCAGTTCGAAGACCCAATAACAACAAAACAGAGAAGTTTTTTAAAAACACACCGCAATACCAATTTATGCACTACACTGAGTCAGCAGCGAGTGAACCTTGGCTCACACATAGTGGATCCAGCTGCCTATTTGCTTATGGAGTTAGGTTAGGGATGTAATGTTCAAGCTTTTGAGTGTTTCTAATATACAGGGGAAGGTTTTAAGAAGCAAAAAATATGGTTTTAGCATCGCAGAACACAACCATAGATGCATACATAGTCAGAAGTAGATGCCGTCTATATAAATTTCATTTTGCATTGTACAAGGATACATTTATCAACTGGACTTTGTGCTTTCCACAGTGCATAGTCCTCGACTTGCAACCATTCATTTAGTGACAGTTCAAAGTTATAACAGCAGTGTAAAAAGTGACAGGACTATTTTTCATATTTAATCTCCATGGTTACGAGATTAGAATTCGGCAGCTTAGCAACTGGTGTGGACTTACGACGGTTGCCAGGTCCAGGGGTCACGTGATCACCATTTCCCAGTCTGCTTCTGACAAGCAAAGGCAATGGGGGGAACCAGACCTGCTTAATGACCGCATGATTCACTTAGCAACTGAGGATTCCCTTAACTGTCACGAAAAATATTGTAAAATGAGGCACTGAACAACAGTCTTGCTTAGCAACAGAAATTTCGGGCTCTATTGTGGTCATAAGTAAAGGACTACTTGTAGAGAGGGTACATCTGTTGACTCAGCGCTAAGTTCTCTATAGAAAGAGTGGATATTATAACAAGGCCTAATAAACCCAAACATACCAAGCTGTATTATAGCATGCAATCCTCTTACTCTTCACCTAGTAATTTTGGCTGGTGGCTCAGACATCCCTACAAAGGAATTTCCAGATTGTTTCCTGAAATAATTTAAAAAAAACCTACCAAGTCACATTATTCCACTAGAAGCTATCTATAGATAGCATTTCTGGTCTGGATGGGAAGTAACGGACTCAAGCTCAACCCGACCAAGACCGAGTGGCTGTGGTTTCCGGCTGCCCGGTTCAACCAGCTGTCTCTATCGCTGGCCATAGGGGGCGAACATCTTGCCCCTGTGGATGGGGCGCGCAACTTGGGTGTCCTCCTGGATTCCCGGCTGTCCATGGAAGATCAAGTGACAGCCGTGGCCAGGAGGGCGTTTTACCAGGTTCGCCTGGTTCGCCAGTTGCGCCCCCTATTGGACCGGGATGCCCTTCGCACAGTCACTCATGCTCTCGTGACATCCCGACTGGACTATTGTAACTCTCTCTACATGGGGCTCCCCTTGAGGTGCACCCGGAGGCTGCAGTTGGTCCAGAATGCAGCCGCGCAAGCAATAATGGGTACCACAAGGTACACCCATGTAACACCGCTCTTGCGCGAGCTGCACTGGCTACCTGTAGTCTTCCGGGTGCGCTTCAAGGTGCTAGTCATCATCTTTAAAGCGCTCCATGGCTCGGGACCTAGCTACCTGCGGGATCGGATTCTGCCTCATACTTCCTCACGGCCGATTCGCTCCCATAGAGAGGGACTTCTCCGGGTGCCGTCCACTAGACTTTGTCAGCGGGCGACGCCCAGGGGAAGGGCTCTCTCTGTGGCGGGCCCTGCCCTCTGGAACGACCTCCCCCCCCCGATATTAGAACTACCACGGACTTCCGTTCCTTCCGTCTGAAATTGAAAACGCACTTTTTCTGCCTGGCCGGCCTAGGGTAGCCTCTTACCATAGTATTACAGGGTTTAGGGTTTTAGTGATTGGTTTTGGGGAATTTTAGCGCAGGGTCTTATTGTTTAATGTGTTTTTTAACTGTTTTGTATATCTATGTATATTTATTGTTTTAATTTCCCTGTGCACCGCTCCGAGTCCCCTTGGGGAGAGGGAGCGGTCTAGAAATTAAATATTATTATTATTATTATTATTATTTAATGGCCATAATCAAGGAAATTCCACACCACAAGCTGTTCACTTTGGATTGTTTCCTTCCCTATCACGCCCACCTGGTATCTGTTCTGTGGAACAGCCAGTTCTGATTAAATTTCCCTGGGGTTTACTCTAGGGAAATGGAAAATTTCGAGCCTTTGTTCTCAACACGTTACTGTGTTGATTTTTCTTTTATGAATACTGATGCTATATATCGAGAGCCAGTTTAGTGTAATAATGAAAATACAAGGAGATTGTGAGATTGTAGTCCTGGCTTGGACCAATCACTTTCAGCCTTAGGAATTGGGCAATAGGAAACCATTTCTGAAATTTTGCCAAGACAACCGCAGAGACTTATCCAGGCAGCCATCAAGAGTCAACATTGACTGGAAGGTGAGTGGGCACACAAACAAAACTACTTCATCAATACAATGCACCTCCTCCACTGCAGTTTTTCATAGGCAGCATTTCAAACTGTATTCCTTCCTTCTTCTGCCCTAAAATCTACTCTCATTCTCCTGATCAAATCCAGTAATCGGTATAATAGATTTGAGGCCAGCTCAGAAACTCTACTCGGAGTCGGGCAGTATATAAATTTAGTATATTTTTCGGAGTATAAGATGCACCAAGATTTTGAAGAGGCAAATATTTAAAAAAAAGGTTTTACACTCTGCAGACCTCCCAAAAACGGCCCGGTTTTTTTTTGCAAAAACTGGTCTGTTTTTTGTCAAAAAAAAAGGGGGGGCATGCATAGCCTTTAGGAGGCTTGTAGAGTGCTCAGGGGGAGGGGATAAGCAAAAAATAGCCCGTTGTTCACTCATTTTTGCCCTCCCCAGCCCCAGGAGCCCTCTGGAAGCGCCTAAAGGCTATGCATAGCCATTTTGGTGAAGGAAGCAGGGTTTCAGGAGGCAAAATAAATAAATAAATGCTGTATTCAATGTATAAGACGCACCCAGATTTTCACCCCCTTTTTGAGGGGAAAAGGTACGTCTTATACTCTGAAAAATACGGTAATAAATTATTATTATACAGATGGGCTCAGTTTTCTAATCCTATGTGCTACTGTGAAAACATTTCCATTCCATATTACTGACTTACAACAGTTCATTTAGTGACTGTTCAAAGTTACAACGGCACTAGAAAAAGTGACCATTTTGTGACCATTTTTCACACTTATGTCCGTTTCAACATCCCTGTGGTCATGTGATTTACATTCGGATGCTTAACAACTGACTCACATTTATGATTCACATGTTCAAAATTTATAAGATGCTTTGCAGCAGGCTCATATTCACGGCGGCTATAATATCCTGGGGTGCTGATTAAACCAATCCATCCTGAATTAATGTATTGTGCAAACTAAGAAAATACGTTATTTTAAGGGTCAAGTTAAACTGATACAGTAAACCAAACCATTGGCAGTTCGAATCCTAGTGCCGGGTAATAGTGAGCTCCCGTGACTTGTCCCAGCTTCTGCCAACCTGGCAGTTCGAAAGCACGTAAAAAATGCAAGTAGGAAAATAGGAACCACCTTTGGTGGGAAGGTAACAGCGCTCTGTGCACCTTTGGTGTCTAGTCATGCCGGCCACATGACCACAGAGACGTCTTTGGACAGCGCTGGCTCTTCAGCTTTGAAACAGAGATGAGCACCACCCCCTAGAATCAGGAATGACTAGCACATATATGCAAGAGGAACCTTTACCTTATTTATATTACCCAGAGAAAAACTGTAAAATGGCAATACCCAACTATTTTTATCTAAACACACAAATTGTTCTCAACATATGATAGTAGAGACCAGAATTTCCATTGCTAAGCAAGACAGTTAAGTCACGCCTAATTTTACCATATTTATTCAGCAAATCACTGCAGTTATTAAGTGAATCACATGGTCATTAAGCGATCATTGACTTTGTTTGCTGGAAATCACCTGGGACAGTTACAAATGGAAGCCACATGACCCCAGGACAGTGTAACTATCATGAATAAATGCTAATTGCCTAGCGGCTGTATTTTGATCATGCAACCATGGGGATGCCACAGCGGTTGTAAGTATGAAGACTGACTGTAAGGTTTTCTTTCAATCCCGCTGTAACTTAAAATAGTCACTAAATGAATAGTTGTAAGTCAAGCCTGTAAAAGCACAATTTGTTTTAAAAACAGATCAAGGCAAAAGAGTTAGCAAAAACAGTCAATTCTTTCCAAACTCTGCTAAGAAACATTTATTTCCACCTTATCCAAACAAATTATATAGGTAGTCCTTGACATATGAACACAATTGACCCCAAAACTTCCATTGCTAAGTGAGACAATCGAGTTTTGCCCCATTTTGCAACCTTTTTCTACAGTTGCTAAGCGAATCACTGCAGATGGCTTCTTGGCTTATCAGGTCGCATGACCCTGCGAAACCGTGAGTCGTAAATACGAGGCCGCTGCAACGGTCGTAAGTGTGAAAAATGGTCATAAGTCACTTTTTTCAGTGCTTCTGTAACTTCAAATGGTCACTAAACAGTTGTAAGTCGAGGACTACCTGCAATATTGACCACAATGTGGCTTTCCCAAAGCCGATACCAACCTTCCAAACTGGTGTCGAAGCAGCTAGCGGGTTAACATGATGCTCCTTGGTCCCCCAAGACTCAGGAGAGCTGGTAGAAGAGAGAGAACTTAAGGAGGAATTTGTACACGGCGTGTCGTCCTCAGCACAAGATTCCATGGTCTCGTTTTCAGAATTCGCGCTCCTTTCCAAAGCCGCAGCTTGAGGAGACCCGCTGGCCAAGATGTCCTTCAGAACTACGACTGGCATTTTCCGTTCAAATATGACATTCGGAGGTTTATTCTCCGTGGAAATATTAGTTTCTATCCCAGTGGATGCCGCGCTTGGTAATTCCTTATCTGTTACACTGAAACCGGTTTCTAAGCAAGGATCCACCTCCTGGGCATTGCAAGAGGAATTTGGGGACGTGGCCTGGCCTTCTTTCTCCTTTGGGGTTTCCCCCTGAGATGCTACTCTGATGCTGGACTTGGTGCGACCCCTGTTCTCATCCAGTCTGTGAGGAGGGTCGTCCGTCAAGTCTATGAAGAGTCGAGATTGACTTGTGTCATTTTTTATACTCTTCTGCACAAAGGTATCTAAGGGACCCTTGCCATTAACCAGTTTTGGAACAGGGGGTTCCATTTCTTCCTCGCAGCTGTTTTCCACATTGTCCGAGAATGGATGCGGCGAGTCAGGGTAGGATGCGTTCTGATCGAGGGCATTTTGCACGCTTCTGGCTTTTTTCACTTCGGGGTTTGTGTCGTTTTTCTCCTTTGGTATGGGATTCAAGCGCTTGAAGGGCAGTCGAGCTGGAATAATGAGATCGATAAGATGTATATTATTGTTTTTATTTAAAGTGTACGGCTGCCCATCTCATCTAAGCAGTTCAGGGCAGCTCACAAGAGATAAGAGCAGCAATCCGATAAAACCAGTTTAAAACAAACCAATACACAAACATATAAAGCAATCAACAATAGTTTTAAAATAACAATCATGATAAGCAGCAGCCTCCATGTTTTATCAGCTCAATCAGTTTACAATTGATTTTTATTTCCTACCTCAAATTATTTATGTGTAACATGCAGGTCCATCTCCTTTATAAAAATGGAAAATTAAACAATCAGCATCACACTGTTTCCTATATGGGATAGTCTGCTTTGCATACATTAAAGTACTTGATTCCTTGGCCATGAAAACTGACTTTGGGCCAGTCTCTCTCTCTCAGCCCAGCTCACCTCATAGGGTTGTTCTCAGGAAAATAGAGTACTAGGTATGTTCATGAGCTGTCATGACACAGTGGTTAGAAGGCAGCATTGCAGGTTAATTCTGCTCACTGTCAATATTCGATCCCAACAGAGTCAAGATTGACTCAGCCTTCCATCCTCCCAAGGTCAGTAAAAAGAGGACCCAGATTGTTGGGACAATATGTGATTCTGTAAACTACTTGGAAAGGGCTGTAAAGCACTATGAAGCAGAATATAAATCCAAGTGCTATTGCTATTACTCTGTTTGCCACCTTGAATTATATAAAAAGGCTGAATAAAAAAGTAATGTTAATCATCCCTACATCAAAATACGTATCTTTCTGGCACAGGACAGTCTCTTGACATCTGATGAAGAAAAGAACCTTGCAGTGGAAAAATAATGTCCACTAAAAGCTGCAAGTTCCTCTGAAAAAGAAAAATGTCACCCTGGAGATCATGAATGGAAGCTGGTGGAAGTTGTCAACATTTATCACCCTGGTACAAATGTTTGATAAAAAAGACAACTACTGAGATAAGAATGCAACCAAGTGGTGTAAGACCAATTCACAACCTTTTCCTTTAGATGGACTATCAGCAATATCATCAAAAGCTTTAGAGGATTATCACACAAGCTAAAAATCAGCAATGGAGAAAAAGCCTTCACATAAATCTTTCTCAACTGCCACCCGAACCCCAAATTAAATAAACATTTTTCAACACCACAAATTAACATTGCTCCCAAATCCCTTGAGATATTTGTGTTCCCACTTACACAAATAATATTTTGGTTGCTCGACTTCCATATCCGGGGCTACTTAAATTGTCAGGCTCTTGGGGGAACTAAGGGTGATTATTTTTCACGCAGAATTCTCATAGAGTTCTTATTACAAGATTTATTGAGAAAAGATGGGATTACAAGAATTCTAGCAAGAGAACAGTTTTTCATTTAAAACAATTATAAGGTAAAGGTTCCCATTGCACATATGTGCTAGTCGTTCCCGACTCTAGGGGGCAGTGCTCATCTCCGTTTCAAAGACGAAGAGCCAGCGCTGTCCGAAGACGTCTCCGTGGTCATGTGGCCGGCATGACTAAACACTGAAGATGCATGGAATGCTGTTCTCTTCCCACCAAAGGTGGTCCCTATTTTTCTACTTGCATTTTTTACATGTTTTCAAACTGCTAGGTTGACAGAAGCTGGAACAAGTAACGGGAGCTCACTCCATTACGCGGCGCTAGGGATTCAAACCCCTGAACTGCTGACTTTCTGATCGACAAGCTCAGCATCTTAGCCACTGAGCTGCGTCCCTTTTAAAAACAATTATAGTCTCATGTGTGTAGTGGTGGGATGTGATCTGGAGTTCCAGGAGGGAGGGGCTGCTTCCCAGAGGGCAAGGGGACAGTGAAGCTTGGAAAGCCTGTTAGGCAGGAAGAGGGCAAAAACCGTTTCCCCTCTTCCTAACAGTTCACAGATGCACCTATAGTTGTGCAAATAGCTGTGTGAGTCCGGCAAGATTCTGTCTGTAGGCGAACTACTCAGTCTTGGTTTGTGAGGCCTGGCAAAAGTTTCTGATTGTCTTTCTGCCAGTAACCCATCAAGGAGATATATCTCCTCACTAACAATGGAGAAGCTTGCAGTAGCTGTTAAGATTACAGCCCCCAGATTCTTTGTCAGCCTGGCAACCAATATGTATGAATGTATTCTCATGGCCCATCAGTGGACTCTGAACTACAGATAACTAAATTTAGATATGAGGAACAAAACTTTAGCGTAAGGCTAAGAGGTGCATGGTTCAAATGTGGGCATTTTGTTTCTCTCTGGTAAAATACCAGAAGTTGGAGTCAGCCAAAGTAACTAAACCGAGAGAAACTGAACAGGTATTATTATTATTTTTTAAAGGGCGTAATTAAACCATGGGATTCACTTCTATCAAATGGAGCAAAGGCAACTTGGATAGCTCTGAATGGGGATTAGACAAATTCATGGAAAACGAAGAGGTTGAAGGCTGCAAAGGATGGGAGTTACACATTATCAGCTCTATCAGAGCCATTAAAGCTTTTCGGTAGGAGTTGCTAGGGAACACGAGTGGGAGAGCATCCCAGCATCTGCCTGAAGAGTGTGGTGGGAAGAGGCTAGATGAGAAGGGCTTTTGGTTTGAAACATAGAAAATTGGGGACAAAAGGAAGTCCTTTTTTGAGAGCACGTGTATCTTTCAAATCAGCAGAGCCATTTTAACTAAGCCTAGACTCTACTATAGTTTCTCATTCTGAAATAATTGTTTGATTCTGCCTTCAGTTAGAAGAAAATACTATTGAATGTTGAAAGTATAGTCTTTTAGCTTTTGTCTCTGTAAGCCACCCAGAAATCTATTAATTGTCTCTGTAAGCCACCCAGAAATCTATTAATAGCCATGCAATTATATCCAAACTTTATTGACAATTAAATTTATTACTACCATATTTTCTCTAGTACCAGAGGCAAACCATATTTTCTCTAGTACCAGAGGCAAATAATATAGCTGAATTCAGACATAACATTAAGCAATGTAGTTACTTCCTTTTGACTGTTATATGAAGCAGCCTACAGGCATAATTAAACCATGATTTACTACTTAGTGACAGGAATGAATCCAACCTGGTTAATGTTAATGTTTATTAAATTTGTATACTGCCCTTCTCCCTTGCGGGACTCAGGGCGGTGAACAGGCATCAATAAAACAGTACAAAACATCAATATATAAAATACTTAAAATGGCATTAAAATTGGGGGCCTGTTCTAAAATCTAAATAAAACTAAATAAAATCAATTAAAAAACTACGCCAGGCCGGCCGCACGGAATAGATGCGTTTTCAGGGCCCGACAGAAGAGGCGTAGGTCAGTGGTCGTATGTAGATCGGGGGGCAGGTCATTCCAGAGGGCAGGGGCTGCCACAGAGAAGGCTCTCTCCCTGGGAGTCGCCAGCCGACATTGTTTGGCCGACAGCACCCTGAGGAGGCCCTCTCTCTGGGAGCGAACTGGTCGGTGGGAGGTATTTGGTAGCAGGAGGCGGTCTTGCAAGTAACCAGGTCCTGTGCCATGGAGCACTTTAAAGGTGGTTACTAGCGCCTTGAAGCGCACCCAGAAAGCCACAGGCAGCCAGTGCAGCTCGCACAGGAGGTGTCACGTGGAAGCATCTTGAGGCTCCCAGAATCCCCCGCGCGGCCGCATTCTGCACCAACTGGAGCCTCCGGGTGCACCTCAAGGGCAGCCCCATGTAGAGAGCGTTACAATAGTCCAGGAGGGAGATGACAAGGGCTTGAGTGACCGTGCGTAGAGCGTCACGATCCAGAAAGGGGTGCAACTCGCGAATCAAGCAAACCTGATAAAAAGCCCCCCTGGCCACAGCTGTCATATGATCGTCTAATGACAGCCGAGAGTCCAGGAGGACACCCAAATTGCAAGCCCTCTCTGTGGGGGCCAGTGATTCGCCCCCAATGGCCAGAGATGGCACCAACTGGCTGTATCGTGACGCTGGCAGCCAGACACTCGGTCTTGGATGGGTTGAGTCGGAGCCTGTTTCTCCCCATCCAGACTCGCACGGCCTCCAGACACCGGGACATCACTTCAACGGCATTGTTGGGGTGGTCTGGGGTAGAAATGTACAGCTGGGTGTCATCCGCGTACTGATGGAATTCTACCCCAAAACCACGGATGATCTCATCCAACAGCTTCATATAGATGTTAAAGAGGAGGGGCGAGAGGACCGACCCCTGTGGCACCCCACACGTGAGGTACCTCGACATCGATCTCTGCCCTCCTGCCAACACAAATTGCGACCGGTCGGAGAGGTAGGAGGAGAACCACCGTAAGACGGTGCCCCCCAGCCCCAGCCCCTCCATCCGGCGCAAGAAGATACCATGGTCGATGGTATCGAAAGCCGCTGAGAGATCTAACAGGACCAGGATAGAGGAGCAACCTCTATCATGAGCCCTCCAGAGATCATCCACCAACATGACCAATGCCGCCTCTGTGCTGTGCCCAGGCCGGACTGGCGCGAGTCGAGATAGACAGTTTCCTCCATGTGCTGAGGGAGCTGTCGCGCCACCACACTCTCAACAACCTTCGCCAAAAAGCGAAGGTTGGAAACAGGACGGTAGTTGGCCAAAACAGCCGGATCCAGGGAGGACTTCTTGAGGAGGGGTCTTACCACCGCCTCTTTCAGGTATAACAATGTAGATAACGTTTGATCTGTTAATAGAGTACCTAGATTCTTAGGTACAGTGAGCTATCATCACTCATCGCACAGCTCAAGGAAGTAGAGGTAGCCCTCAAGTTATAACCATTTGTTTAGTGACTATTTGAAGTTACAACGGTAGTGAAAAAATGGCTTATGACCAATTTTCACACTTACAACCGTTGCAGTATCCCCATGGTCGCATGATAAAAATATGGACACTGGGAAACTGGCTCATATTTATGACGGTTGCATTGTCCCAGGGACATGTTATCATCTTTCACAACCTTCTGACAAGCCAAGTCAGATTCACTTAATTACTGCAATGATTCATTTAACAATTGTGGCAAGAAAGGTCATAAAATGGGAGAAAAGTCACTTAACTGTCTTACAAAGCAAGAGTAATTTTGGCCTCAATTGTGGTTGTTGTCAAGAATTACCTATAGTTTTGAAGGAGATCTAGGCTCCTGACTCCGCAGATGTGCTGTGGAGGTTTTGTGGTTTTAACAGAGGGGATTATTCTGAAGACACTGCTCTTATCAGTGCTGTTCAGGACCCTGCAGTGCAACAAAACCAAGATGGACTGGTATCTTCCACCCCATTGAACAAAGTCAATAGAACAGAAAAACCAACATTCTTCCCCAGGGTCCTTGTGCTCCAATTTCTGCAACTCTGTGAAAGAATAAAGTTATGAAACACAGAACTGAATGCAAATAGTATTATAAATCCACGTATTATAAAAAATGTAAGAAGTTGAAAAGCCAGACTATATATATATATATTTGAAGAGAAAACATGTTACCTTGGATTAGCTTCCTGGCTGGAACTCCTGTTTTATTTTGACACTCCATAATTGCCTAGCAAAGCAAATAATAATTAAATTTCTGCAGATATTCAAAACAAATATTGTTCACCTCCAATTATTAATATTGGCCCTCAGCCACTCCTTCTTGTGATCACTCAAGTTTCCAATTCACCTAACCTATCAGGCACTGTATCTTGCTTGGATTTAGTTTAAGCCACCACTGCAATTTGCAAGTCATGATTGAAAGCACTGCAGGAACCCCTGAGGGGCAGCATTTCCATAAGGGTCTCTTCCCCCTCCCCCCAGCATCTGGTTTGGCTATCTTCCCCTTCCCTGAGTCAATTGCCACTTCCTTTGCTCAATTCCCCCATCAACACCCCAACTTCTCCCCTAGACCGCAAGAGTTGGTTCCCCAAGACACATTTGGCCCGTCCCAGCATTTAAGCCATGCCTCGAAGCCCCCCTCCCAAAACTGATGAAGCCTATGATGTGAGACCCTTGTACATTTTTGTGGCCCCTGCCCATCAGTTCCCCCTCTTTCCTGCTTCCCATAGGAGACCCCTTTGCTCCATCCCCCATCCCGGCTCTATCTGCCTCAGTTTCCCCAGTAACCACTCAGCAGCCCCTCCTTTCCTTCCCTCCCACCTCAGTTTCCCCTCAGACCCTTCCCCTCCCTGCTTGTTTCCCCTTTGCCCCCACTCCTTTCCTACCCTCCTGCCTCAGTTTCCCCTCAGAGACCCCTCCTCTCCCTGCCTCAGTTCCCCCTCAGAGACCCTCTCACCTGCCTGTTTCCCTTCAGACACCCTTCGCTTCCTGTCTGTTTTCCTTTAGAGACCCTTCCCCTCCTGTCTGTTTCTCCTAAGACCCCTCCCCGCCTTAGTTTCCCTTCAGAGACCCTTCCCGCCTGCCTGTTTTCCTTAGAGCAGCGTTTTTCAACCACTGTGCCGTGGCACACTAGTGTGCCGTGAGATATTGTCTGGTGTGCCGTGGGAAAAAAGCTATTTTGACATTGCTCCCATTTTCCACTACATATCTGTGTGAGATGAGCTTTTCAAGCCTGATTGCTATAAAAACTAAAGACAGAGAGAGACTGAGAGCTGTTGACGAAGAGCTACGTGTGTGTCTTTCTTCGATTCCTGCTAGAATATCAGCTTTGTGTTCAGCCAAACAGGCCCAGGTTTCGCACTGAGTAAGTAAACAGAAATATGAACAATTATAAAATACTTTTTAACATTTTCTAATGGTGGTGGTGCGCCTCGTGAATTTTTTCATGAAAAAAGTGTGCCTTTGCACAAAAAAGGTTGAAAAACACTGCTTTAGAGACACTTCTCCTCCTGTCTGTTTCTCCAGAGACCCCTCCCCTCCCTGCTTTATTTATTTATTTATTTATTTATTTTGTCACTCGCATGCAAGATAAGAGGAATAAACATGAATAAGAACGCACGAAACGGGTACAAATAAATGAGGAAATTAGGGCAGGGACTTATATTAATTATATTATATTATGCATATATTATGCTCCCTCTCCTCCCTGCCTCAGTTTCCCCTCAGAGACCCTTCCCCTCGCTTGCCTGTTTTCCTTTCCCTTTTCCCTCCCTCCCCTGCCTCAGTTTCCCCTCAGAGAACCCCCCCTCTTGTCTGTTTCCCCTCAAGAGACCCTTCCCCTCGCTTGCCTCCGTTTTCTTTTCGATCCTCCCTCCCTTCCCTGCCTCAGTTTCCCCTCAGAGACCCCCTCAGCGACCCTTTCCCTCCCTCCCCATCCCTGCCTCAGTTTCCCCTGAGACCCCCCGCCTGCCTGGTTCCCCTCAGAGACCCCTCCCCTCGCTTGCCTCCGTTTTCTTCTCGATATTCCCTCCCTCCCCTGCCTCAGTTTCCCCTCAGAGACCCTCTCAGCGACCCCTTCCCTCCCTCCCCTGCCTCAGTTTCCCCTCAGAGAACCCCCCTCCTGTCTGTTTCCCCTCAAGAGACCCTTCCCCTCGCTTGCCTCCGTTTTCTTCTCGATATTCCCTCCCGTCCCTGCCTCAGTTTCCCCTCAGAGACCCCCTCAGCGACTCTTTCCCTCCCTCCCCGTCCCTGCCTCTGTTTCCCCTCAGAGACCCTTTCCCTCCCTCCCCATCCCTGCCTCAGTTTCCCCTGAGACCCCCCGCCTGCCTGGTTCCCCTCAGAGACCCCTCCCCTCGCTTGCCTCCGTTTTCTTCTCGATATTCCCTCCCTTCCCTGCCTCAGTTTCCCCTCAGAGACCCTTTCCCTTCCTCCCCGTCCCTGCCTCAGTTTCCCCTCAGAGAACCCCCCCTCCTGTCTGTTTCCCCTCAAGAGACCCTTCCCCTCGCTTGCCTCCGTTTTCTTCTCGATATTCCCTCCCTCCCCTGCCTCAGTTTCCCCTCAGAGACCCTCTCAGCGACCCCTTCCCTCCCTCCCCTGCCTCAGTTTCCCCTCAGAGAACCCCCCTCCTGTCTGTTTCCCCTCAAGAGACCCTTCCCCTCGCTTGCCTCCGTTTTCTTCTCGATATTCCCTCCCTCCCCTGCCTCAGTTTCCCCTCAGAGACCCTCTCAGCGACCCCTTCCCTCCCTCCCCTGCCTCAGTTTCCCCTCAGAGAACCCCCCTCCTGTCTGTTTCCCCTCAAGAGACCCTTCCCCTCGCTTGCCTCCGTTTTCTTCTCGATATTCCCTCCCGTCCCTGCCTCAGTTTCCCCTCAGAGACCCCCTCAGCGACTCTTTCCCTCCCTCCCCGTCCCTGCCTCTGTTTCCCCTCAGAGACCCTCTCAGCGACCCTTTCCCTCCCTCCCCATCCCTGCCTCAGTTTCCCCTGAGACCCCCCGCCTGCCTGGTTCCCCTCAGAGACCCCTCCCCTCGCTTGCCTCCGTTTTCTTCTCGATATTCCCTCCCTTCCCTGCCTCAGTTTCCCCTCAGAGACCCTTTCCCTTCCTCCCCATCCCTGCCTCAGTTTCCCCTCAGAGAACCCCCCCTCCTGTCTGTTTCCCCTCAAGAGACCCCTCCCCTCGCTTGCCTCCGTTGTCTTCTCGATATTCCCTCCCTCCCCTGCCTCAGTTTCCCCTCAGAGACCCTCTCAGCGACCCCTTCCCTCCCTCCCCTGCCTGTTTCCCCTCAGAGAACCCCCCTCCTGTCTGTTTCCCCTCAAGAGACCCTTCCCCTCGCTTGCCTCCGTTTTCTTCTCGATATTCCCTCCTGTCCCTGCCTCAGTTTCCCCTCAGAGACCCCCTCAGCGACTCTTTCCCTCCCTCCCCGTCCCTGCCTCTGTTTCCCCTCAGAGACCCTCTCAGCGACCCTTTCCCTCCCTCCCCATCCCTGCCTCAGTTTCCCCTGAGACCCCCCGCCTGCCTGGTTCCCCTCAGAGACCCCTCCCCTCGCTTGCCTCCGTTTTCTTCTCGATATTCCCTCCCTTCCCTGCCTCAGTTTCCCCTCAGAGACCCTTTCCCTCCCTCCCCATCCCTGCCTCAGTTTCCCCTGAGACCCCCCGCCTGCCTGGTTCCCCTCAGAGACCCCTCCCCTCGCTTGCCTCCGTTTTCTTCTCGATATTCCCTCCCTTCCCTGCCTCAGTTTCCCCTCAGAGACCCTCTCAGAGACCCTTTCCCTCCCTCCCCTCCCTGCCTTAGTTTCGCCTCTGGGTTCCTTCCTCTCCCCCCCCTCACAGGGCCCCTCCGGCCCCCGCGGTTCCCTCCAGTCCCTCACCTGCCCGAGGGGAAGAGCGGCCGACGCTTCCCCTCACATCCCCGTGGGGGGATACCGAAGGTTCCCCGCCGCGGTCGGCCCCGTCCGCCTCTCCCTGCGGCCAACCGCCCCCCGGGCCCCTCCGTCCGTCCGCTCGCTCGCTCGCCAGGCTCCTCGCTCGTATTTGGCGGGAGTTCTGCCGACCTTCGCGCTCCGGCGCCCTGATAGGGCGGGACGCCGCGCCCACGTGACCCTGCCGGCTGGGCGCGAGGGCGGGAGGAGCGGGAAGCGGCGGATGAAGATCTCGCGAGAACTCGCCCCGGACGGGAGGCGCGCCGGGCTCCGCCTCGCCCGAGAGGCTGTAGAGATGCGGTGTAAATGCGACGCGAATGCACACTTCCGGTTCTGGAGAGGGACGTGTGGGGTGGCGGGGTGAAAGGGGGCAAAGAATGCGTCCTCTCGTCTCCAACCGGGCGCTCGCTGGTTACCTGGGTCTCCTCAAATATCCAGGTTGTGTACTCCAGAGGTCGTACTTTCAGTGATCCCTCCTGTCTGTTTCCCCCTCAAAGATCCCTCTCACCCTGCCTGTAGGGCAGTAGTGGGTTTCAAATTGTTTAGAACCTACTCTGTAGGTGTGGCCTATTTTGTGGGCGTGGCTTGGCAGTCAGGTGACAGGGTGGGAGTGGCCACCTTTTAAAATGTGGTAAAACTTATTTAACAACGCTCTTGCTTAGCAACCAAAATTTTGGACTCAATTGTGATGATAAATTCTTCCTTCCTTCCTTCCTTCCTTCCTTCCTTCCTTCCTTCCTTCCTTCCTTCCTTCCTTCCTTCCTTCCCTTTCCTTTCCTTTTCTTTGGGTCACTGGCAGCGGCGGGCCAGATTTACTTCCAGGTACGCCAGTGGAACCCCCCTTCACCGGTTCTCTAAATTTCACCAACCGGCTCTCGCGAGTAGGTGCGAGCCTGCAGAAACCCACCACTGCTGTAGGGTATATTGGAAGTGGTGGTAATCCTTTCAGAGCTCTATGCAACGAAATTTCACTTTAATGTATGCCGATGCGTGTACATTCAAAGTGACAATAAAGTTATTCTAAGCCTGGGGGAAAAAATATTCAAGACTTAGGAATGGCAGCAAGATCCTGAAAACTAGAGGCAGGTTTCGTTTAACGGAATAACAGAGTTGGAAGGGACCTTGGAGGTCTTCTAGTCCAACCCCCCTGCTCTAGCAGGAGACCCTATATCAGGGGTCTCCAACCTTGGCCACTTGAAGACTTGTGGACTTCCAACTCCCAGAATTCTTCAACCAGCTTTCAGCTCCCAGGAACTCTGGGAGTTGAAGACCACAAGTCTTCAAGTGGCCAAGGTTGGAGACCCCTGCCCTATCATTTCAGCCAAGACTAAGACTTAGAATAACTGTATTGCCATTTTGAATGTACACTAATGGTTGTCCAGACTCTTTTTTTAAAAAAACTCCAGTGTTGGAGCATTCACAACTTCTGGAAGCAACTTCTGTTCCACTGACATTGTTCTCACTGTCAGGAAATTTCTCCTCAGTTCGAAGTTGCTTCTCTCCTTCATTAGTTTCCACCCATTGCTTCTTCTTCTACCCTCAGGTGCCTTGGATAATAGCTTGACTCCTTCTTTGTGACAAGGCTGCTATCATGTCTCCCCTAGTCCTTCTTTTTATTAAATTAGACCTACCCAGTTCCTGCAACCGTTCTTTATATCTTTTAGCCACCAGTCCCTTAATCCTCTTTGTTGCTCTTCTCTGTACTTTTGTGAGACTCTTTTGACATTTTGTCCTTTTTGATAGTTCTCATAAGAGAAAAAATAGGCGCTGTAGAAATTTCTCTCCCTTTCTGATCCTAATACAAGTAGTTCCTGACTTACAACCACAACTGAACCTCAAATTCACATTGCTGAGACAGACAGGCGTTAAGTGGGTTTCGCCCCCCCCCATTTTATGAATCTGCCGCTTTAAAGCCAGCGTCAAAAACTTCCCTTTCTTTCTAATTTTAACTCTATGGCTCAGCCAGCCGCCTGAAACTTGAAGAGGCAAAACAGCAGCACTGGTGATTGGTCAAACCTCCCCTGCCTTTCTACTGGCCAATGCAGAGTCGAGCACTCCTGATTGGCTGGAACACGAGGTTTCTAAAATAAAGGCGGAAAGTGGGATATCTACTTTTCATTTCCCAATTAATTGAGTAGTCGGAATTTGGATCCTTTATGCATCTATTCAGGGACCATGAAGTTTTATTTTAGGGCAAGGGTCTCCAACTGTGGCAATTATATGATTTGTGCACTTTATCTTCCAGAATGAAGTGCACAAATTTACTTGGACTTCAGCAAGGCATTTGATAAAGTAGACCATAACCTACTATTAGATAAAGTAGAAAAATGTGGGTTAAACAGCATCACCACCAGATGGATTCGTAACTGGCTGACCAACCGCACTCAACGTGTAGCCCTCAATGGAACTGCATCTACATGGAGGGAAGTATGCAGTGGAGTCCCCCAAGGCTCTGTTTTAGGCCCAGGACTCTTCAACATCTTCATCAGTGATTTGAATGAGGGAATAAATGGGGAACTCATCAAATTTACAGATGACACCAAGCTGGCAGGAATAGCCACACTCCAGAAGATAGGCTTAAGATACAGAAGGATCTCGACAAACTTGAACATTGGGCACTATCTAACAAAATGAAATTCAGTGGTGAAAAGAGTAAGGTTCTACATTTAGGCAAGAAAAATGAAATGCACAGGTACAGTATAGGTGGTACCTTGCTCAATAGCAGTAACTGTGAGAGGGAACTTGGAGTCCGAGTGGACAACCATTTAAATAGGAGCCAGCCGTGTGCAGCAGCTGCCAAAAAAGCCAACACAGTTCTAGGCTGCATCAACAGAGGGAGAGAATCAAGATCACGTGAAGGGTTAATACCACTTTATAAGGCCTTGGTAAGTCCATACTTGGAATACGGCATTCAGTTTTGGTCGCCATGATGTAAAAAAAGATGTGGAGACTCTAGAAAGAGTGCAGAGAAGAGCAACAGATTAGGGGACTGGAGGCTAAAACATAGGAAGAACGGTTGCAGGAACTGGGTATGTCAGAGTTTTGGGAGGCTTGTAGAGTGTTCCCGGGGGTGGGGGCAAAAACGAGGAAAAAATGGGCCACTTCACAAATGTAGAAAAAATAATAATAATAATAATAATAATAAATTGGGATTTATTAACCGCACCCTCTCCCCACAGGGACCCGGGGCGGTGCACAGGCATAATTAAAAACAATATACAATAATACAAATATTTCTTAAAATCGAATTAAATAAATCTACCCGTGCTAAAAACATAAATTAAAAACCCATTTAAAATTTATAATTAAAAGACAGAGAGAACTATTCAAGGCCGGCCAGTCGAAAGAGATGGGTCTTCAATTTTACACGGAAGGAGCGGAGGTCGGTGGTCGTTCTAATATCAGGGGGAAGGTCGTTCCAGAGGGCCGGGCCCGCCACAGAGAGCGCCCTTCCCCTGGGCGTCGCCCGCTGACAAAGTCTAGTGGACGGCACCCGGAGAAGCCCCTCTCTGTGGGAGCGAATCGGTCGTGAGGATGTGTGGGGCAGGATCCGATCTCGCAGATAGCTAGGTCCCGAGCCATGGAGCGCTTTGAAGATGATAACTAACACCTTGAAGCGCACCCGGAAGACGACAGGTAGCCAGTGCAGCTCGCGCAAGAGCGGTGTTACGTGGGCAAACCTAGAGGTGCCCATAATTGCTCGCGCGGCCGCATTCTGAACTAACTGAAGCCTCCGGGTGCACCTCAAGGGGAGCCCCATGTAGAGAGAGTTACAATAGTCCAGTCGGGATGTCACGAGGGCATGAGTGACTGTGCGAAGGGCGTCCCGATCCAATAGGGGGCGCAATTGGCGAACCAGGCGAACCTGGTAAAACGCCCTCCTGGCCACGGCTGTCACTTGCTCTTCCATAGACAGCCGGGTATCCAGGAGGACACCCAAATTGCGCGCCCCATCCACAGGGGCAAGATGTTCGCCCCCTATGGCCAGCGTTGGAGAAAGCTGGTTGAATCGGGCAGCCGGAAACCACAGCCACTCGGTCTTGGTCGGGTTGAGCCTAAGTCCGTTACTTCCCATCCAGATCCGCACGGCTTCCAGGCACTGGCACATCACCGCTACGGCATCGTTGGGGTGGTTTGGGGTAGATATGTACAGCTGGGTGTCATCAGCGTCGGAAAGTTAGAACAATTAACCAGTGGAACAGAAGTTGCCTCCAGAAGTTGTGAATGCTCCAATACTGGAAGTCTTTAAGAAGATGTTGGATAGCCCTTTGTCTGAAATGGTATAGGGTTTCCTGCCTGGGCAGGGGGCTGAACTAGAAGACCTCCAAGGTCCCTTCCAACTCTGCTATTGTATTATATAATTCCTCAGCCAGCCATGTGGCTGAGGAATTCTGGGAGTTGAAGTCCACAATTTTGGAAGTTGCCATGGTTGGACATTCCTGTGTTAGGAGATTAGAATGCTGCTATGACTGTTTACATATCCACGAATAGTCAGACTACGCTATTAAAAAAAACACACACAAGTAATCTAACCACTCATTCTAAACCAGGGTGTGGATAAACCAGGTTTTAAAGGTTTCTATAAAGAGAGGAGACGCAGTGGCTCAGCGGCTAAGACGCTGAGCTTGTCGATCAGAAAGGTCGGCAGTCCGGTGGTTCAAATCCCTGGCGTTGCCTAATGGAGTGAGCTCCCAGCTTCTGCCAACCTAGCAGTTTGAGAGCACTGCAAAAATGCAAGTAGAAAAATAGGAACCACCTTTGGTGGGAAGGGAACAGCGTTCCGTGCGCCTTCGGTGTTGAGTCATGATGACCACGGAGACGTCTTACGACTGTGCTGGCTCTTCAGCTTTGAAATGGAGATGAGCACCGCCCCCTACAGTCGGGAACAACTAGCACATAAGTGCGAGGGGAACCTTTATCTTTACCACAGCTAAAGTATCCACAAATCTTCAAAGTACACTATTTAAAAAAGCAAGTAGCCTAACCATTTATTTTAAACAAGTACAGTATAGGTGGTACCTTGCTCTATAGTAGCAACTGTGAGAGGGATCTAGGAATCCTAGTGGACAACCATTGAAATAGGAGCCAGCCGTGTGCAGCAGCTGCCAAAAAAGCCAACACAGTTCTAGGCTGTATAAACAGAGGGACAGAATCTAGATCACGTGAAGTGTTAATGCCACTGTATATTGCCTTGGAATACTGCATACAGTTTTGGTCGCCACGATGTAGAAAAGACGTGGAGACTCTGGAAAGAGTGCAGAGAACAGCAACCAAGATGATTAGGGGACTGGAGACTAAAACATAGGAAGAACGGTTGCAGGAACTGGGTATGTCTAGTATGATGAAGAGAAGGACCAGGGGAGACATGATAGCAGTGTTCCGATATCTCAGGGGTTGCCACAAAGAAGAGGCAGTCAAACTATTCTCCAAAGCACCTGAGGGCAGAACAAGAAGCAATGGGTGGAAACTAATCAAGGAGAGAAGCAACTTAGAACTAAGGAGAAATTTCCTGACAGTTAGGACAATTAACCAGTGGAACAGAAGTTGCCTCCAGAAGTTGTGAATGCCCCAACCCTGGAAGTCTTTAAAAAGATGTTAGATAGCCATTTGTCTGAAATGGTATAAGGTTCCTGCCCATGCAGGGGGTTGGACTAGAAGACCTACAAGGTCCCTTCCAACTCTGCTATTGTATTGTATTATTGTATTGTAAACGAGGGTGGGGGGTAAACCAGGTTTTAAAAGCTCCCATGAAGAGAGTTAGGGTGGGTGGACTCTAGAGAGAATCCAAAGGTGCTTTTCTAAGAGGCAACTGGACTTCCTGATTTTTCTTTGAAGACGTTCCGCTTCTCATCCAAGAAGCTTCTTCAGTGCTCTAGGGAGAAGTTAAGTCCCACTAGTGGGGCTTACCCTCAGGGCATCTTCCTGTTTAATGTATCTTTCCAGTTTTTGAATTAATGTGACCGAGCCCCCAGGGAGGAGGCAGGTGATGCCATGAGCTGAGGGCTGTCTTTTATGGCCTTGGTTTGGTGAAAGTCAAACAAAAATCTAAAAGACAAATTATCAATGAAAGTCGCTGCCCTTTCCTGTCAATCAAAATCAGCTTCTTTTTTTAAATTTTTTACTAGCCGTTCCCGGCCACGCATTGCTGTGGCCCAGTCTGGTTAAATGGTCAACCAATCTGTGTGTAGATCTACACCTGCACATACAGGAAGATGCCCTGAGGGTAAGCCCCACTAGTACACACAACCACCATATAACCCCCAACCTACCTACTGTATTTCTTCCTCTCTCCCTCTAGCTACCTACCTACTGTATTTCTCCTTCTCTCTATATATATCCCCCTATCTACCTACCTACCTACCTACCTACCTACCTACCTACCGTATTTCTCCCTCTCTCTATCCCTCTACCTACCTACCTACCTACCTACCTACCTACCTACCTACCTACCTACCGTATTTCTCCCTCTATCCCTCTACCTACCTACCTACTGTACCTCTCCCTCTTTCTATCCCTCTACCTACCTACCTACCTACTGCACTTCTCCCTCTCCCTTTCCCTCTACCTACCTACCTACCTACCGTATTTCTCCTTGAATCTTATGGAGAGAGTATTTTATGTCATAAAGGATGACATAATGCCTGTGGCCACTTCTCTCTCTCTATCCATCTACCTACCTTTTTAACACTTTTTTACATTTTACATCAGCTCAATCCTACATCCTGTAATTTCAAAAACCCAGCTTTGAATTCTGGTCCAATATATTCCTGCTCGAGGGCAAGCCCACTATGTATGGAAATAAGTTCTGCAAAATCAGCTTCTTAAGTTGGCTGTCACACTGTAGAAGCCATGTAGGCGGTTTAGCCATGGCCATAATAAAGAGAAGATAACCTTTCTTCATCATCATCCTTTGATCCACCCAACATCATAATAAAGTTTGCAGATGACACAACGGTGGTGGGTCTCATAATTGGAGGGGACGAATCCGCACACAGGGAAGGAGTCCAGAAGATATCTGCATGGTGCTCAAGAAACAATTTATATCTAAATACTAGCAAGACAAAGGAGATGGTGCTAGATTTCCGGAAGCACAGAGAGGAATCTGCCCCACTGTATATTGAGGGGGATTGTGTGGAGAGGGTTTCCTCTTTTAAATTCTTAGGAGTGCTTATTAGCCAAGATCTCACCTGGAAAAACAACACGGCTCTGGTGATTGGAAAAGCCCAACAGAGAATTCATTTCCTTAGAGTCCTGCGGAAAAATCAGGTGGAACAACGGCTGATGACCTCTTTCTATCGGTCCACCATAGAAAGCGTCCTCACATATTGTATCACCGTGTGGTATGCTGGTTTAACAGTTGCGGAGAGGAAGGCACTACAGAGAGGGATCAATTCGGCACAAGAAACCATCGGTTGCCCTCTGACATCACGGGATAACATCACCAGATCTTGCTGCTTTATCAGAGCAAGGAAGATTCTCAAAGATGATTCACACCCTGGTTGGTATCTCTTTGCCCTTCTACCATCAGGCAGAAGATATCAAAGTATAGCCAGCCGAACAAACAGGTTTAAAGATAGCTCCTATCCTTGGGCTGTGAGACTTTTAAATTCAACCACAATCACTCCATGCACATGCTAGTTTTTTCTTTTTCTTTTCTCTCTCTTTTTTGTTTCTGTTATAATTTTGCACCAGTGAAGTTATAACCAATTTCATTGTAATTTTAATACAATGACAATAAAGATTATTATTATTATTATTATTATTATTATTATTATTATTATTATTATTATTATTATTATTATCTTTATTCATAAAACATGAAACTCAGCCGACTGAATATTTAAAAATGCATATTACAAATACTATTGACTGGTGCTAATTGTTGATACAGTTTGCTGCCAGCATCCTAGGTATCAACCAAGTATCTATATAGAATATAACATGTGCCAAGTAGCACCGTTTTTTGCAGTTCCGCTGGTGTTATTGCAGGAAGCTGCAATTTGCTGAGATATTTATTAAAATTCTTGGACATGGTGCCAAGTGCCCCGATGACAATGGGTGTCACTGTGACATGCTTCATCCATAGCCGGGTCGCAATATTTTATGATTTTTTCTAGTTCTTTTTCTTCGACTGGCATCTCCAGGAACAGCGATATCAATGAACTGTACACTTCGGCCCTCTACAACCGTGATATCTGGTGTGTTGTGCTCCAAATGAAGGTCTGTTTGTATTCGAAAGTCCCACAAGATCTTCACCCTCTCATTCTCGATAACCTTTTCTACTTTGTGTTCCCATGACTTTCTGGATATTTATTTATTTATTTAATCAGATTTTTATACCGCCCTATCTCCCAAAAGGGACGGATACAGGTAAACCATATTTTTTACATAATGACCAGTGGATTAATTTAGCAACTCAGTCATGTCTAGCTTTGTAATCAGTTTGTGCGATTTTGCTGCATTCACATATTAAATGTGAAACAGTTTCGACTTTGTTATTGCAAAGTCGGCAGTTTGGGTTGTCAGTGGATTTTTGAATCTTCGCTTTCATGTCATTAGTTTGTAGTGCTTGTTCTTGAGCGGCCAGTATTAAACCTTCCGTTTCTTTCTTGATAGTTCCCATCTTAAGCCATGTCCATGTCAAGTTGTCATCACATTTTCCTTCAATGTTTTTCAAGTGCTGTCCATGCAAAGCCTTGGTCTTCCATCTATTTAATCTGTCATCCAGCTGTTTTTCCTTATATTCTGCCTTTGTTTCTGTTGCTTTTATGCTGTTCTCCATTTTTACAGCCTGCAGCAATTTTTCAGTACTTTGGTTCACATAATAATTCAAACTTCGTTTTTCTTCTTCTACAGTTTGATGGATTTGCAATAGCCCCCTGCCCCCTATTTTTCTTGGCAGGTACAACCAGTCAATGTCACTTCGTGGATGTAAAGCATGGTATATTATTATTATTATTATTATTATTATTATTATTATTATTATTATTATTATTATTATTATTATTATTATTATTAACTTTATTCATAAAACATGAAACTCAGCCAGCTGAACATTCAAAAATGCATTGCAAATACTACTGACTTGTGCCAATGGCTGATACAGTTTGCTGCCAGCATCCTAGGTATCAACCAAGTATCTTCTTAGGATGTAAGTTGTTCCAAGTAGCGCAGTTTTTTGCAGTTCCGCTGGTGTTATTGCAGGAAGCTGCAGTTTGCTGATGTATTTATTACAATTCTTGGACATGGTGCCAAGTGCCTTGATGACAATGGGTGTCACTGTGACATGCTTCATCCATAGCCGTGTGGTTTCGATGGCCAGGTCGCGATATTTCATGATTTTTTCTAGTTCTATTCCTTCGACTCTGGCATCTCCAGGAACAGCAATATCAATACAATACAATACAATACAATACAATACAATACAATAGCAGAGTTGGAAGGGACCTTGTAGGTCTTCTAGTCCAACCCCCTGCATGGGCAGGAACCTTATACCATTTCAGACAAATGGCTGTCTAACATCTTTTTAAAGACTTCCAGGGTTGGGGCATTCACAACTGCTGGAGGCAAGCTGTTCCAGAGGTTAATTGTTCTTACTGTTAGGAAATTTCTCCTCAGTTCTAAGTTGCTTCTCTCCTTGGTTAGTTTCCACCCATTGCTCCTTGTCCTGCCCCCAGGTGCCTTGGAGAAAAGTTTGACTCCCTCTTCTTTGTGGCACCCTCTGAGATATCGGAACACTGCTATCGTGTCTCCCCTGGTCCTTCTCTTCATCAAACTAGACATACCCAGCTCCTGCAGCCGTTCTTCATATGTCTTAGTCTCCAGTCCTCTAATCATCTTGGTTGCTCTTCTTTGCACTCTTTCCAGAGTCTCCACGTCTTTTCTACATCGTGGCGACCAAAACTGTATGCAGTATTCCAAGTGTGGCCTTACCAAGGCACTATACAGTGGCATTAACACTTCACGCGATCTAGATTCTATCCCTCTGTTGATGCAGCCTAGAACTGTGTTGGCTTTTTTGGCAGCTGCTGCACACTGCTGGCTCATATTTAAATGGTTGTCCACTAGGATTCCGAGATCCCTCTCACAGTTGCTACTATTGAGCAAGGTACCACCTATACTGTACTTGTGCATTTGGTTTTTCTTGCCTATATGTAGGACCTTACTTTTTTCACAATTGAATTTCATTTTATTAGACAGTGCCCAATGTTCAAGTTTGTCTAGATCCTTCTGTATCTTAAGCCTATCTTCTGGAGTGTTGGCTATTCCTGCCAGCTTGGTGTCGTCTGCGAATTTGATGAGTTCCCCATTTATCCCCTCATCCAAATCGTTGATGAAGATGTTAAAGAGTACTGGGCCTAAAACAGAGCCTTGGGGGACTCCACTTCATACTTCCTTCCATGTAGATGCAGTTCCATTGAGGACTACACGTTGAGTGCGGTTGGTCAGCCAGTTACGAATCCATTTGGTGGTGCTGCTGTCTAACCCACAATTTTCTACTTTATCTAATAGTAGGTTATGGTCTACTTTATCAAATGCCTTACTGAAGTCCAGGTAAATTATATCAACAGCATTCCTCTGGTTCAATGAATTGTACACTGTACACATCTCTACGAAAGAAAGAAAGAAAGAAAGAAAGAAAGAAAGAAAGAAAGAAAGAAAGAAAGAAAGAAAGAAAGAGTTGGAAGAAATGTCCTTCTGGGTTCAGTTCCAAGTGGGGAGAAAGAGACTGGAAACATGGAGGCTGCTTGGAAAGATACAACACAATACAATACAATACAATAGCAGAGTTGGAAGGGACCTTGTAGGTCTTCTAGTCCAACCCCCTGCATGGGCAGGAACCTTATATCATTTCAGACAAATGGCTATCTAACATCTTTTTAAACACTTCCAGGGTTGGGGCATTCACAACTTCTGGAGGCAAGATGGTTTAATGGTGGGCAGGATCATAAGAAAGAAAGAAAGAGAGAAAGAAAGAAAGAAAGAAAGAAAGAAAGAAAGAAAGAAAGAAAGAAGGAAGGAAGGAAGGAAGGAAGGAAAGAAAGGAAAGAAAGAAAGAAAGAAAGAAAGAAAGAAAGAAAGAAAGAAAGAAAGAAAGAAAGAAAGAAAGAAAGAAAGAAAGAAAGAAAAAGTTGGAAGAAATGTCCTGGGTTCAGTTCCAAGTGGGGGAAAAGACATTGGAAATGTGGAGGCTGCTTGGAAAGAGGGTTTTAATGGTGGACAGGATCATATGAAAGAAAGAAAGAAAGAAAGAAAGAAAGAAAGAAAGAAAGAAAGAAAGAACGAAAGAAAGAAAGAAAGAAAGAAAGAAAGAAAGAAAGAAAGAAAGAAAGAAAGAAAGAAAGAAAGAAAGAGTTGGAAGAAATGTCCTTCTGGGTTCAGTTCCAAGTGGGGAGAAAGAGACTGGAAACATGGAAGCTGCTCTGAAAGATGGTTTAATGGTGGACAAGATCATATGAAAGAAAGAAAGAAAGAAAGAAAGAAAGAAAGAAAGAAAGAAAGAAAGAAAGAAAGAAAGAAAGAAAGAAAGAAAGAAAGAAAGAATTTATCATCACAATTGAGCCCAAAATTTTGGTTGCTAAGCAAGAGCGTTGTTAAATGAGTTTCACCACATTTTACAAGTTGGCCACTCCCACCCTGTCACATGACTGCCAAGCCACGCCCACAAAATAGGCCACACCTAGAGAGTAGGTTCTAAAAAAATTTGAAACCCACCACTGCATCAGATCTTCATGCTATGCAACCAACCTATTTCCATTCCAATTATTTTACTCTTGATGATATCTAGACTTGTAAAGTGAATTTGGCTTCCCCATTGACTTTGTCAGTAGCTCATACATAGGGACCACGCGACACTGTCATAAATATATCAAGTCCAACTTTTGATCACATGACCAGGGGGAATGTTGCAAGGGTCATAAGTGTGAAAAATGGTCATAAGTCACTTTTTTAAACTAATTTCATTGTAATTTTAGTACGATGACAATAAAGAGTATTATGATTATTTTCAGTGCCGCTGTAACTTTGAACAGTCACTAAGGGTCTGGTTGTAAGTCGAAGACTACCTGTACATGAGACAGCTCCCAATTGGGCAGTCCTCCAAAGATTGAACTACAGCTCCCATCATCCACGCTGAGGAATGGGCGGACTTAGCTTTCCCCATGGAAGCCGTACTGAAACACGTGGCTGGTATAGTAGCCCACCACGTGTGCATCGTGGGATAAGAGGGCTAGGGGGCGCTGTGGCGCCTTTCTTGATACTCTCTCCGCCCCGCGCGAAGGGAGGGAAATAATGTACGCGAGCGCTCTAGCGTCCATTTATCTATGGTGGAGAGCGTGGAACCGGATCTTCTTTTTGTGCGTGTCCACTCCACCCCTCTCCTGTTCTGGCGTTTTTTTAAAAATGGAATCCCTCCGCCGAGGGAAATAAGATCGCGTCCGCGCAGGCGCGGTGAGGGACGGAAACGGGCAATCGTCCCGTGTCACGTCCCGAGGGGCGCGGAGAGCGAGCGGAGCTGAGCTCGGAGCTCCGCGGGAGCCGAGGGGCGTCGTTCGTCTCCCTCCTTCCCTTTTCCCTTGCCCGTTGGTCCGTCTGCTCTGGGACTACTTTGCGTGTCCCTCCGCCCTCCCTCCTCCTCCTTCTCCTCCTCCTCCTGCTTCTCTTTCTCCTTCCTTCTCTTCGGCTGCCCTTCGCGGAGAAAAGAAGAAGAAGGAAAAGGAACCGACTCCCTTGCCCCAAGCCTCATTCTAAGCCTTTAAGCCGGCTCTTCCGCCGCAGGGGCAACTCTGGCCTCGTTGAGGACTAGTCTCTTGAGCAGCTTCAAACCCGCCAACCAGCCGCAGATCGGGCTCTTTTATTATTATTTTTTGCCTTTCCCAGTCTCGCAGGCTGGCAGACTCTTTCTGCCCCATTCGAGGTTTCTCTATCAATTGGGTGCTGGTTTTTGGCTTTTAAATTGGATTTTTGGGGGAAGGGGGCTGTTTGTCCTTATTGGCTTTGAGCAGGGAGAACTGGGGTCCCTGACTCGTTGGGGAAGATTGGTGGGGTGCTCCTAAGCCAGACCCCCTCTCCCAACCTCTTTTCTGCGGGAGAGCCCACCTTATAGTCTCCCCAAGGCTGGGAGCATCTCTTCCAGGGGGCCCAGGATCTCCCTGACAGCCCCCCTCCCCTTGCCTGGCTGTTGACCCCTTCATGCCAGAGCTGGGACCCTCCTGCTCCACTTTCTGTACCCCCCACCCCACCCCTCTGATCTCAAAGCTGCTTCTGCTCCCCAGCCCACCATCGCCTTAACTCCCCACCCTCCCAAAGTGGGATCCTGAGTAGCAGCTTCCTCGGCAGATTCGGACAACGTCCATCATCATCATCATCATCATGTCTGTGGCAGGGTTGAAGAAGCAGTTCTACAAAGCCAGCCAGGTGAGAAAAACAGCCGTCCAGATTTGCCAGATGTGGTGGCTCAGATTTGCCAGATGTGGTGGCTTTTTCTTCCTTTAAAATCCCCAAACTCGACTCATATTTTCTTCCTCCTCGGTGATTTTACTTTTCCAAACCGTGGTTTGTCGGGATATGGAGAAAATCCGGTCTTGGGATGGGCCGTCGGGATCCAAAGCTCTTGGGTTGTTGGGGTGTTTTTGCAAAAAGAGGATAATAGGTTGACGTGTGGGGGGTGGGGGGTGGGAACAAGGAGAAACCATTTGGGTAGCTGTGTTTTTTGGGTGTGCAGTGGTCTTTTGTGTAGCTGCTGTCGGGCCCAGGAAGGATGTGGTGGAAAGTTACACTTGGTGTGAAATGTGTCTTGAATTCCCTCACCCCCCCCCCCCAAATTCCTGAGCTGCCTCTGTGAAGCTTTCAAACAGGTTTGTAAATACACCTGTAACCTGTTTCATCCTGGAGAATGCTGGCGATTTGTGACACAAATAGTTACCTGGTGGTGAAGAGAGAGAGAGAGACAGAGAGAAAGCAGAGAGAGAGAGAGACAGACAGAGAAAGCAGAGAGAGAAAGAGAGAGAGAGAGAGAGAGACAGAGAAAGCAGAGAGAGAGAGAGAGAAAGAGAAACAGAGAAAGCAGAGAGACAGACAGGCAGACAGAGAGACAAAGAAAGCAGAGAGAAAGAGAAACAGAGAGAGACAGAGACAGAGAGAAACAGGCAGAAAGCAGAGAGAGAGAAAGCAGAGAAAGAGGGAGAGAGAAAGAGAGAGACAGAGAAAGAGAGAGAGACAGACAGACAGACAGACAGACAAAGCAGAGAGAGAGAAAGAGAAAGACAGAGAAAGCAGAGAAAGAGAGACAGGAAGCAGAGAGAGAGAGAGAAGGAGACAGAGAGAAAGCAGAGAAAGAGAGAGAAAGAGAGAGAGAGAAAGCAGAGAAAGAGAGAGAGAGAGAAAGAGAGACAGAGAAAGCAGAGAGACAGACAGGCAGACAGAGAGACAAAGAAAGCAGAGAGAAAGAGAAACAGAGAGAGACAGAGACAGAGAGAAACAGGCAGAAAGCAGAGAGAGAAAGAAACACAGACAGAGAGAGAGAAAGAGAGAGATAGACAAAGAGAGAGAGACTCAGAGAGCGAAAGAGAAAGAGGGTTTGTTTCGTGAAGCAGCTGAATTATTAATTTAGGAACATTTTTATGCAGTGTAAACAAGCAAAGGGAAAAACGATTACTTTTGTGAAGTCGTGTGCCAAGGCTAAGTAGTGAACTCCCAATGGCTCTTTTGAGACAGGTTTTCTAAGAATTGGGGCGGTATTAGGACTATGCCAAAGTTCTATTGCGATGAATGTATCTGTTTCTATCCCACAACTTTATTTAATAATAATAATATTTATAATATTATTAACTTTATTATTTTGACAAATAAATCAAGACAGCAAATGTCTCTCAGGAGGGCTCAAGAGTCCCAACACACTTTCCTCCTGTTGTTTTCACCACAACTACAAACCTTTGGGGTGGGGTGGGGTGGACTGAGAGAGAGGGATTGGCTCCAAGTCACTCAGCTGGTTTTCATTTCCCAGTTGCCCTAGAACTCCCAGTCTCCTGGTGATTCGCCCAGTCACCCAGCTGGCTTTCACGCTTAAGGCGGGACTAGAACTCACCGTCTCCTGGTGATTGGCCCAAAGTCACCCAGCCGGTTTTTATGCCTAAGGCAGAACTAGAACTCACCGACTCCTGGTGATTGACCCAAGGTCATCCAGCCAGTTGTCATGCATAAGGCAGGACTAGAACTCACCGTCCCCTGCTGATTGGCCAAAGTCAACCTGCCAGCTTTAGTGCTTAAGACAGGACTAGAACTCCCAGTCTCCTGGTGATTGGCCCAAAGTCAACCTGCCAACTTTAGTGCTTAAGGCAGGACTAGAACTCACTGTTTCCTGGTGATTGGCCCAAAGTCAACCTGCCAACTTTAGTGCTTAAGATAGGACTAGAACTCCCAGTCTCTTGGTGACTGGCCCAAAGTCAACCTGCCAACTTTAGTGCTTAAGACAGGACTAGAACTCCCAGTCTCCTGGTGACTGGCCCAAAGTCAACCTGCCAACTTTAGTGCTTAAGGCAGGACTAGATCTCACTGTTTCCTGGTGATTGGCCCAAAGTCAACCTGCCAACTTTAGTGCTTAAGATAGGACTAGAACTCCCAGTCTCTTGGTGACTGGCCCAAAGTCAACCTGCCAACTTTAGTGCTTAAGGCAGGACTAGAACTCCCAGTCTCCTGGTGACTGGCCCAAAGTCAACCTGCCAACTTTAGTGCTTAAGACAGGACTAGATCTCACTGTTTCCTGGTAATTGGCCAAAGTCAACCTGCCAACTTTAGTGCTTAAGACAGGACTAGAACTCCCAGTCTCCTGGTGATTGACCCAAAGTCAACCTTCCAACTTCAGTGCTTAAGACAGGACTAGATCTCACTGTTTCCTGGTGATTGACCCAAAGTCAACCTGCCAACTTTAGTGCTTAAGACAGGACTAGATCTCACTGTTTCCTGGTAATTGGCCAAAGTCAACCTGCCAACTTTAGTGCTTAAGACAGGATTAGAACTCCCAGTCTCCTGGTGATTGGCCCAAAGTCAACCTGCCAACTTTAGTGCTTAAGACAGGACTAGAACTCCCAGTCTCCTGGTGATTGGCCCAAAGTCAACCTGCCAACTTTAGTGCTTAAGGCAGGACTAGAACTCCCAGTCTCCTGGTGACTGGTCCAAAGTCAACCTGCCAACTTTAGTGCTTAAGGCAGGACTAGATCTCACTGTTTCCTGGTAATTGGCCAAAGTCAACTTGCCAACTTTAGTGCTTAAGGCAGGACTAGAACTCCCAGTCTCCTGATGATTGGCCCAAAGTCAACCTGCCAACTTTAGTGCTTAAGGCAGGACTAGATCTCACTGTTTCATGGTAATTGGCCAAAGTCAACCTGCCAACTTTAGTGCTTAAGGCAGGACTAGAACTCCCAGTCTCCTGGTGACTGGCCCAAAGTCAACCTGCCAACTTTAGTGCTTAAGGCAGGACTAGAACTCCCAGTCTCCTGGTGACTGGCCCAAAGTCAACCTGCCAACTTTAGTGCTTAAGGCAGGACTAGATCTCACTGTTTCCTGGTAATTGGCCAAAGTCAACCTGCCAACTTTAGTGCTTAAGGCAGGACTAGAACTCCCAGTCTCCTGGTGACTGGCCCAAAGTCAACCTGCCAACTTTAGTGCTTAAGGCAGGACTAGATCTCACTGTTTCATGGTAATTGGCCAAAGTCAACCTGCCAACTTTAGTGCTTAAGACAGGACTAGAACTCCCAGTCTCCTGGTGACTGGCCCAAAGTCAACCTGCCAACTTTAGTGCTTAAGGCAGGACTAGAACTCCCAGTCTCCTGGTGACTGGCCCAAAGTCAACCTGCCAACTTTAGTGCTTAAGGCAGGACTAGATCTCACTGTTTCCTGGTAATTGGCCAAAGTCAACCTGCCAACTTTAGTGCTTAAGGCAGGACTAGAACTCCCAGTCTCCTGGTGACTGGCCCAAAGTCAACCTGCCAACTTTAGTGCTTAAGGCAGGACTAGATCTCACTGTTTCCTGGTAATTGGCCAAAGTCAACCTGCCAACTTTAGTGCTTAAGGCAGGACTAGAACTCCCAGTCTCCTGATGATTGGCCCAAAGTCAACCTGCCAACTTTAGTGCTTAAGGCAGGACTAGATCTCACTGTTTCATGGTAATTGGCCAAAGTCAACCTGCCAACTTTAGTGCTTAAGGCAGGACTAGAACTCCCAGTCTCCTGGTGACTGGCCCAAAGTCAACCTGCCAACTTTAGTGCTTAAGGCAGGACTAGAACTCCCAGTCTCCTGGTGACTGGCCCAAAGTCAACCTGCCAACTTTAGTGCTTAAGGCAGGACTAGAACTCCCAGTCTCCTGGTGACTGGCCCAAAGTCAACCTGCCAACTTTAGTGCTTAAGGCAGGACTAGATCTCACTGTTTCCTGGTAATTGGCCAAAGTCAACCTGCCAACTTTAGTGCTTAAGACAGGATTAGAACTCCCAGTCTCCTGGTGATTGGCCCAAAGTCAACCTGCCAACTTTAGTGCTTAAGACAGGACTAGAACTCCCAGTCTCCTGGTGATTGGCCCAAAGTCAACCTGCCAACTTTAGTGCTTAAGGCAGGACTAGAACTCCCAGTCTCCTGGTGACTGGTCCAAAGTCAACCTGCCAACTTTAGTGCTTAAGGCAGGACTAGATCTCACTGTTTCCTGGTAATTGGCCAAAGTCAACTTGCCAACTTTAGTGCTTAAGGCAGGACTAGAACTCCCAGTCTCCTGATGATTGGCCCAAAGTCAACCTGCCAACTTTAGTGCTTAAGGCAGGACTAGATCTCACTGTTTCATGGTAATTGGCCAAAGTCAACCTGCCAACTTTAGTGCTTAAGGCAGGACTAGAACTCCCAGTCTCCTGGTGACTGGCCCAAAGTCAACCTGCCAACTTTAGTGCTTAAGGCAGGACTAGAACTCCCAGTCTCCTGGTGACTGGCCCAAAGTCAACCTGCCAACTTTAGTGCTTAAGGCAGGACTAGATCTCACTGTTTCCTGGTAATTGGCCAAAGTCAACCTGCCAACTTTAGTGCTTAAGGCAGGACTAGAACTCCCAGTCTCCTGGTGACTGGCCCAAAGTCAACCTGCCAACTTTAGTGCTTAAGGCAGGACTAGATCTCACTGTTTCATGGTAATTGGCCAAAGTCAACCTGCCAACTTTAGTGCTTAAGACAGGACTAGAACTCCCAGTCTCCTGGTGACTGGCCCAAAGTCAACCTGCCAACTTTAGTGCTTAAGGCAGGACTAGAACTCCCAGTCTCCTGGTGACTGGCCCAAAGTCAACCTGCCAACTTTAGTGCTTAAGGCAGGACTAGATCTCACTGTTTCCTGGTAATTGGCCAAAGTCAACCTGCCAACTTTAGTGCTTAAGGCAGGACTAGAACTCCCAGTCTCCTGGTGACTGGCCCAAAGTCAACCTGCCAACTTTAGTGCTTAAGGCAGGACTAGATCTCACTGTTTCCTGGTAATTGGCCAAAGTCAACCTGCCAACTTTAGTGCTTAAGGCAGGACTAGAACTCCCAGTCTCCTGATGATTGGCCCAAAGTCAACCTGCCAACTTTAGTGCTTAAGGCAGGACTAGATCTCACTGTTTCATGGTAATTGGCCAAAGTCAACCTGCCAACTTTAGTGCTTAAGGCAGGACTAGAACTCCCAGTCTCCTGGTGACTGGCCCAAAGTCAACCTGCCAACTTTAGTGCTTAAGGCAGGACTAGAACTCCCAGTCTCCTGGTGACTGGCCCAAAGTCAACCTGCCAACTTTAGTGCTTAAGGCAGGACTAGAACTCCCAGTCTCCTGGTGACTGGCCCAAAGTCAACCTGCCAACTTTAGTGCTTAAGGCAGGACTAGATCTCACTGTTTCATGGTAATTGGCCAAAGTCAACCTGCCAACTTTAGTGCTTAAGACAGGACTAGAACTCCCAGTCTCCTGGTGACTGGCCCAAAGTCAACCTGCCAACTTTAGTGCTTAAGGCAGGACTAGAACTCCCAGTCTCCTGGTGACTGGCCCAAAGTCAACCTGCCAACTTTAGTGCTTAAGGCAGGACTAGATCTCACTGTTTCCTGGTAATTGGCCAAAGTCAACCTGCCAACTTTAGTGCTTAAGGCAGGACTAGAACTCCCAGTCTCCTGGTGATTGGCCCAAAGTCAACCTGCCAACTTTAGTGCTTAAGGCAGGACTAGATCTCACTGTTTCATGGTAATTGGCCAAAGTCAACCTGCCAACTTTAGTGCTTAAGGCAGGACTAGAACTCCCAGTCTCCTGGTGACTGGCCCAAAGTCAACCTGCCAACTTTAGTGCTTAAGGCAGGACTAGAACTCACTGTTTCCTGGTAATTGGCCAAAGTCAACCTGCCAACTTTAGTGCTTAAGGCAGGACTAGAACTCACTGTTTCCTGGTGATTGGCCCAAAGTCAACCTGCCAACTTTAGTGCTTAAGACAGGACTAGAACTCCCAGTCTCCTGGTGATTGGCCCAAAGTCAACCTGCCAACTTTAGTGCTTAAGGCAGGACTAGAACTCACTGTTTCCTGGTAATTGGCCAAAGTCAACCTGCCAACTTTAGTGCTTAAGACAGGACTAGAACTCCCAGTCTCCTGGTGATTGGCCCAAAGTCAACCTGCCAACTTTAGTGCTTAAGGCAGGACTAGAACTTACTATTTCCTGGTAATTGGCCAAAGTCAACCTGCCAACTTTAGTGCTTAAGATAGGGAGCGGTCTACAAATTAAACTGACTGATTGATTGATTGATTGATTGATTGATTGATGGTCCGAGGCCTCCATCTGTATTGTATGTCGTAGCCATAACTTTGGGCTATCCAAAGTTTCTTCTGGATTGATAGGAAAAGAGAGGCGTGTAATCCATTTGCTAGCCAATGAACATTTTGAGAGTGGCCCTGGCCGACGGGCGAGTAGGTTGAGTGTCGTGTGGCAAAACCATTTTGTGAGTGCACCCACTACGTGCTGGATTGCAGGTGGGCTGCAGGCAGGTTTCCTTCCGCTCCCTCTGAAACCAGCAGATTCCTTCTTCTGTTCCCCCTGCCATTCTTCGGAGCAGGCTGGAAACCCCATTTTATAAATTGAAAGGAGATATTTTAACACAGGGTAAAACATTTAATTTAGTTTTATTATTTATAATTGTTATATATGTATATGCTCTTAAATTCTTGTACACCGCCCCGAGTCTCTTCGGAGAGAGGGGGCGGTCAATAAATCCAAATAAATAAATAAATTTGCTGCTTTGGGCCTCCCAAGGATGCAAAGCCTCCCATTTTGTCTTTAAAAGGCCCCAAACTTGTTTTTAATCGCGTAAGTGCCTGTGCGCTGCGAGGCCTTTGAAGAGACTCGGCAAGACGCCTCAGTAATCCTTTTGTCAGCCCTGCCAGGAAGATTGCTATAATTATTTCTACCTTGAAAATTGGGAGTGAGAAAGAGAGTGAGAGTGAAAGAGAGAGAGAGAGGGAGGGTGGGAGAGGAGAAGATGGAGAGAGAGGAAGAAAAGGAGAGAGGGGGAGGGAAAGAAAGATGGAAAGAGGGTGGAGGAGATGGAGGAGGAGAGGGAGAGGAGGAGAGAGGGAAGGAAAGATGGAGAAAAGGAGCGGGAGAGGAGGAGATGGAGAGACGGAGGAGAGGAGAGAGGGAGAGAAAAAGAGCGAAGAGAAGGAGGGAGAGGAGAGAGCAAGGGAGAGGAAAAGGGAGAGAAAGAGAGATGGCAAGAGAGGGAGAGAAGGACGGAGAGAGGTGAGAAAGAAAGAGGGAGATGGAGAGAGAGAGGGCGAAGGAGAGGGAAAGAAAGATGGAGAGAGGGATAGGAGATGCAGAGAAAGAGGGGGAGAAGGAAAGAAAGATGGAGGAGAAGAGGAGATGGAAAGAGAGAGAAGGAGAAGGAGAGAGGGAGAGAAAAAGGAGAGAGGAAGAGAAGGAGGGAGAGGAGAGAGCAAAGGAGAGGAAAAATGGAGAGAGAGAGATGGCAAGAAAGGGAGAGAAAGACAGGGAGAGAGGTAAGAAAGAAGGGGAGAGGCGAAACGGAGGAGAAGGAGAGAGAGAAGGAGAGGGAGAGGAGGAGATGGCGAGAAAGGGAGAGAAAGACAGAGAAGGAGAGGGAAAGAAAGAGGGAGAGAGGGAGAGGAGATGCAGAGAAAGAGGGAGAGAAGGAATGAAAGATGGAGAAAAGGAGAGAGAGGAGGAGATGGAGAGAGAGAGGGAGAAGGAGAAAGGGAGAGAAAGACAGAGAAGGAGAGGGAAAGAAAGAGGAAGAGAGGGAGAGGAGATGCAGAGAAAGAGGGGGAGAAGGAATGAAAGATGGAGAAAAGGAGAGAGAGGAGGAGATGGAGAGAGAGAGGGAGAAGGAGAAAGGGAGAGAAAGACAGAGAAGGAGAGGGAAAGAAAGAGGGAGAGAGGGAGAGGAGATGCAGAGAAAGAGGGAGAGAAGGAATGAAAGATGGAGAAAAGGAGAGAGAGGAGGAGATGGAGAGAGAGAGGGAGAAGGAGAAAGGGAGAGAACAAAGGAGAGGAAAAAGGGAGAGAAAGAGAGATGGCAAGAGAGGGGGAGAAAGACAGGGAGAGAGGTGAGGAAGAAGGGGAGAGGGGAAACAGAGGGAGGAGAAGGAGGGGACCCAAAGGCAATCCAATGGAGGCTTTGGGCCTATGTTTTCAGGGTGGACAGTACAGAAGGAGGCTGTTTTGAAGTAAAATATATTTTCATTTCCACCAAAATCCAGAAATGTTCCTGCCCCTCCTGTTGCTGGTGTTTTGTGCATAGACATTTAGAGGCCACCTGCAAATGTGACAATTCCGCATCGCAATTGCCTCAGCCATGAACTTCTGCTTTCTAGACAAAAATTAGGAAATAGGTGAGCCCTCCCTCCGGAGACTGCAGATGTGGGACTTATGAACCTGCATTGGGGGTTTTCAGTCCCTGTTCCAGACACTCAACGCTTTAAAACTATTTCTTTCTGCCCTTTTTTCTCCTCAGAAACTTTTTTTTTTTTTTTGGCAAGTAAACAGTTTTGAGCCATTTTGGAAAATTAATTTCTGCAAATATTTAAACTTCCTCAAAGTGTTGCTCAACTTTAGCAAGCATTCTGGGAGTTGAAGTCCACAGATGCTGAGTGGAGAATTCTGGGAATTGAAGTCCACAGATGCTGAGGGGAGAATTCTGGGAATTGAAGTTCACAGATGCTGAGGGGAGAATTCTGGGAATTGAAGTCCACAGATGCTGAGGGGAGAATTCTGGGAGTTGAAGTCCACAGATGCTGAGGGGAGAATTCTGGGAACTGAAGTCCACGGATTCTGAGTGGGGAATTCTGGGAACTGAAGTCCACAGATGCTGAGTGGGGAATTCTGGGAACTGAAGTCCACAGATGCTGAGTGGAGAATTCTCGGAACTGAAGTCCGCAGATGCTGAATGGAGAATACTGGGAACTGAAGTTTACAAATGCTGGCTGGGCAATTCTTGAGAGTTGAAATCCATACATGTTGAATGGAGAATTGTGGGAAATGAAGTCCACAGATACCAACTGGAGAATTCTGGGAGTTGAAGTCCACAGATGGTGGCTGGAGGATTCTGGGAGTTGGTCCATAGATAGTGGCTGGGGAATTCTGGGAGCTGAAGTTCACAGGTTCCAGCTGGGGAATTCTGGGACTTAAAAGTCCACCCATCATAAACTTGGCAAGGTTGAAAACTATTGACTATGACATAACAACGCTCTTAAAAAAAAGAATCATTGGGATACGGGCATAAATGATGCCAAATCTTTGCGAAGGCAGCATAAAAGGTTGGATTGTGTCTCTTGGTTGCATGGTAGGTTGAGATTCTCTGTAGCTACCAGGGATTTGAACCCGTTGCTGCACGTCTGACATACTGAATTGTAATCATTTGCAAGTCCATTTCCTCTGTAGCCACAACGGCAGCATGTTCTAAGCCATCTCAAGCCATTGGAATAGAGTAGAGTAGAATAGAATAGAATAGAATAGAATTACGGAATGGAATAGAAATAGAAGGGAATAGAATAGAATAGAATAGAGAATAACAGAGTTGGAAGGGACCTTGGAGGTCTTCTAGTCCAACCCCCTGCTTAGGCAGGGAACCCAATACCCGTGACGGCGAACCAGAGGTGGCACACAAAGCTCAGTCTGTGGGCACGCACACTGTCGCCAGCTTCTCTTCTGCTTTCCGATGCTGGCTTTGAAAAATAGCTTGAAAACGGCTGGAGAAACAATATGAAAACAACTGGAAAATGTCCCAAAACCCAAGCTGAAAACGGCCCCAAAAAACAGCCTGAAAAACGGCCTGAAATGGCCCACAAAATGGGCAAAAATGCCAAACAAAAATAGGCATGCCCGCACCGCATAGCTGGCCTTCAGGTTCCCAGCAATCTGGCGCATGCATATTCCAGTTTTGGCGCTTGGGGCCGAAAAGGTTCGCCATCCCTGCCCTTACACCACTTCCGACAAATGGCCGTCCAACATCTTCTCTGAAATATCCAGCCATATTTGAGTTGCTAGGGAGGTGCGCGTGTTTTATTTTATTATTTTTATTTTTCAAATGTATATACCGCCCTATTCTCCGTGGTAGGACTCAGGGCGGTGCACAGAGAAAGTAAAAACCACAACGCATGCATATAATATAAAATGAAATGAAATAATAAAATCTGTGCTAACAATAGTGAAGACCACTAAAATATGAACTTTAAAATTCAACCCTTAATCTATGCCAGGCCGGCCAGATGGAAAAAATGCGGTTTGAGCATCCGACGGAAGAGGCGTAGGTCAGTAATGGTGCGAAGATCGGGGGGGCAGGTCGTTCCAGAGGGCCGGACCCGCCACAGAGAAGGCCCTTCCCCTGGGAGCCGCCAGCCGGCATTGACCGGCACCCTGAGGAGGCCCTCCCTGTGGAAGCGGACAGGTTGAAGAGAGGTGTGTGGTAGGAGGCAGTCTCACAAATAGCCAGGACCCATGCCATGGAACGCTTTGAAGATGGTAATTGTGGCGTGTGATGAAAGTCCTGCCCCATACATCCCTGCGGCCGATTCGCTCCCACAGAGAGGGACTTCTCCGGGTGCCGTCCACTAGGCTGTGCCAGCGGGTGACGCCCAGGGGAAGGGCCTTCTCTGTGGCGGGCCCGACCCTCTGGAACGACCTTCCCCCCGAAATTAGAACAACTACGGACCTTCGCTCCTTCCGGCAGAAATTAAAAACACACTTCTTCTGCTTGGCCGGCCTAGGATAATCAACTGTTTTCAACTGATTTTAGGGTTTTTAACGATTAATTTTTAGTTTGATACGGGATTTTAGCGCAGGTTTAGTTTAATTTTATTTTATATTGTACTATGTTTGTGATTTTATATGTATTTTAAATTCCCTGTGCCCCGCCTCGAGTCCCCTTTTTTTTTTTTTGTTCTGTGTTTTCTGCCTCCCTCCTGTGTCCAAATTATTCCAAAGCCGCAGAGAGGAGAGGAGAGAAAGCTTATTCTGACAAGAGGCTGAACCACTCCAAAATGCACGCATTGCATATACAACATGAGTCATTATTCCTAATTCTAGGAATAGCACCGCCAAAAAGCCAAATGGAAGGGTGTTTTTTTTTCTCAGTTCTTTACACAATTGTTGACAGCAGCTGTTACTGGGTCCTAACAAGGAGAAGGGCGGGGTATAAATTCGAAAAATAATAGAAAATAAATTAATAATTCCTCTGTGTGCAGATCTGCCATATTTGCACCCCCAAGTAGGAAGTGGAAAGAGTTCCAGGGAACTGTCTCCTCCTCCTCCTCTTCCTCCTCCTCCTCTTCTCCTCCTCCGGCTGTTCTTCCTCCTCCTCCTCCTCTCCACGAACCCCTTCTAGCACTGATGATATTCCCTAATTGGGTCATGAAACGTCTGCAAGAAAACCATCAAGCTCAGAGAGCACCAAGGACCTTATAGTCCTTTTCCTCTTCCTCCTCTCCGCCTCCTCCTCTTCCCCTTCCTCATTCTCTTCTCTTCCTCCCCACAAATCCTCCTCACTTGTAGCACTGATGAGATTACCTAGTTGGGTCATGAAACGTCTGCAAGAAAACTACCAAGCTCAGAGAGCACCAAGGACCTTATAGTCCTTTTCCTCCTCTTCCTCATTCTCTTCTCTTCCTCCCCACAAATCCCCCTCCCTTTTAGCACTGATGAGGTTACCTAGTTGGGTCCTGAAACGTCTGCAAGAAAACTACCAAGCTCAGAGAGCACCAAGGACCTTATAGTCCTTTTCTTCCTCTCCTTCTCCTCCTCTTCCTCATTCTCTTCTCTTCCTCCCCACAAATCCCCCTCCCTTGTAGCACTGGTGAAGTTACCTAGTTGGGTCACGAAACGTCTGCAAGAAAGCCACCAAGCTCAGAGAGCACCAAGGACCCCACAATCCTCTTCCTCCCCCTCCTCCTCATACAGGTAGTCCTCAACATACAACCATTCGTTTAACAACCGATCGAAGTTAACAACAGCAGTGCAAAAAAAAAGGGGGACCTGTGCAACGGATCCTCATCCTTCCCACCATTGCGGCATCTGTACAATCACATGATCAAAATTCAGGCCCTTGGCAACCCCGGGATGTACTTATAACGGTTACGGCATCCCAGGGTCCTGGGGATTGTCATTTGCGACCTTCTCAGCCAGTTGACAAGCAAAGTCAGTGGAGGGGGGGGGAAGGAAAGCCAGTTTCTCTTAACGACCCCGTGACTCGCTTTACGTCCGCAGTGATAACCCGTGTGGCAAAACGGTCGTAAAATTCACGCTTGACTCGCTTAACAGACTTTCCTGGCTTAGCGGGGAGAATTCCTCTCCCAGCCGTGGTCGTAAGTCGAGGACCTCTTGGATATATACGCCATCCGGGCTGACCTAAGCCAGTCAGCCTTCCTTCTGTTGGCTCTCTTGTCGGTCTTAAATTATTTTTTTTTCTGCGTCTCTGGGGGAAGCTCTTTCTCGCAGCCGGCTCTGTTTAACGTCCAGATCCATACGTTGGCTCTCCCGAGTCTTCAATTATTCAACGGAGGGGGATAGTTTCCACAGGAGATGACAGCACACAATGCCAGGTGCCAGAGGGGTGTGGACCTGTGTCTCTATTCGCAGCGGAAACCTCCATAGTTGATTCCTCCGTAGTTACTACCTGTTAGGATATTCAGCCTTATATTGGGTTGACAATATATATGAGCCTATGTTCTTAAGGAGTTCTGTAGCTTTAAGAACTGTGTTTAAATTCTGATTGGCTGTGAGTCTCAGCTCTACCATAAAGCAAGCTCAGGAACACAGTCCGTCCCCTTTTCGATTCCCTTTAATTCCTGTGCTGAAGCTGAAGACTGAAGAAGACTGAAGGAGTATTTGCTTTGCATCACTGTAAGATAACTCTGTTGGGTGAAGGACTGTTATTATTGTTTGAGAAGTTAGTCGGAAGAAGCATTTTAGTTGCTACAAAGTAAAGACTATTTATTTTCTTACTATCACTGTTTTAGAGTTTGTTTGTGGTTACGGCAACGTATCTCTTTACTGTTCGGTGAATTACACTATTCTGCATTTATTTCTAAACACTGATTACAGGACCAGAGTTTTAACACTGGTTCTGAACCTAGAGTTGTTAACACTACCCCCAATAGTAGTGTAGTAACGTATGTTCTAAATCTGCCTTCGTTCGTAGGCTGGGTGGAGACACCAAGCTCGGCATCTAAGCTGGTCTCGGGAAGAGTTCAGAAAAGGAAGGGCACTTTCCACATTCATTTTTATTTTTAGTTATGCGTGCCTTGCCTTTGTGGTTTTTAAAAAAAATAATTCCAGGTGCCGGACATATCCAACACAATGTCCTCTTCCTGTTTTCCCTACAACAACAATAACAACAACCCTGGGAGGTGGGCTGGGTTGAGAAAGAGAGAGAGAGACTGGCCCAAAGTCACCCAGCAGGTTTTCAAGGCTAAGGCAGGACTAGAACTCACTGATTCCTGGGGATTGGCAAAATGTCACCCAGCTGGCTTTCCGGTTGAAAGTGGGACTAGAACTCCCAGTCTCTTGATGATTGGCCCAAAGCTACGTAGCTGGCTTTTGTGTGTAAGATAGAACTAGAATTCACCCTCTCCTGGCGATCAGCCCAGGGTCACCCAGCTGGCTTTCTGGTCTAAAGTGGGACTAGAACTCCCAGTCTCTTGATGATTGGCCCAAAGTTACTCAACCGCTTTCATGCATATTCAGGACTAGAACTCCCAAGTCTCCTGGTGATTGACCCAAAGTCACCCAATCTTCTTTCGTGCCTAAGGGAGGACTAGAGCTCCCCGTCTCTTGATGAGTGGCCCAAAGTCACCTAGCCAGCTTTCGTGCCTAAGGCGAGACTAGAACTCCCAGTCTCCTGCTGATTGGCCCAAAATCACCCAATTGACTTTGATGCCTAAGGTGGGACTAGAATTCACCATCTCCTGATGATTGACTCAGTCACCCAGCCAGCTTTCATGCTTAAGACAGGACTAGAAGTTACTCTCTCCTAGAGATTGGCAAAAAAAAGGTCACCCAGCTGGCTTTCATGCCTAAAGTGAGACTAGAAGAGTGGGAGACTAGAATTCCCAGTCTCCTGATGATTGGCCCAAAGTCACCCAGCTAAGATGGGACTAGAGCTCCCCATCTCCTGGTGATTGGCCCAAAGTCACCCAGCTAAGGTGGGACTAGAGCTCCCCATCTCCTGGTGATTGGCCCAAAGTCACCCAGCTAAGGTGGGACTAGAGCTCCCCATCTCCTGGTGATTGGCCCAAAGTCACCCAGCTAAGATTGGACTAGAGCTCCCCATCTCCTGGTGATTGGCCCAAAGTCACCCAGCTAAGATTGGACTAGAGCTCCCCATCTCCTGGTGATTGGCCCAAAGTCACCCAGCTAAGGTGGGACTAGAGCTCCCCATCTCCTGGTGATTGGCCCAAAGTCACCCAGCTAAGGTGGGACTAGAGCTCCCCATCTCCTGGTGATTGGCCCAAAGTCACCCAGCTAAGGTGGGACTAGAACTCCCCATCTCCTGGTGATTGGCCCAAAGTCACCCAGCTGGCTTTCATTCTTTCAGTGGTACTGGAACTCCCAGTCTCCCTGTTTTTTAGCCGAACGCCTAAACCAGGGGTCTGCAAAGTCGGCTCTTTTAAGACTGGGGGACTTTAACTCCCAGAGTTCCCCAGCCAGCATAGCTGGCTGGGGAATTCTGGGAGTTGAAGTCCACCAGTCTTAAAAGAACCGACTTTGCAGACCCCTGGCCTAAACCATTAGTCCAGATTGGCTGTCTTATACTGGAACTAAATGTCCATAGTGGCTGCCAGCGTTTTAAAGGTTGAAAGGCAACCTGGGCAATTCTTTTGAAAGTCCAGCACAATTTAAGTCTACATGGCTTTAGAGATTTCCCCTCCCCTCCCCTCGCTTTCCTAAATCTCTCTTTTTCCTTGAAGTTGTCTGATGGGGCTTCCCAAGGTGGATTAATGGATTACATCCTCGCGATTAGCAATGCGTCTCGCTTCCTGCGAATCTGCTCCCCGCTGCGCTGTATCCTGTCTCTGCCTTTTGAACGTGTTTTTAAGGAACACCCCACTTAGAAGAGGGATTTAGTTATCTGCTGAATTGCTTTTATTATCAGCTTTTATTGTGGCTCTAGGGGTTGTGTGTGTGTATGTGTGTGTATCACAGAGACAGAGAGAAAAACAGACAGAGAGAGAAATAGAGAGAAACAGAGAGAGAGATGGAGAGATAAACAGAGAAAGAAAGAGAGAGAAAGAAAGAGAGAAACAGAGACAGACAGAGACAGAGAAACAGAGAAAGAAAGAGAAACACACACAGAGAGAGAAACAGAGACAGAGAGAGAAAGAGAAAGAAAGAAAGAGAGAAAGAGAGAAAAAGAAAAACAGACAAAGAGAGAGAGAGAGAAAGAAAACACAGAGAGAGAAACAGACACAGAGAGAGAGAGAGAAAGAAAGCAAGAAACAAAGAAAGAAAGAGAGAAAGAAAAAGAGAGAGAGACAAACAGAGAGAGAGAGAAAGAAAGAGAAACACACAGGGAGAGAGAGAGAGAGAAACAGAGGGGGGAGAGAGAGAGGGAGGGAGGGAGGGAGAAAGAACAAGAACTGGAGATCTCCAGCAATCAGTGATTGAATTAAATTTAAGGAATTAGAAAGAAAAGCTCACGAAAAAGAGAAAGAATGATATAAGGAGGTAGCTTCCAGTAGTCTTCACAGCAGTTATAAGTTTTGTTATCTTTAATATTGTAAACTTGTTTTAAACATTCGTTGTTTGTGTAATGACAGCTGTTTTCTCTCTCTCTCATTCTTCCTCATTCTTTCATTCTCTTTCTTTCTCATTCTTCCTCATTCCTTCGTTCTCTGTCTCTCATTCTCCCTCTCTCTCTCTCTTTTTCTTTTTCTTTCTTTTCTCTTTCTCCCTTTCTCTTTTTTTCATTCTCTTTCATTCTCTCACTCTTTCTCTCTCTCATTCTTTCTCTTCCTTATTCTCTTCCTCCCTCCCTTATTCTCTGTCTCTCATTCTGTTTTTCTCTCGTTTTTCTCCCCCCTCCCCCTCTCATTCCTTTCCTCAATTTTTTTCTCATTTCTCTCTGGCCTTCTTACTCGCCCTCTTTCTCTCCCTCTCTCTTTCCTCCTAATTCTACTATATTTCCTTTTGGAAAGGAATTCTTTCCTCCTATTTTTTTTTCCTTCTTCTTTGAAAACTTTATGGGGGCAGTGGGAGGGGGGGGGGCTCTCCCCTTCCTTTTCGGTTGCAGGTCCTCAGTCCAATTCCAACTTGTTGGATCACCGTCTGAACTAAGGCGCAAAGGGTGGCTCTCTTTGTCTTTTTAAAACGGCATTCTTGGGCTGGAGCAAAACTTCTCGTCCACGTGGCAAGGGGTAAAGTCTGAAGGCCTGTTTGTTGGTTTCTCTTCCTTTGCATAGAAAAACTAGATTTTTCCTATATGCCGCGATGTACGGCAGGACTTTTACCCCCATTTCCATTTTCTTAATTCCTCAGAATGTTTGTGTGTGTGTCTCTGAATTCTTTCCACAATACCAAATGTGGCTTTGGGCTGTTAGTTGTTGGGTTTTTTTTTGCACAGCTAATCCTGAGCTCAGAGTTAAAGCTGTGTGGAGAGCCAGTTGGGTTTAGTAGTTAAGGCACCAAAACTAGGAGAATGGAGAGTTGCAGCACGACTTTGGGCCAATCACCAGAAGACGGGGAGTTCTAGTCCCGCCTTAGGCATGGAAGCCGGCTGTGTGACTTTGGGCCAATCACCAGGAGACAGGGAGTTCTAGTCCTGCCTTAGGCATGAAAGCCGGCTGGGTTTCTATGGGCCAATCACCAGGAGACTGGGAGTTCTAGTCCCGCCTTAGGCATGGAATCTGGCTGGGTTTCTATGGGCCAATCACCAGGAGACAGGGAGTTCTAGTCCCACCTTAGGCATGGAAGCCGGTTGTGTGACTTTGGGCCAATCACCAGGAGACAGGGAGTTCTAGTCCCGCCTTAGGCATGAAAGCCGGCTGGGTTTCTATGGGCCAATCACCAGGAGACAGGGAGTTCTAGTCCCACCTTAGGCATGGAAGCCGGCTGTGTGACTTTGGGCCAATCACCAGGAGACAGGGAGTTCTAGTCCCGCCTTAGGCATGGAAGCCAGCTAGGTTTCTATGGGCCAATCACCAGGAGACAGGGAGTTCTAGTCCCGCCTTAGGCATGAAAGCCAGCTGGGTTTCTATGGGCCAATCACCAGGAGACAGGGAGTTCTAGTCCCGCCTTAGGCATGAAAGTCGGCTGGGTTTCTATGGGCCAATCACCAAGAGACAGGGAGTTCTAGTCCCGCCTTAGGCATGGAAGCCGGCTGGGTGACTTTGGGCCAATCACCAGGAGATGGTGAGTTCTAGTCCCGCCTGAGGCATGAAAGCCGGCAGGGCAACCAAGAGAAAGAGAGTTCTACTTCCATTTTAGGCATGAAAGCCAGGTGAGTGACTTGTCGCCAGTTGCCAGGAGACAGAGAGTTCTAGTCTTACCTTAGGCATGAATGCAAGCTGGGTGACTTTGTATTAATCACCTGGAGATGGTAAATTCTAGTCCTGCTTAGGAATGTAAGCTGGCTGGGTCACTTTGGGCCAATCACCAGGAGACGGGGAGTTCTAGTCATACCTTAGGTGTGAAAGCTGGACTTCGGGTCTCTGTCGCACATGTGCAGGGTGTGTGTGATGTGCGGGGTGCATGCGGAAGGGGCTCAACGCATGTGCGAGTACATGGCACATGCATGGGGGGGGGGTGCATTGCATTTTGAGGGTTCAGGCACACGTGTGCTTTGGGCACTCGGTCCAAAAAAGCGTAGCCGTTTAGCAAGGGGTAGGACTAGAAGACCTCTAAGGTCCCTTCCAGCTCTATTCTGATTGAGTGATCTGAGGTCTGGGGTCCCCGGTTTGGAGCGGGAGGGGGGCGGAATCTCCCTCCCTGTTGCTGAAATGGTAGCAGGGATGTCCAAACTTGGGAACTTTAAGACTTGTGGACTTCAACTCCCAGCTATGCTGGCTGGGGAATTCTGGGAGTTGAAGTCCACAAGTCTTAAAGTTCCCAAGTTTGGACATCCCTGGTTGGTATAGGGTCTCCTGCTTGAGCAGGGGGTTGTATACATGAGGCCATGAGATCCGCTTTTGCGAACATTGTCAATGGGGAAGCCACATCCACTTAACAACCGTGTGACTAATTTAACAACCGTGTGACTAATTTAACTAATTTTAATCTCCCATTTTAATCTCCTGTGCACCGCCCCGAGTCCCTTCGGGGAGAGTGGCGCGGTATATAAATTTAATAAAATAAAATAAATAAAATAAACAGCAGCGATTCCGTTAACAAATGCAACAAGGAAAGTTGTCAAATGTGACAAACCTGACTTAAGTCTCTCACTTAACAACATAGATTTTGGGCTCCATTGTGGTCGTAAGTCGAGGACTACCTGAATTTTTTTCCAGTTAGTACAGTCCACTAACTTTTTCTCGGTTATTCCAATCCACTAATTTTCCTTGGTTGTTAACAATCCTACAAACGGTACTATCATAATCTATGCCAAACTGAATTCCTATTCAAACACTCTTGAATGCCCCCTGTTCAAAATCTTATTTATTTACTTAGTCAATCGCATCCAGAAGCTCATCTCAGCTACGTGACTCCGGGCGGCTAAAATCCTTTAAAAACAAGATTAAAAATACACAACAACACCCAACCCTGTGAAAATACACCCCAAATCACTCCGCCCCCGGATAATAGAACCAAGGTTGGAAACAGAGGTTGAACTTGGGTTAACATCTCTGTAATTAAGGCATAACTTCAATTAAAGGGGTGGGCTGTGATGCTTTTTGTTATGAATCAGACTCAAAGACGAAAATAGCTGGGGACTTGGAGTTGCCGAAAAGAGGAACTGCAGATGGCAAACTGGAGAGCAACGATAGGATATAAAAGCTAATCCAGAGGAAAGTGGGAGGCAGGACTGAAATGATATTAATTTTGTCTTCTTTGCTAAATGACCAAAATTAACCAGGGAGCCATGACAGGCATCAAAAGATGCCATAATGAAAACATGGGTATTTGTTTGTATACAGTATATCACAGAAGTGAGTACACCCTCCTCACATTTTGTAAATATTTAAGTATATCTTTTCATATGACCACACTGAAGAAATGACACTTGGCTACAATGTAAAGTAGTGGGGGTACAGCTTGTATAACAGTGTAAATGTGCTGTCCCCTCAAAAATAACGGAGCACACAGCCATTAATGTCTAAACTGCTGGCATGATATACTTAAATATTTACAAAATGTGAATCACTTCTGTGATATACTGTACGTGGACATATACATACATACTGTATGTGTGTGTGTATATGTTACGTTTTTGAGCTGATCAATAAATAAGTCAGGGAGACTAGGATAGATCTATTTCGAGTTTTTAGCTCTCATCAGCTAGCCATACCCTTAGTGGGATTCGAACCGGGTAAGGGTATGGCTAGCTGATGAGAGCTAAAAAGCTCGAAATAGATCTATCCTAGTCTCCCTGACTTATTGATCAGCTCAAAAAACGTAACACACATATAAAAAAAATTACACAACGGAACTCATGGCTTTCTGTCTAGATGGTCTCTGGTGATGAGCCGAAAGGCAGAAAAGGAAACAGTATGTCTCCTCCCTTAATTGGGACCCTAACAGGGTGTTATGCTGGTATTGCCATCCTCGGGTGTTTTCCCGTGTATATAGCATGGAATTTTTATTGCAACGTTTCGGCAAGATCTCACTTGCCATCCTCAGGCTTCGGTCTGTCACATATATATATATATATAAAACCCGAACAACCAAAGACCTACACACACACATATATATATATATATATATATATATATATATATATATATATATATATATATATATATATATATATATATATATATATATATAAAATATATATATATATATATATATATATATATATATATATATATATATATATATATATATATATATATATATATATATATATATATATATATATATATATATATATATATATATATATATGAAGATACTATGTTACAGCTTCCTGCTAGGCCTGTTTAAGGGAGGAGACAAACTTGTCATCCTTCTCTGCCCTTCGACTCCTCTTTGAGATCATCCAGACAGAGACCTATTAAATTACTGCTGTCTTTTTAGATATGTGTTAAATGTTAAATTAATCATTCCTTTAAAAAAACATTTAACACATATATATATATATATATATGTAATTGTTTCACAACAACCTGTTATTATTAGGCCCCAATTAAACATATATATATATATGTTAGATTTTTAAAGGCTGATTAATAAATAAGAGACCAGGATGGATCCATTTCGGGCTTATTAGCCCTCTTCAGCAGGCCATACTCCTTCTACTGGAATTTGAACCGGTGGAACCGGTGTAAATATTCTCATATATATAGTTTTTGTAGATTTTCATAGATATATATATACACACATGTGTATGTGTATATGTGTATATGTTTATGTGTACGTATAATGTAAGGTTTCCTAAAAATGTCCTAATTGATTCATGAGAATTGAGTCAAGTTTCAATATAAAACTAGTCATTTATTAGGAGCATCGTAGGCAAGATCTGTTCACAGTCAAGTCTATGTTTTGTTTGAGTTATAGCTGAACTTTACCCTGTTCCTTCCCTCCCCTCAGTCTGTGTCATAAATCACATTCCCCTATAAAATGCACCCCTCCCAAGCCGGCTGCAGTAATCTGAGATCCGACTCCAGCCGACAGTATGCGTGGAATGCGCTCCCCTCCCCTCCTCTCATCATGACAACATAATATATATGTATACATGTGGGTATGTGTATATGTTTATGTATATGTATAGGTCCGTGATGGCGAACCTATGGCATGCATGTCATAGGTGGCACACAGCGCCCTCTCTGTGGGAACGCGAGCCGTCGCCCCATCTCAGCTCTGCCGCGCATGCACGCATGCCTCCTGCTGGACAGTTGGTCTTCAGGTCTCTGTCGCGCATACACAGGGCGCAGGGGGCACATGGGAGTCGTGCGCACATGTGCGAGGGCAAGGGGCATGCACAGGGGGCATGCAGGGGGCATGCAGGGGCGATCACACGTGCATGCGTGGTGGGAGCGCATGAATGGGGCCTGCATTTTGGGGGTTCGGGTGCGCGCTTTGGGCACTCGGTCCGGAAAAGGTTAACCATCACTGGTATAGATCCGGGGTCCCCAACCTTTGCAACTTTAAGTCTGAAGGACTTCAGCTCCCAGAATTCTGGGAGCTGAAGTCCTTCAGACTTAAAGTTGCAAAGGTTGGAGACCCCTGGTATAGATAATACTAAACTTACCATAGAACAAGAGTGGCAGGCCCTGTGATTCTAGGGCTGGCAAGAGTAAGCCCCAGCCCTGCGAAGCCTGCAGAGTGCTGCTGGGAGGTGGGGAAGACAAAAACCTTTTTTTCCCCCTTACCTCTTCAAAATTTATTTTATTTATTTATTTATTTATTTATTTATTTCGAATTTATACCCCGCCCTTCTACTTGTTAGGACCCAGGGCGGCGCACAGGCATTATTAAAACCACAATAAGAACAATATAAATCAATTTAAAACATATTAAATTATTAAACCCATGCTAAAACCATTTAAAACCCTGCCAAATAGCAATTTATACATAAAAAGTCAGAAGCGGGGGGCTATGCTAGGCCGGCTTGTTGGAATAAATGCTTCTTAAGACGTTGGTGAAAGAGGCGGAGGTCTGAGGTAGTGCGAAGGTTGGGGGGGTAGGTCGTTCCAGAGGGCCGGGCCCGCCACAGAGAAGGCCCTTCCCAGTGGTGGGTTTCAATTTTTTTAGAACCTACTCTGTAGGTGTGGCCTATTTTGTGGGCGTGGCTTGGCAGTCATGTGACATGGTGGGAGTGGCCACCTTTTAAAATGTGGTGAAACTCATTTAACAATGCTTTTGCTTAGCAACCAAAATTTTGGACTCAATTGTGATGATAAATTCTTTCTTTCTTTCTTTCTTTCTTTCTTTCTTTCTTTCTTTCTTTCTTTCTTTCTTTCTTTCTTTCTTTCTTTCTTTCTTTCTTTCTTTCTTTCTTTCTTTCTTTCTTTCTTTCTTTCTTTCTTTCTTTCTTTCTTTCTTCCTTCCTTCCTTCCTTCCTTCCTTCCTTCCTTCCTTTCCTTTCCTTTCCTTTCCGTTGGGTCACTGGCAGCGGCGGGCCAGATTTACTTCCAGGTACGCCGTTGGAACCCCCTCTCACCGGTTCTCTAAATTTCACCAACCGGCTCTCGCGAGTAGGTGCGAACCTGCAGAAACCCACCACTGGCCCTTCCCCTGGGTGTCGCCAACCGGCATTGCCCAGCGAGACGGCACCCGGAGAAGACCCTCTCTGTGGGAGCGGAGCGGACGAAGGGATGTATTGGGCAGGAGGCGGTCTCGTATATAGCTAGGCCATCTTGGTGCGTCTTATACACTGGTGCGTCTTATAGTCCGAAAAATACGGTATACGTTTTTCCTCTGGTATTTTAAAAGAAGATACTATAGCACGGGGCCTCTTCAGATCAAGCATTTATTTTAAAAAAACTACTTCATTTAGTTAGGTCATTGTCTAGAACAATAATAAAGCAGTCTTTAAAAAATAAGCCTAATCTGAACATCTCTATAGGCATTTATAGTTATTGACTTACCTCCTTGGAGCAAGCAGCAAACAGCCTGTTTCAGTTTAGCCTGATTATCACAAGAAAAAAAAAATCTGCCTCTGCCTCCCAGCAGTTTGCCTCTTTGCAGCAAACAGCTGGTTTAAATTTCAGTTTCAGCCTCCCGGGGATCAGCTGTTCCAGACTTCAGGATTTGCCACAGCCTATTGCTGCCTCTGCAAACCCCATTTTCCCTGTTTGCTGCAAGGAGGCAAATAGCTAGGAGGCAGAGGCCCAAAGGGTGGAGGACGGTGGGTGAACGGGGCAACATTCGGTGTATAGGATGCGGCCAAATTTTCACCCTCTTTTAGGGGGGGGATGAGTGCGTCTTACACTCCGAAAAATACAGTAAGTCGATTTTTCAGGGACATTCAGTGGTGGGTTGCAGGTGTACTGGAGCATGCCCGGAGCACCGGATACTGTTCCAATATGGTGCTCCATGAGGGCCCGCCAGCCCGCCATCGCTCCTTGCCTGTCCTTTATGCCTTTGGCGCTTCCGTGCAATGTACATGGTGCTTATTATGGCGCCTGCACGATAGCTCCACTCAGCGGCTGGAGCGTCGGACAAGTACGATGCATGCACGCACTGCATGTGCGTGACGCTGGTATGGTTGGAACGGAATCTGGAACCCACCACTGGGGACATTGTAACTTCAAACAGTCACTAAATGAATGGTTGTAAATCAAGGAGATTGTGGCAGGCCCTGCCCTTTGGAACGACCTACCCCCTGAATTGCGTACCATCACGGACCTCCGCCTCTTCCGCCAGTGTCTAAAGACACATCTTTTTCAGCAAGCCGGCCTAGCCTAACCCTCCCGGCGAGACTATTTAGATAGTTTTAAATTGGGGATTTTAATTTGATTTTAGCATAGGATTAATTTAATTTAATATATTTTTAAATTCTGTATTTATTGTATTGTTTGGTATGTTTTTAAATTCCTGTGCGCCGCCCTGGGTCCTTTGTGGAGAAGGGCGGGATATAAATGTGATTAAAATAAAATAAAAAATAAAAAATAAAATTAGGGAACTGGAGACTAAAACATATGAAGAACGGTTGCAGGAGCTGGGTATGTCTAGTTTGATGAAGAGAAGGACCAGGGGAGACATGATAGCAGTGTTCTGATGTCTCGGGGTGCCACAAAGAAGAGGGAGTCAAACTATTCTCCAAGGCACCTGGGGGCAGGACAAGAAGCAATGGGTGGAAACTAATCAAGGAGAGAAGCAACTTAGAACTCAGGAGAAATTTCCTGACAGTCAGAACAATTAGCCTCTGGAACAGCTTGCCTCCAGAAGTTGTGAATGCCCCAACCCTGGAAGTTTTTAAAAAGATGTTAGATAGCCATTTGTCTGAAACGGTATAAGGTTCCTGCCCACGCAGGGGGTTGGACTAGAAGACCTCCAAGGTCCCTTCCAACTCTGCTATTGTATTGTATTGTATTAAGGACTATCCGCATTGTATTAAAGGTGGGGAGCACAGCAATTCTGGGGCTCGTTATACACCCCAAGGAAAGCCTCTTTTTACTTACAAGCTTCCAATAGAAACGAGGGCTAAAATTCAACCGCAAAGACTATGCAACGCACAGGGTGGGATTGTCACTTTCCTCCCCCCCCCCCCCCCACAGATGGGGGGAACGAATTCAGGTGGCTTTAAATCCAAGGTGCGGAAGTGAATTTAACAGGGATAGGAATTGCAAGGCTAGCACCTCTCCCGAAAAGAGCTGACGTCAACCCAGAAAAGACCACCAACTCCGACAAGAGTAAGCCCGGGATTTTCGGGAGATTTAAACCAGATTAAGGGCACCACAGCAATCCCGACTAACTTTCCCCGAATCTTTCCAGGGTTGGGGCCTTCGGGAAATGTAACTTTTGTTTTGATGCCTGAGAACTGCCCCCGTCTTTTGGGATTTCCTGACGACACCAACAGGGAGCACATCTGGTTCTCCCGCCGCACCACGGCGTATTTCTCTTGGCACCCGGCGTTGCATAAGCCAGTGCTAAGCTTCTAATGAAAACCTCGCCCCCTCCTTTGCCACCTTTGGGCCCAGCTCTGCGAGGCTTTGCTTTTAAGCTACCCGCCTCCTTTCCCACAACCAGTCCGCCCTGGGAACCACCTTAAGAGTTGTTCACGCCCGAAGAATGCTGGAAATGCGAGTCAGCCAGGGCTACATTCTACCATCAGTGTCCACAATGTCCACAAGGCCAAAGATATTGGAGTAGGACAGGGGTCTGCAAAGTCGGCTCTTTTAAAGACTGGTGGACTTCAACTCCCAGAATTCCCCAGCCAGCTGGCTGGGGAACTCTGGGAGTTGAAGTCCACCAGTCTTAAAAGAGCCGACTTTGCAGACCCCTGGCAGTAGGATAAAAGATTGGCTTGCGGAGATTACAGGAACAACCTTTCAATTAAAACCAGAGGCTTATTGATTGGGGATAAACCAGCGGTGGGTTTCAAAAATTTTTAGAACCTACTCTCTAGGTGTGGCCTATTTTGTGGGCGTGGCTTGGCAGTCATGTGACAGGGTGGGAGTGGCCAACTTGTAAAATGTGGTGAAACTCATTTAACAACGCTCTTGCTTAGCAACCAAAATTTTGGGCTCAATTGTGATGATAAATTATTTCTCTTTCTTTCTTTCTTTCTTTCTTTCTTTCTTTCTTTCTTTCTTTCTTTCTTTCTTTCTTTCTTTCTTTCTTTCTTTCTTTCTTTCTTTCCCTTCCTTCCTTCCTTCCTTTCCTTTCCTTTCCTTTCTGACTTTCTGACTTCCTTTCCTTTCCTTCCCATTGGGTTACTGGCAGCGGCAGGCCAGACTTACTTCTGGGTCCATCGGTGGAACCCCCTCTCACCAGTTCTCTAAATTTCACCATCCGGCTCTTACGAGTAGGTGCGAGCCTTCAGAAACCCACCACTGGGATAAACCCTGGAGGCATAGGGAAGATAGACTGGTATCTTTTCACACACATGACCACTGCAGCCAGAATAGCATACGCACAGTTTTGGAAAGGGAAAGAACTACCATCAGACCAACTAATCATCAACAAAATCTTCTGGTGTGCTGAATGCGACAGACTAACATATATTCTCAAAGATAGACAGGAAGCAATATTCTATCAACGTTGGGAAAGATGGTATGACTGGATGGAGGTAAAGAGACTACGGGAGGAGAGATAGGGAAGGTAGTTCCCAATGTAGATATATAGATAGTAAATAAAATGAATGTATGGAGCAGTGGCAGCTAAGGGGAATTGATAAATATAAGATATAGACAAATAGAAACAGATGGGATATCTAGGAATGTAGTCAGATGGTATACGATGTTATTTGGTAACTGTGTACATATAGGGGGTGGGTTACTCCCAGTTGTATCTGTGTAGTTTTGCTTTGTCTTGTCAATGTCTTATGTATGTTCTTTTTTCTGTTATTAATTTATAATAAAAAACATTAATTAAAAAAGAGTTAACTTGTTCAGAAGGGGCCTTAGCCAATGGGAACGCAGTGGTGGCAGTGGTGGGTTCCGGCTGGTACGCCCCGGTATAGGCATACCGGTGCCTGCTGGGAGCGGCAGGCACCGTTCCAGTCCGGTGCTTCGGACAGTCCGCATGCCCACATTCCTTACCTGTATTTGACCCAACCGGACCGTTTGCACACACACACGCAGAGTAGGGAGGGTGGTGGGTGCGCCTGCGCGAGCAGCGCATATGCATGGGGATGGATGCCCAGCCCCGTCGCAGCATACCGATGGCGACGGGATCCGGAAGCCACCACCGATTGGTGAGCTACAACCCTTCTTTTTACGACCCTTTCGATCAGGTGGAATCAGAATGGGGCTGAGCGTTTACCAGCCAGGTGCCCTTCCTGACGCCTAGGCCGAGTTCACAGCAGAGACTTTCTCCCTCTGAGAGAGAAACATTGGTCGCTGCCTTAGGATTGAACCCGCCACCTCTTGAGCGTCAGGCGAGCGTCTTCGCCTCTAGCCCCCCCCCCCCACGGCCGCTCGGTGGGGTTGCAACCAATACAGTGTCTTAAATCGGTTGCGTCCAACCCACGGGCCGCCCGAGACTCTGGACAGTAATGCGCCCCCCACCTCAAGAGAGGGGGAAAATATTTTAAAAATGAAAGGAAGCTGTTAATTATACACATTAATTGTGTGCTATATTTGATAGGCGGCCCGAGACAATATCATTTCTTTCATTGTGGCCCAGGCAAGCCCCAAGATTGGACAACCGATCTCTTCTTGAAAGCCTCCTGTGATGGAGCACCCACAATTTCTGGTGGCAGGCGGTTCCGGTGGTGAATTGTCCTTCCTGTTAGGGGGTTTGTCCTTAATTCCAGGTTGCTTCTCTCCTTGATTAGTTTCCATCCGCTGTTTCTTGTCCTGCCTTTGGGTGCTTTGAAGCAGTGTTTCTCAACTTTGGCGACTTGAAGTCCTGTGGACTTCAACTCTCAGAATGCCCCAGCCAGCAGAGCTGGCTGGGGGATTCTGGGAGTTGAAGTCCATAGGACTTCAAGTCGCCAAGGTTGAGAAACACTGCTTTGGAGAGTAGCTTGACCGCCCCCCTCCCTTCCTCTTCGTAGAGGACGGCCGTTGGCTTTAGTCTTGGGATGGCAGATGCTCCCCATCCATCATCCCTTCATCCCGTAGCTCTTCCCTAAATCTAATTTCCCATCTTTTACTTCTGCTGCCTGGATTTGTTGAAGAGTGGGCCGGCCGTTGGAGCAGATGGCTCCCAATTGTTTACTTGCCATGTTCCTCCTCCTCCTCTTCTCCGCGTGACTCTCAGCTTTGCTAGGGGAGGGGGTCTGTGCGCCCGCGAAGGAACGCATGAACTCCAACCATCTGTCCTTTCTATCTGCTGAGAACATCTGATCACCGGTTTGGAAGCTGAGGGTGCTTGGACGGAGACATCCCTACACCTTTGACTGCAGGACTGTAATTTTTGTTGCTTCTATCCTTATCGTTTATATTGATATGGATTGTTTCCTGATTGCTTATTTGTACCCTACGACTATCACTAAGTGTTGTACCTTATGATTCTTGATGCGTGTATCTTGTCTTTTTATGTACACTGAGAGCATCTGCACCAAAGACAAATTCCTTGTGTGTCCAATCACCCTTGGCCAATAAAGTATTCTATTCTATTCTATGCTATGCCATGCCATGCCATGCCATGCCATTCCATTCATTCCTTCTTTATTCTCTATTCTGTTTTATTCTATTCCATTCTATTCCATTCCTTATTCTCTATTCCATTCCATTCCTTCTCTATTCTATTCTATGCTATGCTATGCTATGCTATGCTATTCCATTCCATTCCATTCCATTCATTCCTTCTTTATTCTCTATTCTGTTCTATTCTATTCCATTCCATTCCTATCCTATCCCATCCCATCCTATTTTATTCCATTCCATTCCTTCCTTCTTTATTCTCTATTCCATTCCTTTTCTATTCTATTCTATTCCATTCCCTTCCCTTCCCTTCTATTCATTCCTTCTTTATTATCTATTCCTATCCTATCCTATCCTAGGCAGGAAGCCCTATACCGTTTCAGACAAATGGCTATCCAACATCTTCTTAAAGACTTGCAGTGTTGGGGCATTCACAACTTCTGGAGGCAACTTCTGTTCCACTGATTCATTGTTCTCACTGTCAGGAAATTCCTCCTCAGTTCTAAGTTGCTTCTCTTCTGGATTAGTTTCCACCCATTGCTTCTTGTCCTGCCCCCAGGTGCCTTGGAGCAGGGGTCCCCAACCTTTTTGGCACCAGGGACCGGTTTCATTTTAAAGAAAATTCTGCGGACCGGTGGGCATGGCTCGGCCGGCGTAGAGGAGGAGCGGGTGGGAGGGGAACAGGTGGCGCATGCGCACACGGGGGGGGAGTAGGCTCACTCGCCCCTCTCGGCCCCCAATGGTGCGAGCGGCTGCGCCTGCGCTCTCCCGCCCTTGGCGTGCACTCTGCCCAGGGGGCTGCCACCTCCTCCCTCCTCCTCCTCTCTGGCCCTGGGGCCCGGTTCCTATCAAGTCACGGACCGGCACCGATCCACGGACCGGGGGTTGGGGACCCCTGCTTTGGAGAATAGCTTGACTCCCTCTTCTTTGTGGCAACCCCTGAGATATTGGAACATTGCTATCCTGTCTCCTCTGGTCCTTCTTTTCCTTAAACTAGACATACTTAGTTCCTGCAACTGTTCTTCATATGTTTTAGCCTCCAGTCCCCTCATCCTCTTGGTTGCTCTTCTCTGCACTCTTTCTAGTTATTTGCAAACGAATGGTTTGCAAAGAGGAACAAAATCAGCGCGTTTGGGGGGGAATCTAACATTTGCAAGCGGCTGTTTACAAACACCAGAAAGACGAAACGGGTTTTTCAAGCTTTGCGTAATTCGCAGCCCGCTTGGCATGTGTGTCTTCGCTGCAATTTTCTTCACCTTTCTGTGTGATATTACAGGAAGTGGAAGCTTTGCCAATGGCCGGGCAGAGTTTTGTCGTAATCCTTGTTTACATCTCGGCCCCGGAATTAATGTATTAATTCATTTATTTATTTTGCAGTCTGTGGAGGCAGCTGGGATGTTTAAATCCCTTGCTATAAAGAACCCTGATCACATTTTTATTTTTTATATTTTTATTTTGCGTGGGGCTCGACGTTGGTAAACTCAAGTTACGCAAGGGCCAAGATTTCCGTCCCCTTTCTTCCTGGAGTTTGTTTGAAGTTTTGATGAAAGAGAATGTGTGTGTGTATGGGGGGAGGGGATTTCCTTATCAAATAAACCAGATCTGATTAAAAAAAACACACACAGAGAGAGACAAGGAAGATCCCTTGCAGAGGGCAAGGGATTGTAATGGAATTGAAGCAATTAGAATTTAGATTAAATCTGAGAAAATCAGTTTTCAAGGGCCCGTGATGGTCCCTATCTGGACTCTGCCCTAATCCCTAACCTAGTGCAGCCGTTTCTCAACCTCAGGAACTTTTATTTATTTTTCCGCTTTTTATCTGTTGAGAAAATTTATTATCGCTGCCTGCTTGAACATGGAGACTCAAAGGCGGCTGGATTCTTTATTGGTCAAGTCTGATTGGACACACAAGGAATTTGTCTTTGGGGCAGAGGCTCTCGGCGCACATAAAATAAAATATACATTCATCATGAATCATGAGCTCCAATGCTTAGTGATAGTCATAGGATACTAAATAAGCAATCAAAATCATACTAGGGTACTAAATAAATAATAAATTTAATTTGTAGACCGCTCCCTCTCCCCGAAGGGACTCGGAGCGGTGCACAGGGGAATTAAAAACGTACAAAACATAGATATAATAATAATAATAATAATAATTTTAATACTTATAAACCGCTCCCTCTCCCCATGGGGACTCGGGGTGGTGCACAGGTAAAATAAAAACAATAAATACATACAAACATTTATTAAAAACAAATTAAACCTAACCTGCGCTAAAATTTCCCATTAAAACTGAACTATACTAAAACTACCCAGTAAAACCCCAAAGACAGAGAGACTATCCTAGGCCGGCCAGACAGAAAAGATGAGTTTTTAATTTTAAGAGGGAAGGAGCGGAGGTCCGTGGTCGTCCTAATATCGGGGGGAAGGTCGTTCCAGAGGGCCGGGCCCGCCACAGAGATAGCCCTTCCCCTGGGTGTCGCCCGCTGACAGTGTCTAGTGGACGGCACCCGGAGAAGTCCCTCTCTGTGGGAGCGAATCGGCCGTGAGGGATGTATGAGGCAGGATCCGATCCCGCAGGTAGCTAGGTCCCGAGCCATGGAGCGCTTTAAAGATGACAATTAACACCTTGAAGCGCACCCGAAAGACGACAGGTAGCCAGTGCAGCTCGCGCAAGAGCGGTGTTACATGGGTGAACCTAGCGGTTCCCATAATTGCTCGCGCGGCTGCGTTCTGGACTAGCTGAAGCCTTCGGGTGCACCTCAAGGGGAGCCCCATATAGAGAGAGTTACAATAGTCCAGTCGGGATGTCACGAGCGCATGAGTGACTGTGCGCAGGGCGTCCCGATCCAATAGGGGGCGCAATTGGCGAACCAGGCGAACCTGGTAAAACGCCCTCCTGGCCACGGCTGTCACTTGATCTTCCATGGACAGCCGGGCATCCAGGATTACACCCAAATTGCGCGCCCCATCCACAGGGGCAAGATGTTCGCCCCCTATGGCCAGCGATGGAGTGAGCTGGTTGAATCGGGCAGCCGGAAACCACAGCCACTCGGTCTTGGTCGGGTTGAGCCTGAGTCCGTTACTTCCCATCCAGATCCGCACGGCTTCCAGGCACTGGCACATCACCGCTACGGCATCGTTGGGGTATATCATAAATATATATAAAATCAAATTAAACAATTTATCCCTGCGCTAAAAGACCTAAAATCCTAAAAACTAAACCCCTTAAAAACCCAATTAAAACAATTTAGATGTTCAGACTGAGAAGGCAGGAAGGTAGGTTAGGCCAGGCCGGCCTGTTGCAAGAGATAAGTCTTCAGCTTTTGTCGGAAGGCGCGGAGGTCCGTAGTTGTTCTGAGGTCGGGGGGGTAGGTCGTTCCATAGAGTCGGGCCCTCCACAGAGAAGGCCCTTCCCCTGTGCGTCGCCCGCTGGCATTGCCTAGTGGACGGCACCCGGAGAAGTCCCTTTCTGTGGGAGTGGATCGGTCGGAGGGATGTATGGGGCAGGATGCGATCTCACAGATACAATATAAATCGTAAAGATATACTAGCAACAAGGTTATAGTCATAAGTGGAAGGAGATCGGTAGTAGGAAGGATGAGAAGAATATGAATCTGACAGTCTGGGTTTTGGGTGGTTGTGTTTTTTTCCAAATCAAGAGTGTTTTTATTTTTTACCATTAGAAATTAATAAATTAGAATTCTTATTTCAAAATTTATTGCCAGCATTTTATTAATCGAAATAGACCTTGAATTGAGTTTTATGTATTAACAAGGAAATGTTAACGACTTCTGTTGTTTTTTACAAATTTTATTTATTATATATTTTCTTGATTATACAAAACAGTGTATTATCTGGGTCAATTCACTTAGAGTTTAGTTTAGTTTAGTTTATTTATATTTTTATACCGCCCTACACCCGAAGGACTCAGGGCGGTGTACAGCCAAAATAAAACACAGATATACAAAAGTTAAAACAATTTAAAAACATATTAAATAATTTGGCCCATAATAAGTTAAAAACCAAACAAACCCAATTAAAATGAATAAAAATTGTATTTACGCCAGCCCGGCTTGTTGGAAAAGAAAAGTTTTAAGAGCACGGCAGAAGGTGCGTAGGCCAGGAATAATTGATAATTGATAATTGATACATAATATCAATAATAATAATAACAATATTTACTTGCATATGGTGTGGTATTTGTTCTGACCAAGGCTTCCCAAGAGCCTGAAGCAAACTCCTTGTTTTGGCAAAAAAACACCTTTTATTAATTGACTGTGAATTCTTCTCATTCACATCCAGCAAAGAGAGGATTTACAGTCACAGACCTTATCTGGCTTGGAGAGATGCCAGGCCAATATCTGCAGAACTTGGCCAGGAGCCTCGGAGAGTCACCAACCAATTAAGGGAACTAATGGTCTCCTGCAAACTCCACTCCCCTTCCGCTCCTCTTTTAATTTATCTTTTAAGTCAAGGGCTACCTTTATGTGAATCTGGGCATTTTGTAGCGTGTTAAAAGAAGCCAGGGTTCTGGAAGCCAGCTTGTCAGTGTGAAATTGGATGTGCATGCAGCCTTGAGCACCCCAGGGGCTGTTGTATGTACTACAGCCCCGTTACAAATCGGATACGGTTTATAGTTTGATGCTACAGCAGGCTTACCAATTCCACTTGATTGCAAGCCAGCAAGCATCGCTTCTGGCCACTCACCAAAAGGAAACCCTTGTAAATGTTTTCCAAGCGGTAACTCTCTTGACCAGGGGTGGGCAAACTTTGCAACTTTACGTCTGAAGGACTTCAGCTCCCAGAATTCTCCAGCCAGCAAAGCTTTGCTGGCTGGAGAATTCTGGGAGCTGAAGTCCTTCAGACTTAAAGTTGCAAAGTTTGCCCACCCCTGCTCTTGACATTTATTAGATCCGAAATGATAGATCAGCAAGGGAAGGGGAGTGATTGATCTCTTTGTAAAAATAAAATAAAGGAAAAATAAAAGGGAAAGAAGATTCGTTGGAGGCTGGGGAAGCAACGAAAAACTAGAATCCTCCCTGAAAGAAATCCAGTTTGTCAAGGCTGCAGAAACTAACGTTGGGGAATTCTGGAATTCTGTCCATGCATCTTAATGTTAAGGTGCTGATTACCATCTTCAAAGCTCTCCATGGCACGGGACCTAGTTATGTGCGAGACCGTCTATTGCCCCACACATCCCTTCGACCGATCTGCTCTCATAGAGAGGGTCTTCTCCGGGTGCCGTCGGCCGGGCAATCCCGGTTGGCGGCCTTCTCTGTGACGGGCCCAACCCTCTGGAACGACCTGCCTCCCGAACTCCGTACCACCTCGGACCTCCGCCTTTTCCGCCGGCGCCTAAAGACGCACTTTCCCCATCAAGCCGGCCTAGCGTGAACCATCCTATAAATGACTGAGTTTTAGATTTACCAAAGTTTTAATCAGCGGGATTTTAAATAATATTTTAGCACAGGGTTTTCTAGTTTAATTTTGGTTTTAGGATATTTATTATGTATTTTGTATATTTGTATTCTATATTAATTTCCTCTGCGCCGGCCTGGGTCCCTTCGTGGGAGATAGGTGCGGGATATAAGTCAAATAAACCTAAACCTAAATGTTGCTGGGATTGGGAAAAAAATGCTGGTTTAGGGCAGGGGGTCCCCAAACCCTGAGCTGTGGACTGATACTGGGCCACAGCCTGTTAAAAACCAGCCCAGGCAAGCGTCGAGCAAGAGAGCGTGTAAGGCAGGGGTGTCAAACTTGACTTGATTGAGGGTCGCATCAGGGTTGTGTTTGACCTCGGGGTGTGTGTGGGGGGGGGGTGTTGGGCATCGCCAAGTCAGCGTCACTAATGTTGAGGGCACCCATGGTGGCCAAGAGCTAAGGTAGAGGTTCCCAAACTTGGCAACTTTAAGACTTGTGGACTTCAACTCCCAGAATTCTCCAGCCAGCAGAGCTGGCTGGAGATTTCTGAGAGTTGAAGTCCACAGGTCTTAAAGTTGCCAAGTTTGGGAACCTCTGATTTAGATTGAAATCTATTATTTATGGTTTATTATATTGGCCGTAAGCCATCGGGTCCAGACTAAGAAAATACAAAGGACGGTTTTGACTCCATCGGAAGGAAGAGATGCCAGCACGCAGCCACGACATTCAACGGATTAGAAATTTACAAAATGCTTTTTTAAATTTTTATTTCCACCTCCCCCCCCCCCCCTTTCTCCCAATCCCAGTTCGATGTGGTCCTGATAGGGAGTGGAAGATGGGCAGAGAGATACAGAAGGCAGAGGATAATGTGAATTTACGAGACTGGTTAAAAAAGAGAGAGAAAGAGAAAAGAAAAGAAAACAGCACGAGGAGGCAGTTGTACCAAGATTATACCGAGCGAAGACGGGAGGGGATAAAAAAATATAGAAGCCATGTTTAGGAAACAGTTAAACGACTAGGGAGGTCTCCAAACGCGGCCATTTTAAGAGTCGTAGACTTCAACTCCCAGAATTCCTCAGGCAGCCAAGTTTGCTTGGAGGAATCCAAGATGGCGTCCTCGACTCGGGCCAAGGAGGTGGACTACAAAGATTCCTCTCTATGATTTGCATCCTGTAGGATGGGCCTCCAACCTTGGCCCCTTTAACCCTGGTGGACTTCAATTCCCAGAATTCCACAGCCACCTCCTTGGCCCAAGTCGAGGAAGCCATCTTGATATTCCTCCAAGCAAACATGGCCGCCTGAGGAATTCTGGGAGTTGAAGTCCACAAGTCTTAAAGTTGCCAAGTTTGGGAACCTCTGAGCTGTGGCAAGACTTCCCTCAGACCCTCCCTCACTCTCATTGTTGTGGCCCGCTGGCGGCAACAGTCGGACAGTGAGAAGGTTGGGGAGGAACATGGGCCAGTCCTGGGGGGCTGAGGAAAGCTCAGTCGAGGGCTCTGCGTCGGAGGCAGAGAGGGAGATAGACAGCAGTGAGGCAGAAGAACAGCTGGAGCCTGTTCCCAGTGTGCATATGTGTGGAGCTGCCAGAAGACAAGAACAACTCAGAAAGCTTTACTTAGGAGTAAAGCCAGACCTCGGAGGTACTTGGCGCCTCCCATAGGAAACGAAAGAGGAGCAAATGGGGAGGGGGCTTTTGCTAGAAAAAATTCGTTCCTTGGGTCGTTTCAAGAGTGGAAAGTTCTGTTTGTTGCTATAAGAGACTCTGCGCCAAGTTTTGCCTTGCCCTGCATTTGGCAACTAGTTATTTGGCCAAACGAGATGAGGTTCGTGTTGATAAACATTCCTCTGAAAGACTGTTTTCTAAACCTTGCGGACTGTGAATGAAAGGAATGCACAGTCATGTAAATAAAAGGGGTTTTGCTTGTGAAGGAATCCTGGGTCAGAACAATTATAATCTCCCTTCCTTCCTTCCTTCCTTCCTTCCTTCCTTCCTTCCTTCCTTCCTTCCTTCCTTCCGTTCAAAGAAATGTCACTCCCTCAATTCCCAGTTTTGATCGCGAGTTGCGAGTTGATGCTTTTTTCACTCCTGTTAATGATTATTATTATTTTTGTCCTCCTATATGTCCCAAAGGAGTTCTTTTTTTTTTTCCAAGAGGCAACTGGACTTTCTTGGTTTTTCTTTGAAGACATTTTGCTTCTCATCCAGGAAGTTTCTTCAGCTCCGACTGGATGGTGGGGGATGGAAGGATTTATATTCCTTTGCAGGCAGCTGGTCGTTTGCATCCTTTTGAGAGAGTCATCGAGGCCACCTGGAGGTTCATCTGTGTCCCCGGGGTCACCTGAGAGGTGCAAATGAGTGGGCAGCCTTCTTGGGACCGTTGAAAGGACCATGTTGTAGACTGGAGATAGAGGATATCATTGTTGAGGGTTCTCCAAATGGCCTCAACAGCTCTATGGATTTATACTTTTACAATACAATACAATAGCAAAGTTGGAAGGGACCTTGGAGGTCATCTAGTCCAACTCACTGCCTAGGCAGGAAGCCCTATACTATTTCAGACAAAAAGCTATCCAACATCTTCTTAAAGACTTCCAGTGTTGGGGCATTCACAACTTCTGGAGGCAACTTCTGTTCCACTGATTCATTGTTCTCACTGTCAGGAAATTTCTCCTCAGTTCTAAGTTGCTTCTCTCCTTGATTAGTTTCCACCCATTGCTTCTTGTTCTACCCTCAGGTGCCCTGGAGAATAGCTTGACTCCCTCTTCTTTGAGGCAGCCCCTGAGATATCAGAAGGCTGCTATCATGTCTCCCCTGGTCCTTCTTTTCATTCAACTAGACATACCCAGTTCCTGCAACCGTTCTTCATATGTTTTAGCCTCCAGTTATTGAGATATTGAGATACTCCTTGTAGACAGCTGGTCATTCGCTTTCCTTTAGCGCAGTGTTTCTCAACCTTGGCCACTTGAAGATATCCGGAACTTCAACTCCCAAAATTCCCCAGCCAGCGAATGCTGGCTGGGGAATTCTGGGAGTTGAAGTCCGGACATCTTCAAGTGGCCAAGGTTGAGAAACCCTGTTTTTAGTGTGTCATTAAGGCCACCTGGAGATTTATCTAAAACCTCCTAAACATTTTGCTAAAAAGGATGCAAATGACCAGCTGTCTGCAAGGGGTAAAAATCCTTCCGTTCCACACCATCCGGTCAGAGCCGAAGAAGCTTCCTGGATGAGAAAGCGAAATGTCTTCACAGAAAAACCAGAAAGTCCAGTGGCCTCCTTTAAAAAAAAAAAAAAAAAAAAAAAGCACACTTTTGGGACGCCCATGACCTGGATGATGGAGAATCTCTATAAACATTTGTCTTCTCCAATGTTTGTGTTTGACCGACAATGCCAACCTCCGGGCCAAGGTTCAAGTAGGATAAGAGGCACTTCCTGGGATGGGGCCCCCGTTTCCTGTTCTGAGCACAGCGTGCGAAACAAACCATGTCAAGGCCAGCAAAGTGTGTGTGAAGGCCACTTTTGGCAGATGATCCCCTGAAATGGCTTGACTGTAGCAAAACGACAGATGACACCAAGCTGGCAGGAATAGCCAACCCTCCAGAAGATAGGCTTAAGATACAGAAGGATCTAGACAAACTTGAACATTGGGCACTGTCTAATAAAATGAAATTCAATGGCGAAAAGATTAAGGTTCTACATTTGGACAACAAAAACCAAATGCAGAGTTGGAGGGCACCTTGGAGGTCATCTAGTCCAACCCCCTGCCTAGGCAGGAAGCCCTATACCATTTCAGACAAATGGCCATCCAACATCTTCTTAAAGACTTGCAGTGTTGGGGCATTCACAACTTCTGGAGGCAACTTCTGTTCCAATGATTCATTGTTCTCACTGTCAGGAAATTTCTCCTCAGTTCTATGTTGCTTCTCTCCTTGATTAGTTTCCACCCATTGCTTCTTGTTCTGCCCTCAGGTGCCTTGGAGAATAGCTTGACTCCCTCTTCTTTGTGGCAGCCCCTGAGATATTGGAAGACTGCTATCATGTCTCTCCTAGTTCTTCTTTTCATTAAACATTAAGACATACCCAGTTCCTGCAACCGTTCTTCATATGTTTTAGCCTCCAGTCCCCTAATCTTCTTTGTTGCTCTTCTCTGCACTCTTTCTAGAGTCTCCACATCTTTTCTACATCGTGGCGACCAAAACTGAATGCCGTATTCCAAGTGTGGCCTTCCCAAGGCCTTATAAAGTGGCATTAACACTTCATGTGATCTAGATTCTATCCCTCTGTTTATGCAGCCTAGAACTGTGTTGGCTTTTTTGGCAGCTGCTGCCCACGGCTGGCTCCTATTTCAATGGTTCGTCTCTAAACTCTAACTCTAAACTCTAACTTAGAGACGCTAACTCGTCTCTAAAAATTTATGTTGCTAAGCGAGACAGTGGCGAAGTGAGCTTTCGCCCCGTCTTACGGTCCGTCTTACCACGGTGGTTAAGCGAATCACCGCAGTCCAACATCGTCCAACGTCACACGGTCGTTAAGCGAATCCGGTCTTCTCCATTGATTCTGCTTGTCAGAAGGTGGCCCACGGGGAATCATGCGACCCTGGGACTCCGCCCCCGTCGTAAATACGAGCCCGTGGCCCAGTGTCTGAATTCCGATCACGTGACCGTTGGGGGGGGGGGGGAATGCCGCAACGGTCGTAAAAGGGAAACACTATTTTCAGTGCCTTGAATGGTCACTAAGGGAACTGTTGTAGGTCAAAGACTGACTGCCTGTTTGGAAAAAGGAGAGAGAACTATTATTGAAGTAGGAAGACTTGTGTTTAAAGGCGTTCCAACCCTTTAAACAAGCTGAACCTGCTTTGGTCTGCATCACCTGGTCAGGTGTTTCAGAGCCTGTTAGGTCTTCCTGTTGAGTGTCCCAACCAGGCAAGGGTGCATAGTTGTGTGTTTCACCATAAAGTTGAAACTCCTTGACAGGTTTTGTAAGATTCCTCCGTTCTTCAGCCATCAGACTGGAAGTAAAACATTTGCTTTCTCCTCAACTTTCGGATCTTGACAGGATCTTGAAAAGGAACAATGGTCCTTTTATAACTTCAACTCCCAGAATTCCTCAGCCAGGATGGGGAAAATATATGGCCTCTTTATGACTTGTGGACTTCAACTCCCAGAATTCCTCAGCCAGCATGAGGGGAACTATGGCCTCTTTATGACTTGTGGACTTCAACTCCCAGAATTCCTCAGCCAACATGAGGGGAACTATGGCCTCTTTATGACTTGTGGACTTCAACTCCCAGAATTCCTCAACCAGCATGAGGGGAACTATGGCCTCTTTATGACTTGTGGACTTCGACTCCCAGAATTCCTCAGCCAGCATGGGGGAAACTATGCCCTCTTTATGCCTTGTGGACTTCAACTCCCAGAATTCCTCAGCCAGCATGGGGGAACTATGGCCTCTTTATGCCTTGTGGACTTCAACTCCCAGAATTCCTGAGCCAATATGGAACTATGGCTGCTTTATGCCTTGTGGACTTCAACTCCCAGAATTCCTGAGCCAACATAGAACTATGGCTGCTTTATGCCTTGTGGACTTAAACTCCCAGAATTCCTCAGCCAGGATGGGGAAAATATGGTCGCTTTAAGAAGATGTTGGATAGCCATTTGTCTGAAACGGTATAGGGCTTCCTGCCTAGGCAGGGGGTTGGACTAAATGACCTCCAAGGTCCCTTCCAATTCTGCTATTGTATTGTATAGTTGCTCTTCTCTGGACTTTTGCAAAGTCTCAACATCATAAACTGGACGCAGTTTATTCCAAGAGTGGCCATACTAAAGGCTTTAATAAAGCGGTACTAAGGCTTCACGGGATTTTGATTCTAGGCCTCTCTTACAAAGAACCAAGGATCGTATTGGCTTTTTTGGGCGGCTGCTGCTCACGGCTGGCTCATGTTTTAAGGGATCGTTCACCAGGACTCCAAGGCCCATCTCACAATTACTGTTTTCGTACCAGATTTCACCTAATCTTTCCTTGTGTCTTTGTGATTTTTTTCCCCCTGTCCGGGTGTAAAACCTTAGAACTTAGAATAACTTTCTTCTCACTTTGAATGTACACGAATCGGCATACATTCAAAGGAAATACTTGCTTTTCTCCGCATTCAATTGTGTGTTCTTGGAGAGGGCCCATTCATTCACCGTAGTCAGATTCACCTTACAACGGTGTTATTCACTTAACAACAGCAGTCACTGCGGGAGGGACCTGACAATCTTTTAAATACGAGCCAGCGGTGTGTGGCAGCAGCCAAAAAAGCCAACACAATCCTAGGTTGTATCAACAGAGGATTAGCAGTCTTCCAGTTCTTGAGGGGCTGCCACGGAGAAGTCGACCTATTCTCCAAAGGTGGGGACATCAACCTTTCGGACCTCAGGGGCCACTAAATTCATAATTTTAAATCCCGCGGATCACTAATACGATCTGCCTAATGACCAGCTGGGTGGGCGTGGCTAGGTGCTCATGTGACTGGGTGGGTGTGGCCAACTTAATGTCACTCACGTCGAGGGGTGCCTTGCCGGCCTCTACTCGCCCCTCCCTTCCCAGCCGCTCCTTGGCTGCCCGCCTGGGCTCCTTAGGGCCCCAACAGGAAGCCGTTGCTGGAGCTAAGCAGCCCCCACGAGAAAGAGTTGGCCAAACAGCTCAGTTCAAATTGAATCGGACCGAGAAGGAGGCTCAGCAGAAGCACCTCACTGAGGACTAGGAGCATAGGCTTTCCAAGCAGAGGGGAGACCTGCGGGAGTGCAAGGCCAGGGACCGGCGCCTGGAGGCTCAGTGGGCTGAGATGGTCAGCCAGTTCCAGGCCAGGATGCCGTCCCACTGGAACGAGGCCCTCCGGCTCTTTGCCACCAGCGGTGCTTCCCTCCAGCCTTCGCCCAAAGCCCCCCACCAGGAGGCTGAAGCAGACCCCAAGTTGGAATTTCTGCCCCCCTCTGACCTGCACAAAAGGACCCCGAAGGGGGAGACTCTCTGCAGCAACACAAGCGTCCATTGCACGTATCCGTCCCTGGGGCCGTAGTTTTGAGGACCCCGGATTTAGTGCAATATACAAAATGCGAATAATCCTTCTGCACAATTTAACCACGGACCACCAGTTGGTGACGGCTGCTCCCGAGCCTCTGAAGGCAGGGCGACAAACAACGGATGGAAACTCAGTCTAAAAACTTGCATATGCATTTTGCTTTCCCCCCCCTCCTAACGGCTTTTCAGCGAACTGGCAAAACAGGCAGATCTTTTTGACTGAGTCTGCAAAAGTGCATCCTGAATCCTTCCCAGATTGAAACTTGGCCGGCTCCTTCCCAGCGTCAGGGCTGGGCCAGGAAAAAAAGAAGGGAGAAAAATGCTGAAATCAGTCAAATGTGGTTAAGAATCATCACAGGGTGGGAGTTATTTATTTGCTTGAGTTACATCCTGCCTGACGTTGGAGAGCTCTAAAGCAGGCTTCCCCAACCTTTGCAACTTTAAGTCTGAAGGACTTCAGCTCCCAGAATTCTCCAGCCAGCAAAGCAGACCCCAAGTGGGAATTTCTGCCCCCCTCCGACCTACACAAAAAGACCCCAAAGGGGGAGACTCTCTGCAGCAACACAAGCGTTCATTGCACGCATCCATTCCAGGGGCCGTAGTTTGAAGATTTAGTGCAATATTTAAAAAATGCAAATAATTTCTCTGCAGACCACCAAATTTTTCTCGCAGACCACCAGTGGTCCAGAGGCCACCGGTTGGTGACTGCTAGACTAGATGACCCACTAGAAGACCTCCAAGGGCCCTTCCAGCCCTAGGATTCTATGACCTTTGGCAGATCCGATTGGTTAAATTGGAGCTTCCACCAGCGGATGGCTTCAATTGTTTTCACCTTTCCAATGGAAGCTTTTCAACATCTCACATCACGCAGAGCTTAGACCAAGGGTGGGCAAACTTTGCAACTTTAAGTCTGAAGGACTTCAGCTCCCAGACTTCTCCAGCCAGCTTTGCTGGCTGGAGAAGTCTAGGAGCTGAAGTCCTTCAGACTTAAAGTTGCAAAGGTTGGGGACTCCTGCTTTGGAGAATAGGTTGACCCCTTCCTGGCTGGAGAAGTCTAGGAGCTGAAGTCCTTCAGACTTAAAGTTGCAAAGGTTGGGGACTCCTGCTTTGGAGAATAGGTTGACCCCTTCCTGGCTGGAGAAGTCTGGGAGCTGAAGTCCTTCAGACTTAAAGTTGCAAAGATTGGGGACCCCTGCTTTGGAGAATAGGTTGACCCCTTCCTGGCTGGAGAAGTCTGGGAGCTGAAGTCCTTCAGACTTAAAGTTGCAAAGATTGGGGACCCCTGCTTTGGAGAATAGGTTGACCCCTTCCTGGCTGGAGAAGTCTGGGAGCTGAAGTCCTTCAGACTTAAAGTTGCAAAGATTGGGGACCCCTGCTTTGGAGAATAGGTTGACCCCTTCCTGGCTGGAGAAGTCTGGGAGCTGAAGTCCTTCAGACTTAAAGTTGCAAAGGTTGGGGACCCCTGCTCTAAAGAAGCAGAACATTAACGTTCCCTCCTTCTGGTTTTTTTTGCAATACCGCAACGTCCCTGCGAGGTAGGACTGAGGGGGACCCGGGCCACCGTCATCAATAGGAGTCGGTTGCCAAGCGTCCGAATTTGGATCACGTGACCGCCGGGAGGCTGCAGCAGTCCCTTAAGTGTGAAAAAGGGGCCATTCCCCCCCCCCAGTGCTGTTGTAACTACGAATGGTTGTAAGTTGAGGACTCTCTGCCGTGAATCAACAGCCGTGTCCAGCTGGTGGAAAAGGAGAACAAGATGATGGATGGATGAAAAGGGAATGAAAGAAGGAAGGAAGGAAGGAAAGGAGGAGGGAGGGAGGAAATGAAAGTAAGGAAGGATGGGAGGGAGGGAGGGAGGGAAAGAGGAAGTAAAGAAAGAAAGGATGGAAGGCAGGTAGGGAGGAAGTAAGAAAGGGGAGGATGAGAGGAAGGAAGAAAAGGAAAGGGTGGGAGGGAAGGAGGCAGAAGAAAGGAGTGAGGGTGGGAGGAAGGAAAAGAAGGTTGGGAGAGAGGGAAGGAGGCAGGAAGGAAAGGATGGAAGGGAGGCAGGAAGTAAGTAAGAGGGGAGGATGGGAGGCAGGAAGGAAAAGAAGGATGGGAGAGAGGGAAGGAGGCAGGAAGGAAAGGATGGAAGGGAGGCAGGAAGTAAGAGGGGAGGATGGGAGGCAGGAAGGAAAAGAAGGATGGGAGAGAGGGAAGGAGGCAGGAAGGAAAGAATGGGAGGCAGGCAGGCAGAAAGGAAGGAAGAGGGGAGGATGAGAGGAAGGAAGGAAAAGAAGGATGGGAGGGAGGGAGGGAAAGAAAAACAGGCAGGCAGGCAAGAAGTAAGAAAGGGGAAGATGGAGGGAAGGAAGGACGGGAGGGAGGGAGGAAAGAAAGAAAGAAAAGAAAGAAGGAAAGGAAGGAAGGAGAGAAAGAGAGAAAGAAAGAAAGAAAGAAAGAAAGAAAGAAAGAAAGAAAGAAAGAAAGAAAGAAAGAAAGAAAGAAAGAAAGAATCTGACATTGGCTAAAACTGTTTCACTCAAAGCCAGGATCCCAAACTCAGAAAGTGCAACCGATCTTTACAAAAGTCCTTTTCTCTCTCTCTCCCCTCTCGCAAGCCTATCCAGAAACCCCTTTTCCAGGATTCTGCCGGTCTCTCTCTGGGGTCTTATGGAGCTGTAGAACTCTCACCTCCAGTAACTTTTCCAAAAACACGGAAGCAAGGGACAGTTTGCTCACAGTCCGGATCGCTTACAGAGAAAAGAGGCCAAGATTTTTCTTCGAATGGGAAAACCACCCCGGAAATGATTAGCCAATGTCCCAGTTGCTTGCAGATCAATAAACCAAATCAGGGTTTTGTGCATGGGCCACAAAAATGTTCCTTCTTTTGACGGTCCCAGTGGGGGTCAATTGGAGCACTCGAGGAAATGCTGGTTAAAGCAGGAACCGGCTGTTTGGCCACAACCACATATTGCAGACTTGCAATTCCAGCCCTGATTGGGTTCCCTCTGGGTGCCTTGGCTTTTAAGCTCTGGGCCTTTCCAGGAAATTTGTTAAATACGGTTAACAAATGACATGGAATAGGATAGGGATAGGGATAAGAAAGAATAGAATAGAATAGAAATGGAATAGAAATGGAATGGAATAGAAATGGAATAAAATAGAAATAGAATACAAATGGAATAGAATAGAAATAGAAATAGAATAAAAATAGAATAGAATGGAATGGAAATGGAATAGAATAGAATTAGAGGCAGATGTAGGGTCTCCTGCTTGGGCAGGAGGTTGGATGACCTTGCAGGTCATCTGTATGACTATGAGAATAGAAATGGAATAGGAATAGAAATAGAAATGGAAAAGAATAGAATAGAATAGAAATGGAATAGAATAGAAATAGAATAGAATAGGAAATAGAATAGAATAGAAATGGAATAGAATAGAAATGGATTGGAATAGAATAGAATAGGAAATAGAATAGAATAGAAATGGAATTGGAATAGAAATGGAAATAGAATAGAATAGAAATAGACGAAGAATAAGAAATAGAATAGGAATAGGAATAAGAAAGAATAAAATAGGAATAGATTATCAGTTGGAAGGGAACCTTAGAGGTCTTCTAGTCCAACCCCCTGCTTAGGCAGGGAACCTTATACCACCTCAGACAAATGGTTATCCAATCTCTTCTTAAAAACTTCTAGTGTTGGGAGCATTCACAACTTCTGGAGGCAAGTAGTTCCGCTGGTTAATTGTTCTAACCTTTCTCCTCAGTTCTAAGTTGCTTCTCTCCTGGATTATTTTTTTATTATTTTTTTATTTTATTAAATTTATACCCCGCCCTTCTCCAAACGGACCCAGGGCGGCGCACAGGGATGTTAAAACACATATAAAACATATAAAATTTTAAAAAACTTATTCTAATAAACCCTGCGCTAAAAACCGAATTTAAAAAACCCAAATTTAAAACTATCTAAGAGTCAGTAATGGGGGTTATGCTAGGCCGGCTAGATGGAATAGGTGTGTCTTCAGACACTTGCGGAAGAGGCGGAGGTCAGAGATGGTGCGGAGTTCAGGGGGTAGGTCGTTCCAAAGGGCAGGGCCCGCCACAGAGAAGGCTCTTCCCCTGGGTGTCGCCAGTCGGCATTGTCCAGCTCTCTGTGGGAGCGTATCGGTCTGAGGGATGTATGGGGCAGGAGGCGGTCTCGCATATAATTAGGCCCCGAGCCATGGAGCGCTTTAAAGATGGTCGTTAAAACCTTGAAGCGCACCCGAAAGACCACAGGGAGCCAGTGCAGCTCGCGCAGGATAGGTGTTATGTGGGAGTGTCTAGGCGCTCCCGTAATCACCCGCGCGGCTGCGTTCTGGACTAGCTGCAGCTTTCGGGTGCACCTCAAGGGAAGCCCCATGTAGAGAGCATTACAGTAGTCAAGTCGAGAGGTGACGAGTGCTTGAGTGACTGTGCGTAAGGCACCCCGGTCCAGTAAGGGGCGCAATTGGCGCATCAGGCGTACCTGATGGAATGCCCCCCTGGCCACGGCTGCCACATGATCTTCCATAGACAGCCGGGAATCCAGGAGGACACCCAAATTGCGCGCCCTCTCCACGGGGGCCGGTGTTTCGCCCCCAATGACCAGAGTTGGAATAATCTGGCTGAACCGGGGCGCCGGAAGCCACAGCCACTCAGTCTTGGACGGGTTGAGCCTGAGTTTGTTACCACCCATCCAGATCCGTACGGCCTCCAAACACCGGGACATAACCTCGACGGCATCGTTGGGGTGGTCTGGGGTGGATATGTACAACTGAGTATCATCAGCGTACAGATGATATCCCACCCCAAAACCACGGATGATCTCACCCAGCGGCTTCATATATGTGTTGAACAGTAAGGGCGAGAGGACCGACCCCTGAAGAACCCCACATATGAGGGACCTCGAGGCCGACCTCTGCCCCCCTGCCAACACATATTGCGACCGACCAGAGAGGTAGGATGAGAACCACCGCAGAACGGTGCCTCCCAACCCCAACCTCCCCAGTCGGTGCAATAGGATACCATGGTCGATGGTATCAAAAGCCGCTGAGAGGTCTAATAGGACTAGGATAAAGGAATATCCTCTATCCCGCGCCCTCCAGAGATCATCAACCAACGCGACCAATGCCGTCTCGGTGCTGTGCCCGGGTCGGAAGCCGGACTGGCGCGGGTCTAGATAATCAACTTCCTCCAAGTGTCGCGGAAACTGTTGGGCCACCACACTCTCAACAACCTTCACTAAAAAGTGGAGGTTGGAGACGGGACGATAGTTCTCTAATAATGCTGGATCCAGGGACGGCTTCTTGAGGAGGATTAGTTTCCACCCGTTGCTTCTTGTCCTGCCCTCAAGTGCTCTGGAGAATAGCTTGACTCCCTCTTCTTTGGGGCAACCCCTGAGATATTGGAAGACTGCTATCATGTCTCCCCTGGTCCTTCTTTTCATTAAACTAGACATACCCAGTTCCTGCAACCGTTCTTCATATGTTTTAGCCCCCAGTCCCCTAATCCTCTCTGTTGCTCTTCTCTGCACTCTTTCTAGAGTCTCAATATCCTTTTCTACATCGTGGAGACCAAAACTGGATGCCGTATTCCAAGTGTGGCCTTCCCAAGGCCTTATAAAGTGGTATTAACCCTTCGTGTGATCTTGATTCCATCCCTCTGTTGATGTAGCCTAGAACTGTGTTGGCTTTTTTGGCAGCCAACACAAATATGGAATATTTCCGAGAGTGCTCGGTTCGCAGAAAATGTCTCACTCCTGTTTTTTTCCGTGAAAATATATTCTGCTTTTGAGAAAGAGGCCCTGTTTTGTTTTCTTTTCTTTTTACAGAGTTTATCTAGTATATTGGCCAATAGGAAGGCCAGGTTTGCACAACATGGGTGAGACGTGGATCTGGCTTCTCTGTTGGAACGAGTCACGGTGTTGGTTAAGTTGGTGTTCTTGTGTAGACATCGGCTGTGTCCACATACACTGCGCCTCGGTCTGTCGACAACAACTAGCTGTTGTGTAGGTGTTACAGCTGCTCTTGTTGACTCAGTCAGTTACGATCTAGGCCAGGGCGATGGCTTTCGTAAGTTGTGTATGTTGCCTCCAAGGCAGGAGAGATTGTGGCTTCCGGTGGCTTGATTGGAGTTACATTCCTTGTCAAGAGGGCAGGAGGATGACATCTCTACCTCTGACTGACTGACTGACAGACTGACTGACTGACTTGACTGTCTGTCTGTCTATCTAAGGTATCTCTCTTTCTATCTCTCTCATTTATCTATATCATCTATCCATTCATTGTCCATCCATCCATCCGGCCAGCCAGCCAGCCAGCCAGCCAGCCAGCCAGCCAGCCAGCCAGCCAGCTAGCTATCTTGTCTTCATATCTACCTACCTATATCTATCTATCTATCTATCTATCTATCTATCTATCTATCTATCTATCTATCTATCTATCTATCTATCTATCTATCTATCTATCTATCTATCTATCTGCCAACCATCTTGTGTCAAACATTGCATCTCTTTGTTTCTTTCCTTCCTTCCTTAATTCTTTCTTTCTTTCTTTCCTTCCTTCCGTCCTTCTTTCTTTCTTTCTTTCTTCCCTCCCTCCCTCCCTCCTTTCTTTCTCCTTCATTCTTTATCTCTCCTTCCTTCCTTCCTTCTTTCGTTCTTCCCTCCCTTTCTCCTTCCTTCCTTCCTTCCTTCCTTCCTTCCTTCCTTCCTTCCTTCCTTCCTTTCTTTCTTTCTTCCTTTCTTTCTTACCTCCATCCATTCGCTCTCCTTCCTTCTTTCTTCCCTCCCTCTCTCCCTGCTTCCTTCCTTCCTTCCTTTCTTCTGTATGCCTCTCAGGTTTACCACATGTGAGTTGGGCAGCCATGTAAATCTGCTTAATAAATAATTAAAAAGAGAAGGGTTCAAATCTCCTCCTTAATCGTTTTCATTGTATACACAGGCCTAAAAAACAATGAGGTTATAAGTAAAGAAACAGGTACTCAAAAGTCCTCCCTCCCTCCCTCCTTCCCCTCCCTCCATCTTTATTTATTTAGAGAATTATTTGCCACCCAATTTGGATGAAATTGCTCCCTTCCTGCCTCCCAACCAGCCTTTCCAAACCAATCCACTGTAAAACGGCAAAAATACAAAACGACCGGTTGCTTATGGTTCAAAGTTACAACGTTGGATTCAATGTTACAATGGCCTGTCCCCCTCTCCCCCCCCCCCCCGCCCTCCCACCTTACCCTTCAGTCTCCTGGTCACATTTTCGGCTCCCGACAACCAGTCTACGGCCATTTGCATAGGCTTGCAATATACAGTGATGGCTAACCTTTTTTGGCTCGCGTGCCAAAATCTGGGGGAGCGCAGGGGGGTTGTGCGTGGGTGTGCCACACCCATAATATGTGTGCGACCCCCTGCTTTTGGCGTGCTTTTTTCGCCCTCCCCAGGCTCCAGAGGCTTTCTAGGAGCCTGGGGAGGGTGAAAGCAGCTTCCCTGAAACCTCCAGAGGATGAAAAATAGCCTCAAAAGAAGGCCTAAATCAGCTGGCCAGCACATACAAGCGCGCTGGAGCTGACAGGGGAAAGCCTCGCATGCCCTAAGACAGGGATGTCCAAACTTGGGAACTTTAAGACTTGTGGACTTCAACTCCCAGAATTCCTTGGCCTCCCTGTGCCGTAGAGCAGGGGTCTCCAGCCTTGGCGACTTGAAGACTTGCGGACTTCAGCTCCCAGAATTCCTTGGCCTCCCTGTGCCATAGAGCAGGGGTCTCCAGCCTTGGCGACTTGGCTGAGGAATTCTGGGAGTTGAAGTCCGCAAGTCTTCAAGTCGCCAAGGCTGGAGACCCCTGCCCTAGAGGTTGTGATTGCAAAATTGGAAATGAGGGTTTAAAAAAAGGGATTAGCCAACATCGGAGTTGTGTCACTTGCGGTTCCTTGCCACGGAAGCCACGCCAGTGTTTGCACACCCAGATAACCTCAGCTGCCTGGATTTAATCCAAATTAATCCAGGCCTGGATTAGTTTGCCCCCTAAACTAACCACAGCGGCTCAGGTTTCATCACACAACAACCAAGATTTAGTTCAACCTTTGTGAATTCAGCCTGAACCTTTCCTTCCCCGTCCCGTCCCCCCTGGCCCCATCTTCAGAAGTGCAGGCAGTCCTCGACTTACGACCCCACTGAGTTTCCTGTTTCTAAGCAGGACAGTTCAATGAGGCTTGCCTCATTTTAGGACCTTGCTTGTCGCATTGGTTAAGTGAATCTCTGCACTTGGCAACGGCTTGGTGTTGTGAGTTGCGAAGTTCGTGTCCGACCCATCGCGGACCTCATAGACAACGTTCCTCCAGGCCTTCCTGTCCTTCCACCATCCTCTGGAGTCCATTGAAGCTTTCCACACAACAACCCTGCGGGGTGGATTGGGCTGAGAAGAGTCACTGGCCCAAAGTAACCCAGTTGGTTTTCATGAAAAGGGAGGAGACTAGAACTCACCGTCTCCTGGTGATTGGCCCAAAGTCACCCACCTGCCTTTGAGGCCTAACGTGGCACTAGAACTCCCAGTCTCTTTTGTGATTGGACCAAAGCCACCCAGCCCACTTTCATGGCTAAGGCGGGAGTAGAACACCCAGTCTCCTGGTGATTGGACCGTCACCCAGTCAGCTTTCATGCCTAAGGTGGGACTACAACTCCCAGTATCTTTTGTGATTGGACCAAAGCCACCCAGTCGACTTTCATGCCTAAGGCGGGACTACAACTCCCAGTATCTTTTGTGATTAGACCAAAGCCACCCAGTCAGCTTTCATGCCTAAGGCGGGATTACAACTCCCAGTATCTTTTGTGATTGGACCAAACCCACCCAGTCGGCTTTCATGCCTAAGGCGGTACTAGAACACCCAGTCTCCTGGTGATTGGACCAAGTCACCCACCTGCCTTTGAGGCCTAACGTGGCACTAGAACTCCCAGTTGCTTTTGTGATTGGATCAAAGCCACCCAGTCAGCTTTCATGCCTAAGGTGGGACTAGAACACCCAGTCTCCTGGTGATTGGACCAAGTCACCCAGCTGCCTTTGAGGCCTAACGTGGCACTAGAACTCCCAGTCTCTTTTGTGATTGGATCAAAGCCACCCAGTCGGCTTTCATGCCTAAGGCGGGACTAGAACACCCAGTCTCTTAGTGATTGGACCAAGTCACCCAGCTGCCTTTTATGCCTAATGCGGCGCTAGAACTCCCAGTCTCTTTTGTGATTGGACCAAAGCCACCCAGCCCACTTTCATGCCTAAGTGGGGCCTAGAACACCCAGTCTCCTGGTGATTGGACCATGTCACCCAGCTGCCTTTGAGGCCTAATGCGGCACTAGAACTCCCAGTCTCTTTTGTGATTGGATCAAAGTCACCCAGTTGGCTTTCATGCCTAAGGTGGGACTAGGACACCCAGTCTCTTTTGTGATTGGACCAAAGCCACCCAGCCCACTTTCATGCCTAAGGCGGGACTAGAACACCCAGTCTCTTTTGTGATTGGATCAAAGTCACCCAGTTGGCTTTCATGCCTAAGGCGGGACTAGAACACCCAGTCTCCTGGTGATTGGACCATGTCACACAGCTGCCTTTGAGGCCTAACGTGGCACTAGAACTCCCAGTCTCTTTTGTGATTGGACCAAAGCCACCCAACCCACTTTCATGCCTAAGGCGGGACTAGAACTCACCATCATAAATACATGCCAATTTCCAAGCACATGAACTTCGATTCCATGATTGTTGACAGTATGAGAACATGTTACATGGGGTTACATATTACCCCATGTTACTTTTTCCGCTGCCGTTCTAACTTCGAGCGGTCGCTAAACGAAAGGGCCATAAGTGGAGGACTGCCGATAAATTGCCTGGCTCTACAAGCGGCATTACGAGCTGCTTTTAAAAAGGCAGAATGACTCATTCGCTTGTCTTCCTAGAAACCGAGCTGGGCGTGTGATGCTGCTTCGTTTTCACAGGGCCTCTTTTCGATAAAGAGACATCGGTCTCCTCGTGGGTTTCCTTCCGCCTGTGACATCAAATTGCAAACTCATCACTTTCTTCAATTGTCTCTTGTTGACAGGAAGGAGGGAAGGAAACGGAAAGGATGGGAGCTGCGGGGAAGAGATTTGGCTTCCGATCCCTAAAATCTCAGAGCCAGGCAGCCCCGGGCAAGCCCATCTGAAAATTGCAATTTATTTTCCATTCATTGCAATTGCAATTCATGGCATCAGCGCTTAGACTTATATACCGCTTCACCGTGATTTCCAGCCCCTTCTCTCAGCGGTTTGCCAGAAGCAGCCTATTCACCCCCCAACAATCTGGGTCCTCGTTTTACCGACCTCGGAAGATTTGAGTTAACCGACGAGATTCGAACTGCTGGCAGTGGGCAGAATTAGCCTGCAATACTGCATTCCAACCGCCCCACGGCTCTTGAGCAAGGGAGGGAGACCTGATAGATAATGTACAGAGGAGAGAGAGAAAAAGATTGTAGATAGAAGTGAAAGAGAGAGAGAGAGAGAAATTGTAGGGAGGATTTATGGTCACAGACCTTATCTGGCTTGGAGAGCTGCCAGGCCGATATCTGCAAAACTTGGCAAGGAGCCTCGGAGAGTCAGGAGCCAATTAAGTGAACTAATGGTCTCCTGCAAACTCCACTCCCCTTTCGCTCCTCTTTTATTTCCTCTGGGAGGGGCCCTTCATCGTCCACCTCTGGCCTTACTCCCAAGTTGACCCCTGTTCTTTAGCCCTTCCCTTCGTCTAGCAACTCTGTGCATGCGCACACTGGGAACAGGCTCCAGCTGTTCTTCTGCCTCACTGATGTCTGACTCTGAAGGCAGCTGATGACTGTTGGACGGCTCTGGCCCCCTCTCTGCCTCCCACACAGAGCCCTCCTCAGAGCCTTCCCCAGACTCCAGGACTGGCCCAGGTTCCTCCCCAACCCTCCTCACTCTCCGAATTTGCTGTCCACTAACTTCTAACTTCACAACTGCAGTGCAAAAAAAGCCTCCCTTAACAAATGTCGTCGTACGTCGAGGACTCCCTGCATCGTATATTTGGCCAGGGAGTGTGGCTTTGTGACCTCTGCATCAAAAACGGTGGGACAAACACAACCAGAACGAAAGCGTTCTTCATATGTTTTAGTCTCCAGGATTAGGGGACTGGAGACTAAAACATATGAAGAACGGTTGCAGGAACTGGGTACGTCTAGTTTAATGAAAAAGAAGACCAGGGGAGACATGAACCCGACCAAGACCGAGTGGCTGTGGTTTCCGGCTGCCCGGTTCAACCAGCTCTCTCCAACGCTGGCCATAGGGGGCGAACATCTTGCCCCTGTGGATGGGGCGCGCAACTTGGGTGTCCTCCTGGATACCCGGCTGTCCATGGAAGATCAAGTGACAGCCGTGGCCAGGAGGGCGTTTTACCAGGTTCGCCTGGTACGCCAGTTGCGCCCCCTATTGGATCGGGACGCCCTTCGCACAGTCACTCATGCTCTCGTGACATCCCGACTGGATTATTGCAACTCTCTCTACATGGGGCTCCCCTTGAGGTGTACCCGGAGGCTTCAGTTGGTCCAGAATGCAGCCGCGCGAGCAATTATGGGCACCTCTAGGTTTGCCCATGTAACACCGCTCTTGCGCGAGCTGCACTGGCTACCTGTCGTCTTCCGGGTGCGCTTCAAGGTGTTAATTACCATCTTCAAAGCGCTCCATGGCTCGGGACCTAGCTACCTGCGGGATCGGATCCTGCCCCATACATCCTCACGGCCGATTCGCTCCCACAGAGAGGGACTTCTCCGGGTGCCGTCCACTAGACTTTGTCAGCGGGCGACACCCAGGGGAAGGGCCTTCTCTGTGGCGGGCCCAGCCCTCTGGAATGACCTTCCCCCCGATATCAGGACAACTACGGACCTCCGCTCCTTCCGCTTAAAATTAAAGACTCACTTTTTTCGTCTGGCCGGCCTTGGGTAGTCTCTTTTTAGGTTAGGGTTTTTTAGGGGTAATTTTTAGTTTATAGGTTTTAGCGCAGGATTTATTTAATTTATTTTTAATTCTGTATTTTGTACTTGTCTGTGTTTATTTGTATTTTTAATTGCCTGTGCCCCGCCTCGAGTCCCCTCGGGGAGAGAGAGCGGGATATAAATTAAATTATTATTATTATTATTATTATGATAGCAGTCTTCTAATATCTCAGCGGTTGCCACAAAGAAGAGGGAGTCAAGCTATCCTCCAAGGCACCTGAGGGCAGAACAAGAAGCAATGGGTGGAAACTAATCAAGGAGAGAAGCAACTTAGAACTGAGGAGAAATTTCCTGACAAAACAATGAATCAGTGGAACTCTTTGCCTCCAGAAGTTGCGAATGCCCCAACACTGGAAGTCTTCAAGAAGATGTTAGATAGCCATTTGTCTGAAATAGTATAAGGTTCCTGCCCACGCAGGGGGTTGGACTAGAAGACCTCTAAGGTCCCTTCCAAATCTGCTATTGTATTGTATTATATTGTATTGAAATCCCCGCTTTTCCCCCGTTGGCATAGCAAAGGTTACTGCCGTCTCCGCGCTCCAAATTTGCCGCTGGGTTTTTGCACAAACATCTGATTTCCCCAACTGAGTCCTTTTTGCAGTTGCTAAGGGTGTTATTAAATAGCCCTTCGCCTTGCCCAACGTCTTAGCCGTGTCCTTGCCAAGAAGCACCAGAAAAATGGACTTGCAAAAAAAAAAACCAAAAAAACCCACCCCTCCCTAGTTGCTGGGATGTTGCTAGGAAATTTGTTTTCTTGAGCTCTCTGTGTGTGTGTGTGTGTCTGTGGGTCTGCGCCATCGTACGATCGTCTCGACTTATTCTGATCAAACCCCTGGGGGGAAAAATCTATTATTTATACCCTGTCCGCTTCGTGTTGCTGAGTTCTCTTTAGTTGAGGGGGGAAAAAACAGGTGCTTTTTTTCAAAGAATTTCCCCCCCCCCCCCAATTGGAGGAACGGAGGAGAAAAAAATGGGGCAAAAGCAGTGGTGGGTTTCAAATTTTTTAGAACCTACTCTGTAGGTGTGGCCTATTTTGTGGGCGTGGCTTGGCAGTCAGGTGACAGGGTAGGAGTGGCCACCTTTTAAAATGTGGTGAAACTCATTTAACAACGCTCTTGCTTAGCAACCAAAATTGTGATGATAAATTCTTTCTTTCTTTCTTTCTTTCTTTCTTTCTTTCTTTCTTTCTTTCTTTCTTTCTTTCTTTCTTTCTTTCTTTCTTTCTTTCTTTCCTTCTTTCCCTTCCTTCCTTCTTTCCCTTCCTTTCCTTTCCTTTCCTTCCCGTTGGGTCACTGGCAGCGGCAGGCCAGATTTACTTCCAGGTACACCAGTGGAACCCCCTCTCACCGGTTCTCTAAATTTCACCAACCGGCTCTCGCGAGGAAGTGCGAGCCTGCAGAAACCCACCACTGGGCAAAAGGGAGGCATTCACCCACATGCCCGGTGAAATATCAACGGCCTCAGATGTGCCGATGATGCCCCTCGGATGGCAGAAAGCGGAGAGGAACTAAAGAGCCTCTTGATTGCGGGTGAAGGAGGAGAGTGCAAAAGTTGGCTTGGAGCTCAACATTAAGAAAACCAAGATCGTGGCATCCGGCTCTCTCAATTCCTGCAAACAGACGGGGAAGAAATGGAGGGAGTGACAGATTTTATTTTCCTGGGCTCCACCGCAGATGGGGACGGCATCCAAGAAATTAAAAGAGTCTTGCCTCCTGGGGAGGAAAGCCATGGCGAATCTAGACAGCATCCTAAAAAGCAGAGATATCATCCCCCTGCCAATCAAAAGGGCGTCTAGTCCAGGCTGTGGTTTTCCCACTTGCAATGGATGGCTGGGAAGGTTGGACCATAAGGAAGGCTGAACGCCCAAGAATGGAGGCCTTTGAACTCTGGTGCTGGAGAAGACTCCTGCACTGAGTCCCTTGGACTGCAAGGCCATCCAGCCGGTCAGTCCTAGAGGAGATCCACCCTGACTGCTCTTCAGAAGGCCAGATCCTGAAGAGGAAACTCAAAGACTTTGGCCACCTGATGAGAAGGAAGGACTCCCTGGAGAAGAGCCTCATGCTGGGAACGATGGAGGGCAAAAGAAGAAGAAGGGGACGGCAGAGAATGAGAATGGATGGATGGAGTCACTGAAGCAGCAGGCATGACCTTCAATGGACTCCAGAGGATGGTAGAGGACAGGAAGGCCTGGAGGAACGTTGTCCATGGGGTCACAATGGGTTGGACACAACTTTGCAACTAACAACAACAAATCTGTCTGTCTGTCTGTCTGTCTGTCTATCTATCTATCTATCTATCGTTCTATTGTTCTATCGTTCTATCTATCGTTCTATCGTTCTATCGTTCTATCTATCGTTCTATAGTTCTATCGCTATCATTCTATCGTTCTATCGTTCTATCTAACGTTCTATCATTTTATCGTTCTATCATTCTATCTATCTTCTGAAGAGGAAACTCAAATACTTTGGCCACCTAATGAGAAGGAAGGACTCCCTGGAGAAGAGCCTCATGCTGGGAACGATGGAGGGCAAAAGAAGAAGAAGAGGATGACAGAGAATGAGAATGGATGGATGGAGTCACCGAAGCAGCAGGCGTGAGCTTCAATGGACTCCAGGGGATGGGAGAGGACAGGAAGGCCTGGAGGAACATTGTTCATTGGGTCACGATGGGTTGGACACAACTTTGCAACTAACAACAACAAATCTATCTATCTATCTATCTATCTATCTATCTATCTATCTATCTATCTATCTATCTATCTATCGTTCTATCGTTCTATCTATCGTTCTATCTATCGTTCTATCGTTCTATCGTTCTATCGTTCTATCTATCGTTCTATCTATTTTATCGTTCTATCATTCTATCGTTCTATCTATTGTTCTATCGTTCTATCTATCGTTCTTTCATTCTATCTATATTCTGAAGATGAAACTCAAATATTTTGGCCATCTAATGAGAAGGAAGAAGGAGTCCCTGGAGAAGAGCCTCATGTTGGGAAGGATGGAGGGCAAAAGAAGAAAAAGGGGATGGCAGAGAAGGAGGGGGCTGGATGGAGTCCCTGAAGCAGCAGGCATGACCTTCAATAGACTCCAGAGGATGGGAGAGGACAGGAAGTGGTGTCCTCAGCGGAGGGTTTCACCTTTTCTTACCGCCAGTTTCCGTGCATCAGGCATGCAATTCTTTTACCTTCACTACCATTCGGAACTGGAAGCGCGCACAGCACTTCTGCGCATGTGCCGAGCGTCCGTGATGATGTCTGGGTGGGTAGATTGGCAGAACTGGGGCGAACCGGCAGCATACCACCTCTGCCGTGCGTGTGCGCGGCCTTTTGCGTGGTTGTGCCAACCTTGGCCTCAAAATCCTTCCTAAATAGGACAGCATAGAGCCTGGGTGGGTGGGTGGATTTCCGCTACCGGTTCGGCTGAATCGGTCCACACCGGCTGAATGCCACTTCTGGGTGTCTTTCTTTCAGCCTGGTCACTTCTTGGGATCTCCGCTGATTCACGGCCCTCTTCCTGAGCTCTCAAAGCAAAACCTGCCCGCCAAGGTTTCTTGTGTGCGCACAAACAGCTGCAGAGAGCAGCCCGGATCCTCTTTGGCAAAGCCGGCTGGCAAGGCTGGCAGAAGCGGCTGGAATGCATGGGGTGGGGGGGAGGGGAGGGGGAGGGGGCTGCAGCCGTTCTCCCTTTGACACACTTGGACCCGTCCCCAGGCTGAGGAGCTGGGGGGAATGTGCAAGGGGGAAAAAAAAAGGTTTCCAGAAAGGAAAGCCACAAAAGGCGAGTGGGAGCCTAGGTTTACTTTGTGTTGCGACGCAACCAGTTGTGTTGTGTAGCATAGCAACCAATTGCATTGCATTGCAAACAGTTGTGCTGCATTTTGTTGCAATCCGTCGCGTTGCATGGCTATACAACCAATTGTGCTGCATTTCGTTGCAACCAATTGAGTTGCATTGCAACCAGTTGTGTTGTGTAGCATTGCAACCAATTGCGTTGCATTGCATTGCAAACAATTGTTGCATTTTGTTGCAACCCGTTGCGTTGCTATATAACCAATTGTTGTTGCATTTTGTTGCAACCAATTGAGTTGCATTGCAACCAATTGTGTTGTGCAGCATTGCCACCAATTGCATTGCATTGCAAACAATTGTTGCTGCATTTTGTTGCAACCTGTTGCGTTGCTATATAACCAATTGTTGCATTTTGTTGCAACCCGTTGCGTTGCTATATAACCAATTGTTGTTGCATTTTGTTGCAACCAATTGAGTTGCATTGCAACCAATTGTGTTGTGTAGCATTGCCACCAATTGCATTGCATTGCAAACAATTGTTGCTGCATTTTGTTGCAACCCGTTGCGTTGCGTTGCATTGCTATACAACCAATTGTGTTGCATTTTGTTCCAACCAATTGAGTTGCATTGCAACCAGTTGTGCCGTGATGCATTGCAACCCATTGTGCTGCATTGTATTGCAACCCATTGTGCTGCATTGTATTGCAACCAATGCATTACATTGCATTGCAACCAGTTGCGTTGTGTTGCATCACAATGCGTTGCATTGCAACCAATTTCTTTGCATTGTAATGCACTGCGTTGCATGGCATGGCCCGGCAACTGTGAATCTTGCATCCATTTCATTCTCTCCCCCCTCTTCCCCCTCCCTTATCGTTTACAGCTGGGATCCCACATTGTTGCGTCTTCTCCTTGAGACGTGCAAGGCCCTTGTGGTTAGGCCGGGTGGGAACCGGTGGCGCCTCGGCCTCCATTCACGTCACGTTCCCTTCAAAGATCCCACGGCCGGGCCGTTGCGTCGTGCCGTGGCTCAGAAGCTTTGTCTCTCTCTCTCTCTCTCTCTCCTCTCTGCGGCATCCACCCTCACGGTATTGTGGTTTTGGTTGTTTGCACTCAGCAACTCAAGTCAAAAGTGTTGCAAGAAGGAAGAAGGGAAGCCAGGTTGAACAGAGTTGGAAGGGACCTTGTAGGTCATCTAGACCAACCCCCCCCCATCCTGCCCAAGCAGGAGACCCTACTACACCATTTCTGACAGATGGGAGTCCAGTCTCTTCTTGAAAGCCTCCAGGGATGAAGCTGCCACAACTTCCGAAGGCAACCTCTGTTCCATGGGAGGATTGTTCTCACTGTCAGAAAATTCCTCCTTATTTCCAGGTTGAATCTTTCCTTGATTAGTTTCCATCCATTATTCCTTGTCTGGCCTTTGGAGAATAGCTTGAGCCCTTTCTCTCTGTGGCAGCTCCTCCAATATTGGAAGACTGCTATCCTGTCTCCCCTGGTCCTTCTCTTCCCTAGACTAGCCATGCCCAGATACAGACGAACAGAGTTGGAAGGGACCTTGTAGGTCATCTAGTCCAACCCCCCCTCCCCCCCAATCGGGAGACCCTACACCATTTCTGACAGATGGCAGTCCGGTCTCTTCTTGGAAGCCTCCAGGGATGAAGCTCCCACAACTTCCGAAGGCAACCTCTCTTCCATGGGTTGATTATTCTCACTGTCAGAAATTTCTCCTTATTTCCAGGTTGAATCTTTCCTTGATTAGTTTCCATCCATTGTTCCTTGTCTGGCCTTTGGAGAATAGCTTGACCCTTTCCTCTCTGTGGCAGCCCCTCAAATATTGGAGGACTGCTATCCTGTCTCTCCTGGTCCTTCTCTTCACTACACTAGCCATGCCCAGATACAGACGAACAGAGTTGGAAGGGACCTTGTAGGTCATCTAGTCCAACCCCCCTCCCCCCCAATCGGGAGACCCTACACCATTTCTGACAGATGGCAGTCCGGTCTCTTCTTGGAAGCCTCCAGGGATGAAGCTCCCACAACTTCCGAAGGCAACCTCTCTTCCATGGGTTGATTATTCTCACTGTCAGAAATTTCTCCTTATTTCCAGGTTGAATCTTTCCTTGATTAGTTTCCATCCATTGTTCCTTGTCTGGCCTTTGGAGAATAGCTTGACCCTTTCCTCTCTGTGGCAGCCCCTCAAATATTGGAGGACTGCTATCCTGTCTCTCCTGGTCCTTCTCTTCACTACACTAGCCATGCCCAGATACAAATTAACAGGGTTGGGACCTTGGAGGTCATCTAGTCCACAAGCAGGAAACCCTACACCATTTCTGAGCGATGGCAGTCTAGTTTCTTCTCCAAAGCCTCCAGGGATGAAGCTCCCACAACTTCCGAAGGCAACTTCTGTTCCACGGGTTGGTCATTCTCCCTGTGAGAAATATTCTCCTTATTTCTACATTGAATTTCTCCTTGATTAGTTTCCATCCATTATTCCTTGTGTGGCCTTCAGGTGCTTTGGGAGAATAGCTTGCCCCCTTCCTCTCTGTATCAGCCTTTCAAATATTGGAAGACTGCTCTCCTGTCTCCCCTGGTCCTTCCCTAGACTAGCCATGCCCAGATACAGACGAACAGAGTTGGAAGGGACCTTGTAGGTCATCTAGTCCAACCTCCCAGCCAAGCAGGAGACCCTACACCATTCCTGACAGATGGCAGTCCAGTCTCTTCTTGAAAGCCTCCAGGGATGAAGCTCCCACAACTTCTGAAGGCAACTTCTGTTCTACTGGTGGATTGTTCTCACTGTCAGGAAATTCCTCCTTATTTCTACGTTGAATCTCTCTCCTTGATTTTGGTAATTATTCCTTGTCTGGCCTTCTGAAAAATGTATCTCCTTATTTCTACATTGAATTTCTCCTGGATTAGTTTCCAGCCATTATTCCTTGCCTGACCTTCAGGTGCTTTGGAGAATAGCTTGACCCCCCCCCCCTCCTCTCTCTGTGGCAGCCCCTCAAATATTGGAACAGAGCTGTGAAGTTTATTGAACAATCTACAATATGTTGGTCTCTCTTTCTCTCCTCCTTTAGCCTCACATATAGATAGTCCCCGACTTGACAAAAATTCATTTAGTGACCGTTTTAGTGAGGTTTGCCCACTTTGCGACTTTTCTTGTTACCGTCGTTCCCATGAAGCGTTGCATTCCTTAAGTTCGTCCCCCGGTCGGTAAATGAATCTGGATTCCCCCTTGACTTTGCTTGTCTGACAGAAGCTACGACCGTCATAAATATGAACCTCTTGCCAAGCATCTCAAATTCTGATCATGTGACCACGGGATGCTGCAACGGTCATAAGTCGCTTTTGTCATGGCCGTCGTAACTTTGAACGGTCACTAAACGAACCATTGTAAGTCGAGGTGTTAGCTGTAGGTCTTTTCACCCAGTTAACTTCTTTTCTTATGCTGGGCTATTTAGCTCAAGGCTAAAAAAAAAAATAAATACCAGTGCACCCAGCTGAGCCCAGGAGGCTGGATTTTATTTGGATACATTACAATACAATACAACAGCAGAGTTGGAAGGGACCTTAGAGGTCATCTAGTCCAACCCCCTGCCTAGGCAGGAAACCCTATACCGTTTCAGACAAATGGCTATCCAACATCTTCTTAAAGACTTCCAGTGTTGGGGCATTCACAACTTCTGGAGGCAACTTCTGTTCCACTGGTCAATTGTTCTCACTGTCAGGAAATTTCTCCTCAGTTCTAAGTTGCTTCTCTCCTGGATTAGTTTCCACCCATTGCTTCTTGTTCTGCCCTCAGGTGCTTTGGAGAATAGCTTGACTCCCTCTTCTTTGGGGCAACCCCTGAGATATTGGAACACTGCTATCATGTCTCCCCTGGTCCTTCTTTTCATTAAACTAGACATACCCAGTTCCTGCAACCGTTCTTCATATGTTTTAGCCTCCAGTCCCCTCATCCTCTTTGTTGATCTTCTCTGCACTCTTTTTAGAGTATCCACATCTTTTTTTATGGCAGCCTCTGAGATCATCAGGCTGTAATACAATACAATAGCAGAGTTGGAAGGGACCTTGGAGGTCTTCTAGTCCCACCCCCTGCCTAGGCAGGAAGCCCTATACCGCTTCAGACAAATGGCTATCCAACATCTTCTTGAAGACTTGCAGTGTTGGAACATTCACAACTTCTGGAGGCAAGTTGTTCCACTGGTTAACTGTTCTAACTGTCAGGAAATTTCTCCTTAGTTCTAAGTTGCTTCTCTCCTTGATTAGTTTCCACCCATTGCTTCTTGTTCTGCCCTCAGGTGCTTTGGAGAATAGCTAGACTCCCTCTTCTTTGTGGCAACCCCTGAGATATTGGAAGGCTGTTATCATGTCTCCCCTGGTCCTTCTTTTCATTAAATTAGACCTACCCAGTTCCTGCAACCGTTCTTTGCAGCATCGTGCACACTGTCTGCACAAACAATTCATTTATTAAACCGTCGATACAAACGCCCTTTGTGATAACGTTGGCAGTTGTGTACTGTACAGTGTGTGTTTTGGAGGAGTCACATGGAGCCAGGCTTCTTGGGTGTGATGGCAAGCCAAGGAAAAACATTGATAATTTCTCGGCTTGATGGTTGAGAGCCAGCCAGCGTTGTTGTTACGAGTCGGGTAGCCTGCAAGTTTCATAAGTTGTAATCATTCATTGTCGAAGCTCGTGGGTGCTCCCACACTGGAGTGTTTTTAAGAAGAAGCTGAACAACCGTTTGTCTGAAACCGTTTATAGGGTGTCCTACCAGAGCAGGGGGTTGGACTAGATGACCTCCAAGGTCCCTTTCCAAGCTCTATTCTGAATAAGGGCCCCTCCCAACTCTCCGCCAATTTGAATCTTGCATTTATTTGGTCGCCACGATATACAAAAGATGTTGAGACTCTAGAAAAGAGTGCAGAGAAGAGCAACTAAGAGGATTATAATGATGGAAGGGAAGAGAATTACAGAATAGAATAGAATAGAATAGAATAGAGAAGGAATGGAATGAAATAGAATTATAGAATGGAATGGAATGGAATAAAGGAAATAGAATAGAATAAAGAAGGAATGGAATAGACTAGAATTACAGAATAGAATAGAATAGAGAAAGAATAGAATAGAATAAACAAGGAATGGAATGGAATAGAATTACAGAATAGAATAGAATAGAAATGGAATGGAATGAATGGAATAGAATAGAGAAAGAATGGAGTAGAATAGAATAAAGGAAATGGAATAGAATAGAATAAACAAGGAATGAAATGGAACAGAATTACAGAATAGAATAGAATAGAATAGAGAAAGAATGGAATAGAATAGAATAGAATAAAGGAAATGGAATAGAATAGAATAAAGAAGGAATGAAATGGAATAGAACTACAGAATGGAATGGAATAGAATAGAATAGAGAAGGAATGGAATGGAATTAGGGTTAGAAGGGACCTTGGAGGTCTTCTAGTCCAACCCCCTGCTTAGAGGCCTGGGGGCTTAAACATATGAAGAACGGTTGCAGGATTTGGGCTTGGCTATTCTAGAGCAAAAATGGACTGGGGAGCGACATGAGAACAATATTCCAGGATTTGAGGGACTGCCCCAAAGAAGAGGGGGTCAACTTATTTTCCAAAGGACCCGAAGGCAAGGCCAGAAGCAATGGATGGGAACTAACGAAGGAGAGAAGCAACCTGGAATCCAGGAGAAACTTCCTGACAGCGAGGACAATGAACCAGTGGAACAGCTGGCCACCAGACGTTATGGATGCTCCATCAGTCGAGGTTTTTTTCAGAAGAGACTGGATAGCCGCTTGTCTGAAATGGTGTCTCCTGCTTGTGCAGAGGGCTGGACTAGAAGACCTCCAAGGTCCCTTCCAAGCTCTATTCTGAATAAGGTCCTCCCCAACTCTGTTATGGTTAAAAACAGAAAATTGACTCCATCAATTTTGAGTTTTTTGGGTTTGATTGGTTTTCTTTTTCTTTATAATTTTTAATTATTTATTTTTTTAAAAAATTGCATCGGGCGATGGACTTGTCTTTATCCCAAACATGTTCAAACTTATCTTTATTGCCTCTTATAACTAAATCCTTCTTACGGTTGGTTGCACGGTCAGCCAGATGTTTTAGACTGGATCAGGACCAGGGGCTCTTCCCCAAGGACCTGCCGTAGGCAGATGTTGTGATGTAACGTTGTTAAAGGTCCCGTCGCAGGTTGCCAGCTGTTTTGAGTCAAGCAATTGACCGAGGGGGGGGGGGAACTGTCAATGCCGATGATGTTTTAAAAGGTGCTCCAGATGTTTTGGGATGACACCCGAGGCGCCTCTCACTATCGTGGTCCTACCTCTGCTTCCTTTTGACACAGATGTTCTATTTTCGCTTTTGCAAGGTACTTTCCTGTCCGCTATCCAGTGTTGGCGAAAGAAACAGGAACACAGCGCCTGCTGGAAAATGGAAGAGGAGCCGCCCGGCGTGCATGCACACGCCGGGCGGCTGCTCTTCCGGTTTCCAGCACATGCATGTGCACCGCCCAACTGGCCTTCCGATTTCTGGCACGCATGCGCGAGCAAAGACCAGCTGGCCGGCACGCACGCATGCGCTGCCCGCCGGGAAGATAATCTTCCAGTGTCCAGCATGCGCAACGGCCAGCCTGTCTTTGCACATGCGTGCATCAGGGTTGGGTTCCAGCTGCTGCAACCGCCAGTTCCCTCAGGGATGTTACAGGTCAGGTGCCTCTCTGTTTGGAGTCCCAAAGCACCAGTTCTTGTACTTACAGGTAATCCTCGATTTTCAACGGTTCATTTAGTGACCGCTCCAAGTTACAACGGCACTGGAAAATGTGACTTAACGACCGTTTTTCGCAGTTACGACACAGCGTTTCCTTGGTCACTTGATCAAAATTTGCCAGTTGGTTCATGTTTACGACGGTGGCAGTGCCCTGGGGCGGGGGGGTGTCACGTGATCCGCTTTTGCGACCCTCTGAATTGAGGAGAGTCAGTGGGGAAGCCAGATTCACTTAACGACCACAGTGATTCGCTCAACAAGGAAAGTGGCAAGAAGAGTCGTAAAGTGAGGCCAACCCATTTAACAAAAGTTTCATTTAGCAACAGAAATGTTGGGCTCAGCTGATTCACTTAACAAATTTTTCACTTAGCAAGGTAAGTTTTGGGCTCCATTGTCATCGTGCCGTTGTAACAGTCACTCGATGAACTGTTATAAGTCGAGGACTAGGTGTATATGAGAATGTATTCGCGACCGCCTCCTGCCCCATACATCCCTTCGACCAATCCGCTTCCACAGAGAGGGCCTTCTCAGGGTACCGTCGGCCAGGCAGTGCCTGTTGGCGACCCCCAGGGGAAGACCCTTCTCTGTAGCGGGCCCAGCCCTCTGGAACGACCTACCCCCTGATCTACGCATCATCGTGGACCTCCGCCTTTTCCGCCAACGTCTTAAAACCCATTTATTTCAACAAGCCGGCCTAGCATAACTCCCGTTTCTGACTTTTTTAGGAATAATTTTATAGGGATAATTTTTAAATTTTAGAGTTTATTAATTTTAGCACAGGGAATATTTAATTAGTTTTTAACAATTTTGTATTTTTGTATTTTTTGTATGATTTTAATGATGCCTGTGCGCCGCCCTGGGTCCTTTTTTAGGAGAATGGTGGGGTATAAATTTAATAAAATAAATAAAATAAATGAAGATTTACAGTTCTGCCTTTTGATTAGGTATTTAGGTTAAATGATTGGCGCCCTTTTGACTGGGAGTTCATTTAGATTGAAATCTATTATTTATGGTTTATTATATTTGCCGTACGCCATCGGGGGGTGTCATTGAATTGGGTGTTGTTAAAGTACCTGTCATAAACACACACCTGTCTTCGTTTAGCAACCACAATTGGGCTCACCCACACGGTCGTTAAGCGAAGCAGTCACTAAATGAATCTGCTCCTCTGCACACAGTCTTCATTCAGCTGTCGTTTGCTTTGCCAGCCCTGTGAAAGTTGCAAGTTGGAGGATCGGTCGTAAAGTGTCCGTCCGTCCCCCCAATCCCTGTCGTAACCGTGAAGGGTCAGTCTCCAAGGCAGTCGCTAAGCGAGGACTAATTGCAATGGATAAATGCCCCTCTTTTTAAAAAAAATAATAACCTTTGGTTTATTTTGGTTTTTTGGACAGCTGGTCAGTGAGAAAGTTGGCGGGGCTGAAGGAACCAAGCTGGATGAGGACTTCAAAGAAATGGAAAAGGTGTGTAAGGGTAAACAACTAACAATGCATGGAAAATGTGGTCAGTGGCGTAGCGTGGATTGTCAGCACCCGGGGCAAGGCAAGTAATTTGCGCCCCCTAACCCTTGGATTTTAGCACTCGAGTCTCTTCCACTAGATTAGTTAAAGAAACCCTTACCCCCTAAGCACATGTATTGTTTGTTATGAAAATACTGATGTAATTAAAGTAAAATGCATCTAAATACAAGTTTATTTTCAAACACTTTATTGAGTGCGAACATGCATTACACATTCTCCACATTTTCAGCAGGTCTATGAATACAAATCTACAAATGTAGTAACCTAGCATCAGGCTGACATTCATGTACCTCTTTTTCTGCCAAAGCTGGCGCTGTAGCCCAAGGAGAGAACACAGCACTTTAAAAACGTGGCCCAAATAAATCCCAAATTGACAACATATTGGGCCAGAACTGCAAGGCACTTTTCATGTCGCTTTCACATAATCTTTGCTTCAAAATATACCTGCTCAAAAGGCAACTGAAAGATGCTACTTGGATGAAATTAAGCCATAACTGGGGTTAGATAGTATCTGAAATCACAAGCCAAACAAAGATCTGTCTGCACAATAGGCTAAGGCAGGTAAGGTTAAACTAACCCAGCCTAATCTGTTGTGCGAATGCTACAGCTAAATTAACCACTGAATTAAACACGTTGTGAGAACACAGCCTTTCAGTTTAAAGAACTCAGAAAAGAAACAGCTGGGAAAGAAAGGAACAAACGAAAAGAAGCAGAAGAAATCTCTGCAAGGGAACCTCCGAGAGCCAATTCATTCATTCGCTCAACGGAAAACGTTAAATTAACGTTTATCTATTCATTAATCTCTATACACATTCTTACATATATACTGTATAATATTCTTAAAGGGAAAAGTGAATCGCTTTTTTAATAAAAGTTGGGATTTCTAGTACTTATGGCTGGGAAACAGAGTGTCAGATTTTAATGGGAGTAGCGGTTAAGATTTGGTAATAGAAATAATTATTGCAATGATAGTTTTTGAATCTTTTTCTCTATATAAACTTTGCTCTGATTAGAAGTGTAGGAGAAATATTGAGAACTAGGGATTTATAAGATGACTGTAGGATGTGTATAAGATTTAATTTATTTAATTTAATTTATTTAGATTTATAGAACCGATAATAAGTGATAAAAAGATGTATCAGCTTGGGATGAATTTGACTAAAATTGGAGGAGGCATTAAACTCCTTTGTTCAATGCTTATGTGTATTATTGTTCAATATAAATTTATTTTAAGGGAAAATATATATATTAAGTTTGGAATGTTGAAACGCCACCCCCAGAACCCATCAGAGAAAATAAATAAGCAAAGGCAACAATGGAAAGAGGAGAGACGAGGAGGGAAAGGAAGAAAGGGTAAAGTAGAGAAAGTAAGGGTGGGGAATGAAGAGTAGGAGAGGATAAGAAAGAAGAGAGGAGAGAAGGAGAGAGGAAAGAGAGGGGGGAAAGAGAGAAGAGAGGAGAAATGAGAGGAGGAAATAAGAAGGCAGAAAAGGGAGCTTGAGAAGATAAGAGTAAGGTTGTTGCAAAATGAGATGGAGACACGGGGAGGCAAGAAAGCGATTCTTGTCTCTTAATACTGAAGCCTCCGTTTCCCGTCGCCCCACCGCTACAGTAAAAAGGCTCGGTTAACACATGAATTGCTTAGCCGGCCCCAACCGATCTCCTCACTTTTAAATTGGGCGCCGATAAGAGCGCACAAAGCAGCTGTCACTTTCGCTGCAACCTAAAGGCTGCCTCGCAATCGCTGCAAACTTAAGTAGCGCGACCTCCAGTTCGGTTACTAAAGTCTTGTGAGGTAATTACGGGCGTTTAGAAGTATGCAATCGCTTTGAAGTGCGATTTAGCACTTTACCTCTCTTTTCAACTACCAAAAGTCCTGCGCTCTAAGGTGCGATTTAGTTGATCTGTCTGCTCAGCCACAAAAAGACTTGTGAAGTAAATATCGGCGCTGCGGCTCCTCCTCCTTCATTCTCTGCCTTCACCCCTCTTCTTCTTTCTTCTTGGCGCTCTCTGTCTGCATTCCTTCCTCCTCCGTTTTTTCCCTTCCACCTCTTCCTCTCCTCCTCCCTTTGTCTTCCTCTCTTGGCATTCTCTCCACATTCTTCCCTCTTTCCGCTTTTCCTTCCACTTCTTCCTCCTCCTCCTCCCTCTTCTTCTACCCCCCTCCCTCCTTCCTCTTCTCTCCGCACTTCCTCTCCACATTCTTCCCTCCTCCTCCTCCCCCTCTTCCAGAAAGCACCAGTTGGAAGGAAAGTCTGCCTTCCCAGCCCCTCCTCATTCCCTGCCACTTGGGGAAGGGAGCCCATCCAAATCGAGGGGGAAAGATTTGCGCTTTGAAACAGCGGATAAACTTCCTTCTGCCTCCCCCTCCCCAATTTATCTCTTCTTTCCTCTCTTTCTTCTTCTTTCTCTTTCTCTCTCTCTTTGCCAACCGGCGCCCACCTCCTCTTTCCCCCCCCCTCCCCGTGCCGCCTCCTCCTCCTCCTCCTCTTTTCCCTCCCTCCTTCCCCCCACTCTCCCATAGCTTTGGCGTGCTCGCTGCGTCGGGAAGGAAAGGAAAGGCGCTCCTTGCACCAATTTGGATTTTTTTGCGTTTTGCTTTTCATTGTCCCCCCCCATCCCCCCCACCAAGCCAAAACTGTTGCAAAAGAAGCTCTGACAGCTCCGAGCCCAGCGCCATCCGTCGAGCCGCGCCGGGGATCAAACGCGGGTTTTGAAGTGTTTAAATGTATTATTCATGCCGCCCAAGAGATGCCATCTAGGGGGCTTTTTGGATTGGGCAGGGGGCTGCCCGAGCGCGCCCCCCCAGATGTTGCGCCCGGTGCGGGCGGCACCCCCTGCACCCCCCACGCTACGCCACTGAATGTGGTATTTTGTGTGGTATGGACAATGTCTACATCGGGGCTCTCCAAATTTGGCAAGTTTAAGACTGGTGGATTTCAACTCCCAGAATTCCCCAGTCATTTTCCTGCTTGGGGAACTCTGAGAGTTGAAGTCTACAAGTTTCAAAGTTGCCAAGTTTGAAAACTCATGCTCTAAATCAATGGTAGTCAACCTGGTCTCTACCGCCTACTAGTGGGCGTTTCAGCTTTCAGGGTGGGCGGTAGGGGTTTTGCCCGATACTGAAGCACTTTCCTTTTTTAAAATTTAATTGACTTCCCCACTTTATCAATCACCATTCCTGTGGAACCGGTGGGCGGTTAGAAAATTTTACTACTAACAGAGATACAAAAGTAGGCGGTAGGTATAAAAAGGTTGACTACTCCTGCTGTACAATGATAGGTAGGTAGGTAGGTAGGTAGATTAGATTAGATTAGATTAGATTAGATTAGATTAGATTAGATAAGATAAGGATAGATAGATAGATAGATAGATAGATAGATAGATAGATAGATAGATAGATAGATAGATAGATAGAAGATAAATGACGGAGGGATGGATGGATGAATGATAGACAGATGGATGGATGGATGGATGATAGACAGACAGACAGACAGACAGACAGACAGACAGATAGATAGATAGATGACGGATGGATGGATGGATGATAGACAGATAGATGGATGGATGGATGAATGATAGACAGACAGATAGATTGTAGAGATAGATAGATAGATAGATAGAGAGAGAGAGAGAGAGAGAGAGAGAGAGAGAGAGAGAGAGAGAGAGAGATCAGTGGTAGTCAACCTGTTCCCTACCGCCCCCTAGTGGGTGTTCCAGCTTTCATGGTGGGCGTTAGGGGTTTTGTCCGACATTGAAGCACTTTCCTTTTTTAAAATTTAATTGACTTCCCTACTTTATAAATCACCCTTAATGTGGAACCGGTGGGCGGTTAGAAAATTTTACTACTAACAGAGATATGAAAATGGGCGGTAGGTATAAAAAGGTTGACGACCCCTGCTCTAAATGCATGCAGTGTCTTTGGTACCTTCCAGCACTTAGCTAACCTTAGCTGTTCCCCAAAACCGAGCAGAGCCAAATATAACATAGGAATTGAAATGATTTTTTGTATTAAATTTAATTTTGATTTAAGTCTGCTATTTAGAGGCTGCACAGTTCCATGCGAATCTGAGCGGCTTCCACCTTTAAAAGCAAGAAACACTCATGATGGAACAAAGAACATGAATGCACAAAAAATAACAATCCATAACCATTAAAAAAAAATCAAGGTTCATATTCCCAAGACCTGGGAAAAGAACTAAGTTTTCAACAATTTCCTGAGCATCATCACAGTGGGTGGGTGGGTGTCAGGGCTGGGTTCCTGCCAGTTCTAAGCTCTTCCATAGAAGCGGTTCCACCAATCTCCAGGGCCGTTCAGATCCGGTTCCAGCTCCCTCCCCCCGCCCGTCCGCCCATCATCCAGAGGAAGAGCGAGAAGAGGAATTCTGGGAGTTGAAGTCCACAAGTCCAATAATACAATACAATACAATAGCAGAGTTGGAAGGGACCTTGGAGGTCATCTAGTCCAACTCCCTGCCAAGGCAGGAAGCCCTATACCATTTCAGACCAATGGCTATCCAACATCTTCTTAAAGACATGCAGGAGGGATTCTGGGAGTTGAAGTCCACAAGTTTTCAAGCTCTCAAGTTTGAACACCCCTGCGGGGTTTTTTTCCCTAAAGGGTGAGGGATGCGAGGGTCTTGTCATTTGACAGCTTTAAGACTTGCGTGCTTCAAATGCCAGAATTCCTGAGCCAACATTTTGGTTGCTAAGCAAGAGCGTTGTTAAGTGAGTTTCACCACATTTTTTACAAGTTGGCCACGCCCACCCAGTTCCATGACTGCCAAGACACTCCCACCCAGTCACATGACCGGCAAGCCACTCCCACAAAGCAGGCCAAACCTACAGAAGAGGTTCTAAACAATTTTGAAACCCACCACTGAACCCAGAATTACAGAATAGAATAGAATTACAGAATAGAATACAACTGAATTGAATTACAGAATAGAATTAACAGAATGCAATTTATAGAATAGAATTATAGAATAGAATTACAGGATAGAATAGAAATAGAACAGAATAGAATTAACAGAATGCAATTAATAGAATAGAATTATAGAATAGAATTACAGGATAGAATAGAAATAGAACAGAATAGAATTAACAGAATGCAATTAATAGAATAGAATTATAGAATAGAATTACAGGATAGAATAGAAATAGAACAGAATAGAATTAACAGGATGCAATTAATAGAATAGAATTATAGAATAGAATTACAGGATAGAATAGAAATAGAACAGAATAGAATTAACAGAATGCAATTAATAGAATAGAATTATAGAATAGAATTACAGGATAGAATAGAAATAGAACAGAATAGAATTAACAGGATGCAATTAATAGAATAGAATTATAGAATAGAATTACAGGATAGAATAGAAATAGAACAGAATAGAATTAACAGAATGCAATTAATAGAATAGAATTATAGAATAGAATTATAAGATAGAATAGAAATAGAACAGAATAGAATAGAGTACTATTGCAGGATAGCATAGCAAAGGATAGAATTCTTTATAGACAAAATTTAATTGGACAGAGAAGGAGTTTGTCTCCGGTGCATAATCTCTCAGTATAAAAGATATAAGTGAAAAATCATGAGTATAGTCACCGTAAAGATACATTCATCATGAATCATAAGATGCAGCACTTAGTGATCGTCATAGGGTACTAAATAAGCAATCAACATAAATTATACTAGGAAACTACGAAACACAATATCAATCATAAAGATACAAGCAACAAGATTACAGTCATAAGTAGAAAATGAGATCTGTAATAGGAAGGATGAGAAGAAGAATAGTAATACAGTCTTACTAAATAATTTGACCGTGTTGTGGGAATTATTTGTTTAGCAGAGTGATGGCGTTTGGGGAAAAACTGTCCTTGTGCCTAGTTGTTCTGGTGTGCAATGCCTTATATAATGTCATTTTGATTGACGTTTAAGTTTGAGCTAGATAACCTTTGCCATAGCTAGACGTTTCAAACGTCTGGGCAGAAGGAAAACATTTTTGGCCTGGCAAATATAATACAATTATATTGTTCTGATAGGGAGGGCATTCCAGGACCGGGTGTGGCCACTAATACAATTATTTGCTCTCAGGTAGGCAACCTGCACACTTCAGCTTCGCAACGCACCTGGCGCCATGCTCAAAAACACAACCCAGCCTCCTTATCTTTTGGGCAGATTTCCTATTTTCATATTTCATCATTTAGTTTGCTCAAGAACCAGAGAATCTCTTTAGAATAATTCCAGAATTCGTGTCTTTCTTTCTTTCTTTCTTTCTTTCTTTCTTTCTTTCTTTCTTTCTTTCTTTCTTTCTTTCTTTCTTTCTTTCTTTCTTTCTTTCTTTCTTTCTTTCTTTCTTTCTTTCTTTCTTTCTTTCTTTCTTCTTATTAGATTACTAGTCGTTCCCGGCCACGTGTTTCTGTGGCCCAGTCTGGTTAAATGGCCAACCAATCTGTGTGTAGATCTATACCTGCGCACACACAAACACGTACACACAACCACCGTATAACCCCCTACTTACCTACCTACCTACCTACCTACTGTATTTCTCCCCCTCTCTCTCTATCCCTCTACCTACCTACCTACCTACCTACTGTATTTCTCCCTCCCTCTCTCTATCCCTCTACCTACCTACCTACCTACCTACTGTATTTCTCCCTCCCTCTCTCTATCCCTCTACCTACCTATCTACCAACCTACCGTATTTCTCCCCCCCCTCTCTATCCCTCTACCTACCTACCTACCTACCTACCTACTGTATTTCTCCCTCTCTCTATCCCTCTACCTACCTACCTACCTACCTACCTACCTACCTACCTACCTACCTACTACCTACCGTATTTCTCCCCCCTCTCTCTATCCCTCTACCTATCTACCTACTGCATTTCTCCCTCCCTCTCTCTATCCCCCTACCTACCTACCTACCTACCTACCTACCTACCTACCTACCTACCTATCTACCTACCGTATTTCTCCCCCCCTCTCTCTATCCCCCTACCTACCTACCTACCTACCTACCTACCTACCTACCTACTGTATTTCTCCCTCCCTCTCTCTATCCCTCTACCTACCTACCTACCTACCTACCTACCTACCTACCTACCTACTGTATTTTTCCCTCTCTCTATCCCTCTACCTACCTACCTACCTACCGTATTTCTCCCCCCTCTCTCTATCCCTCTACCTACCTACTGCATTTCTCCCACCCTCTCTCTATCCCTCTACCTACCTACCTACCTACTTCATTTCTCCCCCTCTCTCTCTATCCCTCTATCTATCTACCTACCTACCTACTACCTACCGTATTTCTCCCCCCCTCTCTCTATCCCTCTACCTACCTACCTACCTACTGCATTTCTCCCTCCCTCTCTCTATCCCTCTACCTACCTACCTACCTACCTACCTACCTACCTACCTACCACCTACCGTATTTCTCCCCCTCTCTCTATCCCTCTACCTACCTACCTACTGCATTTCTCCCTCCCTCTCTCTATCCCTCTACCTACCTACCTACCTACCGTATTTCTCCCCCTCTCTCTGTATCCCTCTACCTACATACCTACTGCATTTCTCCCTCCCTCTCTCTATCCCTCTACCTACCTACCTACTGCATTTCTCTCCCCTCTCTCTATCCCTCTACCTACCTACCTACCTACCTACCTACCTACCTACCTACCTACTGTATTTCTCCCTCCCTCTCTCTATCCCTCTACCTACCTACCTACCTACCTACCTACCTACCTACCTACCGTATTTCTCCCCCCTCTCTCTACCCCTCTACCTACCTACCTACTCCATTTCTCCCTCCCTCTCTCTATCCCTCTACCTACCTACCTACCTACCTACCTACTACCTACCGTATTTCTCCCCCTCTCTCTATCCCTCTACCTATCTACCTACTGCATTTCTCCCTCCCTCTCTCTATCCCCCTACCTACCTACCTACCTACCTACCTACCTACCTACCTACCTACCGTATTTCTCCCCCCCTCTCTATCCACCTACCTACCTACCTACCTACCTACCTACCTACCTACCTACCTACCTACCTACCTACCTACTGTATTTCTCCCTCCCTCTCTCTATCCCCCTACCTACCTACCTACCGTATTTCTCCCCCCCTCTCTATCCACCTACCTACCTACCTACCTACCTACCTACCTACCTACCTACCTACTGTATTTCTCCCTCCCTCTCTCTATCCCTCTACCTACCTATCTACCTACCTCCCTACCTACCTACTGTATTTCTCCCTCTCTATCCCTCTACCTACCTACCTACCTACCTACCGTATTTCTCCCCCCTCTCTCTATCCCTCTACCTACCTACTGCATTTCTCCCTCCCTCTCTCTATCCCTCTACCTACCTACCTACCTACCTACCTACTTCATTTCTCCCCCTCTCTCTCTATCCCTCTACCTACCTACCTACCTACCTACTACCTACTGCATTTCTCCCCCCCTCTCTCTATCCCTCTACCTACCTACCTACCTACTGCATTTCTCCCTCCCTCTCTCTATCCCTCTACCTACCTACCTACCTACCTACCTACTACCTACCGTATTTCTCCCCCCTCTCTCTATCCCTCTACCTACCTACCTACTGCATTTCTCCCTCCCTCTCTCTATCCCTCTACCTACCTACCTACCTACCTACCTACTGTATTTCTCCCCCCCTCTCTCTATCCACCTACCTACCTACCTACCTACCTACCTACCTACCTACCTACTGTATTTCTCACTCCCTCTCTCTATCCCTCTACCTACCTACCTACCTACCTACCTACCTACCATATTTCTCCCCTCTCTCTCTATCCCTCTACCTACCTACCTACCTACCTACCTACCATATTTCTCCCCCTCTCTCTCTATCCCTCTACCTACCTACCTACTGCATTTCTCCCTCCCTCTCTCTATCCCTCTACCTACCTACCTACCTACCTACCTACCTACCTACCTACCTACCTACCTACCTACCTACTGTATTTCTCCCTCCCTCTCTCTATCCCTCTACCTACCTATCTACCTACCTCCCTACCTACCTACTGTATTTCTCCCTCTCTATCCCTCTACCTACCTACCTACCTACCTACCGTATTTCTCCCCCCTCTCTCTATCCCTCTACCTACCTACTGCATTTCTCCCTCCCTCTCTCTATCCCTCTACCTACCTACCTACCTACCTACTTCATTTCTCCCCCTCTCTCTCTATCCCTCTATCTATCTACCTACCTACCTACTACCTACCGTATTTCTCCCCCCCTCTCTCTATCCCTCTACCTACCTACCTACCTACTGCATTTCTCCCTCCCTCTCTCTATCCCTCTACCTACCTACCTACCTACCTACCTACCTACCTACCTACCTACCTACCACCTACCGTATTTCTCCCCCCTCTCTCTATCCCTCTACCTACCTACCTACTGCATTTCTCCCTCCCTCTCTCTATCCCTCTACCTACCTACCTACCTACCTACCGTATTTCTCCCCCTCTCTCTGTATCCCTCTACCTACATACCTACTGCATTTCTCCCCCCCTCTCTCTATCCCTCTACCTACCTACCTACCTACTGCATTTCTCCCTCCCTCTCTCTATCCCTCTACCTACCTACCTACTACCTACCGTATTTCTCCCCCCCTCTCTCTATCCCTCTACCTACCTACCTACCTACTGCATTTCTCCCTCCCTCTCTCTATCCCTCTACCTACCTACCTACCTACCTACCTACCTACCTACCTACCTACCTACCTACTACCTACCGTATTTCTCCCCCCTCTCTCTATCCCTCTACCTACCTACCTACTGCATTTCTCCCTCCCTCTCTCTATCCCTCTACCTACCTACCTACCTACCTACCTACCTACCTACCTACCTACCTACCTACCTACTGTATTTCTCCCCCCCCTCTCTATCCACCTACCTACCTACCTACCTACCTACTGTATTTCTCACTCCCTCTCTCTATCCCTCTACCTACCTACCTACCTACCTACCTACCTACCTACCATATTTCTCCCCCTCTCTCTCTATCCCTCTACCTACCTACCTACCTACCTACCTACCTACCTACCATATTTCTCCCCCTCTCTCTCTATCCCTCTACCTACCTACCTACTGCATTTCTCCCTCCCTCTCTCTATCCCTCTACCTACCTACCTACCTACCTACCTACCTACCTACCTACCTACTTCATTTCTCCCCCTCTCTCTCTATCCCTCTACTTACCTACCTACCTACCTACCGTATTTCTCCCCCCTCTCTCTATCCCTCTACCTACCTACCTATCTACCTACCTACCATATTTCTCCCCCTCTCTCTCTATCCCTCTACCTACCTACCTACTGCATTTCTCCCTCCCTTTCTCTATCCCTCTACCTACCTACCTACCTACCTACCTACCTACTTCATTTCTCACTCTCTCTCTCTATCCCTCTACCTACCTATCTAACTACCTACCGTATTTCTCCGCCCTCTCTCTATCCCTCTACCTACCTATCTACCTACCTACTGTATTTCTCCCCCTCTCTATCCCTCTACCTACCTACCTACCTACCTACCTACCTACCTACCTACCTACTGTATTTCTCCCTCTCTCTCTATCCCTCTACCTACCTACCTACCTACTGTATTTCTCCCTCTCTCCCTCTATCCCTCTACCTACCTACCTACCTACTGTATTTCTCCCTCTCTCTCTCTATCCCTCTACCTACCTACCTACTGTATTTCTCCCTCCCTCTATCCCTCTACCTACCTACCTACTGTATTTCTCTCTCAGAATATCTAAATATGTCATAAAGGATGACATAATACCTGTGGCCCACTGCTCTCTCTGTATCCATCTACCTACCTTTTTTACAATTTTTTACATTTCCGTTGCGTGTACCTGGCACAGGTGTGACATCTGCACAATCTATATATATCATTGGTGCTGTATTTCAAAGGAACGTTGTGTGAAAATTTGGAAGCGATCGGTGCAGGACTTTCGGAGATTAGCGGTTTTGAGCAAACTCTTGTTACATTTTTATTTATATGGATAATATAAAATGCAGAAATACAAAGGAAAATAGTAAGGAAGATAGAGGAAGGAAGGAAAAAGGGAAGGGAAAGATAACAGCGTCAAACCTCAACTTTTTACTCTTGCATAAGAATACAGGTAGTCCTTGACTTACGACCACCACTGAGCCCCACCCCCACCCCCAATTTTAAGTCATTTTAAGTTCTAAGTCTTAAGGTTACTAAACAAAACTGTTGTAAGTTGAGGACAAGCTGAGCCTCCCAATGCACCCCCTTCTTTCGTCCACTCACGGCTTCTGTTTCTGCAGAAAGTGGACCTAACCAGCAAGGCCGTGACTGAAATTTTGGCCAGAACGACGGAGTACCTGCAGCCGAACCCCGGTAAGAGTTACACTCTCCTTATTCCCCGGCCACGATGGTTCCGTCTGTGGTGATTTTTGTTGAGAAAAACCTGCCCGGGGCCACGTTTCCCCCCCCATGGGAAATCTAAAAGGACTCCTCACCGCCTCTCTGAGGGGGAAAATGCCTCCCTCTGGTTCCCTTCCCTTCTTTCTTCCTTTTCCCCCTCATCTCTGGTTCTTTCAAATAATACAATACAATGCAATAGTTGGAAGGGACCTTGGAGGTCATCTAGTCTAACCCCCTGCCTAGGCAGGAAGTCCCATACCGTTTCTGACAAATGGCTATCCCACATCTTCTTAAAGACTTGCAGTGTTGGGGCATTCACAACTTCTGGCAACTTCTGTTCCACTGATTAATTGTTCTCACTGTCAGGAAATTTCTCCTCAGTTCTAAGTTGCTTCTCTCCTTGATTAGTTTCCACCCATTGCTTCTTGTTCTGCCCTCAGGTGCTTTGGAGAATAGTTTGACTACCTCTTTCCTTCCCCTCCCCTCTTCTCTGCTCCCTCCCTCCTTCCTTCCTTCCGTTCTTTCTCCTCTCCTCCCATTCCTTCCCTTCCCTCCTTCCTTTCCCACCTCCCTCCTCCTCCTTCCACTCCCCTGCCCCCTCCTTCCCTCCCTTCCATCCTTTTCCCCCTCTCCTCTCCTCCTCTCCCTCCGTCTCTCCGCTCATTCCTTCTCCTCTCCTCCCTCCCTCCCTCCTTTCCCCTCTCCTCCCTCCCATACCTTCCCATCCCCTGCCCCCTTCTTTTCTTCCGTTCTTCCTTCCCTCCTTCCTTTCTCATCTCCTCCTCTCCCTCCTTCCATTCCTTCCCATCCTCTGCCTCCTTCCTTACTCCTTCCCTTCTTTCCCCTCTCCTCCTCCCCTGCTCCCTCCCTCCTCCCCTCCCTCCCTTCTTTCCCCTCTCCTCCTCCTCCTCCTCCCCTGCTCCCTCCTTCCCTTCCTCCCTTCTTTCCCCTCTTCTCCCATTCCTTCCCATCCTCTGCCTCCTCCCTCCCTCCCTCCCTTCTTTCTCCTCTCCTCCCCCTCCCCTGCCTCCCTCCTTCCCTCCCTCCCTTCTTCCTCTCTCCTCCCATTCCTTGCCATCCTCTGCCTCCTCCCTCCCTCGCTCCCTCCCTCCCTTCTTTCCCCTCTCCTCCTCCTCCCTCCCATACCTTCCCATCCCCTGCCCCCTTCTTTTCTTCCGTTCTTCCTTCCCTCCTTCCTTTCTCATCTCCTCCTCTCCCTCCTTCCATTCCTTCCCATCCTCTGCCTCCTTCCTTACTCCTTCCCTTCTTTCCCCTCTCCTCCTCCTCCCCTGCTCCCTCCCTCCTCCCCTCCCTCCCTTCTTTCCCCTCTCCTCCTCCTCCTCCCCTGCTCCCTCCTTCCCTTCCTCCCTTCTTTCCCCTCTCCTCCCATTCCTTCCCATCCCCTGCCTGCTCCTTTTCTTCCTTTCTTCCTTCCCTCCTTCCTTTCCCTCTCATCTCCTCCTCTCCCCTCTCCTTCCTCCCTCCCTCCCTCCCTCCCTCCCTTCTTTCCCCTCCCCCCTGCCTCTCTCTCCCCATTCCCTCCTTCTCTTCCTACCCGTCTTCTCCTCCCCCCTTTTTTCCCCCTTCCTATTTCCCCTTCCTTCCTTCCTTCCTTCCTTCCTTCCTTCCTTCCTTCCTGTCTTAGGGTTCCTCAGTCAAGAGCTCCCCGGAGTTCATTTGAGCCCAGAGGAGAAAGCTGATTCCCAGCATTGTGGGGCTATCCCAGGCATTGGGGGATCAGGGAAATGGACCCTCTGAGGGGAGTGGCGAGAGGGGTGAAATCCCTGGGGGATCTGCTGTCCGAGAGGGCTGGGCGGATCCAGCCAGCGGAGCAGATTCTTGTAACCTGCGGTCAGATTCTTGGATCCACTCCTGCATTCCCCTCAGGCTTTGCAGCCCCCTTTGTGAAGTAAGCCCCCTGGGGATCCATTGCAGCTTTTGGCCACAAGGCTTCCGAAACTACTCCGCCCTCCCCTCCCTTTGGGGTGGGTGGGGGGCAATTGGCAAGCTTCACACCCGGCTCTTTTCTGCTCTCTGCCTTGGAAAGCAGCCCCTCTTTCCAGGCGCTGCGATATTTCAGGATAAGGCTATTTTTTTTCCCCTTAGCCAGCAAGGCAGTTTGTGATTTCTTATTGTGATTGGAAATCAGGTGACTGTGGGCTCCTGTGAGCTTGGGGTTTTTCTTCCAGACGTTTCACGACCCAACTAGGGAACTTCATCAGGGCTGGAAGGAGGTTGGGGAGGGGGAGGAAGAAGAGGAGGATTGTGGGGTCCTTGGTGCCCTCTGAGCTTGGGGGTTTTCTTGCAGACGTTTCCTCCATGTATCATTATCCGTGCTAGAAGGGAGAAGGGCTTCCACTTGTTTTTCTATACTGGACTGGACTACTGCAACGCTCTCTACATGGGGCTCCCCTTGAGGTGCACCCGAAGGCTTCAGCTTGTCCAGAATGCAGCCGCGCGGGCAGTTATGGGAGCCTCTAGGTTCTCCCATGTAACACCGCTCTTGCGCGAGCTGCACTGGCTGCCTGTCGTCTTTCGGGTGCGCTTCAAGGTGTTGGTTATCATCTTCAAAGCGCTCCATGGCTCGGGACCTAGCTATCTGCGGGATCGCATCCTGCCCCATACATCCCTGCGGCCGATTCGCTCCCACAGAGAGGGACTTCTCCGGGTGCCGTCCACTAGGCTATGCCAGCGGGCGACGCCCAGGGGAAGGGCCTTCTCTGTGGCGGTCCCGACCCTCTGGAACGACCTTCCCCCCGAAATTAGAACAACCACGGACCTCCGCTCCTTCCGTCAAAAATTAAAAACACATTTCTTCTGCTTGGCCGGCCTGGGATAACTTAACTGTTTTTAGGGGTTTTTAGGGGTTTGTTTTTAGTTTTAACATGGGATTTTAGCGCAGGGTTTAGTTTAATTCTTTTTAATACTGTATTGTTTGTGGTTTTATATGCATTTTTAATTTCCCTGTGCCCCGCCTCGAGTCCCTTCGGGGGGAGAGAGCGGGTTATAAATTAAATTATTTATTTATTTATTCTAAAGCTGATGATGTTACCTAGTTGGGTCGTGAAATGTCTATAAGAAAACAACCAAGCTCAGAGAGCACCAAGGACCCTACAATCTCCCCGTCCTCCTCCTCCTCCTCCTCCTCCTCCTCCTCCTCCTCCTCCTCCTCCTCCTCCTCCTCCTCCTCCTCCTCCTCCTCCTGCTCTCCATAAACCCCATTCCCTCTAGCACTGATGATGTTACCTATTTGGGTCATGAAACGTCTATAAGAAAACAACCAAGCTCAGAGAGCACCAAGGACCCCACAGTCTCCCCCCCCCCCTCCTCCTCCCTGCAAATCCCACTCCCTTATAGCACTGATGACATCACCAAGTTGGGTCATGAAATGTAGGCAAGATAACCACCAAGCTCAGAGAGGGACCCCACAGTCCTCCTCCCCTTTTCTGCTTCCTCCCCCTCTGCTCTTCAAGACCCACTCCCTTCTACCACTGATGATGTTACCTAGTATGGTACTGAAACGTCTGCAAGAAAACCACCAAATTGAGCACCAAGGACCTCACAGTCCTTCTCCTTCTCCTCCTCCTCCAACCCATAAACCCAACTCCCTGTAGCACTGATGATGTTACCTAGTTGGGTCATGAAACGTCTGCCAGAAAATAACCAAGCTCAAAGGGCACCAAGAACCCCATAATCACCGCCCACCTCCTCCTCCTCCTCCTCCCTGCAAATCCCACTCCCTTATAGCACTGATGACATCACCTAGTTGGGTCATGAAATGTAGGCAAGATAACCACCAAGCTCAGAGGGCACCAAGGACTCCTCTTGGGCAACCCTGAGCTCCAAATAGTGTAATCTTTTGGGGGGGGCAGGGGGGGGGCAAGGCTGCCGAATGGGAACTCAACCACGGCTCTTTTCTTCTTTCTCCTGTGCCAGCGTCCCGGGCGAAACTGACCATGCTGAACACGGTTTCCAAGATCCGAGGGCAAGTGAAGAACCCAGGGTACCCACAGTCCGAAGGCCTCCTGGGCGAGTCCATGATGCGATACGGCAAGGAGCTGGGCGACGACTCCAACTTCGGTGAGCACCTGCCTCTCCACGCAAGGGATAGTTGGTGGAAAGTTACGCCCTGCATCTCCCGGTGACAGAGACAGAGAGAGAGAGTTTGATTGATTAGAGAGAGATTGCATGGATGGATGGATGGATAGATAGATATTGATTGATTGATTGATTCTCTAATCAACAGTAGATAGATAGATAGATAGATAGATAGATAGATAGATAGATAGATAGATAGATAGATAGATAGATAGATAGATAGATAGGTAGATAGAGATTGATTAGAGGGAGATTGGATGGATGATGGATGGATAGATAGATAGATATTGATTGATTGATTGATTGATTGATTCTCTAATCAATAGTAGATAGATAGATAGATAGATAGATAGATAGATAGATAGATAGATAGATAGATAGATAGATAGATAGATAGAGATTGATTAGAGAGAGATTGGATGGGTGATGGATGGATAGATAGATAGATATTGATTGATTGATTGATTGATTCTCTAATCAATAATAGATAGATAGATAGATAGTGATTGATTAGAGAGAGATTCAATGGATAGATAGATAGGTAGGTAGATATTGATTGATTAGAGAGATTGGATGGATGGATGGAGAGAGAGATTGTTTGATTAGAGAGAAATTGGATGGATGGATGGATAGATAGATTAGAGATAGATAGATAGATAGATAGATAGATAGATAGATAGATAGATAGATAGATAGATAGATATTGTTTGACTAGAGAGAGATTGGATGGATAGATGGATGGATGGATAGTTAGATAGATAGATAGTGATTGATTGATTGATTGATTGATTGATTGATTAGACAGACAGACAGACAGACAGATAGATAGTGATTGATTAGAGATTGAATGGATGGATAGATAGGTAGTAGATATTGATTGATTGATTGATTGATTGATTAGAGAGATTGAATGGATGGATGGATGGATAGGTAGGTAGATATTGATTGATTGATTAGAGAGATTGGATGGATGGATGGATGGATGGATGGAGAGAGAGAGAGTAATTGATTAGAGAGATTGGATGGATGGATGGAGAGAGATTGATAGATTAGAGAGAGATTGGATGGATGGAGAGAGAGAGAGATTGATTAATTAAAGAGAGATTGGATGGATGGATGGATGGATGGATAGATATTGATTAGAAAGATTGGATGGATGGATAGATATAGAAAGATAAAAGGAATGAATAGATAGAATAACTTTATTGTCACTTTTCACGTACACTAATTGGCATACATTAAAGTAAAATTTCATTGCATACAGCTCTCAAAGGCTCAACACCTCCAATATATACTACATAAACACCTCCCAAATACCCAAACCCCCACAGTTGCTATGTCCACACTACAATATGTTAGAAGGAACCCGATGTTGGCTTCGTGCCCTTTTCCACTCTCTTCATTCCTTGCTCCCTTCTCACCTCCCTTTGATCCTTCCTCTTCTTCCTTTAATCTTCACTCTCTTCCTCCCTGCTTCCTCCCTTCTCTCTCTCCTCCCTTTGTTCCTTCCTTTTCTCCTTCCTTTCTCATCTTCACTCTTTTCCTTCCTCTCTCCCTTCCTTCTGTCCCTCGCTCTCCTCCCTTTATTCCCTTCTTTTTCTTCTTCCCTTTATTTTTCACTCTCATCCTCCCTCCATTCCTCCCTCCATTCCTCTCTCCTTCCTTCCTCTCTCCTTCCTTCCTTGCTTGAGAAATGACTTCCAACTGCACTTGAACTGACTCCTGGTTTCAGTTTAAGATACACGCTGTGAATCCTGGCCTGTAACACTTGGATACCTTCTGCAAAATAGTGAGACATTCCAGCCTGTGTTGCTGGCTTCCATGGGGGCTTATTGCTGCCAGCTGATGACCTCCAGATGTGGTGGACATTCAGAAGCGTATCGAATTTTGGAACGATGTGCTAAGGACGATATTCCAAAAATCCAGGCCCAGGATAAGAGGCTGGGGACCAACAGAAAGTGGCATTGGATTGAATTTAAATTACGGAATGACATTTTACATTAAATTTGCAATCGAACTGCGGTGGGTATTGGTGATTCCTTAAGTGGTTAAAATTGTGCAATTTCGCGGCCCCCTTCGGAGGGCTTGAAGAGTTGCAGCAAGAGGCTTTTGTGGGATTGTCTGGGCCTGTTTTAAATCATGATTTTTAATTCGTTTGTAATGGCCACCCGAGGAACAGGGAGAAAATGAAAACTAGAGTCATCCGTTGCGCAGAAAAAGGAAAAGATAGATTATTATATATATACCATATTTTTCAGAGTATAAGACGCATCCTTTTCCCTCAAAAAAGAGGCTGAATATCTGGTTGCATCTTATACACTGAATACAGCATTTTTTTGCCTCGCAAAACCCCGGCCCCTTCAATAAAATGGCCGCGCAGAGCCTGTAGGAGGCTTCCAGAGTGCTCCTGGGGGCTGGGGAGGGCAGAAACGAGTGGAAAACGGGCCATTTTTTGCTCAAGTATGCCCCCTTCCCCCCAGGAGCACTCTACAAGCCTCCTAAAGGCTATGCATGCACTTTTTTTGACAAAAAAAAATGGGCCCGTTTTTGTGAAAAACGGGCCGTTTTTGGGAAGTCTGCAGAGTGCTAAAACTTTTTTTTTTTTTTTTTTTTGCCTCTTCAAAATCTTGGTGCGTCTTATACTCCGAAAAATACGGTAGGCCCATTCTTCTTCTCTTCTCAATCACAACCTGACTTCCCATCTAGGCAAAATATTATGTGTGGGTTGGGGGGCAGGGGTATCAAGTTCCAAGAATCGTGGAATGTAAGGGTTGCAAAGGACTTCTGAGATCATCTAATCCAGTGTTTCTAACAGGATCTCTTCTTTAGACCTTCTCATAGATCAGGGCGTCAGCAACCCACCGCTCTGCACCCGCATGTGGCTCTTTCATCCCTCTGCTGCGGCTCCCTGTCCGTCAAAATATGCGTCACAACCACCAATGTGCGACACCCGCCGGCCTGCAATTTATTGATTTTTTTCGACCCCCAGTAGGCCAACCATGGATAAATCCAAGAAAAGGGAAAGTTTCAGGGAAAAAACCAGAATGTTTAATTCAAATACATATGCTAGTTTTGTGGCCGTTCATGAAATAGTCAGGCAAGGGAAAGGCTTTGTGGCTCCCGGTGTTTTCTGTGGGAAACGGGTCCAAATGGCTCTTTGAGTGTTTAAGATGGTCATAGATCCTTCCTGATCCTTCTGGCATTGTTCTCCTCAGCTCCTTAGATCACTCCAATGGATCCTTCCTGATCCTTCTGACTATGTTCTCCTCAGCCCCTTAGATCACTCCGATTGATCCTTCCTGATCCTTCTGACCGGAGGGATCTAGGATTAATCCTTTCCCGATCCCTGATTATCGGCTTTTCCGCAATGCTCCTCATAGATTGTAGGCCGGGTCAGAAATCTGTGAGGCGTGAACATTGCTCATAAGGATCAGTCGATCCCCTTCCCTTCACCTCCCAATTCCCAACCGATCTGCTCTTTTCTCCGGACGGATAAAGGGGACGCCCTGCTGGACGCTGGCGAATCTATGAAGCGCCTGGCCGAAGTGAAGGATTCTCTGGACATCGAGGTCAAGCAGAACTTCATCGATCCCCTTCAGAATTTGTGTGACAAGGACTTGAAAGAGATCCAGGTAATCTCCTGAAGGGGGTGTTTTGGAAAGAGAGAGAGCGTTGGATGGGATCGTGTCCTTGAAGGGAACAAGAGATCTTGTGGGTCCCACCATGATGGCACAGCCATTGCCCTTTTAAGACGGGTGAACTTCAACTCCCAGAATTCCCCAGCCAACAATGCTGGCTGAGGTATTCTGGGAGTTGAAGTCCACCCGTCTTAAAAGGGCTACGGTTGATCTACAGGAAGGCCTTAAAAATTGGCTTTGGTTTAAGGGATCCTCATTGGATGTCATTCTATCTATATCCTGAATTGATTAATCAGAAGTTTGAAATCTAGTTGATTTTAATTTTGTATTACATTCTCATCTTGATATTGTCACATTAGCACCTAAATATCAATAAACAAGGAGAAAACTACAGATATTCCTTGCCTTTCGACCAGAATGGAGCCCAACATTCCTGCGGCTAAGCGAGACAGTTGTTAAGTGGGTTTTGCCCCATCTGATAAACAACTGTGGTGATTCACTTAACAACCGTGGGGCAAAATTCACTTAGCAAATGTCTCATTTAGCTTAGCAGCAAAAATATTGGCTCAGTTGTGGTAAGTCCTGAACTCCCTGTATTTATATAATATTATGCAAATTATGTCTTACATAATAATATGCAGATGTAATTAATTAGAACAAAACAATCCCATTTGCAGAGTCCTTTTATTACACAAGCGATCCAGCTCACTGCAGGGGAATATTCTCCAAAGTAACCAACGGTTGTTAAGAACCATTTCTTTGGAAGAATTTGCATTCAAAAGTAGTTTAATTTGGAAAAGCCGAGCGTACCCCATCTCTACTTTTTTTTTTTTTACTATTTACTCCTCTTTTTCTCCTTTCTCCTCCCCCCCCAAAAAAGCACCACTTGAAAAAGTTGGAAGGGCGCCGTTTGGATTTTGACTACAAAAAGAAACGCCAAGGGAAAATTCCCGATGAGGAATTGCGACAAGCTTTGGAAAAGTTTGAAGAGTCTAAGGAAGTGGCCGAGACGAGCATGCACAATCTTCTCGAGACTGACGTAAGTCCATGCCTTGAGAACAGAAAGAATGAGAAGCGTAGGTTAGCCCAGGTTGAAATCCTGTACCAGTGGCGGCTAACCTTTTGGTGATTGCATGCTGAAAGCACCTATAATACAGTGTGCATGCGACACGTGTGCGACCCCCGCACAACACACACACACGTGACACACACACCCGAACCCCGTTTTGGGCCTAGTAGGCTTTCCTGCAGCATCCTGCGACCAAAAACGGGCCACAGAGGGGAGACTGCCACAATCCCCTGGCCCCATTTTGGACCTAGTAGGCCTCCTCGAAGCCTTCTGGGATTACAAACGAGCCATAGAGGGGGCCCGCCACAATCCCCACATCCCATTTTGGGCCTAGTAGGCCTCCCTGCAGCCTCCTGCGACCAAAAACAGGCCACAGAGGAGAGACTGCCACAATCCCCTGGCCCCATTTTGGGCCTAGTAGGCCTCCCTGAAGCCTTCTGGGACCACAAACGGGCCATAGAGGGGGCCCGCCGCAATCCCCACATCCCATTTTGGGCCTAGTAGGCCTCCCTGCAGCCTCCTGCGACCAAAAACGGGCCACAGAGGGGAGACTGCGACAATCCCCTGGCCCCATTTTGGGCCTAGTAGGCCTCCCTGAAGCCTTCTGGGACCACGAACGGGCCGCAGAGGGTCCACAGAACCTAAAGTTTTCAGGATTGGACAACCTTACTCTAAAGTCAGGGACCGGGTAGCTAAGTAGCTACGACGCTGAGCTTGTCGATCAGAAAGGTCGGCAGTTTGGCGGTTTGAAACTCGAGCGCCCATGTAATGGAGTGAGCTCCCGTTACTTGCACCAGCTTCTGCCAACCTATCAGTTCGAAAATACATAAAAAATGCAAGTAGAAAAACAGGAACCACTTTTGGTGGGAAGGGAACAGCGTTCCGTGTGCCTTTGGCATTGAGTCATGCCAGCCACATGACCACGGAGACGTCTTCGGACAGCGCTGGCTCTTCGGCTTTGAAACGGGGATGAGCACCGCCCCCTAGAGTCGGGAACGACTAGCACATATGTGCAAAGGGAAGCTTTATCTTTACTCTAAAGTCAGGCCTAAACGAGAAAAAGCTCTTAATTATGATACTTCTGTTCTGGGGGTATCTGTGAAAACCAAATGGGCCTGTCCCCATTTGGAAAGGATTAAGGGTGGTGCAGCAAACCTGGAAAGATCATTGTGGCTAGTTCAACAAACCGTGGTTTGGAATTGTCTTTGCTGCAGATCGAGCAAGTGAGCCAGCTTTCCGCTCTGGTGGACGCGCAACTCGACTACCACAAGCAAGCCGTGCAGATTCTGGACGAGCTGGCGGAGAAGCTGAAGCGCAGGTCAGCTGGGGACGAGGGGGAGGAGTTGTCTCTCTCAAAGGTAGCTCCTCCACTTACGACCATTTGCTTAGCAACCGTGGGATGTGAACCACTGGGCTGAGAAAGGGAACATACCATCCGTCCGTGCGCTTGGGACCAGAATTTCCGTTGCTAAGCAGAGCGGTTGTGAAGTGACACAAACCCACGCGATTTTTACGGTCCTTTTTTAACCAACGTCGTTTGGAAAGTCAGTGCGGTTGTGAACTAATTGGTGAGGCCGTTAAACGAATCTGGCCGACTGGCGACACCTAGGGGAAGAGCCTTCTCTGTGGTGGGCCCTGCCCTTTGGAACGACCTTCCCCCTGAACTTCGTACCATCTCGGACCTCCGCCTCTTCCGCCAGTGTCTAAAGACACATCTCTTTCAGCAAGCCGGCCTAGCCTAACCTCCCGTCGGGGCTATTTTAGATTTTAGTTTTTAAACTGGGGATTTTAATTTGGATTTTAGCATAGGATTGTAATTTAATATGTTTTTAAATTCTGTATTTATTGTTTTGTATGTTTTTAAATTCCTGTGCGCCGCCCTGGGTCCTTCGTGGAGAAGGGCGGGATATAAATGTGATTAAAAAAAAAAAAAACTCAAATTTTGATCACATTACTGTAGGGAATGTCCGTCAGTCGTATGTTGACCCCTGTTCTTTAGCTCTTCCCTTCGTCTGGCAACTCTGTGCATGCGCACACTGGGAAGAGGCTCCAGCTGTTCTTCTGCCCCACTGATCTCTGACTCCGAAGGCAGCTGATAACTGTCAGAGGGCCCTGGCCCCCCTCTCTGCCTCCCACACAGAGCCCTCCTCAGAGCCTTCCCCAGACTCCAGGACTGGCCCAGGTTCCTCCCCAACCCTCCTCACTCTCCGAATCTGTTGCCAACTCCACTGGCCGCTGGTGGGTCACAACCGCATTCTTGCAGCTTCTAATTTGAGTTGAGTTTGAGTTTATTGGTTTTTTTATACCGCCCAACTCCCGAAGGACTCAGGGCGGTGTACAGCCAGAATAAAAACAAATATATAAAAGTTTAAAAAGTTGTTGCCTTTCTTAAAAAACACCCCTCAACCCTGGAGGACGAAATTGGGGGAACGGGAGGGGCCATGGCTCCGCCCACTGGCGGGAAGGAAGAAGAAGACACAATAGCTAAAAGACTCAGATCACAAAAATGATTTTCTTCTACGTAGTGTAATCCTTACGGATGTCAATAGAAACAAATGATTGAATGCATGTAATTTATGATATGATATATATGTATTCCCTCCCACCTTATGCCGAAGAAAAAACCTTACTCTTTGTATGGAACCCCGGAGGCGACCACCACCTCCGACATGGAAGCCCTAAAATATCTTTCCTATATCCTACATACCTTTTTCCCTGTTATAAAATTTGTATAAACCAATAAAAATTGTTATTAAAAAAAAAAAAGTTTAAAAAGTTTTTAAAAGACATATTCAACTTTGGCCTAAAAGTGAAAAAAAAAACCAACCAACCCTGATTAAAATTAATAAAAATTTGAATTTAAAAATCATGTTTTATGCCAGCCCGGCTTGTTGGAAAAGAAAAGTTTTAAGAGCACGGCGGAAGGTGCGTAAGTCAGGGATAGTTCTTAACTCCGGGGGCCATTCGTTCCAGAGGACAGGGGCTCCCACGGAGAAGGCTCTCCCCCTGGGTGTCGCCAGTCGACATTGTCTAGCTGAAGGCACCATGAGGAGACCCTCTCTATATACTGGCTGGTGGGAGACTCTCGGGGGCAGAAGGCGATCTCGTAGGTACCCAGGTCCTAAGCCATGGAGCGCTTTATAGATAGTAACCAACACCTTGAATCGCACCCGGAAAACCACCGGAAGCCAGTGCAGCTCGCGCAGGAGGGGTGTTACATGGGAGCGTCGCGTCGCCCCCATAATTACCCGCGCGGTTGCATTGTGGACCAGTTGAAGCCTCCGGGTGCTCTTCATGGGGAGCCCCATGTAGAGAGCATTGCAGTACCTTTCTACATTTATTGTCTAACCATTTGTAAAATGTATCCCGTGTTCAAAAATATTCTGTTATTCCGACTGACCGTCTGTTGTGGTTTATTTTTCCCGGTTTCCAGAGTGCGAGACACTTCGTCCCGCCCCAAGCGAGAATATAAACCGAAGCCCAGGGAAACCTACGATTTCGGAGAGACCGTGGATCAGTCCAACGGCGGATTTTCCTGCAACCCAACGCCCAAAGTCTCCGGTAAGGGCCCGTCGGACACCGACCGAAAGCTTGCTGCAGTGACTAAAATAAATTTTAAAATAGGGGTTTCTTCCCCATTTGGTGAATTGCCTTCCGAGCTTAGCGGGGATGCATTTTGAATGCCAGCCTGGTTCTTAAAAGCCTGGGCTGCTCCTTCAAGAGATCCGGGATCTTAAGAAGGCTTCATGTTGATGTCAATGTTCAATTTTAACCACAGGAGCATTTGAGCTAGATTTGGTCTAGTGGGGAAGGCACAGGATTAGAAACCAGGAGGTGGTGAGTTCTAGTCCCGCCTTAGGCAGGAAAGCCAGATGGGTGACTTTGAGCCAATCACCAGGTGACAATGAGTTCTAGTCCCACCTTAGGCATGAAAGAGAGCTGGGTGACTTTGGGCCAATCACCAGGAGACTGGGACTTCTAGTTCCGCCTCAGCCAATTTAGGCATAAAAGCCAATTGGTGAACTTGTGCTAATCACCAGGAGACAGTGAGTTCTAGTGCTGCCTTAGGCAGGAAAGCCAGCTGGGTGACTTTGAGCCAATCACCAGGAGACTGGGAGTTCTAGTCCTGTCTTAGGCAGGAAAGCCGGCTGGGTGACTTTCGACCAATCACCAGGAGACAGGGAGTTCTAGTTTCTGTCTTAAAGATGAAAGCTGGTTGGGCGATCGCTGGCCAATCCCCAGGAGGGAGTGAATTCTAGTCCCGCCTTAAACACGAGAGCCGACTGGGTGACTTTGAGCCAACTATTCTCTCTCAGCCCAATCCACCTCGCAGGGTTGTTGTGCAATGGAGCATTAGATATATTCATTACCTTGAGTTACTTCTTAAAGACATAAGGAAGCTCTGCCTCAAGTCTCTTGTCTTGAGCAAGAGGCAGGGCTAGATAGTCTCCAGCTGCTCCTCTAGGCCAGGGGTCTGCAAAGTTGGCTCTTTTAAGACTGGGGGACTTCAACTCCCAGAATTCCCCAGCCAACTTATGACTGCATCCCCAATCCTTGCAAAATTTCCCAGGTTACTGGAAATCTTCCCTTTTTTGGGGGGTGGGGGGTTGGGGAGAGCGAACGAGGGGCTCCTTAGCCTCGCCCGTCCCCCGTGGGCTCCACTGTTGTTGCTGCTTCTCCCTGTCGCCCCGCGGAGCGCTCCTCTCCTCCCCTAGGCGGGTAATCCTCGACTTACGACCGCAAGGCCCCCCAAAACCTCCATTGCTAAGGAAGACAGTTGTTCAGTGACTTTCTCCCCATTTTACGACCTTTCTCGCCGCCGCCGTTAAGCGAGTCACATGGCGCTTAAGTGAACCCAGCTTTCCCCTCATCAGCAGGCCGCAAAAGGGGATCTCTGCTGCTGTGGCCTAGAGGTGGAGCTCTTGCCTCCCAATCATAGAGGTTGTGAGTTCAATCCTAGGTAGAGGCAGATGGTAGGGTCTCCTGCTTGGGCAGAGGGGGTTGGACTAGATGACCTGCAAGGTCCCTTCCAACTCTGTTCATCTGTTAAATCTCGTGACCCTGTGACCGTCATAAATGTGAGTCCTAATTATGATCATGTGACCGTCGGGGGCGGGAGGGTGGGTGTGCCGCAACGGTCGTTAAGCATGAAACGCGGGTCCTAAGTGGCTGTTTTCAGGGCCTCTGTCACTCCGAACGGTCGCTATACAAATGGTCGTAAGTCGAGGACTACCTCGTGTGTTTCGAGTTGTCGCCTGCAGAAATCTTTTGTGTCCAAACGGCACATTTTATTTTATTTTATTTTATTTTATTTTATTTTATTTTATTTTATTTTATTTTATTTTATTTTATTTTATTATTTTTTTTAAATTAAATTTAATTTAATTTAATTTAATTTTTATTTTTTTAAATTTTATTTTATATTTTATTTTATTTTTTATTTTATTTTATATTTTATATTATATTTTATTTTATTATTTTTTTTATTTATTTTTTATTTATTTATTTTTATTTTTTATTTTTTATTATTTTTTTATTTTTATTTTTATTTTTTATTATATTTTATTTTATTTTTATTATATTATTATTCCATCTTTGATTGTTTCCTTTTTGCAAGCAGCTTCTTCTTCCTTCCGATCCGAAAAGCCATCCCGGACCCCCAGCAGGATATTTTGTGAGTGCTTTTCCCCTCTCCCTCCCTCCCCCCAAATAAACTTTCTCTCTTCTCCCCTCTCTCTCCCTCCACCCTTCCTGCATGGATGCATGAGAACCCCCCACCCCACCCTGGATTTCCCCTTTCGTCCAGTCCCCTGCTGCATGAAACAACCGGAGCTGGGGCTTTCTGTGTGCTGTGTTGGTTGTGTATCTATGGATCTCAGCCAATGCTCGGGGGTGGGGTGGGGGAGCTCAAAAGAACTCGGGTTTCTAGTCCTTATGGCCGCAACAGAGGCAGTTCCAAGAGAGAACCTGCAGCACAGGGTGGAACAATTTGGTTCTTCTCGGAACTTGGTTTATGATTCATGACTGGGAGCGTTTTCGGGTGGCCTGGATTATGGGGAGCTGGGAAATTGTTCCTCTTTGGTTCAGGGGCGTGGCCTGCCTGCGGAATCGAGTTTGGCATTTTTCATTCATTCATTGATTCATTCATTCATTCAAATATATTTCACATTTCTTAAAACAGCCATCATTTATTTATTTATTCATCCATCCATTCATTCATCCAATTACATTTCATATTTCTTAAATCACCCATCATTTATTTATTCATTTTCACTAATTTATTCATCCATGCATTCAAATATTTCAAATTTCTTAACTCACCCATCATTTATTCATTTATTCATTCATTCATTCGATTACATTTCATTTTTCTTAAATAACCCATCATTTATTTATTCATTCATTCTTTCTTTTATTCATTCATTCACTAATTTATTCATCCATTCATTCAAATATTTCAAATTTCTTGAATCACCCATCATTTATTTATTCATTCATTCATTCATCCATTCATTCAATTACATTTCATATTTCTTAAATCACCCATCATGTATTTATTTATTCATACATTCATTCACTCATTCAATTATGTTTCATGCTTCTTAAATCACCTATCTCTCCCAAATACTGCAAAAGGTGTTGTATGACTTATACCATATTGGTCAGCACTGATCTAGATTGGCTCTTCAAACTGCAGCAACTCTTAAGACTTGTGGACTTCAACTCCCAGAATTCCTCAACCAGCCACGGGAGTTGAATTCTGGGAGTGGAAGTCCACTCATGTTCTAGAATCTAGCCCATGTCCTCCCATAGAGGGCAGGCTTTCAACCGCAAAGGATGGAGTTGAATGGCTGCTGCTTCCATTCATTGGACTACAAGTCCCAGCGTTCTATGCATGTTGACAGACAAAAGTCTCCACCCTGATGAGCCAGTCAAGAGAAGTTGACTGGCGCTATTTCCATTCGTTGGACTATAAGTCCCAGCATGCCTTGACCGTTTGAGAGCCAGAGGCCATGTGTCTTCCATCCTTTTGAGCCCATCAAGCATGTTGAGTAGTACTATGCTCGTTCGTTGGACTGCAAGTCCCAGCATTCCATGTGCTTTAACAGCCATTTTTCCACTCGAGAGCAAATCAAACGTGGTTGAATGGTGCTGTTCCTGTTTGTTGGACTACAAGTCCCAGCATGCCTTGATCTTTGAGAGCCATAAGCCATGCGGCTTCCACCTTTTTAAGCCAGTCGACGGTAGTTGAATAGTGCTACTCCCGTTGGTTGGACTACAAGTTCCAGCCTTCCGTGTTCTTTGACAGTCAAAGGTCACATATCTCCAGTTGAGTAGAGCTCCAGTTTGTTGAACTACAAGCCCCAGCATGCCTTGTGCTTGGAGATTCAAAGGCCATGTGTCTTCCACCCTTGCCAGGCAGTGGCACTCCTCCTGTTCATTGAACTCCAAATCCCAGCATTCCATGCGCTTTGACAGATTTCCACCCTTGTGAGCCAATCAGGAAAGGGCAGTTGAATGGGGCTGTTCTCATTTCTCGTACTACAATTCCCAGCATTCCATGCACTTTGAAGACCACATGTCTTGCACCTTTGTGAGTCAGTCAAGGGCAGCCTTGTAGTTGAACTACGAGTCTATTTCCCTATTGAACTCTACGTCCCAGCATTCCATGTGCTTTGACAGCCAAAGGCTTTTGAACTACAATTCCCAACATTCTGTGGACTTTGAAAGCCAAAGGTCATATTTGTGAGTCAGCCAAGGGCATTCATAGAAATACAAGTCTGTTTCCCTATTGAACTGCAAGTCCCAGCATTCCATGCGTTTTGACAGCTAAAGGCTTCCACCCTTGTGAGCCAGTCCAGGGCGGTTGAATGGGGCTATTCTCAATTTTGGAACTACAATTCCCAGCATTCCATACACTTCGAAAACCAAAGGCCCCATGTCTTTCCCCCTTGTGAGCCAATCAAGGGCACCCTTGTAATTCATTCATTGAACTACGTCCCAGCATTCAATGTGCTTTGAAAGCCAAAGGCCCTATGTCTCTTCCCCCCCCCCCTTTGTAGTTCATTCATTGAATTACAAGTTTATTTCCCCATTAAACTACAGTTCCCATCATTCTGTGCATTTTGAAAGCCAAAGACCATATTTATGAGTCAGTCAAGGGCATTCATTCATTGAACTACAAGTTCTCAATTTTGGAATTACAATTCACCCTTGTAACACCCTTGTAATTCATTTATTGAACTATAAGTCCCAGCATTCCATGTGCTTTGAAAGCCAAAGGCCCTATGTCTACCCACCCCCCAACCCTAACCCTTCCTCTCTTGTAATTCACTCATTGAGCTACAAGTCTATTTCCCTGTTGAACTACAAGTCCCAGCATTCCGTGTGCTTTGAAAGCCAAAGGCCCCATGTCTTTCCCCCTTGTGAGCCAATCAAGGGCACCCTTGTAATTCACTCATTGAACTACAAGTCTATTTCCCTGTTGAACTACAATTCCCATGATTCCATACACTTCAAAAGTCCCATGTCTCCCCCCCCCCCCTCCGCCCTTGTGAGCCAGTCAAGGGCACCCTTGCATATACCGTATTTTTCGGAGTATAAGATGCACTCCCTCCCCCAAAAGAGCGTGGAAATGTTGGTGCGTCTTATACATCGAATACAGCCATTTTTGACCTCCTGAAGCCCCACCCCTGCATCATATTTTTGTGGAAAAAGGGCAAAAAACAAGGCAGTTTTTTGCAAAAATGGGGGGTATTTTGCCTTTTCCCCAGAAGCACTCTGCAGGCTTCAGCAAGCTGGTGGAAGGGGAAATTGCACCCGTTTTGGTCAAAACACTTTTTTTTCTATAATAATAATAATAATAATAATAATAATAATAATAATAATAATAATAATAATAATAATAATAATAATAATAATAATAATAATAATAATAATAATAATAATAATAATAATAATAATAATAATAATAATAATAATAATAATAATAATAATAATAATAATAATAATAATAATAATAATAATTTATAACCCGCTCTCTCTCCCCGGAGGGACTTGAGGCGGGGCACAGGGAATTAAAAATAGTAATACAAACCACAAACAAATACAATGTTAAAATGAAATTAAACTAACCCTGCACTAAAATCCCATGTAAAAAAACTTACTTAACCTTTGAAATCTTGGTGCATCTTATACACCGGTGCATCTTGTAGTCCGAAAAATACGGTAGTTCATTCATTGAACTACAAGTCTTATTTCCCTCTTGAACTACAAGTCCCAGCCTTCCATGCGCTTTGACAGCCAATGGCCTCGTCCCTCTGATGGATAGGGGCGTCCATTGCGGCTGGAGGATGGAAGGAAGGGCACCTGTCAGCTAACCCCTCCCCCTTTCCTCTTCTCCCCCTCTCTCCAGCCCCTCACCTGGACCAGCCCTGCTGCAAGGCGCTGTACGACTTCGAGCCGGAGAACGAAGGCGAGCTGGGCTTCAAAGAAGGCGACATCATCACGCTGACCAACCAAATCGACGAGAACTGGTACGAGGGCATGATCCACGGCCAGTCCGGCTTCTTCCCTCTCAACTACGTGGAAGTCCTCGTCCCGCTACCTCAGTGAAAACGGCTGTCGGCCTTCTCTCCGCGGCTCTTCCGTCCTCCCTCCTCCTCCTCCTCTTCCTCCCTTCCCGGCTGACCAACGCAACAGCCAGGGATGGAGAGGTTCCTTCCTTACATTCCAGGGATGAGAGAGGGTGGGGGGGTCTATCTGACACTAATTTTCCCCCTTTCGGGGTTGGGTGGGAAGCTTTTTGGAAAAGGTGCCAAGGGCCAGTCCCGGAGGCTGTAGTCAAAGCCGGGCGGCTAGGACCCCCTTGAGTAGGGGGGATGTGGGGGGGTTTAGGGTCTTAAGAAGCACAAAAGAGGCCGTAAACTGCTTCCGTTGGGTATAAGGAGCTCTCGTCCCCATGTTGGTTCAGCCATGTTCCCCCTTGTGGCTTTCAGATCATCTCCAGGACCACCAAGGAAGATGGTGGCTTGTTTAGAGAATAGAGGTCTATGGGGATTGTGTGTTCTGTGTGTGTGTGTGTGTGTGTGTGTGTGTGTGTGTGTGTGTTTGGGCTAGCTCCAGGCATTGCATGGAGTAGCAATCACCTTTGTTAAGAAAATCCACCGTCTGCCTTGCCACAGATGGGCTCTTCCGCCATCAGGGCCCTTCTCCTTGCCCATGCTCTCCTTCAGCTTCCGCTGAAGCAAGTTGACCCCCAACGGCCTTTCCAGTTAGGTCTGACCACCATTCCCAGAAACTCCTAGCCAGCGTCACCAATCCAGTTCCGGGAATTGTCATTCAATATCCTTAAGTCGTGGGTGATTGGAAGGACCCAAAGCTTTCAATGTTTTGAATCTTGGTGGCCCAACTTAGACCATGCCTGTTGTAGAACCACCAACCTCTACAGTCCTGGGGTGGGAAGATCCACCTTCCAACCACTGGACCAGAGACTTATGGGATGCCTCTATCCATAATTCATCCCACAAGAGGCAAGCCTAACAGCCCCGCCTCCTGGGCCCAAGTAGAAGAAGCCATCTTGGTGTCCTTCAAACCTTTCCACCAATCCGTGGTTATCTTGAAGGCACCACATTAGATCCATTCTCGGCTTCCTGCCTTTCGAGCTGCTCAGGTTAATACCGACGAGTCCACCTACACTACAGACAAAAAAAACCCAGGAAGCACTTTTAGGGGCGTGTCCCAGCTTCTGCCAAAGAAACTGGGGACTTGTGGGTAACGGAGGGGCTGAGCCCCATGGCAAAAACTGGCCTGCATCCATGGCTTGAAGAGAAAGCTGGGACTGACTGGGGGGGCCTTCAATTAGTGTTTCTCAACACTGGCCTCTTTAAAAGCGGGGTGGACTTCTATTCCCAGAATTCCCCAGCCACCTTTGCTGGCTGGGGAATTCTGGGCGTTGTAGTCTACCTCTCTTAAAGGGGCCAAGCTTGAAAAACACTGCCTTAAAAAAATTCCAGGATTGAACTGGGAGAGGATTCCTTTCTCCCTGGGACCTATATCCTGCCAGATATCTGGAAAATATATATATCTATATATATATTCCAACTTTTTTTCACTTTTCCTGGCAATTTAGACGTGGTCTTTGTGCTTTCTCGCTGCAGGCAGCTGGGCTAAATTCCACATAGTTTACTAGGGGTTGTGTGTGTGTGTGTGTGTGTGTTGGGGAGGGGTGAAATAGGGTGGATTGCTAATCCTGTGCTCCCACCCACCCACCCACCCACCACCTAATGGCTCCCTGCAATTTTTTCTAAGGCACTTATTTGGGGAAGTGGGAGTCATCCTCTTTGTCTTTTTCATTCAGCCCACCATTTTGGGGTAAAGGGTGGGTGGGTGGGTTTGCAGCTGTGAGGGACAGGCAGGCATCTTTTGGGGAGTGGGGTGGTGGGGCGGGGCTTGTATTTGAATTTCTAACGCACTGATTCAACCATGAAGCTCCCCTGCCTCTGTTCCCTGAAAGGGCTTTATGGAAATTTGAACCCAGCGCCCCGGCAGCTTACTAAGGATGTAAGCCAGTGCTGGCACCAACTTTGAAAAAAGAGGAATTAATGGCAGGCTTGGGGAGGGGTGGCAGAGAAATCAATAAAATCCGTGCTTTATGTGGGATTAATTCTTCCCGGCTTTCCCACAGGATCGATTCCAGCTATGTTTCTTTTGCCTTCGCCACTTTTTGACCAGTTAATGTGGCTGGCTGCGTACAGTCCTGAACGTAGAAATGGATTTATTTTGTTTTAACATTAGCCCCTTCTCCGTACTCGAGAATGTGTCCAGCAGGGCTAATGGTCTCGTTCGGGGGGTGGGTGTCTCCAAACCTGGACACGTTTAAGACTAGTGGGCTTCAAGGCCCAGAAGGACTTCAACTCCCAGAATTCCCCAGCCATCAAGGTGAGCATGGTCCATAAGTAGGCCTAGCCTCTACAGTCCTGGGGTGCAAAGATCCATCTTCCAGACACTGGACCAAAGACTTGTGGTGTGCCTGGTCCCATAATTCATCCTACAGGAGGAGTCTCCAACCTTGGCCACCTTAAGACTGGGGGACTTCAACTCCCAGAATTCCACAGCCAGCAAAGCTGTGGACTTCCAACTCCCAGAATTCCTCAGGCGGCCATGTTTGCTTGGAGGAATATCAAGATGGCTTCCTCGACTTGGGCCAAGGAGGTGGCTGTGGAATTCTGGCAGTTGAAGTCCACCAGGGTTAAAGCGGCCAAGGTTGGAGGCCCATCCTACAGGATGCAAATCATAGAGAGGGAACTTTGTAGTCCACCTCCTTGGCCCGAGTCGAGGAAGCCATCTTAGATTCCTCCAAGCAAACATGGCTTCCTGAGGAATTCTGGGAGTTGAAGTCCACGACTCTTAAAATGGCCGTGTTTGGAGACCTCCCTAGTCGTTTAACTGTTTCCTAAACATGGCTTCTATATTTTTTTATCCCCTCCCGTCTTCGCTCGGTATAATCTTGGTACAACTGCCTCCTCGTGCTGTTTTCTTTTCTTTTCTCTTTCTCTCTCTTTTTTAACCAGTCTCGTAAATTCACATTATCCTCTGCCTTCTGTATCTCTCTGCCCATCTTCCACTCCTTATCAGGACCACATCGAACTGGGATTGGGAGAAAGGGGGGGAGGTGGAAATAAAAAATTTTAAAAGCATTTTGTAAATATCTAATCCGTTGAACGTGGTGGCTGCGTGCTGGCATCTCTTCCTTCCGATGGAGTCAAAACCGTCCTTTGTATTTTCTTAGTCTGGACCATTTTATTGGGGTATGGGGAGGGGAACAAACCAACATACAAACAAACAACCCCCTTTTCTCGTTTATGCATTTATTTTTTGTTTTGGAATTAAAGAAAAAATAAAACTTGTATCCTTGAAAATAAAAGACAAAAAGTATTAAATGGTTGAAAGCAGCGTTCTGACTTCATTTGAGGCCTACACAGCCTCTCTCTAGTCCTTCTGCCCTAGTGAACCTTCTGGGAGAGGAAACCCCCCGCCCCACCCATTGCATTCACCAATAACCTGTCCATTGTGGGGTCCTTGGTGGCTTCAAGACGTTTCAATACCGAACTAGGTAACGTCATCAGTGCTGGAAGGGAAGGGTGTTTGCAGAGCGGTGGAGGAGTGTGAGGTCCTTCGTGCTCTTTGGCCTTGGTGGTTTGTTTGCAGATATTTCATGACCCAACTAGGTAACAACATCAGTAGCAGAAAGGAGTGGAGTTCGCAGAGGAGGAAGACTGTGGGGGTCCTTTGATACACTCTGAGCTTGGTGGTTTTCTTGCAGGCGTTTCATTACCCAACTAGGTAGCATCATCAGTGCTGGAAGGGAGAGTTGGGTTTGTTTATATACCAGTGGCTTGTGCTGTCGGTCGTTGGTGGGAGTATTTTTCTATAGTTGCTTGAGCAGGCTGTAGTTTGCTTGTTTGACTTGGCAGCATTAGTATGTAAACGAACAGCAAACCCCATATTCCCTTCTAGCACGGATGATGTTACCTTGTAGGGTAATGAAATGTCTTCGAGGGAAAAAAACTAAGCACAAAAAACCACCACAATCTTCCTCCTCCTCCACTCCACAAAGCCCACTCTCTTCTAGCCCTGATCAGTAATGGTATTCTATTTTCTTCACCAGCCTTGATGATGTCTGGGTGGGTGGGTGGGTGGGCGGAGCCTCGCCCTGCCACCACTACCGATTCGCCCGAACTAGCACGAACCAGCAGCATACCACCTCTGCCCCTGATGATGTTACCTAGTTGGGTAATGAAAGGTTTGCAAAGAGGCAAGCCAGCTCAGAGAGCACCAAGGATCCCACCGTCATCGTCCTCTTCCTCCTCAAACCCCTCCCTTCTAGCACTGATGCTATTACCTAGCTGGGTCATGAAACGTCTGCCAGAAGACAGCCAAGCTCAGAGACCACCAAGGCCCCCCACAGTTCAACCCCGAAATGCAAATCATCTGTTGGCCGATCGACTGACATTTTATATTTTATATATTCATATTTCAGGACGTCATCAGGGTTTACACCTTCCAGGTGAGCGAAGACCTTTTTAGGGCCTGGGTCACTTCACCATTTGTAATCTTCCCAATCTTGGCCAACACCGAAGTTCTCCCATCTTTTAATCGCTCCGTGTTTCTGCCATCTACGAAGGGGCTTCCTTCCGCAACCTCACTTTTGGGAGAAAAAGCTTAAAAACAGGAAATGTTGGGGGTGGGGGGGAGTTCCCCAACCCAGCATCTCCGCTTCTTCCTTCTGTCAAGACGAATGACAAACTTGGGTACCAATATTTCCCCCCCTCTTTTTAACAATGGGATTCCGAACGTATTTTTAATATTCTTCTATTACCCCATTCTAAGAGGGTCTTGGTAGCTGCCTCCCTCGTTTCCCCAGCCTGTCCTCTGTCAGATTATTATTATTTATTTATTAAATCGATCGGCCATCCATCTTGCTACAAGGCAACTCTGCTGCCCATTTGTTCAAAATACATCACATACCGGTATATATAGTCAATAGTCAAAACTATTCTAGGCTGCATCAACAGAGGGAAAGAATCAAGATCATGTGAAGTGTTAATACCACTTTACAAGGCCTTGGGAAGGCCACACCTGGAATAAGGCATCCAGGTTTGGTCGCCAAGATGTAGAAAAGATGTGGAGACTCTAGAAAGAGTGCAGAGAAGAGCAACAAAGAGGATGAGGGGACTGGAGGCTAAAACATGGGAGAACGGTTGCAGGAACTGGGTATGTCTAGTTTAATGAAAAGAAGGACCAGGGGAGACATGATAGCAGTCTTCCAATATCTCAGGGGTTGCCACAAAGAAGAGGAAGCAAAGCTATTCTCCAAAGAACAAGAAGCAATGGGTGGAAACTAATCAAGGAGAGAAGCACCTTCGAACTGAGTAGAACAATTAATTTCCTGACAGTGAGAACAATGAATCAGTGGAACAGAAGTTGCCTCCAGAAATTGTGAATGCCCCAACACTGGAAGTCTTTAAGATGTTGGATAGCCATTTGTCTGAAGTGGTGTGTAGGGTTTCCTGCCTAGGCAGGGGGTTGAACTAGAAGATCTCCAAGGTCCCTTCCAACTCTGCTATTCTATGGTATATTTTCCTGGCCAACCCAACATTTCCAGCCAAAGCTGGTGAGGGGAGCTACATCTCTGCTTATGTTGCAGCAAACATAAGTTCCTAATGGTGCTACTGGCAAACTAAATCAATGGACGATGGCTCCCAAATTACGTTACTGAAGGTCTCGACTTGCCTATCTGTAAAATGGGCGCACTGATCTACTTCCCAACACATCCAGGGGTAGTTTCTGTCGCTTTCCCAACCAAATGGCTGAGTCAGAAACGGATTATTTCAAACCATTAAAAAGCATCCACTTCGACCCCCCGTCCTTTTTCCTTCCCCGATGAACGTCGGGGCTTGCAGTTCTGGATTCAAATCCTGCCTCGATCCAGGTTTGTGACCTCTGCCTGAGTCCAGGGACTCTTCAAAGAACTGCTTCGTCAGCTGCTGTGTTGGAGGGCAGCGTAGACTTGTTCCAGGATATGCCCGAAGCCTTGGTCCTTGGGTGTCCTAGACGCTAAGGAGCCCTGAAGAAAAGATAGAAGGTTAGAGTTTATTTAGAATTAGAAATAGAAAAGAGAATAGAGAATAGAGAATAGAATAGGGGATAAGGAGGAGAATTTACAATGGAATGGAATGGAATAGAAATAGAAATTAGAGAATAGAATAGAAAATAGAATAGGGAATAGGAGAATAGAATAGAAATAGAAAATAGAAAGAATAGAAAATATAATAAGGAATAAGGAGGAGAATAGAATAGAAATAGAAATTAGAGAATAGAATAGAGAATAAGTAGAATAGAATAGAAATAGAAAATAGAAAGAGGAGACTCTGGAAAGAGTGCAGAGAAGAGCAGCAAAGAGGATTAGGGGACGAGACTAAAACATAGGAAGAATGGTTGCAGGAACTGGGTATGTCTAGTTTAATGAAAAGAAGGACCAGGGGAGACATGATAGCAGTCTTCCAATATCTCAGGGGTTGCCCCAAAGAAGAGGGAGTCAAACTATTCTCCAAGGCACCTGAGGGCAGAACAAGAAGCAATGGGTGGAAACTAATCAAGGAGAGAAGCAACTTAGAACTAAGGAGAAATTTCCTGACAGTGAGAACAATTAACCAGTGGAACAGCTTGCCTCCAGAAGTTGTGAATACTCCAACACTGCAAGTCTTTAAGATGTTGGATAGCCATTTGTCTGAAATGGTATAGGGCTTCCTGCCTAGGCAGGGAGTTGGACTAGATGACCTCCAAGGTCCTTCCAACTCTGCTATTGTATTGTATTGAATATCCTGAAGCAAATGGGGAGCCACTGTGTGAGACAGAAGTCTGGACTGGATGGGCTGTGGCCTTTTCCAGCAAGGCTGTTCTTATGTTCTTATATTCTTATGTAAATCAATGCGATTGCTAAGATGGTCCCATGCTTGAGAAGTGAACCTGGACTCATCCCGTTGACTTTGCTTGTCGGAAGGTCGCCAAAGGGGATCGCCTGACCCCCAGGACACCGCAAACCCGTCATAAAGGTGAGTCAGTTGCCCAGCGTCTTTGATCACGCCCCAGGAGGTCAGCTGTTCCAAGGAAAGCTGCTTCTGGCAATTGACGGATGGTGTTTTTTGTCAATGCCGATGGCGCTCCAGATGTTTTGGGACAGCCCTGCAGCCAAAGTGCCTATTACGGACATTGAACCACGGCGGCTCGGTGGTTAGAGTGCAGTATTGCAGGCTACTTCTGCTGACTGCCAGCTGCCTGCAATTTGGCAGTTCGGATCTCACCAGGCTGAAGCCTTCCGTCCTTCCGAGGTCGGTAAAACGAGGACCCAGACTGTTGGGGGCAAGAGGTTTGACTCTGTAAACCGCTTAGAGAGGGCTGTAAACACTGGGAAGCGGTATGTCAGTCTACATCCGTGATGGCGAACCTATAGCATGTGTGCCACAGGTGGCACATAGGAGCCCTTACCTTGAGTTTATCCAGGTAGGTTTGTTCCTGACTCCATACATCCTGGAACTTCACCATGTCAGGCGTCCCTTTGTAAAAGTCCACCAGCAGCATCTGGAAATGGGTTAGAAAACAAACAATGGAAGGAAAGACCCAACGACCTGCCTTTATTAGGCAAGTTCCAGGCAGTCCCCAAATTACGACTCTCCTGACTTCCGACGAACCTCCCCGCTGTAATAGAGGACATGGTTCTGAAGTTCAGACAGCCAACATCACCATCCCTGTGGTTATGGGATCTAATTTGTGCAGTGTGCAGCAGCTGCCAAGAAAGCCAACACAGTTCTAGGCTGCATCAACAGAGGGAGAGAATCAAGATCCCGTGAAGGGTTAATACCACTTTATAAGGCCACCCTTGGAATACGGCATCCAGTTTTGGTCACCACGATGTAGAAAAGACGTGGAGACTCTAGAAAGAGTGCAGAGAAGAGCAACAAAGAGAATGAGGGGACTGGAGACTAAAACGGTTGCAGGAACTGGGAATGTCTAGTTCAATGAAAAGAAGGACCAGGGGAGACATGATAGCAGTCTTCCAATATCTCAGGGGTTGCCACAAAGAAGAGGGAGTCAAGCTATTCTCCAAGGCACCTGAGGGCAGAACAAGAAGCAATGGGTGGAAACTAATCAAGGAGAGAAGCAACTTAGAACTGAGGAGAAATTTCCTGACAGTGAGAACAATTAATCAGTGGAACATAAATTGCCACCAGAAGTTGTGAATGCCCCAACACTGCAAGTCTTTAAGAAGATGTTGGATAACCATTTGTCTGACACGGTATAAGGTTTCCTGCCTATGCAGGGGGTTGGACTAGAAGACCTCCAAGGTCCCTTCCAATTCTGCTATTGTATTATAATTTTGGGCCCGTGGCAACCACTCCACGTTTATGGACATTTGCCGTGTCCGACAGCCATGTGGCTTCAATTGATTACCTTTTTCTTTTGGTGGAAATCAACGTTCGCTTCTAATTTCCAACAGAAAAACACTCATTGGGTAAAATAGATTCATTTAGCAACTGCTACAAAAATGGGTGTGAAATCAGGCACGGTTACATGGTGATCCGTACAAGAACTGGCATAACTTAGGCTGACTGGGGGATTCTGGGAGTTGAAATCCACAGCGCTTAAAAGGGGCCACGCTTGAAAGATAATCCTCTAGCGTTAAATCCATGGCGACGGGCAGTTTTCTTGTGAGATGTCACCACCCCTGTAAAATTTCATTTCTATGACCCCCATAAGCTTTTTTTTAACATCAGAAGAGTGGTGTGCCTGAGTCACGGTGCCACCCAATGTCCCTGAGTAAGAGAATGGAGAGAAAGAGGACATACCATTTCGTGGAGAATGTCGTTCGTTAAAAATCCATCCTGGATGTAGGTGACTTCAACCTCCATGGGGATGCCGTAGTCATATGGTCGTTGCTGGTGAAAGAAAATGAAAAAGGGAAGGAAGGAAAGGAAAGGGAAGGGAAGGGAAGGAAGGAAGGAAGGAAAAGGAAAGGAAAAAGAAGGGAAAAAAGACAAAGGAAGACAAGAAAAAGAAAAAGAGAGAGGAAGGATGGAAGAAAAAGGAAGGAAAGGAAGAAAAAGGGATAGAAATACAAAAAAAAGAAAGAAGGAGAAAGAAAGAAAGAAAGAAAGAAAGGAGGGAAAGGAAAAGGAAGCAAAACAAGAAAAAAGAAGGGAAAAAGAGGGAGAGAAGGAAGGAAAGAAAAGAAAAGGAATAGAAAGAAAAAAGAAAGGTAGGAGGAAGAGGAAGGAAGGAGAGGAAAAAGAAGGAAAAAAGACAGAATGACAAGAAAAAAAGAAAAAGGGAGAGAGGAAGGATGGAAGAAAATGGAAAAGAAACACAAAAAAAGAAAGAGAAAGAAAGGCAGGGGGGAGAGAGGGAGGGAAAAGGAAGCAAAACGAAAAAAGAAAGAAAGAAAAAAGGTAAGAGGGAGAGAGGGAAGGAAGGAAGGGAAAGGAAGAGGGAAAAAATAGAAAGAAAGAAAAAAGAGGTAGGAGGGAGAAAGGAAGGAAGGAAAGGAAAAAGAAAGAAAAAAGACAAAGAAAGAGGAGAAAGGAGAATGAAGAGGGAAGGAAGGAAGATTATAATGAGAGGTAGGGAGGGTCTGAGGGAAGTCCTGCGTTAGCACTTGGCCACCACAGGTGCCCCCAAGTCCTGTGTCACGCCCAACATGGCCACCCCTGCCCACAGCCAGCCACACACACACACGGCCCTCCAAGGTCAAACAACCCTGATGCAGCCCTCAATGAAATCAAGTTTGACACCCCTGGTCTAGAATACTAGAATCATAGTCATAGATTTATAGAATTACAGCCATAGAATCACAGAATCATAGAGTCTAGAATTCCAGAACCATAGTCATAGAACCATAGATTCATCAACATAGAATCATAGATTTATAGAATTTGTAGCCATAGAATCACAGACTCTTAAGAGTCTAGAATCATAGAACCATAGATTCATAGACATAGAATCACAGAATCGGAGTCATAGAACCATAGTTATAGAACCATAGATTCATAGATTTCTAGACAGAATCATAGAATCTTGGAATCGTAGAGTCCAGAATGATAGAACCCTAGTCATAGAACCATAGATTGATCGACATAGAATCACAGAATCATAGTCTAGAATCACAGAACCATAGATTCCTAGAATCATAGAATCGGAGTCATAGAACCATAGTTATAGAACCATAGATTCATAGACACAGAATCATAGTCACAGAATCATTGATTTATAAAATTTGTAGCCATAGAATCACAGAATCATAGAGTCTAGAACCATAGAACCATAGATTCCTAGAATCATAGAATCACAGAATCAAAGAATATGAGTCATAGAACCATAGTTATAGAACCATAGATTCATAGATTTCTAGACAGAATCATAGAATCTTGGAATCGTAGAGTCTAGAATCATAGAACCATAGTTATAGAACCATAGATTCATAGACATAGAACCATAGATTCGTAGCCATAGAATCACCGAATCATAGTCTAGAATCATAGAAACATAGATTCCTAGACATAGAATTATAGAATTGGAGTCATAGAACCATAGTTATAAAACCATAGATTCATAGATTTCTAGACAGAATCATAGAATCTTGGAATCATAGAGACTAGAATCATAGAACCATAGTCATAGAACCATCGATTCATAGACATAGCATCACAGAATCATAGTCTAGAATCATAGAACGATAGATTCCTAGAATCGGAGTCATAGAACCATAGTTATAGAACCATAGATTCATAGACACAGAATCATAGTCATAGAATCATAGATTTATAGAATTGTAGCCATTCAATCACAGGGTCATAGCGTTTAGAAGTATAGAACCATAGTCATAGAATCATAGATTCATAGATTCTTAGACATATAATCTGAGTGATAGAATCACAGAATCACAGAGTCATAGAATTCTAGGGCTAGAAGGGACCTTGGAGGTCTTCTAATCCAACCCCCTGCCCAAGACTGGAGACCTTACTGCATACCCGACAAATGATTTTTCTTTCTTTATTTTCCCCCCAAGACCCTGAATCCTTCCCTGCGATTCCCAAATTGCCTTCGGCTCTTCCTGAGTCAGTTAAACATCCACGCAGTGTATTTAAAGCCGAAAGAGGCTCGTGGGGGGGGGGCCTCCCAGTTAAAATCCTTCAAGGCTGCCAGCACTTTCACACAACCCGGCCAATTCTTGGTGCCCGGGATGTTCATACTTACCTCCGGAGGTGGCATAACCCAGAAGGGGGAGATCTTGGACTCTACACCTTGATTGCCATGGTGGTAAGGACCTGGGATGGAAGGAAAGAAATGCTTAGTCCCATCGTGGGTGACGAAAGAAGCACGGATAGTTACAATACAATACAATAGCAGAGTTGGAAGGGACCTTGGAGGTCATCTAGTCCAACCCCCTGCCTAGGCAGGAAGCCCTACACCGTTTCAGACAAATGGCTATCCAACATCTTCTTGAAGACTTGCAGTGTTGGGGCATTCACAACTTCTGGAGGCAACTTCTGTTCCACTGATTCATTGTTCTCACTGTCAAGAATTTTCTCCTCAGTTCTAAGTTGCTTCTCTCCTTGGTTAGTTTCCACCCATTGCTTCTTGTTCTGCCCCCAGGTGCCTTGGAGAATAGTTTGACTCCCTCTTCTTTGTGGCAAACCCTGAGATATTGGAACATTGCTATCATGTCTCTCCTGGTCCTTCTTTCCATTAAACTAGACATGCCCAGTTTGGTTTGGTTTGGTTTATTAGTTTTTTATACCGCCCTACTCCCGAAGGACTCAAGGCGGTGTACAGCCAAAGTAAAACAGATATATAAAAGTTAAAAAAAGTTTGTAAAAAAACATATTAAATAAATTGAATTAAACTAAACTAAACTAAACTAATTTGGCCTCAAAATTAAAAAACCAAACAAACCCCGATTAAAATTAATAAAAATTCATATTTAAAAATTCATTTTTATGTCAGCCCGGCTTGTTGGAAAAAAAATGGTTTTGAGAGCACGGCGGAAGGTGCGTAAGTCAGGGATAGTTCTTAATTCCGGGGGCAATTCATTCCAGAGGACAGGTCCTCCCACGGAGAAGGCTCTCCCCCTGGGTGTCGCCAGTCGACATTTGGTAAGGGATAGGTATTTATGACGGTTGTAGGCGGTTGAATCATGTGACAAGCAAAATCAACAGGAAACCCAGGTTCGCTCAACAACTGTGGCTGGAAAGGTCATAGAAAGGTGCAAATCTCAGTTAACAACGGTCTCACTTAGCAACAGAAATTTTGAGCTCAGTTGTAGATGTAAGTTGAGGAGTAAGCTGATTTCACGTCCTACCTTAGGCATGAAAGCTGGATGGGTGACTTTGACCCACTCACTAGGAGATCGGGAGTTCTAGTCCTGCCTTAGGCATGAAAGCTGGCTGGGTGACCTTGGGCCAAGCACCAGGAGACGGTGAGTTCTAGTTCCACCTTAGGCACGAAAGCCAGCTGGGTGTCCTTGACCCAATCACCAGGAGACGGTGAGTTCTAGTCCCACAAAAACCGGTTTGGGTGACTTTGGGTCAATCACCAGGAGTCAAGAGAGTTCTAGTCCCATCTTAGCCATTAAAGCCAGCTGGGTGATCTTGGGCCAGTCCTCCTCTCTCATCCCAGCCCACCTCGCAGGGTTGTTCTTATGGGGACACTTCGAGGAGCAAAGTATGCTAGATATGTTCACAGCCTTAAGCTATTTGCAAAAACAATGAAGTCCGGATACAAATCAATAAATACATTCAGCTTAATGTCGTCTTATGGGAGACGAATAATACGCTATTTGCTTTGCGTTATAAGTGTTGTGAGCTTGTCGGCCGCTGATCCCTCTGTTAGGATAATCATCCTGATGTTGGGTTGACAATATACATAAGCCAGGATTCTTAAAGAGTATATGTAACTTTAAGGACTATGTGGAATCTGATTGGCTGTGCTTCCCAGCCCAACCATAAAAGGCAGCTGGAAACACAGTTCATTCCCTTTTGCTTTCCTTTGCTTCCTGATTGCCACTGAGGAAGAAACTGAAGACTGAAGAAGTATTGTTTGGAATTACTGTAAGATAACTGTGTTTTGGTGAAGGACTGTTTAATATTAGAGGAGTTAGTATCATTGCTTGGAAGAAGTATTTTAGTTACTACAAAAGTAAAGACTGTTTATTTTTTCTACTATCAGTGTTTGATAGTGTTTGTGTGCTTAAAGCAACGTATCTCTTTGCTGTCCAGTATATTGCACTATTCCGCTTTTTATTTTCCAACGGGGGTGTTTTTACCCCTAACACGCTCCAGCAGCCTAATCGAATGAGGAGGAGGCGTGGGAATCAGGGTCACCATCAAGGCGACTCTGAGGGGGATGAAGGAGTGGAGATGGCAGAAAGAGGCGGAGCCTGGCCCGTCTATCAGCCCTCGGATGGAGATTCAACAGCCCCCAGGTCTGGAAGTGGCTGATGAGGAAGAGGAGGAACAGCTGGGTCCAGTGCTTGACGCGCAGATGCACAGAAGGCAGAGGAAAGGAGAGCAGGGGAAATCTATGAGCAGGTCCTTGGAACAGAAGCTCCACCCTAGCTCCAGGGATAAAAGGTCCAGTGCCTGACGCGTGGATGCACAGAAGGCAGAGGAGAGGAGAGCAGGGGAAATCTATGAGCAGGTCCTTGGAACAGAAGCTCCACCCTAGCTCCAGGGATAAAAGGTCCAGTGCCTGACACATGGATGCACAGAAGGCAGAGGAGAGGAGAGCAGGGGAAATCTATGAGCAGGTCCTTGGGACAGAAGCTCCACCCTAGCTCCAGGGATAAAAGACATGGGGAGTGTGTGTGTGAGAGAGAGGGGGGAGGGGGAGAGAGGGGGGGGAGGAGGAGCCTGGGCCATCCATCAGCTCTCGGATGGAGAGTCAACAGCCTCCAGGTCTGGAGGTGGCTGATGAGAAAGAGGAGGAACAGCTGGGCCCAGTGCAAATGCACAGAAGGCAGAGGAGAGGAGAGCAGGAGAACTCTATGGGCAGGTCCTTGGGACAGAAGAGCCACTGCTGCTAACGAAGCCCCACCCTAGCTCTGGGGATAAAAGGCAGAGGGCGGAGATGAGCAGATGGGGCAGACATCTATTCCTTTTATGGACGGGCAGACTGCCTTGTGAGAGAAACTTTTTGCCGGGGCTCCTAATAAAGCAATCTTTGAGTTCACTTCAGACGGTTTGTCGTGTTTGGGGAGCTGGGTCAGGACAATAATCCCCCCAGGGCTACAATGGCCCTTGAAAAAAAAACCTCCCCAATTTTCTGCCTTCAGAGCTCCCCAAAGCCGGCAGACACCCCGTTTTTGCAACCTACCACAAATGAGCGCCAAGCACGGCTGGAAGCTGTTGCTGGTTCCCTGGAGCTTCAGCTGGTAATCCATCTGCATGTCGATGTCTTGCAAGGAGGGGAGGGGGTGGCTAAACGGGTGGCTGTGGTACCAGCCCACCAGCGACAGACCCCTCAGGAAGAGGTTTTGGCAGATCTGGAAAGGACAAGAGGATTTGCGTTCAGTTTTGGTCACCACGATGTAGAAAAGACGTGGAGACTCTGGAAAGAGTGCAGAGAAGAGCAACAAAGAGGATGAGGGGACTGGAGGCTCAAACATATGAGGAACAGTTGCAGGAACTGGGTAGGTCTAGTTTAATGCAAAGAAGGACTAGGGGAGACATGATAGCAGTCTTCCAATATCTCAGGGGCTGCCCCAAAGAAGAGGGAGTCAAGCTATTCTCCAAAACACCTGAGGGCAGAACAAGAAGCAATGGGTGAAAACTAATCAAGGGGAGAAGCAACTTAGAACTGAGGAGAAACTTCCTGACAGTGAGAACAATCCATCAGTGGAACAGAAGTTGCCTCCAGAGGTTGTGAATGCCCCAACACTGGAAGTCTTCAAGAAGAGGTTGGATAGCCATTTGTCTGAAACTGCCTAGGCAGGGAGTTGGACTAGATAACCTCCAAGGTCCCTTCCAACTCTGCTATTGTATTATTGTATTTGGGTTGCCAGGCTGGTTATCTTCCAAATGCCACTTGGTAGCAGACAATACTGGGCAAGAAGTCAGGAACTTCTCATGAATTCACCCTAATGAATTGAACTAACTGTCACCTGCAAATTCCACTCCCCTGTTGCTCCTCTTTTATTCCCTATGGGAGGAGCCATTCCCCATCCACCTGTGCCTTTACTCTCAAGTCGACCCCGATTCCTTAGCTGTTCCCGTCATCTGGCAGCTCTGGGCATGCGCGTACTGGGAACAGGCTCCAGCTGTTCTTCTGCCCCACTAATCTCCGACTCCAAAGGCAGCTGATAACTGTCAGAGGGCCCTGGCCCCCTCTCTGCCTCCGACACAGAGGCCTCCTCAGAGCCTTCCCCAGACTCCAGGACTGGCCCAGGTTCCTCCCCAACCCTCCTCACTCTCCGAATCTGCCGCCAGCTTTGCTGGCTCCTGGCGGGCCACAACAAACTGACTTTCCCAGCCATCTTCTGACAAGTGGGAAGACCACATATAGTGACCGCGTGGTGCCTCACTGAACGACGGCATTGCTTTCACGACGAATGTTCAGGTCCCAATTGCAGTCGTAAGTCGAGGACTACTTGCACGCTATTTCGAATTACGCATTACGGTAAGGATAACTGGAAACTGCTTGAGCAGTGCGTCAAAACTGGGAGTGATCTTTCCGGCCGATCTTTTTGAGGATCGAAGGAGATCCACTCCACTCTCATTACCATCCATCGCCTCACCTCTTCTTCCACGATGGCTGCCAATTCCCCGTCTCCAAGTCGCGACCGGCAAGGGAACGCCCGCAGGACCGTCAGTACTGGAATGCAACGCAGCATAACACAACCAGGTTATGGTTAAACAAGGATTCACCCCCCATTTTGTTAACTTGCAACCTTATACATCAATCAGGGTCAAAATTGGATATGTGTAGAGCAAGGGTTTCCAAACTTGGCAACTTTAAGGCCTGTGGACTTCAACTCCCAGAATCCTGGGAGTTGCAGTCCACAAGGGATTCCTGGGAGTTGCAGTCCACAAGGGATTCCTGGGAGTTGCAGTCCACAAGGGAATGCTGGGAGTTGCAGTCCACAAGGGAATGCTGGGAGTTGCAGTCCACGAGGGAATGCTGGGAGTTGCAGTCCACGAGGGAATGCTGGGAGTTGCAGTCCACGAGGGAATGCTGGGAGTTGCAGTCCACAAGGGAATGCTGGGAGTTGCAGTCCACAAGGGAATGCTGGGAGTTGCAGTCCGCAAGGGACTCCTGGGAGTTGCAGTCCACAAGGGATTCCTGGGAACTGAAGTCCACAAATCTTCAAGCTGCCAACTTTGGAGTCCTCAGCTTAAAACCACAATTAGGGCCAGAATTTCCATTGCTGAGCAAGATGGTGGTTCAGTGATTCATTGCTGTTTTACAATCTTGGTTTTTTCCCCCATGGTTGTTAAGCGAATCGCTGCAGTTGTTAAGTAAGTTCAGGTCAATTACATGTCCCTTTCTAACCTTATTATAAGTTAATGTTTCTCAACCTTCACCATCTTTAAGATGGCTGGACTTCAACTCCCAGAATTCCTCAGCCAGGATACTGTTGACATCCAGCCATTTCAAAGCATTCTGGCTGGAGAATTCTGGGAATTGAAGTTCATCCATCTTTAAACATTCTGGCTGGGGAATTCTGGGAATTGAAGTTCATCCATCTTTAAGCATTCTGGCTGGGGAATTCTGGGAATTGAAGTTCATCCATCTTTAAGCATTCTGGCTGGGGAATTCTGGGAATTGAAGTTCATCCATCTTAAAGCATTCTGGCTGAGGAATTCTTAGAGTGGAAGCCATCTTGAAGCCTTCTGGCTGAGGAATTCTGGGTGTTGAAGTCCAGCCATCTTGAAGCATACTGGCTGGGGAATTCTGGGAGTTGAAGTCCAGCTATCTTAAAGCATACTGGCTGAGGAATTCTGGAAGTTGAAGTCCAGCCATCTTAAAGTGGTCAAAATTGAGAAACACTGTATAACATTATCATTGTATGTTCTCTTCATGTTCTCTACAATACGCTATTCTGTGTTGGGATACTAGGAAGGAAATTACAACCTCATGACTTTTTACATGATTTAGAAATTTTAAGTAATTCATGGCCTTGCAGATATCAGCCCAAATATAAATAAAATGGCTTTTTATATTGCTGTTAAAACAAGACATCAGTCACTGCTGATGTAACTGCACTGATTGTGTTACCACACAGTAATTTTATTGATTGCAAGGACAAAGGGACCGATTGTGGGGTTTATTTTATTTACCCATCAGCCAAAGGCCATAATAAAAACTCAATTCGTTCATTCTTTTCTTCAAAACACAAATTCAGTTGTACTTTGTGGCTGGCAGAATACTCTTATCCTTTTCTTATAAATATGAAAAATTGAAATTGTGCGGAGCGTGCAAAGTTATATTTATTTTGCGGACAATAGTTGGGTTGTGGGATTTAATGTATTCTCGGATTGGCTAAAAATCATAAAAACCGTTCATTCTTTCTTTCTTTCTTTCAAGAAATGTCTTTCAACCACAAATAAAGTTGTATTTTGTGGCTGCCGGAAAACTCCAGTCCTTTCCTTCTCGAGGCCAAAAATTAAATTTCTGTGCCAAATAAAATCAAAGAGTTGGAAACACCTCAAAGGTTTTTCCACTCCATATTCACGCTGGGTGCAGGAAATGCTCATAATCACTGGAATTCTGCTTTTGTGGAGTCTCCTTGCCCTGCTTTAGTAATATTACTTTATCTATCTTTAGATTTGGAGGTCAAGCCATATTCAGAATATAAAAATTTGCTTTCTGCTCGTTCCTCCAGTGTGAAATCCTCGACCACAATTGACCCCCAAACTTTCCGTTGCTAAAAAGGGCAAGTGAGTTAAGTGAGTTTCCCCCCCCCCCCCCCCGTTTTACAAAATTTCCTGCCACGGTTGTTAAGTGAATCCCTGCTGTTGTTAAATTAGTCACAAGATTGTTAAATGAATCTGGCTTTCCCTCTGATTTTGCTTGTCAGAAGTTCGCAAAAGGGGATCGCGTGACCCCAGGACACGGGGACGGTCATAAATATGAGCCCGTTGGCCAGAACGTGAATTTTGATCATGTGACCGTGGGGATGGTACAACGGTCGTAAGTGTGAAAAAATGATCCTAAGTCTCTTTTTTCAGTGCCGTTCTAACTTAAAACGGTCATTAAATGAACTATTTACAAGTTAAGGACTACCTATATAGAAAAGCTGGCCATAATTCAGCTTTTTCAGTGCCGTTCTAACTTTGAACGGTCACTAAATGAACAATTCTTTGGCTCCCAAGGAGGTGGGCGAATTGTGAAGGAACAGAACAATTATCCCATCGAATTCCCAAAGATTCAACCTTTTTAGCTCACCTCAGGATACGGCCTCAGGGACTTACATTGGCTGTTGATGTTCCACTGGCCGGCCAGGTAGCCCACCACTTCGCTTTTTGTTAAGTGACTGTGGAAATCCTAAAGAGAAGAGGACAAAGGGGACAGATGAGCAGGACAAGCAAGAGAGGAGAATATCTGTAGCTTAGGGTTGAACTGTGGGGGCCTTGGTGGTCTCTGAGCTGGGTGGTTTTCTTGGAAGATGTTTCATGACCCATCTAGTTAATGTCATCAAAGGGAGGAGGAGGAGAATATTCTGTAAGCCGCCTTGAGTCGCCTTGGGTGAATAGGCAACAATCTAAATTTAATAATAAAAAAATAAAAATAATAAAAATAATGACTGTGGGGGTACTTGCTGGCTGGGGAATTCTGGGAGTTGAAGTCCACCCATTTTAAAACATGCTGGCTGGGGAATTCTGGGAGTTGAAGTCCACCCATTTTAAAACAAGCCAGCTGGGGAATTCTGGGAGTTGAAGTCCACCTATTTTGAAACAAGCCAGCTGGGGAATTCTGGGAGTTGAAGTCCACCTATTTTGAAACAAGCCAGCTGGGGAATTCTGGGAGTGGAAGTCCACCCATCTTAAAACATGTCGGCTGGGGAATTCTGGGAGTTGAAGCCCACCCATTTTAAAACAAGCCAGCTGGGGAATTCTGGGAGTTGAAGCCCACCCATTTTAAAACAAGCCAGCTAGGGAATTCTGGGAGTTGAAGTCAACCTATTTTGAAACATGCCGGCTGGGGAATTCTGGGAGTTGAAGTCCACCCACCTTAGAATCAACAATATTGAGAAAAGTAACTCTATATATGTATACAAAGGGAGGTGAACCGCGACAGCCCCAATTGTCAGTTGTCTCAGTATTCCCCTCTGTAGGTAGTCCTTGACTTACAACCACAATTGAATCCAAAAATTCCTGTTGCTAAGCCAGATCATTGTTAAGTGAGTTTTTCCCCCATTTTACAAGCTTCCGTACCACTGTTGTTATGTGAATCACTGCAGTTATTAAGAGAGTCACACGGCTCTTAGGCGAATCCAGCTTCCCCCTTGACTCTCCAAGGCACCTGAGGGCAGGACAAGAAGCAATGGGTGGAAACTAATCCAGGAGAGAAGCAACTTAGAACTGAGGAGAAATTTCCTGACAGTGAGAACAATGAATCAGTGGAACAGAAGTTGCCTCCAGAGGTTGTGAATGCCCCAACAATGGAAGTCTTCAAGAAGATGTTGGATAGCCATTTGTCTGAAATAGTATAAGGTTCCTGCCCATGCAGGGGGTTGGACTAGTTGACCTCCAAGGTGCCCTCCAACTCTGCTATTGTATTATTGTATTATTGTACTTTGCTTGTCAGAAGATCACAAAAGGGGATCTCACAACCCCAGGGCACGTGTCAATAAAAGCATGCCCGTTGCCAAGGACTTGGATTTTGCTCACGTGACGTGCCCCTTGGGAGGCTGCAACGGTCGTATGTGTGAAAACTGATCGTACGTCTCGTATTTCAGTGCTGGGGTAACTTCAAACGGCCACTAAACGAACTGTCGTAAGTCCAGGACTCCCTGTTCTTGCCCTGGGCGGATTCATTCGCTTCGATGTCCTTTTCCCATCGACGGAATTCTTCGCAACCCTCCAGGCGTTACGCTAAACGCTTGCAATAAATCGAACGCAATCAAAATATTCACCGACTCAGCCTTCTGCAAGCCGGTGCCCTCCGAACACGCTGAATCCAGGAATCCCAGAATTCCCCAGCCAGCCCTGGACTGGCACTCGGAAAAGGGGTACCTACCACGAGCAGGAGAACGTTGCTTGAGATGGCCACGTTAAAAGGCTGGAATTTGTTGAGGGCTGCAAAGGAGGTCACCTCCACCAAGGTATGTGGGTTCCTAAAGGCAAGGAAGAAAAGCCCAGATTTTGTGGTGATCCATGAGGACTAGGAACCTCCTTTGGGGGGAGAACCCCCCCTCTCTCCCTTCCTTCCTCTCCCTCCTTCCTTCCTCTTCCCTGTACATTTTCTCTTTCCTTCCCTTTATTCTTTCCTTTTTCCTCCTTTCCTCCCTCCCTTTTTCCTTTTGTTCCTTCCTTCCTATTTCCTTCTTTCCATCCTCTCTTCCCTCCTCCCTCCCTCCCTCCTCCCCTTCCTTTCTTAGATTTGCATATGATCTCAAGGTCTAGCACCCCATTATTCTCCCCAACAAGGACCCCGAGAGGCAGGTTGGGCTGAGAGGCATTAGAACCCAGGTCTCCCAACTGAAATCCAGCCCCATCCCCATTATCCCTGATTGGCTCTTGGGCTGAGAGGAAGGGACTCTCCCAAAGTCAGCCAATCGCCTTCTGTGGTTGAGAAGAGATTAGAACTCAGGCCTCCCCACTTCTGGCTAATCCCGGTCCCTCTAGCCCTAAGAAATAACTTCTCACCATTTGGAAAATAGATGCATTTTAAAGCAGAATCTGGTTTTTGAATCCTTCTTTGTTGTCATTATATGTGTTGTATGGTGTTGTATTGCATTGCATTGCGTTGCACTGCATTCTGTCCTATTCTATTCTCAGTAATGTATTGTATTGTACTCTATTCTATTCTCTGTAATGTATTGTATTGTATTCTATTCCCTGTATTGTATTGTATTGTATTGTACTCTATTCTATTCTCTGTAATGTATTGTATTGTATTCCATGTATTGTATTGTAGTCTATTCTATTCTATTCTCTGTAATGTATTGTATTCTATTCCCTGTATTGTATTGTATTGTACTCTATTCTATTCTATTCTCTGTAATGTATTGTATTCCATGTATTGTATTGTATTGTAGTCTATTCTATTCTATTCTCTGTAATGTATTGTATTGTATTCTATTCCCTGTATTGTATTGTATTGTATTGTATTGTACTCTATTCTATTCTATTCTCTGTAATGTATTGTATTGTATTCCATGTATTGTATTGTAGTCTATTCTATTCTATTCTCTGTAAAGTGTTTTCTATTCCTTGTATTGTATTGTATTCTATGTAATGTATTGTATTGTCTGTAATGTATTGTATTCTATTGCATTCCACTATATTCTATTGTATTGTATTATATTCTCTGTAATGTATTGTATTCTATTCCCTGTATTGTAATGTATTGTATTGTATTGTATTCTATTTTCTGTAATGTATTGTATTGTGTTGTATTCCCTGTATTGTATTGTATTGTTTTATTTCAAGTCTTTATTTTATTTTATTTTCAAATTTATTTTATTTTTTCATTTATTTTATTTTATTTTTTTCATTTTATATACAATCCAATAGCAGAGGTGGAAGGGACCTTGGAGGTCTTCTAGTCCAACCCCCTGCCTAGGCAGGAAACCCCTTTACCCTTTCAGACAAATGGCTGTCCAACATCTTCTTGAAGACTTGTAGTGTTGGGGCATACGTTATGTTTTATGTTGTATATTGTGTATTTTTTTAATTTTTAATTTTCGGCTACCCTTAAAGCAGACACAGCGCTCACTGGATCAATGTACCTGACAGAATCCCGGCTGCCCAGGTTACAATAGCGGACAGGGACTCGATTCCGGCAATCCAGCCTCTTGCTGTGATCTGGCGGAAGAAGAAAAGACACCCCCTGCCAGTCAGTGCTTGGGAATAAAAATCTGGCAGATGCGAAGACGGCCATCCGATTCTCACGCTGGGTCCTTCTTTGACCCGGAAGGGTTGTGTCTCCTTTTCTGAGGTTTTTCTTTTTTCTTGTTTCGCAATTAAAAGAGAATGAAAAGGTCTCCGTGCTTCTCAAGTTCAGCAACCTTAAGACAGCTGGACTTCGATTCCCAGAATTCACTGGGCTGCGCATCTTAAAGCCTATTGGCTGGGGAATTCTGGGACACAAAGAGTGACACTAATTGAAAAGAATGATGTCTAAGTAATGAAGAATTACTTGGGAATATCCAAACACAGGAATATCCCTCAGTTAAGGCTGTTCCTGCCTGCCGATTGTCACTTTGGGAAGCAACGGGCCATGCCCTCCGCTTAATTTAATTTAATTTAATTTAATTTTCAAATTTTTATACCGCCCCATCTCCACAATGGGACTCGGGGCGGTGCACAGAAGATAAAAAGTAAAAACAACAGCATACACATCATATAAATACAATCCACAATTTAAAACCGAATTAAATAAATATAACTGTGCTTACAAAGATTAAAACTATAAAACCCTCTATTAAAATTAAATTTACATTATTAAACGCTCTGTCCTCTTTTTCTTATTTCCTTTCTTACTTCCCTTTTCCTTTCTTCCTTTTTCCCTTCCTTCCATTTCCTGCTTCTTTTTCCCACTTCCTACCTTTTCTTTCCTCCTCCCTCCCTCCTTTCCTCCCTTTTCCCCCTTCCTTTCTCTCTCTCCCTTCATTCCTTCTTTTTCTTTCTTGCTTTCTTCACTTCCTCTCGCTTCCTTCCCCCTCTTTTTCCTTTCCTTTGTTCCTTCCTTTTTCCTCCCTCTTTCCTTCCCTTTTCCCCTTCCTTTCTTCTTTCCCTTCCTCCTCCCTTCCTCCTTTCCTCCCTCCACCTTTTTATCTTTTTTTTTCTTCTTTTCCTCTCTCCCTTCCCACTCTTTTTTCCTCCTTTGTTCCTTCCTTTTTCCTCCCTCCCTCCCTCCCTTTCTTCTTTCCCTTCCTCCTCCCTCTCTCCTTTTCTCCCTCCCCTCCTCCCTCCCTCCCTCTTTTTTTCTTTTCTTTCTTCTTTACTACCTCTCTTCCTTCCCACTCTTTTTCCCTGCTTTGTTCCTTCCTTTTTCCTCCCTCCCTTTTCCCCTCCCTTTCTTCTTTCCTTCCTTTCCTCCCTCCTTCCCTTTCCCTTTTTATCTTTTCTTGCTTTCTTCTTTACTTCCCCTCTCCCTTCCCACTCTTTTTCCCTCCTTTGTTCCTTCCTTTTTCCGTCCTTCCTCCATCCCTTCCTTTCTTCTTTCTTCCTTTCTCTCCCTCCCTTCCCTTCTTCTCTATCCTTTTCTCCCTTCCTTCCTTCAATTCTTCTCTGCCTCTATTCCCCCTCTTTTTCTTTCTTCCTTCCTTCCTTCCCTCACTCACTCACTCACTCCCTTTCTCTTTTTCTCCTTTTTCCCTTCTCTCTCTTTCTCTGCAGGCCATGCTAAAACTGTCAGGTTGTTGGCCACAAAGCTTTGCTCACACCATTGCCTGCCCACCATTTTGCCTTTTTTGACCTGCGGAGAGCAGCACCCCTCCCTGTACAGCAGTGAAGAATTCAGCCAGCTGCCGCCCCCCCCCCCCCATGCCCCCGATGGCCTTTTCGCGAGGCTGGCTCTCTTACCGGCGCTGTGAAACTCTGCCGGGCTTTTCACCGACAGCTTCCTGCTTTTGTCGTCCATCTTCTTGGCCAGCAAGGAGTCCGCCAAGGCTGCCTTCATCCCTTTGGCCTCATCTTCCTCCTCGTCACCCAGATCCTCTTCCTCCCCTTCGCTGATCAGACTCTGAGAAAAAACACCCAGTGGGTAAGGCAGATTATTCTCGTGGGACTCCGTGGGGTATTAATTTGTATGCCTGCAGTACCGCGAGGTCACACTAGTGGGCACCACCCAAGTCTCAGTCGGGAGGGGAGGATTGACAGCCGGCCATGTGACCGGGTGGGAGTGGCTTGCCAGCCATGTGACCGGGTGGGAGTGGCTTGCCGGCCATGTGACCGGGTGGGTGTGGCTTGTCAGTCCTGTGACTGGGTGGGCGTGGCCAATTTGTAAAATGTGGTGAAACTCACTTAACAATGCTCTTGCTGAGCAACCAAAATGTTGGCTCAGGAACTCTGGCATTTGAAGCACCCAAGTCTTAAAGCTGTCCAGTTACAAGACCCTCGCACCCCCCACCCTTTAGGAAAAAAAACACCCCAGGGGTGTTCAAACTTGACAGCTTTCAGACTTGTGGACTTCAACTCCCAGAATCCCTCCTCTCGCTCTTCCTCTGGAGGATGGGGGGACGGGCGGGGGGAGGGAGCTGGAACCAGTTCTGAACGGCCCTGGAGATTGGTGGAACCTCTTCTATGGAAGAGCTTAGAACTGGCAGGAGCCCAGCCCTGGAGCGGGGCTTTGGGAGGCCAAAAATGGCAGTATTCAGTGTATAAGACGCACCAACATTTCCACACTCTTGTGGGGGGGGGGGGAAAGGTGCGTCTTATACTCCAGAAAATACGGTAACTTGGGTGGGGAAACCCCAATTCCAGAAGAAGGGTTTGAAGCAGAGCAGAAAGGCTTACCTCCTCCGCAGGGGGAGCGTTGGGCTGGTGTTTCTTCAGCCAGATGGCCTTGTATTGGTCCAGCTTCTGGCCCTTGTACTTGACCGAGGCCCAACCGCAACCAGATTTCTTGGCAGGGTTGACCAACTTCTTACAGTAGGTGGCCCAGGCGCTGGGGGAATTAAAGATCTGTCCGGTTTGTTGCCAAGCGATCTTCCCATCGGTCAGCAGGTCGCCCCAGAATTTCTTCCCCTGAGACGGGCAAGAGGATTCGGAGCATGAATAACCCTAGGCAGGTAGCCCTCGACGTATGACAGCTCACTTAGCGACCGTTCAAAGTTCTGACAGCACCGAAAAATGGGACTTCGAAGAAAAGTCTTGGCCTCTTGAAAAAGCCCTTTTGGGAAAACCATGACTGAGAATTTCCATAAATATCAAGCGAGCTCAGAGAGCATCAAGGACACCACCGTCCTCCTCCACCACAAACCCCAATCCCTTCTAGCACTGATGATGTTACCTAGTTGGGTCGTGAAACGTCTGCAAGAAAATAACCAAGCTCAGAGAGCACCAAGCACCTTACAGTCCTTCCCTCCTCCTCCTCCTCTTCCTCCTCCCCCTCCCCACAAATCCCCCTCACTGAAGTCAGATTCACTTAACAACTGTACAACTAACTTAACCAAGGCAAAGATTCACTTAACAACGGTGGCAAGAAAGGTCATGCAATGGAGCAAAACTCAACTCTTCTCACTTAGCAACGGAAATTTCGGGCTCAATTGTGGTTTTAAGTCGAGGACTGTCTGTACCTATAACAAAGAGTGTAATTATCTATGGAAATTCTCAGTCATGGCAGGTCATGGGATGTCCCAAAGGTGCTTTTTTTTAAGGAGGCAACTGAGCTTCCTGGTTTTTCTTTGAAGAGGTTTCGCTTCTCACCCAAGAAGCTTCTTCAGCTCTGCCTGGAGGGTGGGGAATGTAAGGATTTATTCTCCTTGCAGACAGCTGGTCATTTGCATCCTTTGAAAGAGTCCTTGAGGCCACCTGGAGGTTCATCTATATCCTCAGGGTCACCTGGGTGGTGCAAATGGGTGGGCAGCCTCCTTGGAACTGCTGAAAGGACTGTGTTTAAACTGGAGTTAGATGATGTCATATCCCTCCCCCTCTGTTGAGAGAGGGCTCTTCAATTTGGACATAGACGGCCTCTTTGACCCCTCTTTCATACCAGCGGTCCTCTCTAGCCAAAATGTGGACTCTACTATCTTCCAAAGAGCCGCCTTTGTCTTTGAAATGCAGATTTACGGATGAATCTCGTCCTGATGGGTTTCTTCTCCTATGTTGTGCCATGGGTTTGTGAGGTGGCTGTTTGGTTCCCCCAACGTACAGATCTGTCCTTTCAGCAGTTCCAAGAAGGCTCCCCACCCAATTTGCACCACTCAGGAGACCCTGAGGACACAGATTAAACCTCTAGGTGGCCTCAACGACCCTCTCCAAGGATGCAAATGACCAGCTTTGTCTGCAAGGAGCATAAGGAGTCCCTATGTGGTGAGATGGCTTATAAATTCAAATAATAATAATAATAATAATAATAATAATAATAATAATAATAATAATAATAATAATAATAATAATAATAATAATAATAATAATAATAATAAATCCTTCCGTTTCCCCCACCGTCCAGTCAGAGCCGAAGAAGCTTCTTGGATGGGAATACAATACAATAGCAGAGTTGGAAGGGACCTTGGAGGTCTTCTAGTCCAACCCCCTGCCTAGGCAGGAAACCTTATACCGTTCCAGACAAATGGCTATCCAACATCTTTTTAAAGACTTCCAGTGTTGGGGCATTCACAACTTCTGGAGGCAACTTCTCTGGGTGCCGTCCACTAGGCAATGCCAGCGGGCGATGCCCAGGGGAAGGGCCTTCTCTGTGATGGGCCCGACCCTTTGGAAGGACCTTCCCCCTGATATCAGAACGACCACGGACCTCCGCTCCTTCCGCCAGAAACTCAAAACCCACCTGTTCCATCTAGCCGGCTTGGCCTAACTCCATGCTTCTCGCCCCAGTCTGTAATTTTAAATTATTTTATTGGGTTTTATGGGTCTAGTTTTAACTTTTATAAATTTGTACAGGAGACTATTTAATTTGATTTTAACTTTATATGTATTGTTATGGTTTTAGTAGTTTTAATTTTTACCTGTACACCGCCCCGAGTCCCTTCGGGGAGAGGGGGCGGTCTAGAAATCTAATAAAATAAATAAAATAAATAACTTCTGTTCCACTGATTCATTGTCCTCACTGTCAGGAAATTTCTCCTCAGTTCTAAGTTGCTTCTCTCCTTGATTAGTTTCCACCCATTGCTTCTTGTCCTGCCCTCAGGTGCTTTGGAGAATAGCTTGACTCCCTCTTCTTTGTGGCAACCCCTGAGATATTGGAAGGCTGCTATCATGTCTCCCCTGGTCCTTCTTTTCATTAAACTAGACATACCCAGTTCCTGCAACCGTTCTTCATATGTTTGAGCCTCCAGTCCCCTCATCCTCTTTCTTGCTCTTCTCTGCACTCTTTCTAGAGTCTCCACGTCTTTTCTACATCGTGGCAACCAAAACTGAATGCCGTATTCCAAGTGTGGCCTTCCCAAGGCCTTATAAAGTGGTATTAACCCTTCCCGTGATAGAAAAAGGCTGCATGAATGTAGAACAGGGGGCTCCCACGCTAGGCCACCTTAAGATTTGTGGACTTCAACTCCCAGAATTCCTCAGCTAGCCACACGCCAGTTGAGGAATTCTGGGAATTGAAGTCCACAAGCCTTAAAGTCCCCTCATCCTCTTTGTTGCCCTTCTCTGCACTCTTTCCAGAGGAAGGGAAACCTCTCCAAATCAAGTCCAGTCGCCTCTCGACAAAAGGGACCGGAACACTTCGCTCCTCCTTGTCTGGCTGCTATCTTGACTTTTTTGACCGGGGCGCCCTGAGAGAGAGAGGGGGGGGGGGCGCGGAAGAGATGCTCTCCTACCAGATAGTAAATAGAGAGGACTCCTTCCCCGGGTTCGATCAGCCCGTCTTTCAGGAGAACCCGCAGTGTGATCCCTCGGCGGGTCAGCAGGCCACAGCTGCGTCCGCCCGGCACGGTTTTCCCCAGGCTGTCCTGCTCGGGGTCTTCCAAGCTGGTCTCCAGCTCCTCCTCATCCTCTTCCAGACACTCGTCCCCAGCCAGGGATTCGGCGTCCATCCCTGGAATGGATGGGGGAAGCGAATCAGAGTCGATAGATAGATGTCATCGCGTCTTGGTTTTATCCTTTCTTCACTTCCTCTCTCGCTTCCTTCCCCCTCTTTTTCTTTCCTCCTTTGTTCCTTCCTTTTTCCTCCCTCTTTCCCCCTTCCTTTCTTCTTTCCTTTCCTCCTCCCTCCCTCCTTTCCTCCCTTTTGCCCCTTCCTCCTTTCTCTCTCTCCCTCCGTTCCTCTTCTTCTTGGATTCTTCACTTCCTCTCTCACTTCCTTCCCCCTCTTTTTCTCTCCTCCTTTGTTCCTTCCTTTTTCCTCCCTCTTTCCCCCTTCCTTTCTTCTTTCCTTTCCTCCTCCCTCCCTCCTTTCCTCCCTTTTGCCCCTTCCTCCTTTCTCTCTCTCCCTCCGTTCCTCTTCTTCTTGGATTCTTCACTTCCTCTCTCACTTCCTTCCCCCTCTTTTTCTTTCCTCCTTTGTTCCTTCCTTTTCCCTCCCTTCCTTCTTTCCTTTCCTCCCTTTTGCCCCTCCCTCCTTTCTCTCTCTCCCTCCCTCCTGCTTTTTATCTTTTCTTGCATTCTTCTTTACTGCCATTCTCCCTTCCCTCTCTTTTTTCCCTCCTTTGTTCCTTCCTCCCTCCCTTCCTTTCTTCTCTTTCTTCCTTTCTCTCCCTCCCTTCCCTTTTTCTCCTTTCTTTTTTTCTTCCTTTCCTTCCCCTCTCCCTCTGTTCCCCTTTTCTTCCCTTTGTTCCTTCCTTTTTTCTCCCTCTCTCTCTCCCTTTTCCCCTTCCTTTCTTCTTTCCTTTCCTCCTCCCTCTTTTCCTCCCCTTTCCCCCTCCCCCCTCCTTTCTCTCTCCCCCTCTGTTCCCCTTCTTTTTCTTTCTTGGATTCTTCACTTCCTCTCTCACTTCCTTCCCCCTCTTTTTCTTTCCTTCTTTGTTCCTTCCTTTTTCCTCCCTCCCTTTTCCCCTTCCTTTCTTCTTTCCCTTCCTCCTCCCTCCCTCCCTTCCCCTTTTTATCTTTTCTTGCTTTCTCCTTTACTGCCTCTCTCCCTTCCCCCTTTTTCCTTCTTTGTTTCTTCCTTCCTCCGTCCCTTCCTTTCTTCTCTTTCTTCCTTTCCCTCACTTCCCTTTTTCTCCTCCCTTCCTTTCCCCCTTTCTTCCTTTCTCCCTCTGTTCCCTCTCTTTTTCTTTCCTCCTTCGCTCCTCCTTCCCTTTCTTCTTTTCTCCTTCTTCCCTTCTCTCTTTTTCCTCAGGGCATGCTAAAACAGTCTTGATGGCGGCCACAAAGCTTTGGTCACACCATCGCTTGCCCGCCATGATGAGGATGATGAGGAAAACACAGGATGGCTTGTCAAAATCACCCTCTCCTCCCACCTGCTCCAACTGAGTCCCTTTCTGAAAAAAAGCTGAGGCTTCTAGTCCTCATGAAGGCTCCGATCCATTAAGGAAACTAGGCTAAGGGCCTGAAGATACCGTTCTGAGGCTCTTCTTTTTCCATTCAGAGTAAAGAGAGCCAGACTGGTGAGGGCACCAGGCCAGAAACTGGGAGACGGTGAGTTCTAGTTCCACCTTAGGCCCGAAAGCCGGCTGAGTGAACTTTGGGCCCATCAATACAATACAATAGCAGAATTGGAAGGGACCTTGGAGGTCTTCTAGTCCAACCCCCTGCGTGGGCAGGAACCTTATACCATTTCAGAAAAATGGCTATCCAACATCTTCTTAAAGACTTCCAGGGTTGGGGCATTCACAACTTCTGGAGGCAAGCTGTTCCAGAGGTTAATTGTTCTCACTGTCAGGAAATTTCTCCTTAGTTCTAAGTTGCTTCTCTCCTTGATTAGTTTCCACCCATTGCTTCTTGTCCTGCCCCCAGGTGCCTTGGAGAATAGCTTGACTCCCTCTTCTTTGTGGCAACCCCTGAGATATTGGAAGACTGCTATCATGTCTCCCCTTCTGTTCATCAAACTAGACATACCCAGTTCCTGCAACCGTTCTTCATATATTTTAGCCTCCAGTCCCCTAATCATCTTGGTTGCTCTTCTCTGCACTCACCAGGAGACGGGGAGTTCTAGTCCTGCCTTAGGCAGGAAAGCTGGCTGGGAGCCTTTGGGCCCATCCCTCTCTCTGCCCAACCCACCTCACAGACTTGATGTGGGGGGAAATGGGAGGAGGAGATTATGAAAGTTCTTGAGTTATTTGTAAAAACAGTAAAGGTGGGATAGGATAGGGGAGGGTGGGGGAAGGGAGTGGAGTGGTGGGTAGATAATAGCAAATTAGAGGGTAGGTGGGCAGGCAAGTAGATTAGAGAGAGAGAGAGATTAGATGATAGATAGATAGATAGATAGATAGATAGATAGATAGATAGATAGATAGATAGATAGATAGATAGATAGATGATAGATGATAGATAGATAGATAGATAGATAGATAGATAGATAGATAGATAGATAGATAGATAGGCAGGCAGGCAGGCAGGCAGGCAGGCAGGCAGGCAGGCAGGCAGGCAGGCAGGCAGGCAGGCAGGCAGGCAGGCAGGCAGGCAGGCAGGCAGGCAGGCAGGCAGAATAGAGAGATTAATGGTAGATGGATGGACGGGTGGGTGGATAGATGGATGGATGGATGGATGGATGGATAGACAGACAGATAGATAGACAGAATTGATAAATAGATGATAGAGAGAGAGAAATTGATAAAGATGATAGATAGATGAAAGAAAGACAGATTAGAGAAGGAGATGAGATAGTAGATAGATGGATGGAATAGATAGATAGGTAGATGGATGGATGGATGGATGGATAGATACATGATAGATAGATAGAAGATAGATAGATAGACAGACAGACAGACGATAGATAGATAGACAAAAGATAGATAGACAGACAGACAGAAACAGACGATAGATAGATAGATAGATAGATAGATAGATAGATAGATAGATAGATAGATAGACAGACAGACAGACAGATCTTCTATCGATAGATAGATAGACAGACGATAGATATAGATAGATAGGGTTTTATAATAATAGGCCAAACTATTTAATATTTACTAATCTGCTATTTTAACTTTTGTATTTCCTCTTTTTATTGTGGCTGTTCACCGCCCTGAGTCCCGAGAGGGAGAAGGGCGGTATATAAATTAGATAGATAGATAGATAGATAGATAGATAGATAGATAGATAGATAGATAGATAGATAGATAGATAGATAGATAGATAGATAGATAGATAGATAGATAGATAGGCAGGCAGGCAGTCAGGCAGGCAGGCAGGCAGTCAGGCAGGCAGGCAGGCAGGCAGAATAGAGAGATTAATGGTAGATGGATGGACGGGTGGGTGGATAGATGGATGGATGGATGGATGGATGGATAGACAAACAGACAGATAGATAGACAGAATTGATAAATAGATGATAGAGAGAGAGAAATTGATAAAGATGATAGATAGATGAAAGAAAGACAGATTAGAGAGGGAGATGAGATAGTAGATAGATGGATGGAATAGATAGATAGGTAGATGGATGGATGGATGGATGGATAGATACATGATAGATAGATAGAAGATAGATAGATAGACAGACAGACAGACGATAGATAGATAGACAAAAGATAGATAGACAGACAGACAGAAACAGACGATAGATAGATAGATAGATAGATAGATAGATAGATAGATAGATAGATAGATAGACAGACAGACAGACAGATCTTCTATCGATAGATAGATAGACAGACGATAGATATAGATAGATAGGGTTTTATAATAATAGGCCAAACTATTTAATATTTACTAATCTGCTATTTTAACTTTTGTATTTCCTCTTTTTATTGTGGCTGTTCACCGCCCTGAGTCCCGAGAGGGAGAAGGGCGGTATATAAATTAGATAGATAGATAGATAGATAGATAGATAGATAGATAGATAGATAGATAGATAGATAGATAGATAGATAGATAGATAGATAGATAGATAGATAGATAGATAGATAGATAGACAGATAGACAGATAGACAGACAGTTGATAGAGAGAGAGAGAGAGAGAGAGAGAGAGAGAGAGGACTTTTGTGGAGGGCCCCTTTAAATCTTCATTATTGATGCGAGTGGAACAAAAATTAGAGAATGACAGGAGACCCCAGCCCACCATCCTTCCTCCAAGAGAGCACAGTCTGGGGAAAATGCAAGCCATTCTCCATTACAAGCCATTCTCACCCTGGGGAAGAAGCCTTGAAAGAGGGGGGGGGGCATACGCTGGCTGGGGAATTCTGGGAGTTGAAGTCCACTCCTCTTACAGCCCCCCCCCCCTTTTAAAGAAGCGCTGATCTGCGGTCCTTCCTCGAGGTTTCTCCTCTCCCTCCCGCAGCTTTTCCCGTTGCCGCCCTCTGCCCATGCTCAGGAACCCTTTCCCCAACGCCGGCCAGTGGGTGGGAAGGAAGCCCCCGAAGACCGGAGGGGCTCCAGGGAGGCTCCCGCCCGCCTAACCCGCTCCAAAGCCCGGCGGGCGATTGCCCCCGCGGCCCCCGCCCGCCGGCCCTCTGTGCGTGCTCAGAGGCACCCTCGCCCTCTGCAGGGCTGGCTCCTAGCGGGGCCGGGATGGGCGCCCCTCGCCCCGCCGTACCTGCAGCCCCCGCCCCAGCCATGGCCCGGGCGCTGCTGGTGCTGCTGCTTCAGGCCGGCAGCATCCTCGCCTGGCCGGCCGCGGGAGACGGAAACAAAGGGAGGCGGAGAAAAGGCAGGAGCTGCCCGGCAGGAGGAGGAGGAGAAAGCCGGCGGGTGAGGGGGGTGGGGAGCGAAGGTGGGAAGAAGGGAGGTGGAGGAAGGAGGAGAAGAGGGAGGGAGGGGAGGAGAAAGGGAGTGAAAGAGGAAGGAGGGAGGGAGGTGGGACAAGGAAGGAAGGGAGGGAGGGAGGAAGGAAGGAAGGAAAAATGAGGGAGGAAGGTAAAAGGAGGGACGGAAAAAAGGAAGGAAGGAACAGAGGGTGGTAGGAAGAAAGAAAAAGGAACAAGTAATGATGGACGGAGTGAAAAAGGGAGGAAGGGAAGGAAGGAAGGAAGGAAGGAAGGAAGGAAGGAAAAATAAGGGGAGGGAGGGAGGTAAAAGGAGGGATGGAGAAAAGGAAGGAAGGAAGGTGGTAGGAAGAAAGAAAAAGGAACAAGTAATGATGGACGGAGTGAGAAAGGGAGGAAGGGAAGAAGGAAGGAAGGAAGGAAAAAATAAGGAGGGAGGGAGGTAAAAGGAGGGACGGAGAAAAGGAAGGAAGGAAGGTGGTAGGAAGAAAGAAAAAGGAGCAAGTAATGATGGGCGGAGTGAGGAAGGGAAGGAAGGAAGGAATGGAAGAAGGAAGGAAGGGAAGAAGGAAAAAAATAAGGAGGGAGGGAGGTAAAAGGAGGGATGGAGAAAAGGAGGGAAAGGAGAGTGGTAGGAAGAAAGAAAAAGGAACAAGTAATGATGGACAGAGCGAGAAAGGGAGGGAGGAAGGAGGAGGAGGGAGGAAGTGAGGAAAGGATGGAGGGAGGGAGGAAAAATAAGGAGGGAGATAGGAAGAAAGGAAAAAGAACAAGGAGGGAGGGAGAAAAAGAAGGAAAGGAAGAAGGGAGGGAGGGGGTGAAAGGGGAAGGAGAAAAGGAGGGAGGGAGGGAGGGAGGAAGGAAAGAAAAATGGGAGTGGTAGGAAGAAAGGAAAAGGAGCAAGGAAGGATGGTGGGAGCGAGGAAGGGGGGAAGAAGGGGAAGGAAGGAAGTGAAAGGACAGAGGGAGGGAGAGAGGCAGGAAAAATGAGGGAAGTAGGAAGAAAGGAAAAAGAACAAAAAAGGAGGGAGGGGATAAAAATAAGGATGTTAGGAAGAAGAAAATGAACAAGTAAGGAGGGAGGGAGGAAAGAAGGAAGGAAGGAAGGGAGGAAAGGGGAGGGAGGAAGGAAAAAGGAAGGAAAGGAGGAAGAGACCCAAAAAAAAAAAGAAGGAAAGAGAGAGAGAGGGAGGGAGGGAGCACAGACACAAGAGAGTCCAATGGGGAGACCAGACTCACACATTCTTACAAAAGAAGCAAAAAATTGTAGCAGGTAAAATGTAAAAAATGTACTAGATCATTAAAAGACCCTCTCTTAAAAAAAAAAAAACCAATATAACATCAAAAAGAAACTCTATTTCAGTGACAACCCCCCCCCCCCCCCGCCAAATATTACAAGGGACCCTACTCCGGTAACCGAAACAATGACCCCTGAGGCGTCTAGCAATTACAGGTAGTCCTTGACTTACAACCATCCCTTTAGGGCAGTGTTTCTCAACCGTGTCAACTTGAAGATGTCTGGACTTCAACTCCCAGAATTCCCCACCCCTTCATCTTCCCCCCTCTCCCCTTTTCTCCCTCCATCCTTTCCTCCTTTCCTTCCTTTTCTCCCTCCCTCCCTCCTTGTTCTTTTTCCTTTCTTCCTCCCTCCCTCTATATTTTTCCTCCCTCCATCCTTTCCTCCCTTTCTTCCTCCAACATTACTTGTTCCTTCTCCTTTCTTTCTTCCTCCCTCCCTCTTTTCCTGCCTCCTCCCCCTTCACCTCCTTTCCTCCCTCCCTCCCTCCCCTATCACCTCCCTCCCTCCTTTTCTGCTTTTCTCCCTCCCCTTTCACCTCTCTCCCTCTCTCCATCCTTTCCTTCCTTCCTTTTCTCCCTCCCTCCTTGCTCTTTTTCCTCTCTCCCTCCCTCCTTTCACCTTCCTCCCCTGCTTCCTTCCTCCCTTCCTTGCTCCCTCCATCATTACTTCCTACCACCTTCATTTTTTCCTTCCTTTCCTTCCTCCCTCTTTTCCTGCTTCCTCCCCCTTCACCTCCCTCCCACCCTCCTTTCCTCCTTTCTCTTCCTTCCTTTTCTCCCTCCCTGCTTGCTCTTTTCCTTCCCTCCTCCTTTCGCCTTCCTTCTCTCCCTCCCTCCCTCCTTTCCTCCTTTCTCTTCCTTCCTTTTCTCCCTCCCTCCTTTCTCTTTTCCCTCCCTCCTCCTTTTGCCTTCTTCCTCCCCTACTTCCTTCCTTCCTCCCTTCCTTGCTCCCTCCATCATTACTTCCTACCACCTTCATTTTTTCCTTCCTTTCCTTCCTCCCTCTTTTCCTGCCTCCTCCCCTTCCGTCTCCCTCCCTCCTGCTCACACCAGAAGACAGAAGGCCAGCTCTTCTGGCACTGCCACGTGCACGAATGCCAGGTGATTGTCAGGGGCGCATGTGCGCCAGAAACCCGGAAGAGGAACGGGCAAAGCCACGCGTGCCAGGCGACATGGCTCCGTGTGCCAATTCAGGCACGTGTGCCATAGGTTCCCCCTCACGGTCATTTATCCGAAACAGTACGTAGGTTCTCCTGCTTGAGCAGGGGGCTGGACTAGGTGACCTACAAGGGTCCCTTCCAGCTCATTCATTCGTTCTAAGTGAGCTTTGCCTCATTTCCCCACTTTTCTGGCCACCGTTGTTAAGTGAATCCCTGCAGTTGTTAAGTGAGAAAAACTTAGCATTTAGACAGTTGTTAAACAACATTTAATGCTTGTTAAATGAATCTGTTTTGCCTCCCCCCCCCCCCCCCGGTTGCCTTCTCTGGTCAGAAGGTCGCAAAAGCGGATTGCGTCACATTGCAACCGTCACAACAATGAGTTGGTTATCAAGCGTCAGAATATTGATCACATTCCCGCAATGGTTGTAAGTGTGAAAAACGGTTAAGAACCTAAGAACAGCCTTGCTGGAACAGGCCACAGCCCATCCGGTCCAGCCTTCTGTCTTACACAGTGGCTCCCCATTTGCTTCAGGGTCTTCCCAAGCAGATGTCTTCACCTGCTTAGGATTCCCTGCAAATGGCCTTGAGAAATATCCTGCCTCTCTCTCCATCCCGGAGGGTGTCCTTAGGCATCCATCATGATAGCCATGGATGCCCTTGTTCTCCATGAACTCCTTCCTTCCTTCCTTCCTTCCTTCCTTCCTTCCTTCCTTCCTTCCTTCCTTCCTTCCTTCCTTCCTTCCTTCCTTCCTTCCTTCTTTCTTTCTTTCTTTCTTTCTTTCTTTCTTTCTTTCTTTCTTTCTTTCTTTCTTTCTTTCTTTCTTTCGTAACATAAGAACATAAGAATAGCCTTGCTGGAACAGGCCGCAGCCCATCCGGTCCAGCCTTCTGTCTTACACAGTGGCTCCCCATTTGCTTCAGGGTCTTCCCAAGCAGATGCCTTCACCTGCTTATGATTCCCTGCAAATGGCCTTGAGAGATATCCTGCCTATCTCTCCATCCCGGAGGGTGTCCTTAGGCATCCATCATGATAGCCATGGATGCCCTTGTTCTCCATGAACTCCTTCCTTCCTTCCTTCCTTCCTTCCTTCCTTCCTTCCTTCCTTCCTTCCTTCTTTCTTTCTTTCTTTCTTTCTTTCTTTCTTTCTTTCTTTCTTTCTTTCTTTCTTTCTTTCTTTCTTTCTTTCGTAACATAAGAACATAAGAACAGCCTTGCTGGAACAGGCCGCAGCCCATCCGGTCCAGCCTTCTGTCTTACACAGTGGCTCCCCATTTGCTTCAGGGTCTTCCCAAGCAGATGCCTTCACCTGCTTATGATTCCCTGCAAATGGCCTTGAGAGATATCCTGCCTATCTCTCCAACCCGGAGGGTGTCCTTAGGCATCCATCATGATAGCCATGGATACCCTTGTTCTCCATGAACTCCTTCCTTCCTTCCTTCCTTCCTTCCTTCCTTCCTTCCTTCCTTCCTTCCTTCCTTCCTTCCTTCCTTCCTTCCTTCCTCTTTCTTTCTTTCTTTCTTTCTTTCTTTCTTTCTTTCTTTCTTTCGTAACATAAGAACATAAGAATAGCCTTGCTGGAACAGGCCGCAGCCCATCCGGTCCAGCCTTCTGTCTTACACAGTGGCTCCCCATTTGCTTCAGGGTCTTCCCAAGCAGATGCCTTCACCTGCTTATGATTCCCTGCAAATGGCCTTGAGAGATATCCTGCCTATCTCTCCAACCCGGAGGGTGTCCTTAGGCATCCATCATGATAGCCATGGATACCCTTGTTCTCCATGAACTCCTTCCTTCCTTCCTTCCTTCCTTCCTTCCTTCCTTCCTTCCTTCCTTCCTTCCTTCCTTCCTTCCTTCCTCTTTCTTTCTTTCTTTCTTTCTTTCTTTCTTTCTTTCTTTCTTTCTTTCGTAACATAAGAACATAAGAATAGCCTTGCTGGAACAGGCCGCAGCCCATCCAGTCCAGCCTTCTGTCTCACACAGTGGCTCCCCATTTGCTTCAGGGTCTTCCCAAGCAGATGCCTTCACCTGCTTATGATTCCCTGCAAATGGCCTTGAGAGATATCCTGCCTATCTCTCCAACCCGGAGGGTGTCCTTAGGCATCCCTCATGATAGCCATAGATACCCTTGTTCTCCATGAACTCCTCTCATCCTTCCTTAAAGGTGTCGAGGCTGACAGCTGTCACCACTTCTTCTGGCAGGGAGTTCCATAGACCAGGGATCCTCTGGGTAAAAAAGTCGTTCCTCTTATTTGTTTGAGGTCTAGCTATCAAAAGTTTCATGGAGTGCCCCCTAGTTCTAGTGTTGTGCGATAGGGAAAACAGTTTTTCCTTTTCTACTTTGTCCACACCATGCATGATTTTATAGACTTCAATCAGGTCACCTCTCAGGCGCCGTCGTTCTAGAGTGAATAAGTTATAACTTATAACGCCATCGTTATAAGTCTTTTTTTTTCAGCGTCGTTATAACTTTGAACGGTCATTATATGTACGGTTGCAGATCGAGGACTAGCTGTCTTGATCAAAATTTTGGCACTTGGAAATGGGAGGCAGGAAGGAAATGAATTAATTTTTCGGATGGCAGCAAAATCGCCCGACCTTCTTTGGCTTTTGAAGGTTGCAAGGAAGCGGCTGGCCAGCAGAGGGCACTGTTTGATCTGCTATACTGGCAGTCCCCGACTTACGACCACAATTGAGCCTAAATTTTCTGTTGTTAAGTGAGATATTTTTGTCCTATTTTACGACCTTCCTGGCCACAGTTGTTAAGGGAATCACTGCAGGTGATAAATTAGTAATCTGGTTGTTAAGTGAATTGGGCTTCCCCATGGACGTAGCTTGAGACTCAACCCATCCAAGACTGAGTGGCTGTGGCTTCCGGCGTCACGGTATAGCCAGTTGGTGCCATCTCTGGCGAGTTATTGGCCCCCACAGAGAGGGCTCACAACTTGGGTGTCCTCCTGGACTCTCGACTGTCTCTAGAAGACCATATGACGGCCGTGGCCAGGGGGGCTTTTTATCAGGTTCGCCTGATACGCCAGTTGCGCCCCTTTCTGGATCGTGACGCTTTACGCACGGTCACTCAAGCCCTTGTCACTTCCCGCCTGGACTACTGCAACGCTCTCTACATGGGGCTTCCCTTGAGGTGCACCCGGAGGCGCCAGCTAGTTCAGAATGCGGCCGCGCGGGGGATTTTGGGAGCATCTAGACGCTCCCATGTGACACCTGTCCTGCGTGAGCTGCACTGGCTGCCTGTGGCCTTCCGGGTGCGCTTCAAGATTCTAATGACCACCTTCAAAGCGCTCCATGGCAAGGGACCTGGTTATCTGCAAGACCGCCTCCTGCTGCCAAATACCTCCCACCGACCAGTTCGCTCCCACAGAGAGGGCCTCCTCAGGGTGCCGTCGGCCGGGCAATGTCGGCTGGCGACCCCTAGGGGAAGAGCCTTCTCTGTGGCAGCCCCTGCCCTCTGGAATGACCTTCCCCCTGAACTACGGACGATCACGGATCTACGTCTCTTCCGTCAGGCCCTGAAGACCCATTTATTTCGCGCTGCCGGCCTGTCGTAGTTTAAATTGATTTTAGCAGGGGGTCTTAATTGGCAGGCCAATCTATTTAATATATCTTAACTTATGTTTTTAGATTTTGTATTACCTACTTTTACCGTTGAGTCCCGAAAGGGAGAAGGGATTTATTGAATACAAATTCAATAAATCTGAATCTGAGAGAAGGTTGCAACAGGTGATGACACCGCCATAAATAGGAACCGGTTGCCAAGTGTCCAAATTTTGATTATGTCATCATGGGATGCTGCAACGGTTGTGGGTGTGAAAAACAGTCATAAGTCACATTTTTCAAGGCCGTTGTAACTTTGAATGGTCACTAAATGAACTGCTGTAAGTTGAGGATTACCTGTCTAACATTGTAATTCAACTGCTTCTGTGTCAATGTATGGCGGTAGAATCCTAGCATTCCAAATGTCCTGCAGTGAGTTGAGTGTGGTGAATTGGGGATGGCAAGTTGGCCATGACGAGTTAACCATAGCAAATTGGCTATGTTGTGTTGGCCATGACATGACAAGTTAGCTATGGCAAATTGGCCATGAAGTGTTGGCCATGGCAAGTTGGCTATGATGAGTTGCTCATAGCAAGTGGGCCATAGCAAGTTGGCCACGGTAAATTGGCCATGATGAATTGGCCATGACAAGTTGGCCATGGCAAGTTGGTCATTACATGTTGGCCATGGAAAGTTGGCCATTGCAAGTTGGCCAAGATGTGTTGGCAACTGCAAGTTGGCCATGATGGTGTTGACCATGGCAAGTTGGCCATGATGTGTTGGCCTTGACATGTTGACCATGGCAAGTTGACCAAGATGTGTTGGCCATGGCAAGTTGGCCATGATGTGTTGACCATGGCAAGTTGGCCATGACATTTTGGCCTTGACATGTTGACCATGGCAAGTTGGCCATGATGTGTTGGCCATGGCAAGTTGGCCATGATGTGTTGACCATGGCAAGTTGGCCATGATGTTTTGGCCTGGACATGTTGACCATGGGAAGTTGGCCAAGATGTGTTGGCCATGGGAAGTTGGCCATGACATGTTGGCCATGACATGTTAGCCATGACATGTTGGCCATGTCAATTTGCCTGTGGGAAATTGTCCCATTCCCAAGAAGACCCTAATATAGGGTCCAAAGCATCTGACAGCAGAACAAGAAGCAATGGGTAGAAACTAATCATGGAGGGAACCAACCTGGAATATAAGGAGAAACTTCCTAACAATGAGGACAATTAACCAGTGGGACAGCTTGCCACCAGAAGTTGTGAGTGCTCCCTCACTGGAGGTTTAAAGGAGAGCCATTTGTCTGAAATGGGATACGGTCTCCTTCTTGAGCAGGGGGGCTGGACTAGAAGACCTCCAATGTCCTTTCCAACTCCGTTATTCTATTGTACTAAATAAATGGTTGGGGGGACTAGCAAATCCCTTAAAGACAAGCAGAAAAACAGCTGTATCTGTAGCCATTCTCTCCTGCCTTTGTTGCACCCGGCCTCTTTCCCTCAACCTGTAAAAAAAAACAACCAGAATATTTATTGACGTTGCAAAGGGCAGAGGCCCTGGAATGTGGAAAGACAAACTGCATCGGACGGTGGTGATTTACAAAAAAAAAAGAAAGAAATCCTGCCAAAAAGGGATTTAACCTACTGGGTTTGCCAGCCAGCTAGGAAAGACCAGGTCTGCCCTGTTTTTCTGGGTAAGATAAACAAGACATTTCTGGGCTCCAGTTCAAAAATGAATCCTTGCCAACCTTGGGCAGGTTGCATTTCTCTTAAAGGGACAGCGCCCGGAAGTGGGCAGAGATAGACTACTAGAATAACAGAGTTGAAAGGGACCTTGGAGGTCCTCTAGTCTAACCCCCCTGCTCAGGCAGGAAACCCTACATCAGATGGCGGCTTTAATTCAAGCAGAACTGCCTCCTGCTTGGGCGGTGGGGGTGGGACTAGATGACCTCCAAGGTCCCTTCCAACTCGGTTAATCTCTTAATCACTTTTGTTTCTCTTTAGAAACCAGTTCTGGGTCTTGGATTTGAAAACGGGGGGAAAAAACCACCCCCAAATTCTCATTTTTGGTTTCTATGAACAGAAGGAAGGAAAAATGTCATATTTGGCTTAACCTGTCGACTGTTTTCTTTTTAATACAGGTGGTCCTCGACTTATGACAGTTCGTTTAGTGATGGCTCAAAGTTACTGGGGGGAAAAAGGGATTTAGGACCGTTTTTCATACTTACGACCAGTGGTGGGTTTCTGCAGGCTCGCACCTACTCGTGAGAGCCAGTTGGTGAAATTTAGAGAACCGGTGAGAGGGGGTTCCACCAGCGTACCGTACCTAGAAGTAAATCTGGCCCGCCGCTGCCAGTGACCCAACGGGAAGGAAAGGAAAGGAAAGGAAAGGAAGGAGGAAAGAAAGAAAGAAAGAAAGAAAGAAAGAAAGAAAGCAAGAAAGAAAGAAAGAAAGAAAGAAAGAAAGAAAGAAAGAAAGAAAGAAAGAAAGAAAGAAAGAAAGAAAGAAAGAAAGAAAGAAAGAATTTATCATCACAATTGAGTCCCAAATTTTGGTTGCTAAGCAAGAGCGTTGTTAAATGAGTTTCACCACATTTTAAAAGGTGGCCACTCCCACCCTGTCACATGACTGCCAAGCCACGCCCACAAAATAGGCCACACCTACAGAGTAGGTTCTAAAAAAAATTGAAACCCACCACTGCTTTAGATGCATAGAGGGGGTTGGTTAGTATGGAGGGGGCTTGTGATAGTCAGAGATGTCAGCATTTGTAATCTGTAAATCTTGGTGGGTTTTACTGCACTGAAAAAGACGGATATTGCTACTTTTTTCTCCAGTCTTTCTTCTCTGTTTGCACCTTCTTTGTCTCTTCTTAACTCTATTTTTGTATTTATATCCTGCCTTTATTATTTTTGTAAATAACTTAAGGTGGCGAACGTGTCTGATACGCTTCCATCTCTTTTCCCCACAACGACAACCCTGTGGGGTGGGCTGACCCAAAGGTCACTAAAACAACTGGTTGTAAATTGAGGAGTCCCTATATATATTGCTTTGCTTCCTCCCTTATTTGGGGCTTACCAGGGTGTTATGACACAATATATGCTTGTTCCCCTGGCTCAGCTGATCAAGGAGGAGAACCAGTGGCCTAGTGGCAATTACAACTGCCTCACATGTAATACTTCCCTGGTTCGAATCCCAGTAAGGGTATGGCTAGCTGATGAGAGCGAAATAGCTTGAAATAGATCTATACTAATCTCCCTTTATTTATTCATCAGCACAATCAATCTCTCTCTCTCTCTCTCTCTCTCTCTCTCTCTCTTTCTCTCTCTCTCTCTCTCTCGCCCTCTCGTGGTCATCCTGAGCTCAGCCTCAATTTCCCCAACAGCAACAGGCTGGATTTGAACTCTGCTTTGCCCAAAATCACGGAAATAGGTTGCTAAATAAGCTCTCCCTTTCTCTTTCTCTCTCTTTCCATCCCTCCCTGTCTCCCTCTCTCTCCCTGTCTCTCTTTTCTTTCTTTCTTTCTCTCTCCCTCCCTTTCTCTTTTCTATCTTTCTTTCTCCCTCCCTCCATTTCTCTTTCTCTCCCCCTCCCTTCCTCCCCCTCACTTTTTCTCTCCCTCCCTCCCTCTCTCTCACTCTTTCTCTCTCTCCCTCCCTCTCTTTCTCTCTCTCTCTCCCCCTCTTTCCCTTTCTCTCTTTTCTTTCTTCCTCTCTCCCCCTCCCTCTCCTCTCATTTTCTCTCTCTCGCTCTTTCTCTCTTTCCATCACTCCCTTTTTCTCTCTCTCTCTCTCTTTCTCCCTCCCTCCCTCTCTCTCTCTCTCTCTCTTTCTCTCTCTCTCTCTCTCCTGACCCCTGTCGGTAAATCAGGAGCTCAGCCTCAATTTCCCCAACAACAACAGGCTGGATTTGAACTCTGCCCAGAGTTCAATTCTCGCACCCTTGCTTTGCCCAGAACCACCGAGAGAGAGACACCTCGAAAGCAGCTTTCTGCACTTTCTCAGAAAGCCCTGCTCCTCTTCTCCCCTTTCTTTCTTCTCCTCCGTTCGGGAAAACCTGAAGCCGCTGCCCGGTGGGGCCAGGGCCAGATACAGATCGCAACAGCCGGCTGAGACCAATCAGCAAGTCTGGATTCGGTCCTTTACGACCGAAACAAAAGCCAGACGCCTCCTTTTCTTCGTGTGAACTCAAGCGAGGAAGAACCAGCTGGCAAAACCTCCGGGTGGGTGGGGTGGAGGGCTTGCCCTGTCCAAGGTCCGAGCGGCCAAGGGCACCGGCCGAGGGGGGAATTTACAGGTGCCTGGGGGAAAAAAAACCCAGGAAGAAGAAGAAGAAAAAATCCGTGCTGCTGAATTTATTGCATTTTTGCTTCCTGGTGGAAATTCCTCAACTCGGCAGAAAGAAAGAGAGAGAGAGACCGAGAGAAAGTCCTTCAATCACTGGCATCTCGGGCCAGAGTGGCAGGAAGCGATGGCCGCACCAGGCCAGCGGTCAGCCAAAGGCAAGGCCGCTCTGCCCCCCCATTACTACGAGGGCTTCTTGGAGAAAAAGAATCCGTGGGATCAGGTACCTTTCTCTGGCTGGCTCAGGGGGAAGAAACTGGGGGGGGGGACAGAGAGCGTGGGAAAACTGGAAGGGAGGCTCTTTGGAAGCTGTGCACATCTGGGAGGGAGGAATACAGCTGTCCCCCCCCCCGGAGCGGAGGCCAGGGGCTGAATTTAAATCAGGATGAGGGATTCAGGCAGCCTTGTCTGGCGTATCAGGAGGCATAAGGGTATGTGAGAAGGACTTTGAGAGACTGATGAAGGATTCATTCCTGGGAACGGACAGATAAGAGGCGGCGTAGCCCTCAGCTGTATAGGCAGTCCTTGACTTACAATGCAATACAATAGCAGAGTTGGAAGAGACCTTGGAGGTCTTCTAGTCCAACCCCCTGCCTAGGCAGGAAGCCCTATACAGTTTCAGACAAATGGCAATCCAACATCTTCTTGAAGACTTGCAGTGTTGGGGCATTCACAACTTCTGGAGGCAACTTCTGTTCCACTGATTCATTGTTCTCACTGTCAGGAAATTTGTCCTGAGTTCTAAGTTGCTTCTCTCCTTGATTAGTTTCCACCCATTGCTTCTTGTTCTGCCCTCAGGTGCCTTGAAGAAGAGCTTGACTCCCTCTTCTTTGAGGCAACCCCTGAGATATTGGGAGACTGCTATCATGTCTCCCCTGGTCCTTCTTTTCATTAAACTAGACATACCCAGTTCCTTCAACCGTTCTTCCTATGTTTTAGCCTCCAGTCCCCTCATTCTCTTTGTTGCTCTTCTCTGCACTCTTTCCAGAGTCTCCACGTCTTTTCTACATCGTGGCGACCAAAACTGGATGCCGTATTCCAAGTGTGGCCTTCCCAAGGCCTTATAAAGTGGAATTAACCCTTCGCGTGATCTTGATTCTCTCCCTCTGTTGATGCAGCCTAGAACTGTGTTGGCTTTTTTGGCAGCTGCTGCCCACGGCTGGCTCCTATTTCAATGGTTGTCCACTAGGACTCCAAGGAATGAACTCCAATTCATTGCTGGGAACGGATAGATAAGAGGTTGCGTAGCCCTCAGCTGTACAGGCAGTTCTCGACTTACAACAGTTCGTTTAGTGACTGTTCGAAGCTACAACAGTGCTGAAAAATGTGACCGATATCCGTCGTTCACACTTAACGACCGTTGCAGCCTCCCCGTGGTCACGTGATTTACATTCGTATGCTTGACCGCTGGTTCCTATTTATGACGGTTACAGTGTCCCGGGGTCTCATGATCCCTTTCTGACCAGCAAAGTCAACGTGGAAGCCGGATTCCCTTAACCAGCGTGCTACTAATTTAACAGCTGCAGAGATTCACTTAACACATGGGGCAAGAAAAGTTGTAAAAACGGTGCAAAACTCACGTCAAGAAATGCTTCACTTAGCAACATAAATCCTGGGGTCAATTGTGGTCGTACGTCGAGGACTACTTGTATAATGGATGGAGAAAGAGACCCAGAAGGGACCCTTCCTAGTTTCTCAGGCTTTAATGGAGACGGGCCGGATGGGGGAGGTGAATGCTGTCTAGGGAACAGTCAGATAAGAGGCAGCATAGCCTGACGCTGCATAACGGATGGAGAAAGAAGCTCAGAAGAAACCCTCCCTAGTTTCTTTGGATGTAAAAGGAGACTCGGGAAGAAATGCTGTCTTGGGAACAGTCAGATAAGAGACAGCCTAGCTCTCAGCTGCACAACAGGTAGAGAAAGAGGCTTAGAAGGGACCCTCCTTAGTTTTTTAGGCTGTAAAGGAGGGGGGGGTGATGCTGTCTAGTGAATGGTCAGATAAGAGGCAGCATAGGCTGAAGCTGCATAACGGATGGAGAAAGAAGCTCAGAAGAAACCCTCCCTAGTTTTTTTGGATGTAAAAGGAGACTTGGGAAGAAATGCTGTCTTGGGAACAGTCAGATAAGAGACAGCCTAGCCCTCAGCTGCACAACAGGTAGAGAAAGAGATTTAGAAGGGACTCTCCCTAGTTTCTCAAGCTGTAAGGTGGGGGGGGGGGAGATGCTGCCTAGTGAACGGTCAGATAAGAGGCAACATAGCTTGACGTTGCACAATGAATGGAGAAAGACATTTGGAAGGGACCCCTCCATAGTTTCTCAGGAGATGGGGAATACATTCTAGCTAGGGATCAGTCAGGTAAGAGGCTACATAGCCCTCTGCTGTATAACGGGTGGAGTAAGAGGCTCAGAAAAGACCCTCCCTAGTTTCTCAGGCTGTATAGGGGATGGGGGAAAAGAGATGCTGCCTGCTGAATGGTCAGATAAGAAGCAGCATAGCCTGAAGCTGTATAACAGATGGAGAAAGAAGCTCAGAAGGGACCCTCTACAGTTTCTTCGGCTGTAATGGTGGGGAGGGGAATGCTGTCTAGGGAACACATTAGGGGCACCATAGCCCACAGCTGCATAACAGGTGGAGAAGTCAGATAAGAGGCTGCATAGTCCTCTGCTGGATAATGGGTGGATAAAGAAGGTCAGAAGGGACCCTCCCTAGTTTCTCAGGCTGTGTAGGAGATGGGGGGAAAGAGATCATCATCCCGGGACAGTCCCGCGTCCTGCGGCATTTAAGAAAAGTCCCGATTTTTGCCTGGGGCGGCGGCGGGGGGCAGGTGGGCCGCGGGCGCTCAGAGGCGGGCTGCGGCCAGGGCAGCAACATGGGGCACAGGCAGGAAGCGGCGGCCGGAGCAGGCTGGCAGGCAGGCAGAAGGGGAGGGCCGGCGAGGGGGGAGCGAGCGAGCAGCCAGGCAGGCAGCAGGCGGAGGAGGAGGATAGCTGTGCACGGCGGGGCTGCAGCCGGAGTCCGCGCGGCCCTGAACTTTGTGCCGCTGCTGCCACCGCCACAATATGCTGAGAGTGGCCGGCCGGCCGGGAGCCTCCACCCCCCCCCCCCCCGGGTCAATGGTGTCCCGCTTGAGCAATGGTAAAATCTGGTCACCTTATGTAAAGGAGAATGAAACGGACAAAATTGTACTGGCGGATTTGCAAGATTCTCTCACTTTATTATAAATTAGAACGAGCCTCGCCGGTCACCTTTCGTGAGGTGAAAAGAATCTTATGCGGGAAAGTTGAAACACTGATAACTCTTTGGTGCTGGCTGCCCCGTGCCTCAGTGGCTGATCGGTGTCATTCAGTGGCGGTACAGAAAAATTGGACTTTGCATCTTGCATGCCTCGGGGTTTCCGTTTCGTTTTTCTAATCGCTCGGTCATCGCGTGTTTTGGTAACTTACAAAAATAGTAAACTGTGATGGGTGGAAACTAATCAAGGAGAGAAGCAACTTAGAACTAAGGAGAAATTTCCTGACAGTTAGAACAATTAACCTCTGGAACAGCTTGCCTCCAGAAGTTGTGAATGCCCCAACCCTGGAAGTCTTTAAGAAGATGTTAGATAGCCATTTGTCTGAAATGGTATAAGGTTCCTGCCCACGCAGGGGGTTGGACTAGAAGACCTACAAGGTCCCTTCCAACTCTGCTATTGTATTGTATTGTATTGATGGAATGGAAATGCAAGGCTGGTGTGTGTGTATTTGTGTGTTTGTGTGTTTATTTATTTGCTTACTTACTTATTTATGGAATTTATATTGCTGCCTATTCGCACATGGGGACTCAAGGCAGCTTACAGAATATAAAACCTCACATAAAAACAATACAGCGAATAAAAGAAGAGTCGTATAATAAATTAACATAATAAAATCACCCCCACACCCCAGCCCCAGGTTAAGGCGCTGGCCTAGAAACCAGGAGACTGTGAGTTCTAGTCCCACCTTAGGCATAATAGCCAGCTGGGCAGTAATTCACAGCTGTGGCAAAGTAAGGTCATAAAATGGGGCAAAACTCACAACGAGCATCTCACTTAGCCCACCCGTTGGAAAAAACAGGCGGAATAGTGCAATACACCGGACAGCAAGAAATACGTTGCTTAAACCACACAAGAACTCTCAAACACTGATAGTTGAAAAAATAAATAGTCTTTACTCTTGATGTAACTAAAATACTTCTTCCAAACCGTGATAATAATAATAATAATAATAACTTTTAATTTGTAAAACCGCTCCCTCTCCACACAGGGACTCGGGGCGGTGCACAGGGAGAATAAAAACAATAAATATACACATATACAAAATATACAAACATAACTAAAAACGAATTAAATCTAACACCTGTGCTAAAAATCCCATTTAAAGCTAAAATACCCAATAATTAAATATAAAACCTCATAGAAGGGAGACTACCCTAGGCCGGCCAAGCAGAAAAGATGTGTTTTTAATTTCAGACGGAAGGAGCGGAGGTCCGTGGTTGTTCTAATATCGGGGGGAAGGTCGTTCCAGAGGGCTGGGCCCGCCACAGAGAGAGCCCTTCCCCTGGGCGTCGGCCGCTGACAAAGTCTAGTGGACGGCACCCGGAGAAGTCCCTCTCTGTGGGAGCGAATCGGCCGTGAGGATGCTAACTCCTCCAACAATAAACAGTCCTTGACCAAAACACAGTTATCTTACAGTCAGTCAAAACAATGATACTTCTTCCTTCTTCAGTTTCAGCTCCTTTCTCAGTGGCAATCAGGAAACAAAGGAAAGCAAAAAGGGATGAACTGTGTTTTCAGCTGCCTTTTATGATTAAGTTGGGAAGCACAGCCAATCAGATTCCACATAGTCTTTAAAGATACATATACCTTTTAATAATCCTGGCTTATATATACATTGTCAACCCAACATCAGGATAATCACCCTAACAAACATGAACTTGTGAGCTCAGTTCTGGACGTACGTTGAGGACTACCTGAACTTCAATGGAACGTTTTTTTTAAAAAAATTGCAATTAAAAAAAAATCCAATCTGTTGTTGACTGCAGATGGGGCAAAAAAGTCAAGATGGCGGTCGGGACTGCAAGATCAAAGCCCTCAAGAGAATCCCATTTAATCATTCCTGTGTTCTCTTTTTTATTTTAATAGGATTATAAGAAGTACTGGGCTGGCCTCTGGGGCTCCACACTGTATTTCTACCACACCAACAGAGAAAGTCAGGTAAGTCCAGCGCAGTGTTGCATGGGGTGTGGGTGGAGCACGGCCAAGGGTTCAACTCTCACTAAGCGGGACCAAAGAGGGAACGTTCTACCACATGTGGTGGACTTGTCCCAAGGTTGAAAAATACTGGCGTAAGATAAAGGAAGTGGCTGGACGAGATAACTGAGCGAAGGATACAGCTGAAGCCGGAATTCTTTCTCCTGGCAATCTTTGATGGGAAAATGGAGGGGGGGGGGGGAAATTACAATACATAATATTATACATATTAACTGCAAGTAGAATCATACTGGCACAGAACTGGAAGCAAACGCTTAGGACTTGGGTACCTACGAGATCGCCTTCTGCCCCCGAGAGCCTCCCACCGGCCACTACGCTCCCCTAGAGAGGGTCTCCTCATGGTGCCGTCGGCTAGACAATGTCGACTGGCGACCCCCAGGGGGAGAGCCTTCTCCGTGGGAGCCCCTGTCCTCTGGAACGAATTGCCCCCGGAATTAAGAACTATCCCTGACCTACGCACCTTCCGCCGGGCTCTCAAAACTTTTCTTTTCCAACAAGCCGGGCTGGCATAAAAATGAATTTTTAAATATGAATTTTTATTAATTTTAATCAGGGTTAGTTGGTTTTTTTAATCTTATGAGAGGCCAAATTATCTAATATGTTTTTTAAACTGTTTTTAATTTTTATATGTCTGTTTTACTTTGGCTGTACACCGCCCTGAGTCCTTCGGGAGTAGGAGGTATAAAAAAACTAATAAACAAACAAACAAACAAACAAACAGATACTCCCCCAGACCTGATTAGGAGAAGGAAAATCTATGAATGTGCCAGGAGGTGTATGCGTACTTATGGCCAGCTGCTTTCTTGGCACAGTTGTTAAGTGAATGACCGCAGCTGCTAATTAGTGACACGGTCGTTAAGTGAATCAGACTTTGCTTGTCAGAAGGTCGCAAAAGGGGAGCACGTGACTCTGGGGACACTGCAACCGTCAGAAGTACATGCCAGTTTCCAAGCGTCTGTAGCGTTCATCAACGTGACCATCAGGATGCTGCAACAGTCATAAGTCACTGTCAGGTCCCAGATATTTCTACAGGCATTTGCTGGCATTTTGGGGGGGAGGAAGTGGGGAGGAATGGAGTGATCTGTCATATGACGTTTCTGCTTCCTGCATTACTGGGCTAATCTCTCTATCAGTGTTTCTCAACCTTGGCGACTTGAAGGCCTGTGGACTTCAACTCCCAGAATCCCCCAGCCAGCTGTGGCTGGGGGATTCTGGGAGTTGAAGTCCACAGGCCTTCAAGTCGCCAAGGTTGAGAAACACTGCTTTACGTGAAGTATTTGCTTCTGTTTTTTGCATTATAGGTTGCGGTTTATAAATCAAATCAAATAAATCAAATTACTGTGTTCATCTCTAGATCAGTGACGACCAAACCGTTTGTCCTTGGGGGCTCGAAATCGCGCGTGTGCGCATGACCTCACCCGTAATCCAGTGCGCCCCGGCCGCCTGCCCGTGCACGCACGACCCCCACCCCCACGCTTCCCCCGCCCACCTGTGCATGCGCGCAACCCACCCTGCGCTCCCCTCGCACATGCGCCTTACCCTAACCCTAATCATAACTCCCTACGATCTCCCCGCCCCGTGTATGCGCATGACACCCATCCCTGCGGTCCGTTTTAGGCCTAGCAGGCCTCCCTGAAGCCTCCTGGGAAACAAGAAACGGGCAGCAGGGGGGAAGCGCCACACAGCCCCCATGCTCACCCCCGCCATCCTCCTCCCATGCATGCGCACGACCCGCCCATACAAACCCGCATAGTCAATAAAGTTTTGCATTCGGAGATGGGATCATCTCGACCGTGCTGGCTCTGCTTGTGTTTTGTTTGTCAGTCAGAACATTGACGTTTGTTTGAATCTTGTAAAAGGTTATTGGGCCAAAGGAAAAAAGGAAAAAAAGCCTTTGACAGGGTAAAGGTAAAGGCAAACAGGAAGGAAGAAGTTTAATAAAAAGAAGGACCAGGGCAGACATGATAGCAGTCTTCCAATATCTCAGGGGTTGCCACAAAGAAGAGGGAGTCAAACTATTCTCCAAGGCACCAGAGGGTAGAACAAGAAGCAATGGGTGGAAACTAATCAAGGAGAGAAGCAACTTAGAACTGAGGAGAAATTTCCTGACAGTTAGAACAGAAGTTGCCTCCAGAAGTTGTGAATGCCCCAACCCTGGAAGTCTTTAAGAAGATGTTGGATAGACATTTGTCTGAAATGGTATAGGGTTTCCTGCCTAGGCAGGGAGTTGGACTAGATGACCTCCAAGGTCCCTTCCAACTCTGCTATTGTATTGTATTGACAGGCTAGCTGCGGCAGCTGACTTGGATTAACAGCAATTAATTGAGGACTAGAAGCTTGGAAACTGACTATTTTTACTCGTTTCTTCCTCACCTCCAGTATATTGAGAAAATTGATCTGACTGACTTGGTCTCCCTGGACGAAGACAACTGTCCAAGAAGTGTGAGTCCCATGTCTACAGAAAAACCAGGGCTGGTTCTGAGGATGCTGAACCAAGAAATAAAGTTGAGGGTAACGTATTTTCTTTCTTTCTTTCTTTGGTTACAAAGGGATGATTCCACCCATGCGCTGCTCTTGAAATACAAAAGTTGTGCGTTGTGGTTGTAGTTATAAAGTATGCCAAGAGCTCAGATGCAAAATCTTTCCAAACCATATCATCGTCTTTTTTGGGTTTTTTTAAAACTTTAAATCCCAGTCAATATTTGCAATGCAATGCAATGCAATGCAATGCAATGCAATGCAATGCAATGCAATGCAATGCAATGCAATGCAATGCAATGCAATGCAATACAATACAATACAATACAATACAATACAAGAGTTGGAAGGGACCTTTGAGGTCTTCTAGTCCAACTATCTGCCTAGGCAGGAAACCCTATACTGTTTCAGACAAATGGCTATCCAGCATCCTCTTAAAGACTTCCAGTGTTGGGGCATTCACAACTTCTGGAGGCAACTTCTGTTCCACTGATTCATTGTTCTCACTGTCAGGAAATTTCTCCTCAGTTCTAAGTTGCTTCTCTCCTGGATTAGTTTCCACCCATTGCTTCTTGTCCTGCCCCCAGGTGCCTTGGAGAATAGTTTGACTCCCTCTTCTTTGTGGCAACGAGATATTGGAAGACTGCTATCCTGTCTCCCCTGGTCCTTCTTCTCATTAAACTAGACATTCCCAGTTCCTGCAACTGTTCTTCATATGTTTTAACCTCCAATTCCCTAATCCTCTTTGTTGCTCTTCTCTGCACTCTTTCTAGAGTCTCCACAACTTTTCTACATTGTGGAGACCAAAACTGGATGCAGGATTCCAAGTGTGGCCTTATAAAGTGGCATTAACACTACACATGATAGAAAAAGACTGCATGAATGTAGAACAGGAGGCTCCCACACTAGGCCACGTTAAGACTTGTGGACTTCAACTCCCAGAATTCCTCAGCTAGCCACGCTGGTTGAGGAATTCTGGGAATTGAAGTCCACAAGCCTTACAGTGGCCAAGTTTTGGAGACCCCCCCCCCCGCTCCCGATCTACAATCTAAATCAGAACAAAATTAATTCTAGAATGGGGGGGGGGTGCTCTATAACTGGAAGGTCTTCAGCTAAGATTGGACGCCCGTTTTGTTTGAGATAGCGCGAGGAGTCCTATGTGGGACGGGGTTGAACTAGAAGATCTCAAGGTCCCTTATAACTCTATGGCTCTTGAGTCCAAGATGTCTTCCAACCTTCTGACTCTATGATTCCATGACCACCAGAGCTGGTTCCAGCCCTTCTGACTCTATGATTCCATGACCACCAGAGCTGGTTCCAGCCCTCTGACTCTATGATTCCAAGATGCCCAAGGTCCATTTCAACGATGATTCCAAAACCTCCATTGCAACCAGCGGTGGGATTCCAAATCTTTTCGTTGCGGTTCTACGACAGAGCGCTTTGTGTGCCCGCGTGGCACTCAGTGACCGCCCTTGGTGTCCGCGCTGGTGAGCTGAGCTGTGTTTTAGCTCAGCCGAGGCATGGCAATCTGCTCTACCGCCCGAATCAGCTGAGCTAAAAGACAAGGGAATATAGGATAGGGAACGACGGAGGTGGGAGGGTGGGGCCAACCAGAGGTGATATTTGCCAGTTCTCCGAACTACTCAAAATTTCCACTACCGGTTCGCCCAAACCGGTCGAGCTGATGTGGTTCCCATCTTCAAAAAAGGGGGAAAAAATAGATCCAGGAAACTACAGACCTATCAGCCTGACCTCAATACCAGGAAAGATTCTGGAAAAGATAATCAAGCAACAAATTAGCGAACACCTAGAAGCAAACAAAATAATAGCCAAACGCCAACATGGTTTTGTCAAAAACATACCAGACTAATCTAATTGCATTCTTTGACAAAGTGACAAAATTAGTGGACCAGAGGAATGCCGTCGATATAGTTTACTTGGACTTCAGTAAGGCATTTGACAAGGTAGACCATAACCTACTACTAGATAAGGTAGAAGAATGTGGGTTAGACAGCATCACCACCAGATGGATTCGCAACTGGTTGGCCAACCGCACTCAATGTGTAGTCCTCAATGGAACTGCATCTACATGGAGGGAAGTATGCAGTGGAGTCCCCCAAGGGACTGTTTTAGGCCCAGGACTCTTCAACATCTTCATCAATGATTTGGACGAGGGAATAAATGGGGAACTCATCCAATTTGCAGATGACACCCTAACCTCTATAACTGTGATTTCATGATTTACAACAGCTCCATGATTCCATGACCTCCAAGGTCCCTTCCAACCCTGTGACTCTATGATTCCATGACTTCTGTTGGAATCCTTGGAACCGTGACTCCATGACCCCCAAAGTCCCTTCCAACCCTGTGACTCTATGATTCCATGACCTCTGTTGGAACCCCTGTAACCATGACTCCATGACCCCCAAAGTCCCTTCCAACCCTGTGACTCTATGATTCCATGACCTCTGTTGGAACCCCTGTAACTGTGACTCTATAACCCCCAAAGTCCCTTCCAGCCCTGTGACTCTATGATTCCATGACCTCTGTTGGCACCCCTGTAACCGTGACTCCATGACCCCCAAAGTCCCTTCCAACCCTGTGACTCTATGATTCCATGACCTCTGTTGGAACCCCTGTAACTGTGACTCTATGACCCCCAAAGTCCCTTCCAGCTCTGTGACTATGATTCCATGACCTCTGTTGGCACCCCTGTAACCGTGACTCCATAACCCCCAAAGTCCCTTCCAACCCTGTGACTCTATGATTCCATGACCTCTGTTGGAACCCCTGTAACCGTGACTCTATGACCCCCAAAGTCCCTCCCAGCCCTGTGACTCTATGATTCCATGACCTCTGTTGGAATCCCTGTAACCGTGACTCTATGACCCCCAAAGTCCCTTCCAGCCCTGTGGCTCTATGATTCCATGACCTCTGTGGCAATCCCTATCTGTGATTCCCTGACCTCCAAGGTCCCTTCCAACCCTATGACTCTATGATCCCACCATTCTAATCTTGGCATAATTCTTCCCTTACCTGGGCTTTGTTTTCCCTTTACAGATGGAAAGCCTGGAACAGCAGGAAATGTGGAAAGGTTTTATACTCACCATGGTGGAGGTAGGGGGTCATTTGTTCTCTGCCAGCCTTCTTAAGCAATTAATCATTCTGGTATTTATTCTCAATTGCAACGCGAGTAGCAGGGTGTCAATACTTAAAATGGAACAGGAAGACTGTCATGACTGTTTCCATCAATCATCAAGAAAGAACACACTTGACTTCATTTAGAAAGTTCAAGGCTACTTTTACTGATAATGATGAGACTTCAGCCAAAGTCAAGCAAGGAATGAAACATTTAGGCGCGCAACATACGTAACAAATCATAACCCAACCTCCCCCCTTTGACCCCAGCATATTGTCCAATGCAAAGTCAGCCACGACATCAGGTGCAGCTTCTTCTCAGGGTCATCATCAGAATGGAATGCAGTCCGTTAGCTGAATGTGATAACAACTGTAACCACCTCTCTCTCCTGCCCCCTTAGTAGCTTAGCAACCCCCAGCCCTCCCCCCGTTTCAACATGTCAGCCTATGCAGGCAAAAGCAGAGGCTGACATCGACGAACTAACTTTGGCGCATCCCATTTGGTCACATGATCAAAATTCGGAAACCTGGCGGTCGCAGAGTCCCAGGGTCACGTGATCCCCTTTTTGCCACCTTCTGACAAGCAAAGTCAATGGAGAAGCCAGATCCACTAAGCGACCCCATCATTCACTGAAACAACGGCAGTGATTCGCATAACAACGGCCGTAAGACAGCTTGTAAATTGGAGGACTTAACAACTGTCCTGCTTAGGCACAGAAATGTTGGGCTCAGTTGTGGTCATAAGTCTGTAATCTTGTGACTTTTCTTCAAAATTAAAGAGTCCTGGAAGAAACACTAAGGCGATTTGCACAGATAGTCCTTGACTTACAACAGGTCATTTTAGTGACCGTTCAAAGTTACAACGCCACTGAAAAAAAGTGAGTTGCCACCAGTGCCTTCTACTGTATATTTATTTATTTATTTATTTATTTTTCACATTTATAACCCGTACCCATCTCACCACAAAGGGACTCGGGGCGGCGAACAGAGATTTAAAATCAATTATACATAAATAAAAAATATTATTAAATAATAACTAAATTAAATCAATACCCTGCTTAAAATAAGTTTAAATTTAAAACCCAAATTACAATTTTGATTTGTTATAAAATAATGGGTGTGGAGTAGATCATGCTAGGCCGGCCAGATGAAAATAAGAAGTTTTTAAGTGCCGGCGAAACAAGTGGAGGTCTGTGATGGAACGGAGGTCGGGAGGTAGGCCATTCCAGAGGGTAGGGCCCACCACAGAGAAGGCCCTTCCCCTGGGAGCCGCCAACCGGCATTGTCCGGTCGACGGCACCCGGAGAAGACCCTCTCCCTGGGAGCGAGTCGGTCGAAGCGATGTATGGGGTAGAAGACGGTCTTGAAGGTAGCTAGGCCCCGTGCCATGGAGCACCTTGAATATGGTCATCAAAACCTGGTAACGCACCCGGTAGATCACAGGTAGCCAGTGCAGCTCGCATAGGAGTGGTGTTATGTGGGAATGTCTTGAGATTCCCATGATCACCCGCGCGGCCGCATTCTGGACCAACTGCAACCTCCGAGTGCATCTCAAGGGGATATATATATGCAGTAGGTATAGGTTATTCACACTTATGAGCTTTCTGGCACCCCCATGATCAGGTGAACCACACTCCGACACTTGCCCACCGACTCATACTTACGACCGTTGCTGTGTTCCGAGGTCACGCGATCCCCTTTTGCGACCTTCTGACAAGCGGCGTCCATGGGGAAGCCAGATTCACTTTGCAAATATGTGACGCTTTGTCAACTGCGGCGATTCACTTAACAGCTGTGGCAAGGACGGTCGTAAAAGGGGGCAAAGCTCACTTCACCCATGTCTCGCTCAGTGACCGAAATGTTGGGCTCCATTTTGGGGTTGTTAAGCCGAGGGCTACCTCTGAATGTTGTTAAAAACATAGATTTTTTACGGTGGTGTTCTGACCCCTCCTTTCTCCGACTAACACAAGACTGGCTGCTTGCCACTGACTCTCTTGGCTGCTTGCCTAAAGGACTCTGAACAGATACGAAGCTTCCTAACTCGACTAGACACGAACCTGAAAATCAACACGAATAAACACCTAGAAAGTACACATTGTTCTCTGCAAGGACTTTCTTAGCAAAGGCTTCCTTTTAAACCCTCTTGGGAGGGGCCAGTCATTAGACAGCTGGGACTAATTCAACTCCTTCGAGTTCGCTTCTGATGCAAGCCTCCTTTTTTCAGCCCTTCTCAACCTAGCATCAGGGACAAACTGGCCTTGATCCTCCCCACTACTCCAAGACCCAGGTGCCTCCTGATGACCAGCCAGGATCTCTGCTCTCTCAAGGTCGCCCTCCTCCTCCTCCAGAGCAGACTCATAGGACTCCTCACTAGAGGAGTCCATCAGCAGCTCATCCGGAGTCGGCTGGACCACAACAGGTGGGTACCACTAACTCAGCCTATCTTCTATTATCCTTAGATGAAGATCCCAGCATCCGTGTCTTTGCTGCCTGGACACCTGTACAGGCTGTCCGAAAGCTTGGAGAAGGAGAAGGAGAGGCGATCCAACCTCAGTGTCACCCTCGAAAGGGAAGAGAAACTGCCCAAGTGAGTAAGTTGTGAGCTGCTTGCGGCGTTCGTTCACACAAACTTGTGATGGACATTGGAAGACACCTCCTTTGTCTATTTCTTTCAAAACTCAGTTACACCACGAATTACATTACAGTCGCATCAAGCTGGTAGGGTGTAGTGGTGAGAGGGCCAGTCTAGAAACCAGGAGACGGCGAGCTCTAGTTCTGCCCTAGGTGTGAAGGCTGGTTGGGTGACATTGGGCCAATCGCCAGGAAATGGGGAGTTCCAGTCCTGCCTTAGGCAGTTGGGTGACATTGAGTTCTAGTTTCAGCTTAGGCATGAAAGCAGCTGGGAGACGGTGAGTTCTAGTTCTGCCTTAGGCATAAAAGCCAGCTGAGTGACTTTCGGCCAATCACCAGGAGACGGTGAGTTCTAGTCCTGTCTAAGATGTGAAAGCTGGCTGGGGGATTTTGGGCCAATCACCAGGAGACGGTGAGTTCTAGTCCTGCCATCTCTTTTCCTTCCTTCCTTCCCTCTCTCCCTCTTTTTTCCTTTCTTTTTTCTTGTTTTGCTTCCTTTTCCTTTCCCTCCTTTCTTTCTTTCTTTCTTTCTTTCTTTCTCTTTCTTTCCCTCCTTCTTTCTTTCTCTCTTTCTTTCTTTCTCCCTCCATTTCTCCCTCCCTCTCTCTTCCTTGCTTTCTTCCTTCTTTCCTTCTTTCTCCTCATTTTTATTTATTTTCTTTCTGTCTTTCTCCTTCCTTCCTTCTTTCCTCCCTCCCTCCTTCTCTCTTCCTTTTTCTTCTCTATTTTTTGTTTATTTTCCTTCCTCTTCCTCTGTCTTTTCCTTTTTTTCCTTTCTTTCTTTCTCCATTCTTTCCTTCTTCCCTCCTTCTCTCTCTCTTCCTTGCTTCCTTGCATCTTTCTTTCTTTCTTTCTTTCTTTCTTTTTCTTTCTTTTTTCTCTCTTTATCCTTAATTTTTTCCTTGCATCTTTCTTTCTTTTTTCTCTCTTTATCCTTAATTTTTTCTTTGCATCTTTCTTTCTTTCTTTCTTTTTTCTCTCTTTATCCTTAATTTTTTCCTTGCATCTTCCTTCCTTCCTTCCTTCCTTCCTTCCTTCCTTCCTTCCTTCCTTCCTTCCTTCCTTCCTTCCTTCCTTCCTTCCTTCCTTCCTTCCTTCCTTCCTTCCTTCCTTCCTTCCTTCCTTCTTTCTTTCTTTCTTTCTTTCTTTCTTTCTTTCTTTCTTTCTTCTCCCCCCAGCTGTTTCTTCCAGGTCACCAGAACAGAAGCTGTGGCCCTTCTGGAGCAGAACGAAAATTACGGCAACATGTTGCTGCGTCCAGGACAGGATGGGAAGAGCTTCTCGTTGACCGTTCGCCAGAAGGCTTTTGGGTGAGTTGGAAGGAGAAAGACACACACACACACACACTTCAATCTTTCAAGATCCGGTTACGGGCATTTCTCGACTTACGACTTACTTCCTGCTCTTTGGACATCTACAGAGAACGATGAGCTTAACCTACTATAGGTAGGCCTCAACTTACAACAGTTTGTTTAGCGACCGTTCGAAGTTACAGCGGCACCGAAAAAATGTGACTTGGGACCGTTTTTCACACTTACGACCGCTGCCGCATCCCCGCGGTCCAGTGGTGGGTTTCAAATTTTTTAGAACCTACTCTGTAGGTGTGGCCTATTTTGTGGGCGTGGCTTGGCAGTCACGTGACAGGGTGGGAGTGGCCACCTTTTAAAATGTGGTGAAACTCATTTAACAACGCTCTTGCTTAGCAACCAAAATTTTGGACTCAATTGTGATGATAAATTCTTTCTTTCTTTCTTTCTTTCTTTCTTTCTTTCTTTCTTTCTTTCTTTCTTTCTTTCTTTCTTCTTCCTTCCTTCCTTCCTTCCTTCCTTCCTTCCTTCCTTCCTTTCCTTTCCTTTCCTTTCCTTCCCGTTGGGTCACTGGCAGCGGTGGGCCAGATTTACTTCCAGGTACGCCGGTGGAACCCCCTCTCACCGGTTCTCTGAATTTCACCAACCGGCTCTCGCGAGTAGGTGCGAGCCTGCAGAAACCCACCACTGCCGCGGTCACATGACTTACCTTCATGTTTATGACGGACGCAGTGTCCCGGGGTCACGCGATCCTCCCTTTTGCGACCTTCTTGCACGCGAAGCCAGATTCACTGAACAACGGTGTCACTAATTTAACAATTGCAGCGATTCACTTAACGAATGGGCCAAGGGAAGGCGTAAAATGGAGCAAAAACTCCCTTAACAAATTTCTCACTGAACAACATACATTGCGGTTGTAAGTTGAGGACCAGTCTTGGCCATGGCCTAAAATAGAATCACACCTCGGGATGAAACTTAAGAGGGGACAGAATTCGAATTCCGTGTTGTGTTCTTTGCAGAGCCGTGAGCATCAAGCACTATAAAATCAACACTGCCGGTGGGGAGTACATCATCGTTATGGAGAAGCCGGTAAGGGGGGCCAGGAGGGGCTGCAGGGGGAGGGGGGACGGGGCAGGGAGGCAAACCAGGTTTTTAGGGAAGAAGGGAAGGGAAAAATAGAACTTGATCAGGTAACTGTTGCAAGTTATTCATTTCAAATTTGTACTTTTTAAAATGGATGAGCTCCCCAGGTTACTAGATCTCATGAAAGTGGGGGGGAAATGTGAGAAGCGTGCATGGTCTCAGCTGAACTCTTGAAGCATATGGCGACCTTGTGAGATTGTAGATGGGTCCTTCCCTCCTTCCTTCCTTCCTTCCTTCCTTCCTTCCTTCCTTCCTTCCTTCCTTCTTTCCTCCCTCCCTCCCTCCCTCCCTCCCTCCCTTCTTTAGTTCTCTATTTCCTTCATCTCCCCCTCCAGTACTTCTCCTTTTCCTTCATTCCTCCTTCTCTATTTCCATCCTTCCTTTCTTTCTCCTCTATTTCGTCCCTCCCTCCAGTATTTCTCCTTTTCCTTCCTTCCTTTCTCCTTCTCTATTTCCTTCCATCCTCCCTTCATTCCTTCCTCCTGTTTCCTTCCTTTCTCCTCTATTTCCTTCCATCCCTCCCTCCCTTCTTCCTCTGTTTCCTTCCTTTCTCCCTCCTCTACTTCTCTTTCCCTTTCTTTCCTTCCCTTCCCTTCCTTCCTTCCTTCTTCTATTTCCTCCCTCCCTCCTCTGTTTCTTTCCTTTCTTCCTCTCCTACTTCTTCCCCTTTTCTTGTTTTCCTCTTTCCTTTCCTTCCTTCCTTCCTTCCTTCCTTCCTTCCTTCCTTCCTTCCTTCCTTCCTTCCTTTCTCCTTCTCTATTTCCTTCCGCCCTCCCTCCTCTGTTTCCTTCCTTTCTTCCTCCTACTTCTCTTTCCTCTTTCCTTTCCTTCTTTCCTTCCTTCCTTCCTTCCTTTCTCCATCTATTTTCTTCCTCCCTCCCTCCCTTCCTCTGTTTCTTTCCTTTCTTCCTCCCCTACTTCTCTTTCCCCTTCTTTCCTTTCCTTCCTTCTTTCCTTCCTTCCTTTCTCCTTCTATTTTCTTCCTTCCCCCTCCCTCTCTCCCTCTGTTTCTTTCCTTTCTTCCTCCCCTACTTCTTCCCCTTGTTTTCCTCTTTCCCTTCCTTCCTTCCTTCCTTCCTTCCTTCCTTCCTTCCTTCCTACCTACCTTACTTTCTCCTCTATTTCCTTCCCCCCTCTTCTGTTTCCTTCCTTTCTTTCTCCCCTACTTCTCCTTCCCCTTTTTTCCTTCTTCCCTTTCCTTCTTTTCTTCCTTCCTTCCTCCTTCTCTATTTCCTTCTACCCTCCCTTCCTCCCTCTGTTTCCTTCTTTTCTTTCTCCCCTACTTCTCCTTTTCCTTCCTTCCTTCCTTCCTTCCTTTCTCCTTCTCTATTTCCTTCCGCCCTCCCTCCCTCCTCTGTTTCCTTCCTTTCTTCCTCCCCTACTTCTCCTTCCCCTTTTTTCCTTCTTCCATTTCCTTCTTTCCTTCCTTCCTTCCTTTCTCCTTCTCTATTTCCTTCCACCCTCCCTTCCTCCCTCTGTTTCCTTCCTTCCTTTCTCCCCTACTTCTCATTTTCCTTCCTTCCTTCCTTCCTTCCTTCCTTCCTTCCTTCCTTCCTTCCTTCCTTCCTTCCTCTCATCCCCAGCCATCCAAACTCCAATACGGGAGTCGCTCCAAGCAGAGGAGAGTTTTAAAATGTCTTAATGTTTTTGAGATTTTTTTCCCCAGCCGATTTCACGGAAGCTTCCTCTCCCTTTCCACGCTCTCCCCTCCCTCGCTTTTCTCCCCTCCCCAGAATTACTGCTCCTCCCTCATGGCCGTGCTCGACTTCTTCATCACCAAGACCCGGGGTCTCCTCGTGCCCCTCAGTGTGGAGAAGAGCTACGCCATGGCGCTGGGTAGGCCTCAACCACCTCTAGAGTTGTTTGGGGCACTGGAGAGAAAAGGGGGGGGGGAAATCGCAGGTAATCCTCGACTTACGACCACACAACGGAACCCCAGATTTCTGTGGCTAAGCGAGGCAACGGCTTTGCCTCATTTCACGACCTTCCTTGCCGCCGTCGTTAAATGAATCGCTGCCGTTGTTCGGTGAATCACGGCCGTTGTTAAGTCAGTCAGGCGGCTGTTAAGTGAATCCGCCTTCCCCCCCGGGGACTTCGCTTGTCAGACGGTCGCAAAAGGGGATCATGTGACCCCGGGACATTGCGACCGTCATTAAATACGAACCACTTTTGCCAATCTTCTGAATTTTGATCAGCATGGGGATGCTACAATGGTCGTAAGTGTGAAAAATGGCCTTGAGTCCCTTTTCCCCCCCAGTGCCGCTGTAACTTGGAATGGTCACTAAACTAATGGTTGTAAGTCGAGGACTACCTGTAGTCAAAATGTCATTCGAAGTCAGAATCCCCTCCTCATTTTCTACTGGCACTTGTTTCCTTTGCAGAGGTCATGGAGACGGATCAGGAGAGTGAGCAGGGCATGTCGGGGTCCCCCTGGGAGCCTGAAGACCCCCCGACCTTACCTGGGAGAGGTACTTCGATGCTAATTCCGAGGCTGAATTCGCACCTGGATTATAGAGGAAGGCAGCCTCCATTTTGCTTCCCGCTTCAAATTAGCCCACAAATGCTATTTCATTTCATTTCATTTGTTTATTTTATTTTATTTTATTTTATTTTATTTCACTTTATTTTATTTTATTTTTGTATTTCATTTTATTTCATTTCATTTATTTTATTTTATTCCATTCCATTTATTTTATTTCATTTCATTTATTTTATTTCATTTCATTTCATTTCAATTTTATTTCAATTTATTTTATTTTATTATATTTATTTTATTATTTTATTTTATTTTCATTTCATTCATTTCATTTTTCATTTCATTTTGTTTCATTTTTTACGTTATTTTATTATTGTATTTGTTTTATTCTTTTCATTTCATTTATACCTAAATGGAAGAGAGAATTGATAGATGGTAAGATGATAGAGGGATGGATAAATGGAGGGATTGATGGATGGATGGATGGATAGATAGATTGACAGGCAGGCGGTAGACAGGTAAGTAATAGATGTAGATTGATAGATTGATACATAGATGGAAGAGCGAGAGAGGGAATTGATAGATGGTACATAGATGATGGATGGATGGATGGATATAGATTGACAGGCTGAGAAGTGAATCATGGCAGTTATTAAAAGCAGTCCGGCTTCCCCTTCGACTTTGCGGGTCAGAAGGTCGCAAAAGGGGATCCCATGACCCCAGGTCACAAGCCATCTTCCAGGTGTGATTCAAGGTGTTGGTTACCAGCTTTAAAGCGCTCATGGCTTAGGACCTGGGTACCTACGAGATCGCCTTCTGCCCCCGAGAGCCTCCCACCGGCCCGTACGCTCCCCTAGAGAGGGTCTCCTCATGGTGCCGTCGGCTAGACAATGTCGATTGGCGACACCCAGGGAGAGAGCCTTTTCCGTGGGAGCACCTGCACTCTGGAACGAATGGCCCCCGGAGTTACGAATTTATTTATTTATTTATTTTTCAAATTTATATCCCGCGCCCATCTCCCACAAAGGGACCCGGGGCGGCGCACAGGAAGATTAAAAATACAAAAATACAAATATACAAAATACAAAGACTCATTAAAACTATATTAAACCCAACCCTGCGCTAAAACATAATTAAAAAACCCCAAATTAAAACTTTGCTCAACTAAAAGCCAGTTCGGTGTCGAATTACCCCTGACCTTTTCTTTTTTTTCCATTTCTATACCGCTCCTATCTCCCCAATGGGACTCAGGGCGGTGGCACAGGAAAATTAAAAAGAATACATTATTTTTTTTTATTTTTTTTTATTTAAATTTATATCCCGCCCTTCTCCACAGAGGACCCAGGGCGGCGTACAGGAAATTTAAAAACATACAAATACAAAGATAAATATATAATTTAAAATAAATATTAAACAATCCTATCCTGAACTAAAACCAAATTTAAAATACCCAATTTAAAACTTCCTAAAAGTCCCCATGGGAGGTTAGGCTAGGCCGGCTTGTTGGAATAAATATGTCTTTAGACATTGGCGGAAGAGGCGGAGGTCGGTGATGGTGCGTAATTCAGGGGGCAGGTCATTCCAGAGGGCTGGGCCCGCCACAGAGAAGGCTCTTCCCCTGGGTGTCGCCAGTCGGCATTGTCCGGCCGACGGCACCCTGAGAAGGCCCTCTCTGTCGGAGCGTATCGGTCTAAGGGATGTATGGGGCAGGAGGCGGTCTCGCATACAACAAACAAACTGTAATAAATACAATCATAACGTTAAAATATAATTAAATTAAATGTGCTCTGTGCTAAAATATAATTAAAACTGGTAAAAAAAATGTTAAAATCCACTAGCTAAATCTGTAAAAATTACAGATGCACCTTCCGCCGGGCTCTCAAAACTTTTCTTTTCCAACAAGCGTAAATACAAATTTTATTAATCTTAATTGGGTTTGTTGGTTTTTTAACTTTTATTATGAGCCAAATGATTTAATTTGTTTCTAAAGTGTTTTTAACGTTTATATATCTGTGTTTTATTTTGGCTGTACACCGCCCTGAGTCCTTCGGGAGTAGGGTGGTATAAAAATATAACTAAACTAAACTAAATAAATACGAAACAGTTGTCCAGTGTCCAAATTTTGATCACCTGACCGCAAGGATGCTGCAACGGTCTTTAAGTGTGAAAAGCGGTCGCAATTCCCTTGCTTCCATGCCATTGTCACTTTGAATGGTCACTAAACGAGCTCGGGATCACCTGTGCGTCTGTCCTTTGGCCTGCAGGCAAACTTGTGAAACAGAAGAGCGTCGAATCGCTGAATTCGTGGCCCTCCCCACCTCCTCCTCTGCCACCGATCGTGCCCATCCCGCCTCCGCGCCGGGCATCAACCCCCCAACCCGTGCATATCTACGAGGAGGAAGACTCTCCGCAGACAACATACGTGAACGAAGAAGGTGAGTGGAGAGTGGCGGATCACGCGAGTGACGTTACAATCCCCAGCGGAATGACAGTCCTGGCAGGAAGCCCTGGCTGGAAGAGTGCGCGATTTTCAGAACACGGGTATTTGCAAGGGGTGTAGAAAAAGTCAAAATGGAAGGCAGCCATGTGAAATTTGGAATTTTACCCTTTTATATTATATTTTACAATACAATAGCAGAGATGGAAGGGACCTTGGAGGTCTTCTAGTCCAACCCCCTGCCTAGGCAGGAAACCCTACACCACTTCAGATAAATGGTTATCCAACATCTTCTTAAAGACTTCCAGGGTTGGGGCATTCACAACTTCTGGAGGCAACTTCTGTTCCACTGGTTAATTGTTCTCGCTGTTAGGAAATTTCTCCTCGGTTCTAAGTTGCTTCTCTCCTTGATTAGTTTCCACCCATTGCTTCTTGCTCTACCCTCAGGTGCTTTGGAGAATAGTTTGACTCCCTCTTTTTTGTGGCAACCCCTGAGATATTGGAAGACTGCTATCATGTCTCCCCTAGTCCTTCTTTTCATTAAACTAGACCTACCCAGTTCCTGCAACCGTTCTTCATATGTTTTAGTCTCCAGTCCCCTCATCCTCTTGGTTGCTCTTCTCTGCACTCTTTCTAGAGTCTCCACGTCTTTTCTACATCGTGGGGACCAAAACTGAATGCCGTATTCCAAGTGTGGCTTTACTAAGGCATTATAAAGTGGTATTAACACTTCATGTGATCTTGATTCTCTCCCTCTGTTAATGCAGCCTAGAACTGTGTTGGCTTTTTTGGAAGCTGCTGCCCACGATTGGCTCCTATTTAAATGGTTGTCTACTAGGACTCCAAGATCCCATTCACAGTTACTTCTATTGAGCAAGGTACCGCCTATACAGTACCTGTGCATTTCATTTTTGTTGCCTAAATGTAGAACCTTACTCTTTTCGCCATGGAATTTCATTTAATTAGATAGTGCCCAATGTTCAAGTTTGTCAAGATCCTTCTGTATCTTAAGCCTATCTTCTGGAGTGTTGGCTATTCCTGCCAGCTTGGTGTCATCTGCAAATTTGATGAGATCCCCATTTATTCCCTCGTCCATTTAAATCATTGATGAAGATGTTGAAGAGTCCTGGGCCTAAACCAGAGCCTTGGGGGACTCCACTGCATACTTCCTTCCATGTAGATGCAGTTCCATTGAGGACTACACGTTGAGTGCGGTTGGTCAGCCAGTTACGAATCCATCTGGTGGTGATGCTGTTTAACCCAGATTCTTCTACTTTATCTAGTAGTAGGTTATGGTCTACCTTATCAAATGCCTTACTGAAGTCCAAGTAAACTATATCGACGGCATTCCTCTGGTCCACTAATTTTGTCACTTTGTCAAAGAATGCAATAAGATTAGTCTGGCATGATCTGTTTTTGACAAAACCATGTTGGCTTTTGGCTATTATTTTGTTTGCTTCTAGGTGTTCAGTAATTCGCTGCTTGATTATTTTTTCCAGAATCTTGCCTGGTATTGAGGTCAGACTGATGGGTCTGTAGTTTCCTGGATTTATTTCTTTTCCTTTTTTGAAGATGGGAACCACATCAGCTCTTTTCCAGTCCTCTGGTAGTTCCCCGGTGTTCCAGGATCTCTGAAAGATATAGTTCAGTGGTTCTGAGATCTCGTCTGCCAGTTCCTTCAGAACCCTGGGGTGTAATCCATCTGGTGTGAACCCTGGGTGTAATCCATCTGGGAGTCAAACTATTCTCCAAGGCACATGGGGGCAGGACAAGAAGCAATGGGTAGAAACTAATCAAGGAGAGAAGCAACTTAGAACTAAGGAGAAATTTCCTGACAGTTAGAACAATTAACCAATGGAACAGCTTGCCTCCAGAAGTTGTGAATGCCCCAACCCTGGACGTTTTTAAGAAGATGTTAGATAGCCATTTGTCTGAAATGGTATAAGCTTCCGGCCTATGCAGGGGATTGGATTAGAAGACCTCCAAGGTCCCTTCCAACTCTGCTATTGTATTGTATTGTATTGGTCCTGGTGATTTCCACTGGTTCCACTGGTTAATTGTTCTAACTGTCAGGAAATTTCTCCTCAGTTCTAAGTTGCTTTTCTCCTTGATTAGTTTCCATCCATTGCTTCTTGTTCTGCCCTCAGTTGCCTTGGAGAATAGTTTGACTCCCTCTTTTTTGTGGCACCCTCTGAGATATTGGAAGGCTGCTATCATGTCTCCCCTGGTCCTTCTTTTCATTAAACTAGACCTACCCAGTTCCTGCAACTGTTCCTCATATGTTTTAGTCTCCAGTCCCCTCATCCTCTTTGTTGCTCTTCTCTGCACTCTTTCTAGAGTCTCCACATCTTTTCTACATTGTGGCGACCAAAACTGGATGCCGTATTCCAAGTGTGGCCTTCCCAAGGCCTTATAAAGTGGTATTAACCCTTCCCGTGATCTTGATCTTACTTTAAAAAAAAAATCAGTTTAATTTTATATTATTCTGATTTTCAGCATTAATTTTATTGGTTGTGTTGGACACAGAGGTGGGATTCAGCTGGTTCGGACCAATTCGGGAGAACGGGATGCTAATTTTACATCTGTTTTGCTGAAAGACGGCAAGGACTTGCTGGCCCCACCCACCCCTCCCCTCTCAGGAGTCTCCCCGCCAGTGGTGGGTTCCGGGTGGTACAGCCCGGTACGGCAGAAAGTCATTGGGGAAGACGGCAGGAAGGTTGCAAGCGGAGATGATGTGGGATTTGAGGTTTGTCCTCCCCGCCCCAGCAGATTGAGGGACAATCCTCCCGCAATCCTCCCGCACTCTGGAGGAACGGCTGGAAATCTGGCAGTAAAGGTAGGGCTTGACCTACCACCCCAATTGAGCCCAACATTTCTGTTGATAAGCGAGACAGTTGTTAAGTTGTTAAGCTGTTAAGCGGGACAGTTGTTAAGTTGTTAAGCGGGACATAACGAGGGCTTGAGTGACCCTACACACGGTCACTCAAGCCCTCGTTATGTCCCGCCTGGACTACTGCAATGCTCTCTACATGGGGCTCCCCTTGAGATGCACCCGGAGACTTCAGCTGGTGCAGAATGTGGCCGCGCGGGGGATTCTGGGAGCCTCACGGTACTCCCCGGTAACACCTCTCCTGCGCGAGCTGCACTGGCTACCTATGGTCTTCCGGGTGCGCTTCAAGGTGTTAATTACCATCTTCAAAGCGCTCCATATCACGGGTCCTGGCTACTTACGAGACCGCCTCCTACCACACACCTCCCTTCGACCTGTCCGCTCCCACAGGGCGGGCCTCCTCAGGGTGCCGTCTGCCAGTCAATGCCGGCTGGCGACTCCCAGGTGAAAGGCCTTCTTTGTGGTGGGTCCGACCCTCTGGAATGACCTGTCCCCTGATCTTCGCACCACTACTGACCTACGCCTCTTCCGTCGGATGCTTAAAACGCATTTCTTCCATCTGGCCGGCCTGACAGAAATTAAGGGTTTTTAGAGTTAATATTTTAATGGTCTTAATTTTCTTAGCACAGATTTTATTATTTAATTCGATTTTAGATTATATGTATGTATTGTGGTTTTTATTTTTCTGTGCACCGCCCTGAGTCCTACCATGGAGAATAGGGCGGTCTATAAATCCGATAAATAAAATAAAATAAAATAAAATAAAATAAAATAAAAAATAATAATAATAAGTCCCCTTGGATGATCTTTCTCGCCACAGTTCAGTGAATTCCTGCAACGGTTGTGAGTAACCAGATTGTTGAGTGAATCTGCCTTCTCCCTTGACTTTGCTTGTCGGAAGGTCGCAAAGGGGGATCACGTGACCCCCCCATCCCCCCGACCGTCTTAAATACGAACCGGTTGCCTGTTTTGATCACATGACTTCATGGATGCTGAAAGTGTGAAAAACAGTCGTGTCGTTTTTTGAAGTGCCATTGCCACGTCAAATAGTCACTAAATGAAATGTCGTAAGTCAAAGATTATCTGTAAATTTTCTACCGTGAGAATTAAAGTCTCTTTTCACCGCCTTTCCACCTGGGACAGGTGCGGCGTGGGATCAACCCGGGGACCAGGAAGCGAGGTGGATGGGGCTGCCCCCACCTGTCCGTGTCCCTCCCAAGCCACCAAAGAAGCCACCTAAACCAGGTATGATTTGGAAGACTTGTGTCCTTGTGTCGAGGCAATTGTCATCATCCAGCCGCAAAAGGAACAAGCTAGTTCGCTCTCTCCAGATGTGTTCAGTTCACAGGACTGTATCTCAAGGGCCTTGACCTGTGAATCCTGATCTCTTTTTCTAAAATATAAAAATAAAAAAAGAAATTAGGGATTCTAGTCTTCATGATTCTGCCCACTTAAATAGGAGCGTTGGATGTTATGTGCTAAGGTAGGTGTTGTGGCCCAGCCAGTTGTGGATAAGCTGCTGACGCACTCTTCTAGCGAAGAACCCTATGAGTCTGCCCTGGAAGATGAGGAAGACCTTGGGCAGGGTTCAGAGGCAGAGCAGGAAGCAGAGAGGCTGGTTGGCCACCAGGAGGCGCCTGAGGCATGGAGTAGTGGGAGCAGTTCGTCCCTGATGCGAGATTACGCAGGGCTGAGAGACGGAGGCAGCAATTACGTCAGAGGCAGGCTCACAGAAGATAATTGGGCACCAGATGGTTGTTGATTGGCCCCTCCCAAGAGAGCTTGTAGCGAAGGCTTTGGGAGGGGCCATTTGCAGGAAACAACAGTTCAAATTCATAGTCAAGAACATATGTCTGTGCATATGTTCTTGACTATAACTATCACAATCATGGACCTTCGCCTCTTCCGTCGAGCACTTAAAACACACTTCTTCCATGTGGCCAGCCTAACATAGTTATGTTTATTATTGAATTTTTAGCTGGGTTTTTAAATTAAGTTTTAGCACGGGTCAAATTCATTTAATTTAATTTTAAACTTACTTGTTGTCTGTTTATTTATATTTTATTTTTATTCCTGTGCACCGCCCTGAGTCCCATTTGGGAGAGAGAGCGGTATAAAAGTATGGATAAAGTAAAGTAAGAAATTCGTGTCCATTTGGGAATCTCTGTGTGAAAAGGTGCTACAGAGTTAACATGAGTTATCTGGGCTCACAGCCAAGGAATTTGCAATCTCAGCAATTAAGTAGTTGCAAGCAGCCAAGCTTGTGCTCTGGCCTCTTCACAGGCTGCGGGTCAGAACAGGTAGGTAATGGGCCAGCCAGTGGGCAGGATCTCTTCTATGGTTGAAGGAAGTATATCTCTTTTCCTGGTCTCTTATATGCAGCTGGAATTTGGAGGTGCAGTCAGTCCTTGACTTACAACAGTTTGTTTAGTGACCATTCAGAGTTATAGGATAGAACAGAATAGAGCAGGAAGGGACCTTGGAGGTCTTCTAGTCCAACCCTCTGCTCAAGCAGGAGACCCTACACCACTTCAGACAAATGGTTATCCATGGGAATCCCTTCTTTAAAACTTCCAGTGTTTGGAGCATTTACAACTTCAGGAGGCAAGCAGTTCCACTGGTTAATTGTTCTCACTGTCAGGAAATTTCTCCTTAGTTCTAAGTTGCTTCTCTCCTTGATCAGTTTCCACCAGAGGTGGTTATTCAGCCGGTTCGGACCGGTTCTGGAAATTTTGAGTAGTTCGGAGAACTGGCAAATGCCACCTCTGGCTGGCCCCGCCCCCATCTATTCTCTGCCTCCTGAGTCCCAGCTGATTGGGAGGGAATGGGGATTTTGCAGTATCCTTCCCCTGCCACGCCCACTAAGCCATGCCCACTAAGCCACACCATGCCCACCAAGCCACACCCACAGAACTGTTAGTAAAAAAAATTGAATCCCACCACTGGATGGATGGATGGATGGATAGACAGATGGTATTCAGCAGGTTATGACTGGTTCAGAAGAACCATTAGTGGAAATTTTGAGTAGTTCGGAGAACCGGCAAATACCACCTCTGGCTGGCCCCGCCCCCATCTAGTCTCTGCCTCCCGAGTCCCAGCTGATTGGGAGGAAATGGAGATTTTGCAATATCCTTCCCCTGCTGCACCCACCAAGCCACGCCTACCGAACTGGTAGTAAAAAAATTTGAATCCCACCACTGGATGGATGGATGGATGGATGGATGGATGGATGGAATAGATAGATAGATAGATAGATAGATAGATAGATAGATAGATAGATAGATAGATAGATAGATAGATAGATAGATAGATAGATAGATAGACAGACAGACAGACAGACAGACAGACAGACAGACAGACAGACAGACAGACAGACAGACAGAGATGGATGAGAGAGAGAAAGAAAGAGAGAGAGAGAATAAAAAAGAGAGAAAAAAAGAGATAGAATAGATAGAGAGAGAGATGATCTTTGTGGAGGGCCCCTTTAAATCCTCATTATTGATGTGAGTGGAACAAAAATTAGGAGGGAGAGAATGACAGGAGACCCCAGCCCACCATCCTTCTTCCAAGAGAGGAGAGGTTGGAGAAAATGCATCTCCATCACAAGCCATTCTCACCCTGGGGAAGAAGCCTTGAAAGACTTCAATTCCCAGAATTCCCCAGCCAGCATATGGGAATGGGGATTTTACAGTATCCTTCCCCTGCCACGTCCACTAAGCCACGCCCACGGAAACTGTAGTAAAAGTTTTTGGATCCCACCACTGATTTCCACTTATTGTTTCTTCTCCTGCCCTCAGGTGCCTTGGAGAATAGTTTGACTCCCTCTTCTTTGGGGCAACCCCTGAGATATTGGAAGACTGCTATCATGTCTCCCCTGGTCCTTCTTTTTATTAAACTAGACATACCCAGTTCCTGCAACTGTTCTTCCTATGTTTTAGCCTCCAGTCCCCTAATCATTTTTGTTGCTCTTCTCTGCACTCTTCTAGAGTCTCAACATGTGTTTTTCCCAATCTCTTAAAGGCACCTTACTCGAGGATAAATCTTCCCCCAGACGGGATGTCCCCTCCACCAAAGAGAAGACTCTGTTACTCAGAAGCACCACTACTGGTAAGTTAGTTTATTGTGCCTACATGTACTTCCAAGATTCCATCAATACCTCATTAATTACAGTTAGTCCTTGACTTATGACAGCCAATCCCGAATTTTCCAGTGAGACATTTGTTGATAACGGGGTCATTAAGTGAATCTGGCTCCCCCATCACCTTGCTGGTCAGATGGTTGCAAAAGGGGATGGTGTGAGCCCGAGACGCTGAGACCGTCATAACTATAAGTCAGTTGCCAAGAATTTGGACCACGTGACCACGTGGGGACGCCACAACAGCTGCAAGTGTGAAAAACACTCAGAAGTCGCTTTTTTCGGTGGTGTCGTAACTTTGAAGGGTCATTGAACGAACCGTCGTAAGTCAGAAACTACCTGCAGGCCATTTTTTTTGTTACTAGTAAATTGTAGTCGCGTGACTTTGGGACGGCACAACTGGCTAAAGGTAAGCTAACACTTTCAATTGGTGGTCATGTGACTGCAGGGGAGGTGGTGGGAGCGTTTACAGCAGGGGTGTCCAAACTTGGGAACTTTAAGACTTGTGGACTTCAATTCCCAGAATTCCCCGACCAGCCATGCTGGCTGAGGAATTCTGGGAGTTGAAGTCCACATGTCTTAAAAGTTCTCAAGTTTGGACACCCCTGGTTTACAGCAACCTGTTCTCACTCGGCCTTTGCAAAAGCAAGAAACAGGCACCCCGCAAAGAAAAAAAACTCTTTTTATTTACACCCTGGGAATTAACTGCACTCCCCAACAGAAAGTACAGAACATGAAATAAGAGAAGAAGGGGTGAAAGAGGGCACAAATGAGGTACAGGAAGATGGCGAAAAGAGGAAGATTCTACATTTAGGCAACAAAAACGAAATGCACAGGGACAGTATAGGTGGCACCTGTCTCAATAGTAGCACCTGTGAGAGGGATCTTGGAGTCCTAGTGGACAACCATTGAAATAGGAGCCAGCCATGGGCAGCAGCTGCCAAAAAAGCCAACCCAGTTCTAGGCTGCATAAACAGAGGGATGGAATCAAGATCACGCAAAGGGTTAATACCACGTTATAAGGGCTTGGGAAGGCCACACTTGGAATACGGCATCCAGTTTTGGTCGCCACAATGTAGAAAAGATGTGGAGACTCTAGAAAGAGTGCAGAGAAGAGCAACCAAGAGGATGAGGGGACTGGAGGCTCAAACATATGAAGAACGGTTGCAGGAACTGGGTATCTCTAGTTTAATAAAAAGGACCAGGGGAGACATGATAGCAGTCTTCCAATATCTCAGGGGTTGCCACAAAGAAGAGGGAGTCCAACTATTCTCCAAAGCACCTGAGGGCAGAACAAGAAGCAATGGGTGGAAACTAATCCAGGAGAGAAGCAACTTAGAACTGAGGAGAAATCTCCTGACAGTTAGAACAATTAATCAGTGGAACAGAAGTTGCCTCCAGAAGTTGTGAATGCCCCAACACTGGAAGTCTTCAAGAAGATGTTGGATAGCCATTTGTCTGAAATGGTATAGGGTTTCCTGCCTAGGCAGGGAGTTGGACTAGATGACCTTCAAGGTCCCTTCCAACTCTGCTATTGAATTTTATTATTTTTAAAAGATAATGTGGAAGAAAAATTGAATATAAAATGCAGATAGAAGATTTCACTGGGATTTACAGTCACCAAGAAAAAGCAGACAAAGGAGGAGATCTCCCAAAAAAGAAACCAGGAAATAGTAAGGGAGGGAGGAGAACAGGGAAAAACCCTCGGGAAAGTTACTAGAATAATAAAAGTAAATACTCCGAAGAAAAGATACAATAACCACAAAAAATAGGAAAAAGAAAAAGGAGAAGTTAGGAGAAAGAGGGAGAAGAAGAAAAAGAACTGAAAGTGAAATATTTGAGAGCCCACGAGAAAAAAGTTAAAAGGGAGGAAGGGGAAAAGAGTTACACTAGTACACCAAAGAGAATAGTAGTAAGGTTGTTATTGTTATGTCTACTGCCCCATACATCCCTTCGACCGATCCCCTCCCATAGAGAGGGTCTTCTCCGGGTGCCGTCGGCCGGGCAATGCCGGTTGGCGACGCTCAGGGGAAGGGCCTTCTCTGTGGTGGGCCCAACCCTCTGGAACGACCTGCCTCCCGAACTCCGCGTCACCTCGGACCTCCGCCTTTTCCGCCAGCGCTTGAAAACACACTTTTTCCACCAAGCCGGCCTGGCGTGAACCACCCTATACCGACTGTGTTTTAGTTTGCCAAAGTTTTAATCAGTGGGATTTTAATTATGTTTTAGCACAGGGTTTTGAGTTTAATGTTGATTTAGGATAATTTATAGTATTTTGTATATTTGTAGCTGTTTTTAATTCTCCTGCGTGCCGCCCCGGGTCCCTCTGTGGGAGATGGGTGCGGGACATAAGTATTAAAAAAAAATGTCATTAATTAAGAAATTTAAAAAATATATAGTATATTGTTAATTGTAAAAAAATTGAAAGAAATGCTCTATGTTTAAAGTGAATTAGAAGATATATGTTGTTTATAGTAAAATATAGAAATGGAGGCAATAAAAAAAATGAAAATTGGGTGTAACTTTGAAATGGGCAATTGAAGATATTGTTTATGTATTAAGAAAAATAGGTATAAAGATGAAAATAGTAGACGAGAATAATTTGGCAGAAAGCGGAAACAAAACTATGATGTAAAATGGACTGTGAAAACGAGAGGGTGTAAAAGAAAAAAACCGGACAATTCTTTGTTCCTATAATATGTATAATTTGTATTAAAAAAAATAAAAAATCTTGAATTTAAAAAAAAGAAGAAAAGAAAGTTCAGGCAGGAGTCCAGCAAGGATTTCACTGGAACAAGAATCCTTATCAGCTCATTATGATAAATACAAGGTTGTGAGCTCCCATCCGGGAGGCTGCAAATTATTTCAGTTCAAACAGAGAAATAGGCAAACCTCAATTCTGGCAAGGCTCTTGTGGCCCACCAGTTGATCTGGCAACAGATTCGGACAGTGAGGAGGTTGGGGGGGAACCTGGGCCAGTCCTGGAGTCTGGGGAAGGCTCTGAGGAGGGCTCTGTGTCGGAGGCAGAGAGGGGGTCAGGGCCATCCAACAGTTATCAGCTGCCTTCGGAGTCAGACAGCAGTGAGGCAGAAGAACAGATGGAGCCTGTTCCTGATGTGCATATGGGCAGAACTTCCAGGAGAAGGGAACAGCTAAGGAACAAGGGTCAACTCAGGAGTAAAGTCACAGGTGGACGGTGAATGGCCTCTCCCATCTATATAAATAAAAATGTAAATTAGTTTGTGCAAAGCCGCTAATCTCAAAAACTACTGGACCGATTTACACCAAATGTTCACACAATGTTCCCAAGGACTTCCGATAATACAATACATACTTATTTTGTGGCTAGCACACGTATGTCATGTGCAAGGTACACAAACGTAAAATGTACCCACTTGTGAGATTTTCACCTCCCTGTAGCTCCTCCCACCCGGCATTTCCAACAGTAGTTTCCTCAGCAATGGAATAAGCCTCCAAAGTTCCACTGTATGGTGGCCTAAAAGGGCCAAAACAAGGCAGAGAGGATAGCAAACTCCCAGATGGCCCATAGAGAGAGGGAGAAATACAGTAGGTAGGTAGGTAGAGGGATAGATAGAGAGGGAGAAATACAGTAGGTAGGTAGGTAGGTAGATAGAGGGAGAAAGGAAGAAATACAGAAGGTAGGTAGGTAGGTAGAGGGATAGATAGATAGGGAGAAATACAGTAGGTAGGTAGGTAGACAGATAAATAGAGAGGGAGAAATACAGTAGGTAGGTAGGTTGGGGGTTATACGGTGGTTGTGTGTATGGGTGCAGGTGTAGATCTACACGCAGATTGGTTGGCCATTTAACCAGACTGGGCCACAGCAATGCGTGGCCGGGTACAGCTAGTAGGGAATAAAAGAGGAGCAAAAGGGGAGTGGAGTTTGCAGGAGACAATTTAGTTCAATTCATTAGGGTGAAGGTCTGTTCCTGACTTCTTGCCAAATAATTGCTGCTATAGCATGGCGTTTGGAAGATATCGGTTTGGCCGCTCTCCAAGCCTGATGAAGGCCTGTAGTTGTGAAATCTCTTTGAAGGACTGCAGGCCGGGACTTTGCTGGAGAGGAATTCCCTTTAAATTAAATAAAAGGGGTTTTATCGGGACGAGGAGTCGGCTTCGTGCTTTTGGGGAGCCTGGGTCAGAACCAAGGCAGTCTTTGTCACATGAAACACAGAAGGAGAAAACTTTCCAGAAATACGAACGTTTGTCGGCAACAACCAAACCACTCCCTTTTCCTCCTATTTGTTCCCTTGCCAGGGAGGGGACAGTCAGCCTCTGTAGTTGTTTTGCTTCCCGAGCCAGCTCATTGTCCCCCATTGCTCACCTCTCCTAACTACTCTGTGCATATATGCATCTGGAGCAGGCCCCAGCTGTTCCTCCTCCACACTCCTCTCAGCCTCCAAAGGCAGCCGCCTCTCTGGTGTTTGGGAAATGTCGGACAGCTCTGTCCCCCGCTCTGCGTCCAATGCAGAGGCCTCATCAGAGCCTTCCCCAGGCTCCAGGACTGGCCCACCTTCCTCCCCAACCCTCCTCATCGTCTGAGTCTGCCGCCAGCTCGGCTGGCAGCTGGCAGGCCACGACACAACCTGCTGTGCTTTACAGGGTTGTAAAACCCCCGTTTTGTAGCTGTCATAACTTCAAATGGTCATAAGATGGATGGTCGTTAAACGAGGACTCCCTTTAATTTTCATACCTGGGTTGTTTGTTTGTTTGTTTTTTACTCTGCAGGCATAGTGTGTGGCTGACGTGTTTTTTCTCTTTGCAGCCATGACCGAGGAGATGACCGAGGAGCTGAAACGCAAACTTCAGGAACGAAGGGCCAAGATGGACGATTAAAAGACGGCGGACATTTTGATGAATGAATCCACACGGCGACAAGGAAGAGAGGAACCGGCCAAATTCCCAACCAAATCTACCTCTGGATCCCTCTGGATCCGCTCTCTCGGGCGAACCAGCAATCCTGTTTTTTGCGGGAAGAAGGCCTTTAGCGGATGAGATCTCAAAACCCACCCTCGATCTGCCTTTGACTCTCCTTCGCAGTCATTGGCTGGGCTGCTGTGATGTCACAGCCAGCGCAGATCCTACAATTAGAAGTTAAGAAGGGACTAAGAAGGAGATTTGGGAAGGGCTCCTAAAAGCGGCCCGAAGAAATAATCGCTCAGTCTTGGATCCAGGAAATAATTCACCAGTGGAACGACTTGCCACCAGACGTTGTGGGTGCTCCAACACTGGAGATTCTCAAGAAGAGATTGGACAACCATTTGTCTGAAATAGTATAGGACCGTGATGGCAAACCACAGGTGGCACGCAGAGCCCTCTCTCCAGGCACACAAGTTGTCGCCCCAGCTCAGCTCCGCCATGAATGTGCACGCCCTTCCTACAGCCAGCTGATTTTCGGGTCTGTGCCACAAAACTCTCGCACGTTTTTGCTCCCAGGAGGCTTCAGGGAGGCCCACTGGTGTGTGTGTGTGTTGCACAACCATGCACAGGGGAAGCGGGGAGGGGTTACCTTTACATGTGCTCGGGGGCGAGGTGCACGATGTGTGTGTGTGTGTCACACTCGCATCGCACTAGGGGTGCTGTTGCGTGTGTGCCAGTGGTGGGTTTCAAATTTTTTAGAACCTACTCTGTAGGTGTGGCCTATTTTGTGGGCGTGGCTTGGCAGTCATGTGACAGGGTGGGAGTGGCCACCTTTTAAAATGTGGTGAAACTCATTTAACAACTAAAGTAAGGTTCTACATTTAGGCAACAAAAATGAAATGCACAGGTACAGTATAGGTGGTACCTTGCTCAATAGTAGCAACTATGAAAGGGATCTTGGAGTCCTAGTGGACAACCATTCAAATAGGAGCCAGCCGTGGGCAGCAGCTGCCAAAAAAGCCAACACAGTTCTAGGCTGCATCAACAGAGGGAGAGAATCAAGATCACCTGAAGGGTTAATACCACTTTATAAGGCCTTGGGAAGGCCACACTTGGAATACGGCATTCAGTTTTGGTTGCCACGATGTAGAAAAGATGTGGAGACTGTAGAAAGAGTGCAGAGAAGAGCCACAAAGAGGATTAGGGGACTGGAGGCTAAAACCTATGAAGAACAGTTGCAGGAACTGGGTATGTCTAGTTTAATAAAAAGGACTAGGGGAGACATGATAGCAGTCTTCCAATATCTCAGGGGTTGCCACAAAGAAGAGGGAGTTAAGCTATTCTCCAAAACACCTGAGGGCAGGACAAGAAGCAATGGGTGGAAACTAATCAAGGAGAGAAGCAACTTAGAACTAAGGAGAAATTTCCTGACAATGAGAACAATTAGTCAGTGGAACGGAAGTTGCCTCCAGAAGTTGTGAATGCCCCAACCCTGGAAGTCTTTAAGAAGATGTTGGATAGCCATTTGTCTGAAACGGTATAGGGCTTCCTGCCTAGGCGGGGGGTTGGACTAGAAGACCTCTAAGCTCCCTTCCAACTCTGCTATTGTATTATAAGATCAAGGGGGATCTACAGGACCCTTGGAACATTCTTGGATGGATGAACTTCACGCTATTCTTGCAAAAGTAAGCCTTTGTCCACCCAACCACAACGCAACACACATTCGGTGCATTGATAGGGAAAATAAATCTCTTGTGAAGCAGAATTGTGTGACACACCACCAAGAGAAAGTCAAGTGACAAGGTGAAGGGAAATCACTAGACCAAAATGGAGAAGGAAGACTACCAACGTAGGATTAATTTACAGCCCCAATCATGATTTAACTGAGCTCAAATGCTAGATTGCAAGCCTCCAAGACCCATTCTTTATATTTGGAATATTGCATCTGGTTTTGGTCACAATGAAGTAAAAAAGATGTGGAGACTCTGGAAAGAGTGCAGAGAAGAGCAACAAAGAAGATGAGGGGACTGGAGGCTCAAACATATGAAGAACGGTTGCAGGAACTGGGTATGTCTAGTTTAATGAAGAGAAGGACCAGGGGAGACATGATAGCAGTCTTCCAGTATCTCAGGGGTTGGCACAAAGAAGAGGGAGTCAAACTATTCTCCAAGGCACCTGAGGGCAGAACAAGAAGCAATGGGTGGAAACTAATCAAGGAGAGAAGCAACTTAGAACTAAGGAGAAATTTCCTGACAGTGAGAACCATTAATCAGTGGAACAGAAGTTGCCTCCAGAAGTTGTGAATGTCCCAACACTGGAAGTCTTGAAGAAGATGTTGGATAGCCATTTGTCTGAAATGGTATAGGGTTTCCTGCCTAGGCAGGGGGTTGGACTAGAAGACCTCCAAGGTCCCTTCCAACTCTGCGATTGTATTGTATTGTATTGATTAGGAGACTGGTGGCTAAACCATATGAAGAACTGTTGTAGGAAGTGGATATTGTCTAGTCAAGTAAAAAGAAGGACTAAGGGTGACATGATAGCAGTCCTCCAATATCTCAGGGGTTTCCACAAAGAAGAGGGAGTCAAGCTCTTCTCCAAAGCACCTGAGGGCAGAACAAGAAGCAATGGGTGGAAATTAATCGAGGAGAGAAGCAACTTAGAAATTAAGGAGAAATTTTCTAACAATTAGTCACTGGAACAACTTGCCACTATAAATTGTGGGTGCTCCATCACTGGAGGTTTTTAAGAAGAGATTGGACAGCCATTTGCCTGAAATGGCATAGGGTCTCCTGCTTGAGCAAGGGGTTGGACTAGAGGACCTCCAAGGTCCCTTCCGTTATTCTGTTATTCTGGAAACGGAGTCCTTTGCCGCCCATTCCAGCACAGGTTCACTCAGAAGTAAATCCCAAAGACTGCAAGAGAGAGCTAGCTGGGTTTTCCAGCTTTCTCTGGTCTTCTTCTTCTTAACATCTGGAATTCACTTAGTGGCGGGAAAATGGCAGGGTCCGAGTGGATTTGTTTGAAATCAATCAAATCAAATTATTTGAAAAGGGGGGAGGCTGCAACGGTCGTAAATGTGGAAAACGGTCGCAAGTCACTTTTTCAGTGCCGTTGTAACTTCCGACGGCTACCTGTACAAAGTCAGATTCCTTAAGCCTTAATTGGTCTAATAAATAAAACCCTGTTGACCTGAGCACTTAATTTTCCCCACCGTGTTAATCCTGAACTACCAGCCCTTCATGGCCAGGATCTGTTGACTATCCCATCTGGTTATTTGTTTCCTGGAACACAATAAAGAAATATTTTCTGGTCTTCACTCTTGCTTAGAAAGAGTTGAATGCTTTTCTGGAACTCTTTAAGGGGATGTTAGATAGCCATTTGTCTGAAACGGTATAAGGTTCCTGCCTAGGCAGGGGGTTGGACTAGAAGACCTCCAAGGTCCCTTCCAACTCTGCGATTGTATCGTATTGTATTACCCCATCAGAAATTCAATTTTTTAAAGGATGGATGTGTGACCAAAGCAGTTTAGGGAAATAGCTCCTTATTATGTGGGAAGAGAGGGAGGGATGGAGAGAGAGAGGGAGGGAGGGAGGGAGGAAAGGAAAGAGAAGGGGGAGGGACGAAGGAAGGAAAGGAAGGAGAAGGGGAGGGAAGGAGGGGAAGGGGAGAAGGGGAGGGAAGGACAGGGGAAGGAGGGAGGGAGGAAAAAAGGAAGGAGGGAGGAAGAGGAGAGAAGGAAAGAGGAAGAGATGAGGGGGGGAAGGAAAGAAAGAAAGGAAAGAAAGGGAGGGAGGAGAACAAGAGGAAGGAAAAGAGGGAAGAAGGGCGGAGGAAGGAGAAAAGGAAAGAAAGAAAAAGGAGGGAAGAAAATTAAAGGAGGAAAGGAGAAAGAAGGAAATGGAAAAAGAGGAAGAAAGGAGGTAGGGAAAAGGAAGGATACGGTGAAAGGAGGAGGCGGCACAGGCCACGTGAGATGCAACCGGTAGTAGACAGGGTTCCTCCCCCCTTCAATTGCCATGGCAACATTGACACTACATACATGTCCAAAGGGGCAGAGCATGCAATGAGCCCTACATTAATAATTTGGGTCGACCAGCCTAAATTTTTAATCAAGCGTGAACTTGGATAGAAGGGTTTCTAAACCGGGAGAGGCAGAATGGAGTCCACTGTCTTGGGCGGCTCATTCTCTGAGGGAAAATCAATATTTTTCATTCAGGGCATCCAAGAGAATCGATAAGAACCGAAGAGGCAAAGTTGTTTTTATTAGTTTGGCATTCGTGGCCCACTCTCAAGGATAAACCTATCAGCTTCAGTGACAAAACATTTTGAGGTGGGAACAGTTTGGTCTAGGGACTTGTGATTAAGTTAGCAGGCTAGAAAGTGGGAGACGGAGAGTTCTAGTCCCGCCTTAGGCATGATAGCCAGCTGGGCGACTTTGGGCCAATCATTAAGAGACGGTGAGTTCTAGTCCCGCCTTAGGCATGAAAGCTAGCTGGGTGACTTTGGGCCAATCACCGGGAGACGGAGAGTTCTAGTCCCGCCTGAGGCATGAATGATGGATGGGTGACTTTGGGCCAATCACCGGGAGACGGAGAGTTCTAGTCCCGCCTTAGGCATGAAAGCCAGCTGAATGACTTTCGGCCAATCACCGGGAGACGGAGAGTTCTAGTCCCGCCTTAGGCATGAAAGCCAGCTGGGTGACTTTCGGCCAATCACCGGGAGACGGAGAGTTCTAGTCCCGCCTTAGGCATGAAAGCCAGCTGAATGACTTTCGGCCAATCACCGGGAGACGGAGAGTTCTAGTCCCGCCTTAGGCATGAAAGCCAGCTGAATGACTTTCGGCCAATCACCGGGAGACGGAGAGTTCTAGTCCCGCCTTAGGCATGAAAGCCAGCTGGGTGACTGAGGGCCAATCACCGGGATACGGTGAGTTCTAGTCCCACCTTGGGCATGAAAGTCGGCTGGTTGATTTTGGAGCAGTGGTGGGTTGCAGGCGGTATGCCCCCTGTACGAGCGTACCGGAGGCTGCCCGGAGCACCGGATACCGTTCCGGTACGGTGCTCCGGATGGCCCATCCACCCGCCCTCGCTTCTTACCATGCTCTTAAGTGTTCAGCACTTCTGCGCACGTGTGCAGCCCGTGCAGCGCTTGCGCGACACTCCGCTGAGCGGCTGGAGCGTCGTGGAGGCTCGCGGAAGTGGCAAAAACGCATAGGTGCCTCCACATGGATGCCGCCCGTCCGGTACGGTTGGAACAGAATCCGGGACCCACCACCGCTTTGGAGACGGCCTCTTTCTCAGCCCAAACTACGACACGGGGCTGGTTTTTGGAGAGAACTAGGAGGAAGGAGGTTCACCATCTTGAGCTAAATAGAATAAGGACAACCTTGGTCTGGGCCCTTCGGAAAAGGAGACTCTTCTAATGAGGGAACTGGCAAGTCTCCATCTTAAAATGAGTCGATCAGTAGAAAAATATGTTTTTTTTCACATTTGTTTATTGGTTAGGAGGCCCAAGACTTAGTTTTGTCATCTCAGCCGGCGCCTTTCTCAACCTCTGAGACTTTTAAGAGGTGTGGACTTCAATTCCCAGAATTCCTCAGCCATCCGGTCTTTTCTATGCATCCTATGGCAGGGGTCTCCAACCTTTGCAACTTTAAGTCTGAAGGACTTCAGGTCCCAGAATTCTCCAGCCAGCAAAGCTGGCTGGAGAATTCTGGGAGCTGAAGTCCTTCAGACTTAAAGCCAGCTTTGCTGGCTGGAGAATTCTGGGAGCTGAAGTCCTTCAGACTTAAAGTTGCAAAGGTTGGAGACCCTTGTCCTATGGTACAGATAGTCCTTGACTTAAGACCACAATAGGAACCAGAACTTCCACGGCTAAGCCAGGTGGTTGCTAAGGGAGTCACACCCATGTTTACAACCTTTGTTAAGCGAATCAGAGCAGTCGCTAAGCGAGGCATGTGATTGGTAAGCGAATTCAGCTTCCCTCGTTGATTTTGCTGGGAAGTTGGGAGGGAGGGAGATGAAGGAAGGAGGGAAGGAGGGAGGAGGGAGGAGGGAGGGAGGAAAAAAGAGAAGGAAGTAAGGTGAGAGGGTGGGGGAAGGAAGGAAAAAAGGGAAGGGAAGGAAGGAAGGAGAGAGGAGGAAGGAGAAAGGAAGGAAAAAAGAGAGAAGGAAGGAAGGTGAGAGGGTGGGGGAAGGAAGGAAAAAAGGAAGAGGGAAGGAAGGAAGGAAGGAAGAGGGAAGGAAGGAAAAATGAGAGGAGGGAGGAGAGAGGGAGGAGGGAAGAGAGGAAAAAGAGAAGGAAGGAAGGAGGGAGGGAGGAAAAAAGAGAAGGAAGGTAGGTGAGAGGGAGGAGGAAGGAAGAAAAAAAGGGAGTGAAGGAAGGAAGGAAGAGGGAAGGAAGGAATGAAAAAGGAAGGAGAGGGAGGGGGAAGGAAGGAAGGAAAAATGAGAGAAGGAAGGAGAGAGGGAGGAAGGAAGGAAAAAGAGAAGGAAGGAAGGAGAGAGGGAGGAAAAAAGTGAGAAGGAAAGAAGGAGAGAGGGAGGGGGAAGGAAAGAAGGAAAAAAGATAAGGAAGGAAGGAAGGAAAAAGCGAGAAGGAAAGAATGAGAGAGGGAGGGGGAAGGAAGGAAAAAAGAGAAGGAAGGAGGGAAGGAAAATGCGAGGAAAGAAGGAGAGAGGGAGGGGGAAGGAAGGAAGGAAAAAAGAGAAGGAAGGAAGGAAAAAGTGAGAAGGAAAGAAGGAGAGATGGAAGGGGAAGGAAGGAAAAAAGAAGGAAGGAAGGAAGGAAAATGCGAGGAAAGAAGGAGAGGGAGGGGGAAGGAAGGAAGGAAAAAAGAGAGAAGGAAGGAAAAAGCGAGAAGGAAAGAAGGAGAGAGGGAGGGGGAAGGAAGGAAGGAAAAAAGAGAGAAAGAAGGTGGGTAGATAACAAAGGCTGAAAATGCACGTCAGTTGCCAAGCGCCCAAATTTTGATTGCATGACTGAGCAGCTGCTGTGACGGTCATAACTACAAGGACCTGGCCTCAGACTCTTTTTTTCAGGCCCATTGTAACTTTAAACCGTCACTCAACGAATGGTTGTATGTCAAAGGACTACCTGGAATGGGCTCCCCAGAACCACAGGTGTGGTGAAGTGGTGTGTGTGTGTGTGTGTGTGTGTAGGTCTCAACTTACGTGTTTCCGAAATTTATTACGAAGGTCAGAAGCTGGCCGAAGGGCGAGACCTGAAAAGGAACCAACCAACCAACAGATCTCATTTTGCCATGCGAATCGACCTCCCTTGATCTGGCCTATCATTTCTGGATCATTTCTGGATTATTAATAAAATTAATTCCACCTTTCAGTGAGTTTGCGCTGATTTCCCCAGAAAAGAGCTGACTCTCTTAAAATAAAAGTCAAGTTTCTCTCCCTCATGGAGGAGAAGCGACACGGTTTTGTGATATCCAAGGTTTGAGGTGAGCCTAAAATAAGTCAAGTTTCTCTCCCTCATGGAGGAGAAGCGACACGGTTTTGTGATATCCAAGGTTTGAGGTGAGCCTAAAGGTAGTCCTGGACTTACGACCACAATTGAGCCCAAAACGTTCTGTTGCTAAAGGAGACAGTTGTTAAGTGAGTGTTGCCCCATTTTACAACCTTTCTTGAAACCTTTGTTAAGTGAATCACGACCGTTGTTAAGTGAGTAACATGGTGGCTAAGTGAATCTGGCTCCACCATTGACTTGGCTTAATCAGAAGGGGATCACATGACCCCCGGGACACTGTGGCCGTCATAAATATGAGTCGGTGGCCAAGCGCCTGAATTTGGTGAAGTGAGTTTTGCCTCATTTTGCAACCTTTCTTGCCACAGTTGTTAAGCGAACCCCTGCAGTTGTTAATAGTACACAGTTGTTAAGTGAGTCTTGTCGGAAGGTCGCAAAAGGGAATCACATAACCCTGAGGTGATGCCAGCATCATAAATACAGGTAGTCCTTGATTTACGACAGTTCATTTGGTAGTTGCAAGGGCACTTGAAAAACTGACTTTTACGCCGCTTTTTCACACTTATGACCATTGCAGCGTTTCCATGGACACGTGATCAAAATTCAAATGCTTTTGCAACTGACTCATACTTATGACGGTCGCAGTGTCCCAGGGTCACGGGATCCCCTTTTGCGACCTTCAAAGTCAAGGGGGAAACCAGATTCACTTAACAACCGTGTCACTAATTCGACAACTGCAACTGTGGCAAGAAATTATTATTATTATTATTATTTATTAAATTTAAACCGCACCCTCTCCCCGAAGGGACTCGGGGCGGTGCACAGGAAATTAAAAAGATATAAACATAACAATTATAAATATTTAAAACCCAAATTAAATAACTATCGCCCTGTGCTAAAATCTTTAAAATCTTAAAACTATTTCTCCTTAAAATCATAAAAAATGTCATAAAATGCACTAAAAAGCACTTAACAAGTGACTCACTTAGCAACAGAAATTTTGGGCTCAATGGTGGCCGTATGTTGAGGATTAAATGTATGAACTAGTTGCCAAGAATCTAAATTTTGATTACCTGATTTTGAGGATGCTGCAAAGAGTTATTAAGTATGAAAAATGGTCGTAAACTGCTTTTTTTAGTGCTGTTTCAGTCGCTAAACAAACAAGCGTAACTTAAGGACGATCTAAAGTTGTGATTTTTTTCTGCATTTAATATTTTTACTACTATCTCTTAGTATTTCACTGCTTTATTGTTTTGTTTTTGTGTGGTAGGGCGTTTGTATGTTATCATTTGGATCACAATCAAGTTATTTGCTTACTTACAGAACTGAACTGGACGACGCTATCAGAGCTCGGAAGCTAAGCAACATTTGCTCGGGTGAGTCCTTGGATGGGAGATAGGGAAATCCGAATCCGACGGTTAACAGTTGGAAAAGCTTCACAGAACAAAATTACGAGACCCTTTGATGGCGTTGCCAAGGTAACAGTACGGACGTTAGCACCAAAAGCAGGCTTTCCCAACCTCAGTCCCTTTAAAGACGCGTGGACTCCAACTCCCAGAATTCCCCAGCTAGTGGTTGCTAAATGGAACAGGGGCAAGTTGAAGACTTATCGATTGCCTTGTTCAAAATGGCGGACACTCTCAAATATCTGCAAATTCGATTATATGACAGATTTCCTTCCTAAGCAGCCTTTCATTCAGAAACACGAGGACTAGAATCTTAGTTTATTCGCGGCTAGAATCTTAGTTGTATCCTTGAGGACTAGAAACTGCTTTTTTTTTTGAGGATTAGGCTCTTAAGTTTCTTCTTGAGGACTAGCATCTTAAGTTTATTCTTCCGGATAAAATCATGACTCAAATAAGAGCGACGGGAAAAATGGTTTTCTGCCCTCAGAAGAAATAACCTAACTTTTGCAAACCGAACAGCCAAAATTGCGACAAATCCAGTGTTTATACATTGAAAGCCACGTTCTCCTTTTTTCCAAAAACCAGTAAAAGAAAAAAAAAAGGTTTTGGATTGGCACAGTTGTTCATTTTTAGCCCAGGCCAGATTAAAAATTTCTCTTTTTTTGCAGAATTTTGCTCTTTGCAACGGGAGTGGCTTGCCTCTGTAATTTTGGGGAAAATGTTTGGGGAGGGGTCAGAAAACCAGAGAATGCACAGTGCTTTTATCGTCCTTTTTCCCCCCCACCACCACATTTTCGTGCTATGCGAGAAGCGCCATCTCGTACCCCACTGATGACACCCTGGGAGACACCACCACCCCGGGATTAAAATCCAGCAGGGGCACCCTATTTTTTTGTGCAATCCCATCTAAGTCATCTAATATCTTCCAGCTAACATCTTTTACATCTCCATGACGATGGTCTTCAAACGTGGCCATTTTAAGACTCGTGGACTTTGACTCCCAGAATTCCCCAGGCAGCCATATTTGTTGGGAGGAATCCAAAATGGCTTCGTCAGCTTGGGCCAAGGAGGTGGACTACAAAGATCCCTCTCTATGATTTGTACCCTGTAGGATGGGTCAACTTGCCAACCTTGGCCATTTTAAGACTCGTGGACTTCGACTCCCAGAATTCCCCAGGCAGCCATGTTTGTTGGGAGGAATCCAAAATGGCTTCCTCAGCTTGGGCCAAGGAGGTGGACTACAAAGATCCCTCTCTATGATTTGTACCCTGTAGGATGGGTCAACTTGCCAACCTTGGCCATTTTAAGACTCGTGGACTTCGACTCCCAGAATTCCCCAGGCAGCCATGTTTGTTGGGAGGAATCCAAAATGGCTTCGTCAGCTTGGGCCAAGGAGGTGGACTACAAAGATCCCTCTCTATGATTTGTACCCTGTAGGATGGATCTCCAACCTTGGCAACTTTAAGACGTGTGGACTTCAACTCCCAGAATTCCTCAACCAGCAAAGCTGGCTGAGGAATTCTGGGAGTTGAAGTCCACAAGCCTTAAAGTTGTTAAGGTTGGAGACTCCTGCATGATAAATTATGGGATCAGGCACCCCACATGTTTTTGGTCCCATCATCGGAAGATGGATCTTCACACCCAGGACCGTAGAGGTTGGTGCCACTTCTGGACCACGCTCTCCATGCTGGCTGGGGAATTCTGGGAATTGAAGTCCACGAGGCTAAAAGTTCCCAAGTTTGGAGACCCCTGGGTCCAAAACCTGGAAGAAAAACAGAATATCTATTGGTGGGGTTGTTGTTTTTTAAGTACAGTGGGGTTTGTGACCGTGAAAGGACTGTCTCTCCGTCTTGGAAAGGATAGACGTGACGGGCGTCATTAAGTGAGGCTGGTGGTGGAACTGCTAGTCGCGCTGTTGCGCTTCTGAAGGCATTTGACGGCACTGGGGACTTGCAGACCGGAGTAGACGTGGAAGCTGCCACACCACACCTGAGCAGGAAGAAAAGGGAAAAGCGAAAATAAGCTTGGGGGGGAAAAATTGCAACAGGTCCAAAGAATGATAGAAGCTCAAGAGATAACAAGCCAAATAAGGAAGTTGCTGTAAACCCCTAAAAAGCAATGTGCCTACCTACCTACCTACCTACCTATATCTATATCATTATCTGTCAATCAACCAACCAATCAATCAATCAATCAATCAATCAAATCTGTCTAGCTATCTATTATCTATCATCCATCCATCCCATCTATCCATTGATCGATCGATCTATCTCATCTAATCTAAATCTATCTATCATCTATTTATCATATCTATCTAGCTATCTATCATCTATCATCTATCATCCTTCCATCCATCCATCCCTCCCTCCCTCCCTCCCTCCCTCCCTCCCTCCCTCCCTCCCTCTCTCTCTCTCTCTCTCTCTCTCTCTCGCTAGCTAGCTAGCTAGCTAGCCATCTAGCCATCTATCATCCATCCATCCATCCATCCATGTCTGTCTGTCTGTCTCTCTCTCTCTCTCTCTCTCTCTCTCTCTCTCTCTCTCTCTCTCTCTCTATCTCTCTATCTATCTATCTATCTATCTATCTATCTATCTAGCCATCTATCATCTATCATCCATCCATCCATCCATCCATCCATCCATCCATCCCTGTCTGTCTGTCTGTCTGTCTGTCTGTCTGTCTGTCTGTCTATCTATCTATCTATCTATCTATCTATCTATCTATCTATCTATCTATCTATCTATCTATCTATCTATCCATCTATCATCTATCATCTATCATCTATCATCTATCATCCATCCATCCATCCATCCCTGTCTGTCTGTCTGTCTATCTATCTATCTAGCCATCTATCATCTATCATCCATCCATCCATCCATGTCTGTCTGTCTGTCTGTCTGTCTGTCTATCTAGCTAGCTGTCTAGCTATCTAGCTTAGCTATCTATCATCTATCATCCATCCATCCATCCATCCATCCATGTCTGTCTATCTGTCTGCCTGTCTATCTAGCTAGCTGTCTAGCTATCTAGCTATCTAGCTTAGCTATCTATCATCTATCATCTATCATCCATCCATCTATCCATCCATCCATCCCTGTCTGTCTGTCTGTCTGTCTGTCTGTCTGTCTGTCTATCTATCTAGCCATCTATCATCTATCATCCATCCATCCATCCATCCATCCATGTCTGTCTGTCTGTCTGTCCAGCTATCTAGCTTAGCTATCTATCATCTATCATCCATCCATCCATCCATCCATGTCTGTCTGTCTGTCTGTCTGTCTAGCTGTCTAGCTATCTAGCTTAGCTATCTATCATCTATCATCCATCCATCCATCCATCCATCCATCCATCCATCCATCCATCCATCCCTGTCTGTCTGTCTGTCTGTCTGTCTAGCTATCTAGCTATCTAGCTATCTAGCTTAGCTATCTATCATCTATCATCCATCCATCCATCCATCCATCCATCCATCCATCCATCCATCCATCCATCCATCCATCCATCCATGTCTGTCTGTCTGTCTGTCTGTCTGTCTGTCTGTCTATCTATCTTTACTTTACTTTACTTTACTTTTATTAAATTTGTATACCGCCCTTCTCCCTTGCGGAACTCAGGGCGGTGAACAGGCATAATAAAACAGTAAAACATCCGATACAAAAATACATTAAAATACATTAAAACTAATTAAATTTAAGGGCCCGTTCTAAAAACCCGATAACCATATAAAAACAGTTAATAAAATCAACTAAAATCAATTAAAAAATTACAATCGATTAAAAGAAAACTACACCAGGCCGGCTGCACGAAATAGGTGCGTTTTCAGGGCCCGACGGAAGAGGCGCAGGTCGGGGATTGTACGAAGGTCAGGGGGGCAGATCGTTCCAGAGGGCAGGGGCTGCCACAGAGAAGGCTCTCCCCCTGGGGGTCGCCAGTTGACATTGCCTGGTCGACGGCACCCTGAGGAGGCCCTCTCTGTGGGAGCGGACTGGTCGGTGGGAGGTATTTGGCAGCAGGAAGAGGTCTTGCAGATAACCAGGTCCCATGCCATGGAGCGCTTTAAAGGTGGTCACTAATATCTTGAAGCACACCCGGAAAGCCACAGGCAGCCAGTGCAGCTCACATAGGAGAGGTGTCACATGGGAGCATCTAGATGCTCCCAAAATCCCCCGCGCGGCCGCATTCTGTACCAACTGGAGCCTCCGGGTGCACCTCAAGGGAAGCCCCATGTAGAGAGCGTTACAATAGTCCAGGCGGGAGGTGACGAGGGCTTGAGTGACCGTGCGTAAGGCGTCACGATCCAGAAAGGGGCGCAACTGGCGTATCAGGCGAACCTGGTAGAAAGCCCCCCTGGCTACAGCCGTCATGTGATCTTCTAGAGACAGCCGAGAGTCCAGGAGGACACCCAAGTTGCAGGCCCTCTCTGTGGGAGCCAGTGATTCGCCCCCAATAGCCAGAGACGGCACCACCTGGCTATATCGTGACACTGGAAGCCACAGCCACTCGGTCTTGGATGGGTTGAGTCGGAGCATGTTCCTCCCCATTCAGACTTGCACGGCCTCCAGACACCGGGACATCACTTCCACGGCATCATTGGGGTGGTCCGGGATAGGGATGTACAGCTGAGTGTCATCAGCGTACTGATGGAACTCTACCCCGAAACCACGGATGATCTCACCCAGCGGCTTCACGTAGATGTTGAACAGAAGGGGCGAGAGGACCGACCCCTGTGGGACCCCACAAGTGAGGCGCCTCGAAGTTGACCTCTGCCCCCCTGCCAACACAAACTGCGACCGGTCAGAGAGATAGGAGGAGAACCACCGTAAAACGGTGCCCCCCAATCCCAACCTCTCCAACCGGTACAGCATGATACCATAGTCGATGGTATCAAAAGCTGCTGAAAGATCTAACAGGACCAGGATAGATGAGCAACCCCTATCCCGGGCCCTCCAGAGATCATCGACCAACGCGACCAATGCTGTCTCCGTGCTGTGCCCAGGCCGAAAGCCGTTCTGGCGCGAGTCCAGATAGACAGCTTCATCCAGGTGCTGAGGAAGCTGTCGTGTCACCAGCAGATGCCTGAAGTCTTTAGAAATGGATATTTAGAGATGGATATTTTTCTTTCTTTCTTTCTTTCTTTCTTTCTTTCTTTCTTTCTTTCTTTCTTTCTTTCTTTCTTTCTTTCTTTCTTTCTTTCTTTCTTTCTGCTTTCGTTCCCCCTCTCTCTTTCTCTCTCTGTTTCTTTCTTTCCTTCCTTCTTTCTTTTCTTTCTTTCTCTTTCTTCTTTTTTCCCTTCCCTCTCTCTTTCTCTCTCTCTCTTGCCTTCTTTCTTTCTTTCTTTCTTTCTTTCTCCCTCTTTCTTCTTTCCTTCCTTCTTTCTCTCTCTGTCTCCTTCCTTCCTTCGTTCCTTTCCCTCCTGTCTCGCCACAAGGTGACTCTTCTGCATTGTTCTATTTTTAATTGCCTCATACTGTGGGATGCCCAGAGTCAGGGTGGGAATCGGCCCATTTATAAGTTATTAATTTAATGAATTAAATTTAACCAATTAAACCGAATTGAATTATTAAATTACATTAAAGTGCATCAAATTAAAATTAAATTTAACTGCATTATTCAACTAAACCATGCTAAATTAAATTATTAAGGGAAACTCATTAAATTAATTAAATTTTATCAATGGAATTATTCAATTTAATCAATTAAATGACATTGAATTATCCAATTAAATTAGGTAGACATTTGTCATGAACGGCTGGAGAGAAGGCAGAGGTTTAACAGTCCTCTTCAAAAGTCACATCGGAAAACAGTCTAATCCTTACGGATCCAGAGCCCAAGATGTAAATTGAGTAGATATCGCAGCTGAATGAAAGAAAAGCTTCTTAACAATAAGAGCAGTTTGCATGGCTGGTGGAAACCCGATGGGATGTTTTTAAATGCAGACTGGGCCACCATCCAATAGGGGGGATATTTTAATTTGGACCCCTGCACAACAGAGGAGGGTGGACTGGATGCCCTAAAGGGTCCCTCCCGCTTCCAGGATTCTATAATTCTACACTTCTAATTTCTCAGATAGCTGAATAATTATTTAGCTCGTAATCCAAGGCTAGTGTAGCATACTTTAGATTTAGATATGGAGGAAGGGGGGGAAAATGAATGATTTCTAATCCTTTGAGCCTAGATGTACATAATCTCTCTATACAAAAGTGTGTGTGTGTGTGTATTCCAGCATAACTCTGGAACGCCTCCAGCAATTTCAACCAAACTTGGTACACAGATGACTTACTCTCTGGAAACAAATACTGTGGGGGTAAGACACCCCTAACACCCCTCGGTGTGTGTGTCCATGTCTGTGTGTTCCAGCATAACTCTGAAACGCCTGGGCTGTTAAAATGAAAAGGACTGAATTATATCTATAGTGACAAGTCACAGTACTTTTGACAGCGATAGTGTGCATTTTGGATTCATGTTCTGTTAAGATACAGCCTGTTGTACCTTAAATTGGCTTCTACTGTACAGCACAGTGCAGTTGCCACGGTGCGGGTTTCACAGTACTCCACAAGGGGGCTCCCTCTAATAGAGGATTGGGATAAATACATACCCCGGCAACGCCGGGTTATCAGCTAGTCAATAAATATAAGCCAGCCATCCAGAGATGCATTGCAGAGCATGACAGGTGGCATATTAATTTCATAAATCAATAAATCTATTAATAAATTAATTTAATAAATTAACAAATTTATGGTGCGGTATGTGATTCTGTCACTTAATCTGGCGAAATTCACTTTCTTGATCCAATCTATTAATCTATCTCCTTTAAGGAGTTCAACAGATGTCAGCTTTTCCCGTCCTCCTGCAAAATCCCATCATGAGGACTAGAATCTTGTATCCTTTTTTTTTTTTTTAAAGGAAGAAAGCATTTCAACAATCTTTACCAGATGTTATAAAAACCCACAGGCTTCTTCTCTGCTACCACTTCGGAATCTCTTCGGAATGTCTAGTTTAATGAAAAGAAGGACCAGGGGAGACATGATAGCAGCGTTCCAATATCTCAGGAGCTGCCCCAAAGAAGAGGGAGTCAAGCTATTCTCCAAAGCACCTGAGGGCAGAACAAGAAGCAATGGGTGGAAACTAATCCAGGAGAGAAGCAACTTAGAACTGAGGAGGAATTTCCTGACAGTGAGAACAATTAACCAGTGGAGCTCCTTGCCTCCGGAAGTTGTGAATGCCCCAACCCTGAAAGTCTTCAAGAAGATGTTGGATAGCCATTTGTCTGAAACGGTATAGGGCTTCCTGCCTAGGCAGAGGGTTGGACTAGATGACCTCCAAGGTCCCTTCCAACTCTGCTATTGTATTATCTAGCTGCTCTCTTACCATAAAAGCCGGGAGAACCGGTTGGGTAAATTTGGCCCGAAATGTATGCAGCAGCTGCTTCGTTTTGGCGTTGTAGAAGGAGAGAAATCCTGCGAAGAAGCAAAAAGGAGAAAAAAAGGGGAGGGCGCTTGAGGGGTGAGGGAAAGGAGAGAATGTGGACAAGAAGAAGTAGAAGGGGAACCACAACAATTAATCCATCCCAGTCTGACAGGGAACATTTGGGGAAGCCCCCATCCCCCTCAAACCCCCCCCTCCCAGTTAATAATATAATAATTTCAGAAGACATCCTCATCCTCATTATAATTATGATTATTATAAACTGTATTCATTAAGCATGAAACTCAGTCAATCAATTATTTCACCAAGCCGGCCTAAGTTAGCCTCTACTGTGATGAATTTTAGATAGTTTTAATTGGGGGATTTTTAATTGGTTTTAGCGCAGGTTGTCATTTAATAGTTTTTTAAATTTATATGTTTTGTATTATCTTTGTATGTCTGGCCGGCCTGGGATAGCCTCCTTGCCTTGGGATTTTATAGAATAGGTTTTAGTTTAATTGGGATTTTAGCACAGGGTTTATTTAATTGGTTCTTAAATTTTGTTGGTATATTTATTGTTGTTTGTTATTTATTGCTTTTATGCTACCTGTGCACCGCCCCGAGTCCCCATGGGGAGAGGGGGCGGTCTAGAAATAATAAATTTCATTTCATTTCATTTCATTTCATTTCATTTCATGTTGTTTTTTAAATTCCTGTGCGCCGCCCTGGGTCCTTTTGGAGAAGGGCGGGATATAAATTGAATAAAATAAATAAATAAATAAAACTAAACCTTTAAGTATTATTATTATTATATTATTATTATTTTTTACATTTGTTTGGATTTATATACCGCCCCACTCTCCCCAAAGGCACTGCACAGGAAAAGTTAAAACACAAATAAGACCCTACAAAAAATAAATACATCCTAAACTCACTAAAATCCAATTAAATTGGATAATACCTGTGCTAAAATCAATTTAGATTATAAAATTTTATTAATTAAATGTGAAATGCAGTCAACTACACATTTAAAAATGTATCAAAAATATCATTGACTGGCTCTGAGGGTTGATATGGGTTGCTGCCAGCATCCCAGGTGTCGACCAAGTAGCTTCTTAAATAGATTAAGATTAAGGTTAGGGTTAGGGTTAGGGTTAGGGTTAGGATTAGGATTAAGATTAGGATTAAGATTAAGATTATTAAAATAATTAAAATTAAGGTTAAGGTTAAGGTTAAGGTTAGGATTAGGATTAGGATTAAGATTAAAATTAAGATTAGGATTAGGATTAAGATTATTAAAATAATTAAAATTAAGGTTAAGGTTAGGATTAGGATTAAGATTAAGATTATTAAAATAATTAAGGTTAGGATTAGGATTAGGATTATTAAAATAATTAAAATTAAGGTTAGGATTAGGATTAGGATTAGGATTAAGATTATTAAAATAATTAAAATAATTGAAATTGAAATTGAATTTGAAAATGAAATTGAAATTTTATTCCAAGTTGTTTGCTGCCCATCTCATCATAAGAAATTACCTTCGTGGAAATTGCAATAGACGCCTAGGATATCCGGAACTGGGATGTCCAAGATTTTAGCCTTGTTGTTGTGTTTGGCGGTGAAGCTGACCTGCAGCCAGTTGTTGAGATGAAGGCACCAGGAAGAAGAAGTTTTGCCCAGCTGGTCAAACTTGCCCAAAGTCCGATAAGCCACGCCCACTGCAAAGGCCTTGCTGTCTCGGTCGTAGCGCACCTCCCAGTAGTGGTCACCGCTGTCAATCAAGGTGTCTCCTGCAACGGGAGGAATGGATTGGTTGATAAATCTGTTTGCTTGGTTTTCATTGGCTAAAATCAACGTGTTTCTCAAGCTCAGGGACTTTAAGATGTGTGGACTTCAACTCCCAGAATTCCCCAGCCAGCCAGCTGAAACATCTCAAACTGAATCCTGAAGTCTTTAGAGATGGATATTTTGTACCCCGGCCACCCTATTCATAAAGAATCTACATTCCCCCATCCAGCTCCAAGGACAGAGCATGACCTCCCAGCCACAATGGGAGTCAGGCAACAATAATTAGAATTAAAGGCACACTCGAGCACAGGTCAAAGTACATTTCACAACAAACAAGCATCTCAATCACAAAGCTCCAAAGAGATTATAAAAGCTCACCTATCTCAACCCTCATTTTGTCAGCCACCCCTAAAGCATGTTGCTGTCACTGAAGTTTCTGGCTTCTAAATAAACAGAGACCTTCTCTCCTGCAGCCTGCCTCCATTTTAATTCCTCCATCTTTCTCCCAGCTTGGAACCGGACCAGATTTTTCTTCTAACATGACCCAGGATGCCGATGAGATCCTTACCCAACACTGTGTAGGATTCGGCTGTGAATCGGTCCCTCCCTCCGCGGCCTGTTGGCATCCTTTTCGGAGACTGGACGCACCTGTGGATGAGAAAATCCATAGGGGAGGGAGGTTCTGAGACCACCATTCAAGAGAGGGCGACAATGGGGGTCTGGGAATTGCACCCCATTTGGAACCCAGCCCTCCTTTCACACTGTGACAATGTTCTGACCTAGGCTTCTTCAGCAGCACGAAGCCAAGTCCTCGTCCTGATAAAACCCCTTTATTTGATTGACAGTGAATTCCTCCCCAGCAAAGTCTTTCCTCTCCCACAGTCTTTCCAGATAGATCCCAATTCCCGACCTTGATCAGGCTTGGAGAGGGGCCGGGCTGAGATCTTTCATACTTGGCAAGAATGCGGGAATGAACGAATGGTCTCCTGCAAGCTCCACTCCCCAGTTGCTCCTCTTTTATTCCCTCTGGGAGGGGCCACTCACCGTCCACCGGTGGTCTTACTCCCAAGTCAACCCCCTCTTCCCTTCGTCTGGCAACTCTGCCCATGCACACCCTGGGAACAGGCTCCAGCTGTTCCTTTGCCTCACTGATGTCTGACTCTGAAGGCAGTTGATAACTCTCAGACGGCCCTGGCCCCCTCTCTGCCTCTGACACAGAGCCTTCCCCAGACTCCAGGACTGGCCCAGGTTCCTCCCCAACCCTCCTCAACTCTCCGAATCTGCCGCCAGTTCAGCTGGCCACTGGCGGGCCACAACAGAGTTGGAGAAGCCAAGGCTTCACAAGAGAAAGGCACCTTTTTGTATCTCTTGGCCCATGCGTGCCCGAGTCTTATTATAAATCTATGCCGTTAGTCCTCGACGTACGACCACAACCGAGCCCAACAATTATGTTGCTAAGTGAGACGTTTCTAAAATGAGTTTTGTCCCACTTTACGATTTTGCTTTCTGCATTTGTTAAGGGAATCGCTGCAGCCGTTAAATGAGTCGCACGGTTGTTAAGCGAATCCGGCTTTCCCCTTGACCTGGCTTGTCCGAAGGTCGCAAAAGCGGATCCCCTGACCTCGGGACATCGCAACCGTCATAAATACGAGTCAGTTGACAAGCCTCTGAATGTAAATCACGTGACCATGGGGATGCTGCAGCGGTCGTAAGTATAAAGAACAGTCGTAAGTCACTTTTTTCCCCCAGCGCTATTGTCACTTCGAACGGTCACTAAACGAACCGTCGTAAGTCGAGGACTGCCTGCATTCATTTAATGGCAGTATTTCTCAGCCTAGCTTGAGAATGGCATAAAACAACCCAGCCAAAGTTCAATGCTTGATCTGCTCCCACCACAGAGGCAGAATCTTGCCAGGGTGAAGCTATACAGGTAGTCCTCGACTTACAACCGTTCGTTTAGCGACTGTTCAAAGTTATGACGGCACTTTGACTTAAGACCGTTTTTCCACACTTATGGCCATTGGAGCATTCCTGGGGTGACTTGATCAGATTGCAGGCTGACGGAATGAAGGAATAAACCAGCAAAACTGAGCAAAGAGGTTACCTGGCTGGAGAATTAACCGGGGAGGCGGTTCGGCCCTTCCCATCCTTTTCTCGTGCTTTGATGTCTTGTACCTTCCCACCCATGGCGTCCCACTCCACGCCCAGGTCTTCCACCTTGAGATTCAGGTGGCTGGTGCTGCCATCCAGGCGGTACATGAAGGCTGGGAAGAGAAGGAAGAAGGAAGGTATTTTGATGTTCATTTCTAAGTCCCTTCCTTCCTTCCTTCTTCCGTCCTCCCACCCTCCTCCCTTCTTTCTTCCGTCCTTCCTTCCTTCCCTCCTTCCTTCCTTCTTCCGTCCTCCCACCCTCCTCCCTTCTTTCTTCCGTCCTTCCTTCCTTCCCTCCTTCCTTCCTTCTTCCGTCCTCCCACCCTTCTCCCTTCTTTCTTCCGTCCTTCCTTCCTTCCCTCCTTCCTTCCTTCTTCCATCCTCCCACCCTCCTCCCTTCTTTCTTCCGTCCTTCCTTCCTTCTTCACTCCTCCCACCCTCCTCCCTTCTTTCTTCCTTCCTTCTTCTGTCCTCCCACCCTTCTCCCTTCTTTCTTCCATCCTTCCTTCCTTCTTCCGTCCTCCCACCCTTCTCCCTTCTTTCTTCCGTCCTTCCTTCCTTCCCTCCTTCCTTCCTTCTTCCATCCTCCCACCCTCCTCCCTTCTTTCTTCCGTCCTTCCTTCCTTCTTCAGTCCTCCCACCCTCCTCCCTTCTTTCTTCCTTCCCTCCTTCCTTCCTTCTTCCGTCCTCCCACCCTTCTCCCTTCTTTCTTCCATCCTTCCTTCCTTCCTTCCTCCATCCTCCCACCCTCCTCCCTTCTTTCTTCCATCCTTCCTTCCTTCCTCCTTCCTTCCTTCTTCCATCCTCCCACCCTCCTCCCTTCTTTCTTCCATCCTTCCTTCCTTCCCTCCTTCCTTCCTTCTTCCGTCCTCCCACCCTCCTCCCTTCTTTCTTCCATCCTTCCTTCCTTCCCTCCTTCCTTCCTTCTTCCGTCCTCCCACCCTCCTCCCTTCTTTCTTCTGTCCTTCCTTGCTTCTTCTGTCCTTCCTTCCTTCCTCCATCCTCCCACCCTCCTCCCTTCTTTCTTCCATCCTTCCTTCCTTCCCTCCTTCCTTCCTTCTTCCGTCCTCCCACCCTCCTCCCTTCTTTCTTCTGTCCTTCCTTGCTTCTTCTGTCCTTCCTTCCTTCCTTCCTTCCTTCCTTCCTTCCTTCTTCCTTCCTTCCTTCCTTCTTCCGCCCTCTGCACCCTCCCGTCATTTCCTTTCCTTCCTCTCTGCTTCCCCTCCCACTCCTAATTTTTCATCTCATTTCTTCCTTCCTTCCTCCCACCCTCCTTCCCGCTCCGAATTTCTCCTCTCCTCTCTCCCATTCTTTCCTTTTTCCTTTTCTTCCTCTCTGCCTCCCCTCTTCCCACTCCTAATTTTTCATCTCATTTCGTTCCTTCCTTCTTTCCTTTCCTCTCTCCCTCCCTCCTTCCCACCCTCCTTCCCTTTCCTAATTTCTCCTCTCCTCCGTCCCATTCTTTCCTTTTTCCTTTTCTTCCTCTCTTCTTCCCCTCCCACTCCTAATTTTTCATCTCCTCCCTTCCTTCCCTCCCTCCCTCCTTCTCTTTCCTAATTTCTCCTCTCCTCCCTCCCATCATTTCCTTTCCTTCCTCTCTGCCTTCCACCCACTCCTAATTTTTCATCTCATTTCTTCCTCCCTCCCTCTCTCTCTCCCTGCCTCCCAATCCCTTCCTTCCTCTCTTTCCCCTCCCATTCCCAATCTCTTCCTCCCTTCCTCCTTCCCTATCTCTTCCTCCCTTCCTTCTCCCTCCTCTCCTCTCCCACCCCTACTTCCCTCTCTTCCTCCCTTTCTTCTTCCCAACCTTGATCCAAGATCCCCAGATCATTTCTGCCTTAAAGACCACAGAGGCCGCTGAACCACAGGCATAAGCTAAGGACTAGCTGTAGAGCCCATATTTAAGAAGCAATGGGTGGAAACTAATCAAGGAGAGAAGCAACTTAGAACTAAGGAGAAATTTCCTGACAGTTAGAACAATTAACCTCTGGAACAGCTTGCCTCCAGAAGTTGTGAATGCCCCAACCCTGGAAGTCTTTAAGAAGATGTTAGATAGCCATTTGTCTGAAATGGTATAAGGTTCCTGCCCACGCAGGGGGTTGGACTAGAAGACCTACAAGGTCCCTTCCAACTCTGCTATTGTATTATTGTATTGTATTATAAAATAGTCTTAGCCTTCCTGCGAATTTCCTAATCTGCTCTACTTACTGGGCAGGACAATATCCTGCAAGGCTCAACTTCACTGATCAACAAAGCAAGTTAACGAGAGGGACCTTTAAGACTATCTAGCCCCAGGGGTGTCATTCACTTACTTTCAGGTGGTCTTCCAGGTGCGATTCAAGGTATTGGTTACCATCTTTAAAGCGCTCCATGGCTTAGCACCTGGGTACCTACGAGATCGCCTTCTGCCCCCGAGAGCCTCCCACCGGCCAGTACGCTCCCCTAGAGAGGGTCTCCTCATGGTGCCGTCGGCTAGACAATGTCGACTGGCGACACCCAGGGGGAGAGCCTTCTCCGTGGGAGCCCCCGTCCTCTGGAACGAATTGCCCCCGGAATTAAGAACTATCCCTGACCTACGCACCTTCCGCCGTGCTCTCAAAACTTTTCTTTTTCAACAAGCTGGGCTGGCGTAAATAGGGATATTATTAATCTTAATTGGGTTTTTTGGTTTTTAACTTTTATTATGGGCCAAATGATTTAATATGCTTTTAAATTGTTTTAACTTTTGTATATCTGTGTTTTATTTTGGCTGTACACCGCCCTGAGTCCTTCGGGAGTAGGGCGGTATAAAAATATAATTAAACCTAAACCTAAACTTTCCCTACCGGTTCGCAAATATGATTGCGCGTGGGGCTTGCGTGCATGCGCGGGGCTTGAAAACATGCCTAAATAGGACGGCATAGAGCCGGGGCGCGAGGGCAGGCTCACCCGCCATTTCCAGTCAGTTCGGGCGAACCGGTCTAAACCGGCTGAATTCCACCTCTGGTTTAGCCCAACCCTCATTCTCCTTTTCTCTTGACATTGTGCAGGCTCAGCCCACGCCATTAACTGGGGCTCCGATCCTCCAGGTGCAGCCACCATTTTGACTTTTTTGACCTTCGCTCCAGATGCTCCCGAGTTTAACACTTTGGGGATCCCAAACCTGGATTCCCCATAAATCCAAACTAGGAAACCGCAAGCATCAGAACTGGAACGTTCCAATCCTGGCTAATTTTTAGCAGGGCTGCAAATCCACATTGCCGCCAGCCCCCCCACCTATGCACAGACAACCTCTTGGGGTGGCTCACCTCTTGTTTCCAAAGTGACCGGCTCCGAAAACTCTCCTGCCACGGCCTTGTTGCAGGCTTTGACCCGGAAATTCATGTACTTCATGTCAAATTTCAACCCTGGAGAGATGGAACAGCAAAGAGGAAGTGAAGGGAACAGAATATTTATCTACCGTATTTTTCGGACTATAAGATGCACCGGTGTATAAGGCGCACCAAGATTTCAAAGAGGTAAGTAAGAAGAAAAAGGTTTTGCCTTCCCTCAGCCCCCAGCAACACTCTGCAGGCTTCAGCAGGGCTGGGCTGGAGCAAGGCAAAACACCCCTGTTTTTGCAACAACAAAAAAAACAGACTAAAAATGGGCCGTTTTTCGCAAAAACGGAGACATTTTTGCCTTTCCCCAGACCTGCTGAAGCCTGCAGAGTTCTGGTGGGGGCTGAGGGAAGGCAAAAACGCATGAGCCATTTTTCACCCGTTTTTCCCAAAAATGGGATGCAGGGGTGGGGCTTTGGTAGGCCAAAAACGGCTGTATTTGGTGTAGGCACCAACATTTCCATGCTCTTTTAAGGGGGTGGGTGAGGAAGGTGCGTCTTATACTCCGAAAAATACGGTATGTCAACCACCATATAGGGCAGTGGTGGTGAACCTTTTTGGCACTGAGTACCCAAACTGGAACGCTCATGCATGCGTGTCCATGTGCACATGGTGGAGTGCTGGAAATCTGAAGAATAGCTGGTCAGCGCACAGATGCCTGTTTTTTTGCAATTTTGGGCTGTTTTTCGACCCATTTTCAGGCCATTTTTCAAGCCATTTTCTGTTTTTTGGGCCGTTTTTAGATCATTTTTCGAGCTGTTATCAGACTAATTTTCAGGCCATTTTTAATCTGTTTTTGGGCTGTTTTCAGATTGTTTTTCAGGCCATTTTCAATCTGTTTTGGGGCCATTTTCAGGCTGTTTTTCGAGCTGTTTTCGGGCCATTTTCAATTTGTTTTTTGGGCTGTTTTTCGAGCTGATTTCAGTCTGGTTTTTGGGCTGTTTTCAGGCCATTTTTCGGGGTGTTTTCATTTTTTAAAGCTGTTTTCAGGCCGTTTTTTGAGCTGATTTCACCGTTTTTCAGGCTGTTTTCAGTTTTTTGGGCCGTTTTTAGGCCATTTTGTGAGCTGTTTTCGATTGTTTTTCAGGCCATTTTCAATCTGTTTTGCAGCCATTTTCAGGCTGTTTTTTGAGCTTTTTTCCCCAGGCCATTTTCAATCTGTTTTTGGGCTGTTTTCAGGCCGCTTTTCAGTGTGTTTTCAGTCTGTTTTTGGGGCCATTTTCAGGGCGTTTTTCGAGCTTATTTCCATTTGTTTTTCGGGTTGTTTTCAGACTTTTTCAAGCCATTTTCCATCTGTTTTTTGGACAGTTTTCAGGCTGTTTTTTGAGCTGTTCTTAGACTGTTTGGGGCCATTTTCAGGCTGTTTTTTCAGCTGTTTTCAGGCCCCTTTCCAGTCATTTTCCAGGCTGTTTTCCAGGCCATTTTCAGGCGCTCCAGCACCCGCAAAGATCAGCTGGCCAGCATACATGTGCGCACCAGAAACCAGAAGAGCAGCTGGCTTCAGCGCGTGTGCCCACAAAGAGGGCTCTGTGTGCCACCTCTGGCATCTGTGCCATAGGTTCGCCATCACGGATATAGCGTCTCCTGCTTGAGCAGGGGGTTGGACTAGAAGACCTCCAAGGTCCCTTCCAGCTCTTTTCTGATTGATTGATACCATTGTGGTTTGTGCAAAATGTCATCGAAATGAGCTCCACGTCATCATGGTTTGTTCCAGACCTTTTCAGCATCCTCGGACAAGGTGTGAATTCCAAATCTCTCTCTGTCGGGACAGTGGGCAGGATAGTTACCCAGCTCCGTAAGAGGTAGGCTGTTTCACACACACACACACACACACACACACACACACACACCCATAGGAAAATTTGAACCCAGCTCTTGTGTCCCAACCAGCTTGCCTTACCGGACAGCGTATACTCGGTTTGCCTGATCCCTTCGATCACCATCCAGGGATGGTCCTCCTTGACCCTAGGAGGCCCTTCAAAGTTGGTCTTGCGATATTCCATCACGTAATGGTCGATCTTGCTATCTTCTTCCGGCATTTTCCAAACAAGCGTTACGCAGTTGTCGGCCACCAAAGATTCCGCCACGTCTATCTCAGGCACGCTGGGAACTACGTTTCAAACCGGGGGGGGGGGGAGATAAAAGAAAGGATTCGCAATCAGGATTCTCGTTCCTCACCAGGGACTAGCCCCCTTCCCTTAGGAGATTCAATTGCCTCTACGTCAGTCATTCACGATAGAGGATTTTTGAAAATTACTAACTGTCCCCATGGCTTCAATAAACATGTGCTAATTAGTTTAAAAATTATTGAAGACCATAGTGGGAAAATTGCATTTCAAGCTTTTGGGGGAATTCAATTCAATTTTAATTAATTCCATTTTAATTTCCCCCAGTTTTTGAAGAAGTTGGTTAATACCGGGATACCGTAGTTTAAAGCAATGTTTTTCAAACGTGGCTACTTTAGGATGTGTGGACTTGAACTCCCAGAATTCCCCAACCAGCCACCATGCTGGCTGGGGGATTCTGGGAGTTGAAGTCTACAGATGCTGGCTGGGGGATTTTGGAAGTTGAAGTTCAACCATCTTAAAGTTGCCAAGTGTTAGGAATATAATCCTAGTGTTGGGTTGGCAATATATATAAGCCATGATTGGAATCTGTATTGTATCTGTAACATTAACTGCTACAGTGAGATGTGATTGACTGCTGTTTCCTCAATCAGCCATAAGAGGGAGCCAGAATCACTGTTAGAGGCTCATCCTTGGATGATGGCTGCCTACCTTACCCTGCATAAGTAAAATAATATTTTCTAAGTCACCTGGAAGGAATTTGAGAGTCTGTAGCATTTGGCGCTCCTGGGCAAAATCCACCATCAAGTGGCTCATGTTGTCTGTGACTTTAGCCTTGAGCGAGAGGCGGAAGGCCGGGGCCATCGTCACACTACGGAGGGGAAGGAGAGGCGAGTTAGAAAGGTGCGCCATCCAATTCCCCCCTCTGCCCGCCCGCCAATGCATCTTTCACAGCCCAGTGAGAGAAATCGGAGCAGGCGGCATGCAAAGAACCCAGCACCCGCATCCAGCCTTGCCAAAACCTCGCCGGCCAAAGTGTCTACAAAGCATGTGCAGAGTTCGGAGGGTAAAACCCTGCACCGTCTACTGGCTTCCGGGGGCCAAAGCCAAGGACCTCTGAGCACGCAAAGAGTGCCTTGCCCCAACAAACAACCCTCTCATCCACAAGGACATGTAGGAAGTAGGGCTGGCAAGTCGGCCGAGACGATGGGACGTCACTGGGTCACGGGCAGAGTACACTTCGCCTTGCCTGCTTTGAGGAGGGCCGGCTTCAATTTGGAGTAGAAATCAGCGTTTCTCAAATTGACAATTCTAAGATGTGTGGACTTCAACTCCCAGAATTCCCCAGCCAGCCATAACAGCTCAAGCAGAATCCTGAAGCCTTTAGAGATGGATATTTTGTACCCAAGCCACCCTATTCCTACAGAATCTACATTCCCCCGTCCAGCTCCAAGGACAGGGCATGACCTCCCAGCCAAAATGGGAGTCAGGCAACAATAATTAGAGCTGGCTAAGAGATCAGAAGAGCTGGCTGGGGAATTCTGGGAATTTGAAGTCCAGACATGGGGACTAAAACATGAAGAACGGTTGCAGGAACTGGGTATGTCTAGTTTAATAAAAAGAAGGACCAGGGGAGACATGATAGCAGTCTTCCAATATCTCAGGGGTGGCCCCATAGAAGAGGGAGTCAAGCTATTCTCCAAAGCACCTGAGGGCAGAACAAGAAGCAATGGGTGGAAACTAATCAAGGAGAGAAGCAACTTAGAACTAAGGAGAAATTTCCTGACAGTTAGAACAATTAATCAGTGGAACAGAAGTTGCCTCTAGAAGTTGTGAATGCCCCAACACTGGAAGTCTTTAAGAAGATGTTGGATAGCCATTTGTCTGAAACAGTACAGGGCTTCCTGCCTAGGCAGGGAGTTGGACTAGATGACCTCCAAGGTCACTTCCAACTCTGCTATTGTATTGTATTGACATTTCAGAGCCATTTCAAAGACATTTTATGCCTCTCTTTCCCCACCCTAGAGAAAATAACAATGCCAAAAGCGGACTTTTAGAGGCCAGGTGTGTCCCAGGGGTAGCCTACCTGTCCTTGATCTGTTTAGCAGCCTTCGAAGCAGCGCAAGGAAGATGGAGGAAGAAGGGAAGAAGAAGGAGAGAGAGAGAAAAGGAAGGAGAAAAGGAAGGAAAGTATCACAAAGACGAATTAAAGAAGCGTGGCGTACGTTTATCTCGAGGACATTCTAGACAGGAAGCCCCTGGGAAGCATGCTAAGCTGCCATTCACTCCATGCAGGCAGAAAATCATTCTCACCACCCTCAGGCTTCCTCTATGCTTTTTTTTCATCCTCCCAAGAAACCCTACGAGGTAGGTCAATGGTGAATTAAAAATATAATAAACCACCCCAATATTGTCCAAATTTGTGATCCATCCGAATCTGGGACTTTTTATTCTCCCCCCAAAAAAAACCCTTGAGACAGGTGAGGGCGAATTAAAAACATAATGCAGCTAGTCCTCAGCTTACAACCATTCATTTAGTGACCGTCCAAAGTTACAACGCTGCTGGAAAAAACCTGACTCACGACTGTTTTTCACCTTTACGGCCGTTGCAGCGTCCTCATGGTCACCGGATCAAAATTCGGAATCTTGGCCACTGACTCATATTTATGACGGTTGTAGTGTTCCCGGGGTCCCATGATCCCCTTTTGCAAACTTCTGGCACGCAAACTCAGTGGGGAAGACAGATTCTTTGAACCACCGAGTTCTTTACTTAACAACGGCAGGATTCGCTTAACAACGGTGGAAGGAAAGGTTGTAAAACAGGGCCAAATTCAACAATGGTTTCACTTAGCGACAAAAATTGGGTCTCAATGGTAGTTGTAAGTCGAGAGCTACCTGTAACCCTCCCCTCCCCCCCAAATATCAACCAATGAACGTGATAGTTTGGGATCCATCCAAAGCTGGGTCCTTTTTTAGTCCTCCTAAGATCCCTGCAAGGTAGGCGAGGGCCGATTAAAATAAATAAATAAATGAGCCCATCTCCAGATGTCCTCTAATCCAGGGGTCTCCAACCTTGCCAACTTTAAGATTGGTGGACTTCAACTACCAGAATTCCCCAGCCAGCTTTGCTGGCTGGGGAATTCTGGGAATTGAAGTCCACCAGTCTTAAAGTTGCCATGGTTGGAGCCCCCTGCTCTAATCCACGCGATAGGCTGGGATCCATCCATCATGGCGTTTGGGTCAATGTTCTCCAAACGGGGTTGGATGAGCGCACCCATCATCCCCAGCCTCCAACATGTGGGTGATCGTGGGAGCTGCAGCTGTCCATCAGCGTGCCAGTTAAGGAAGATAGCACAATGAAGGCATCGTGGAATCTCTCAGCACGTATTTAACCCACGCCTTTGCGACCCTTGCCCAGTTTGTTCTATAACGATGTGTGCACGAACACGCGTGTGCACATGCACAAATAACACACGCGCACACATGCACTCGCACACACAGAGCTCGGAATTATGTTTACCTGGTAGAAGTCGTGATTCTCAGCCCCTTGCAGGGTCTGGTTGGCGGTTTCTAACAGCTCCTCGGAGCTTTCCAAGGCTTTGGTGCACGCTGCCAGCTGGTTCTGAGTGCGAGAGATGAGCAGAAAGAGCATTTCCAAAAAAGAGGACGTTAGTAAAAAAAAAAAAAAGAGTAATTGAAAGAGTGAGCAAATGAGAAGTAGGGCTTGCCCTCTTTTTTTGTTTCCTTCCTCTGAATTCCCATTATTTTGATTTTGGGACGGGGTCAAAGGGAGGGATTGGCTGGGACAGGGGTCAGCAACCTGTGGCCCTGGAGCCACATGTGGCTCCTTTATCCCTCGGTTGTGGCTTCCTCCTGCTGGTCGGCGCCACAATTTTGAGAGGACCTTTCAGGGGAGGGGGGGAGCACAGCACGCCAGGAAGAGACTCTATGGTAAGGATTGAGTTTTCCGGTCAGCTCCACAATTGATAGGGCTTTCAGTTAGGACTGGTAGAGGAAAAAGGACGCCGCGCTAGGAGGAGACTCTATGGTAGGGGGGGGGGAAACTGGACTTCTGGTCAGCTCCAGAATTGAACGGGGGCTTCCGGTTAGGACATTTGTGGCTCCCGGTGTTTTCTTTTCTGTGGGGAAACAGGTCCAAATGGCTCTTTGAGTGTTTAAAGTTGCTGACCCCTGAGCTAAGAGACCCGGGTTCGAGTCAACATCCAAGATGGGGAGGGACTGCAAAGCTCAGATAGATTTTGAAAGGGAAACAGACGACTAATTAAGAAGACGATTAATTAATAATAATAAAAAAAGCTTCTCATAGCAATAACACTCGTGCAGTCTCTTGGTTGCAACTAGAAAGGTTGACCCCTAGAGGGCAGCAGCACCAAAGTCTCTACAGACTCTAAGTTGAGCCCATGTTCAAGCGTAGTCTACCTTAAGTAGCCGTCCTTGGAGGCCCAACCCACCCTCTCGAATGCCGTTTTTCAACTTTGGCAACCTTAAGGAAGGTGGACTTCAACTCCCGGAATTCCACACAAACACCCCAGCCAACATGGATCTCTTGATCGTCTTCTCAGCCGTGGATCTTGAAACCCATAATGCACAGCCTTTCTTTTTCGTGGAGCAGACTTACCTGCAGCTCGTATGTCCGGCTGGCTCGATCTTGTTTGATCTTCATCAACATCCCTTCCTTGAGCTCATCCAGCAGGACGTACAGGGATTGGAACTCGACTTCCAGGTCTTCTTGAACCCGATTCGAATTGCTCTGGTGGGAGAAGACAGAAGAGGAAGGTGGAGGGATTGGAGAGTCGTGTCAGGTTAACACCCCCACCAAAAGAAGATGCCGGGCCTTGAATTTCCCCAAAGTTCCACTTTATTAGAGACGTTATATTGGCACATCTGGGAAAACCCGAATCTGAACCCTTCCAGGTTTTCCCCACCCAAAAGAAATTTGAAGTCCCTGCCCAGCACCCACAAGTCCATCACATGGTCCAATCAGGAACCATCCAAAACTGGAGATGCCTCCCAGTCACGCCCCTCCAGGTGCAGGGTGAGATGTCCTTGACTCTCTGAGAAAGAAATGTTATTATGACTAAACTAGCTGAATGACTGTGCCCTGTTATGTGATCGGGTTTGATAAATCGACACTTACAGCTTGAAAATTAATGAGTAGTTACCATCGACCTCTCCTCTCCCATTCTCTCCCTCATCTTTGGCCCAGAGAAGCCTCTTCTATCCTCTCCCCTTCTCTCCCTCAGGCATGCCCCACAGAAGCCTCCTTTATCCTATCCCCTTTCTTTCCCTCAGCCTTGCCCCACAGAAAGCTCCCCTATCCTCTCCTCTTCTCTCCCTCAGCCTTGCCCCACAGAAGCCTCCCCTGTCCTATCCCCTTCTCTCCCTCAGGTTTGCCCCATAGAAGCCTCTTCTATCCTCTTCCCTTCTCTCCCTCAGACTTGCCTCACAGAAAGTTCCCATATCTTATCCCTTCCTCTCCCTCAGCCTTGCCCCACAGAAGCCTCCCATATCCTATCCCCTTCTCTCCCTCAGCCTTGCCCCACAGAAGCCCATCCTATCCTATCCTATCCTATCCTATCCCCTTCTCTCTCTCAGGCTTGCCTCACAGAAGCTTCCCCTATCCTATCCGATTCTCTCCCTCAGACTTGCCTCACAGAAGTCTCCCCTATCCTATCCCCTTCTCTCCCTCAGCCTTGCCCCACAGAAGCCTATCCTATCCTATCCTATCCTATCCTATCCTATCCTATCCTATCCTATCCTATCCCCTTCTCTCCCTCAGACTTGCCTCACAGAAGCTTCCTCTATCCTATCCCCTTCTCTCCCTCAGACTTGCCTCACAGAAGCCTCCCCTATCCTATCCCCTTCTCTCCCTCAGACGTGCCCCACAGAAGCCTCCCCTATCCTATCCCCTTCTCTCCCTCAGACGTGCCCCACAGCAGCCTCCCCTATCCTATCCCCTTCTCTCCCCCACAAAAACCTCCCCTATCGTTCCCCCAGGACCAATGCAAGCCAGACCCAGCTACAATATCGGTGGTGGCTGGCTCAGCTCCCCCAAGATGCCCATCCCTCAACTGCAGCTATCGCAGACCTTGACACAACCCCGAGGAGCTCACGATGCTGACGGCGGTTGACTCAGGTTCCCCTGGGTCTTTGCTCCTCAACCACTGCCACCAGGACTGATGCTGCCTGGACAGAGCCATGAAGCCGGCTGTGGCGGACTCGGCTTCCCTGGCTCCTTGGCACCTTTGCTGCTGCAGCCACAGGTGAGCCTTGTGGCATCCGGAACCCCCAGATAAACCATTTTAAGGTTAACCTCCGTCTTCCCCAATGCCTCCAAGCCAGGTTACCTCCACATTTTGAAGCATTTGCTTGAGCAAATAGATGAAATTTTGGATCTCTTCATTCTTCACAGCGAGGGTCGTGACGATCTTCCTCAGGTCATCCTGTTCCCCACCCAAAAAGGAAAAAAATCATCATTATCTGGCATTAATCTTGGATTCTTGCATCAAACAGATCAATTTATGCTTAAATTAAACCAGTGTTTCTGGTTGAATAGCTTCAAATTGCCACACTTGAGAATTTTACAGATTAACAGAGTTGGAAAGGACCTTGTAGGTCATCTAGTCCAACCCCCCCACCCCCCAATCGGGAGACCCTACACCATTTCTGAAAAATGGCAGTCCAGCCTCTTCTTGAAAGCCTCCAGGGATGAAGCTCCCACAACTTCCGAAGGCAACTTCTGTTCCATGGGTGGATTGTTCTCACTGTCGGAAAATTCGTCCTTATTTCTAGGTTGAATCTCTCCTTGGTCAGTTACCATCCATTATTCCTTGTCCGGCCTTTGGGAGCCTTAGAACAGGGGTCTCCAACCTTTGCAACTTTAAGTCTGAAGGACTTCAGCTCCCAGACTTCTCCAGCCAGCTTTGCTGGCTGGAGAAGTCTGGGAGCTGAAGTCCTTCAGACTTAAAGTTGCAACGGTTGGAGACCCCTGCTCTAGAATACAGCTTGACCCCTTCCTCTCTTGAGGCAGCCCCTCCAATATTAGAAGACTGCTATCCTGTCTCCCCTGGTCCTTCTCTTCACTAGACCAGCCATGCCCAGTTCCTGTAACCGTTCATCGTATGTTTGAGCCTCCAGTCCCCTCATCATCCTGGTTGCTCTTCTCTGCACTCTTTCCAGAGTCTCCACATCTTTGTTAGAGTGTGGTGACCAAATCACTGAGTTAAATTCAATAGGCATATTGAATCTTCCTTTTTCTCTTTAAAGACTTTTATGTATTATTTGTATTTATCAGATTTGATGACAATATCATCCATTCGATCATGTCTTAACTCTTGGTGATTCTGTTTATTTGTAAGGTTCTCTGTCATTCTCTTGATCTTTTCCTTCTTTAAGTCCTGTCACCGCACCAATCTCTTCTATTATTTGCGGGATCGTATCCTGCCCCATACATCCCTTCGGCCGATTCCCTTCCAACAGAAAGGGACTTCTCCGGGTGCCGTCCGCTAGGCAATGCCAGCGGGCGACGCCCAGGGGAAGGGCCTTCTCTGTGGTGGGCCCTACCCTCTGGAACGACCTACCCCCTGATATCAGAACTACCACGGACCTCCGCTCCTTCCACCAAAAATTAAAGACCCATCTTTTCCATCAGGCCGGCCTGGCCTAATTTATGCTCCTCGCCCCAGTCTGAAGTTTAAATTGTTTTAATCAGGTTTTAAATGGAATATAGTTTTAATGTTTTTATAAAAGTTTAGTACAGGGTTAATTTATTTAATTTGGTTTTAAATATGTATGTACTGTTATGTTTTAGATGTTCTTAATTTTCCTGTACACCGCCCCGAGTCCCTTCGGGGAGAGGGGGCAGTTTAGAAATTAAATAAATTATTAAATTAATTAATTAATTATTATTATTTTTGTTTACTAATTTGGGTCTTGTTTCTAGAGGTTCCTCCAAAATGAATACTAGGTTGTCTGCGAATGCTTGTACTTTACATTGTTCTTTTTTTTATATCTTCAGGTCTTGTCTCTTCGCATCTTACAATAATACAATAGCAGTGCTGGAAGGGACCTTGGAGGTCTTCTAGTCCAATCCCCTGCTTAGGCAGGAAACCCTATGCTATTTCAGACAAATGGCTATCCAACATCTTCTTAAAGACTTCCAGTGTTGGGGCATTCACAACTTCTGGAGGCAACTTCTGTTCCACTGACTAATTGTTCTAACTGTCAGGAAATTTCTCCTCCATTCTAGGTTGCTTCTCTCCTTGATTAGTTTCCGTTTCCACCCATTGCTTCTTGTTCTATCCTCAGGTGCTTTGGAGAATAGTTTGTTTGTTTTTAAAATAATTTTTATTAAATGTTTAATCTTTAAAAAAACAATGAGAAGACATAACAAGCATAAATAAAAATATCAAAAGTACAAAACAAGACAAAACACAGAACATATGTAACAATATACAATAATTTTGCAGCTTTCTTTACTGGTCTTCCCGCTTAGCTTTTGTAATTTGGAGAATAGCTTGACTCCCTCTTCTTTGGGGCAACCCCTGAGATATTGGAAGACTGCTATCATGTCTCCCCTAGTCCTTCTTTTCATTAAACTAGACCTACCCAGTTCCTGCAACCGTTCTTCATATGTTTTAGCCTCCAGCCCCTTAATCCTCTTTGTTGCTCTTCTCTGCCCTCTTTCTAGAGTCTCCACATCTTTTCTACATCGATATCTTCCTATCCTGCACTACTTTTTTGAACGGTTCAAAGATAAGGGGAGGTCAAGCTATTCTCCAAAGCACCAGAAGGCAGGACAAGAAACAATGGATGGAAACTAACCGAGGGGAGAAGCAACCTGGAATTGAGGAGAAACTTCCTAACAGGGAGGACAATTAACCAGTGGAACTGCTTGCCACCAGGAATTGTGTGTGCTCCATCACTGGAGGCTTTCAAAAAGAGACTGGACAACCATTTGCCTGCAATGGCATAGGGTCTCCTGCTTGAGCAGGGGGTTGGACTAGAAGATCTTCAGGGTCCCTTCCAAGTCTATTGTTCTACGATCTATGCTCGGGCTGGGGTCAGCTTTGAATGCCCATCCAACCAGAGTGTTCTTTGATGGCCTGGTTTCCTTTGGCCGCTAACTCTTCCCGACATAACTGTTTTCCCCCCCGTGAATTCTCCCATTTGACGTGTCCAAAATAAGTGAGATGCAGTTTTGTGATTTTTGCCTTCCGGGGACATGCCTGGTGTTATGCGCTCCAGTGCTTTGCTGTCCAAGGAATATGCAGGAAGCTTCTTCGGCACCACAGCTCCAGTGGGCTTCATTTCTTCCTGTCTTGCTTTTTTTTTTTAAGGCACAACTTTCACAACCAGAAAAAGCAATGAGCAACATGATAGAATGGAGTGGACTAACCTAAATTCGATTGCCAGGTTGATGTCCTTGCATTTCTACATTCTACATGTTCAGCATTGTGGGATGGCCCAGTGCAATCCTATTTGCCTGAAGTGGTGTAGGGCAGGGGTCTCCAACCTTTGCAACTTTAAGTCTGAAGGACTTCAGCTCCCAGAATTCTCCAGCCAGCAAAGCTGGCTGGAGAAGTCTGGGAGCTGAAGTCCTTCAGACTTAAAGTTGCAAAGGTTGGAGACCCCTGGTGTAGGGTTTCCTGCCTAGGCAGGAAGGGTTGGACTAGAAGGCCTCCAAGGTCCCTTCCAACTCGGCTATTCTATTCTACTCTATTTCGGACTACTGCATGAGCTTTAAGAGCAGAAACCTGCAAGATTTTTTAAAATCCCACGCTTGCATTGAGAAATGTAGTGGTTCAAGCAGCTCCCTTAGAGCTCAAGGCCCCAAGATAGGGATCTTGGAGTCTTAGGAGGAAACCACTTAAATATGAGCCAGCAGTGTGTGGCGGCAGCCAAAAAAGCCAATACAATCTTAAGTTGCATTAACAGAGAGATACAATCAAGATCAAGGGAGGTCCTAATACTACTCTACAAAGCTTTAGTAAGGCCACACCTAGAATCCTGCATCCAGTTTTGGGCACCACACTATAAAAAGGATGTTGAGACTCTAGAAAGAGTGCAGAGAAGAGCAAGCAAGAGGATGAGGGGACTGGAGGCTAAAACACACGAAGAACGGTTGCAGGAACTGGGCATGGCTAGTCTAGTGAAGAGAAGGACCAGGGGAGACAGGATAGCAGCCTTCCAATATTTGAGGGGCTGCCCCAGAGAGGAGGGGGTCAAGCTATTCTCCAAAGCACCTGAAGGTCAGATAAGGAACAATGGATGGAAACTGATCCAGGAGAGATTCAACCTGGAAATAAGGAGACACTTTCTGACAGTGAGAGCAACCAATGGACCGGACGTTGCCTTCAGAAGTCGTGGGAGATACACCCTGGAAGCTTTCAAGAGGAGACTGGATTGCCATCTGTCAGAAACGGTGTAGGGTCTTTCTGCTTGGGAGGGGGGGTTGGACTAGATGACCTACAAGGCCCCTTCCGATTGTGTTCATCTGACCACACCTATAATACTGCATCCAGTTTTGGTCACCACACTATAAAAAAGATGTGGAGACTCTAGAAAGAGTGCAGAGGAGAGCAACCAAGATTATTAGGGGACTGGAGACTAAAACGTAAAAAGAACAGGTGCAGGAACTGGGCCTGGCTAGTCTAGGGAAGAGAAGGACCAGGGGAGACAAGATAGCATCTTCCAATATTTGAAGGGCTGCCACAGAGAGGAAGGGGGTCAAGCTATTTTCCAAGGTACCCGAAGGTCAGATAAGGAACAATGGATGGAAACTGATCCAGGAGAGAGATTCAACCTGGAAATAAGGAGAAATTTCCTGACAGTGAGAACAATCCACCCATGGAACGGAAGTTGCCTTCAGAAGTTATGGGAGCTTTTATCACTGGAGGCTTTCAAGAAGAGACTGGACGGCCATCTGTCAGAAATAATGTAGGGTCTTTCTGCTTGGCCAGGAGGTCGGACTAGATGACCTCCAAGGTCCCTTCCAACTCCGTTCATCTGTATCCCTGTTCAACAGGATTTCCGCATGAAAGGTAGGGGTCATCACCGCTGCAACCTGATCCTTCCAAGGTGTGGTTGCGGGTGGGGTGGGGGTGGGGACTTAAGACCCCACCCCACCTTTCCTTCCAGAACCTCAGCGATTCTATTCACCCCCCCAAGGAAAACACCGCCCTCTCGCCTGGCTTATCCTGCTTTTGAAGCTTTCTTCAAAACCCCTGAGGACTAGCACCTTCGATTTAATATTTGGGAGGCTGCAGAAGGTCCCCCGGTCTAACCCTAAACCTCCCAATGCAGCCCCTCCCTCCCAAAAGACCCACGCTCCTCCCCCCACCCTCCCCTCCCTTGCCGGAGGGCCGGGCGGTTCTCAAAACACAAGTCCAGCAATGACAAAGCAGAGCTGGAGATGGGTGGGGAACCAGCCTGCAGAGCTCCCACCCACCCACCCCCAGCGCCCCTGGCTGCAGAAAGCTCAGTGAGTGGGGTGGGGTGGGGGCAGACAGACAGACAGGCAAGCCCAGACTGACACCTCCTCCTCCCCCTTCCCATGGGGACAAGCCTGGATCCATTAGCCCTGCCACCCGATACCCTTCTGGTCCAGCCACTGCTGCATCCCTGCCTTAAAGCATCCTTACCTTTTGGTCCTCCATCTTCAGGGCTGGCTTGGAGAGCGAGCGAGCTTCCGGATGGGATGGGATGGGATGAGGGTAGGGTGGGGGTGGGGGAAGGATTCCCAAAGCCCCCTCCAGCAGCTCCTGGGCGGGGCCTTTGAGGAGGAAGAAAGGGCCTGCCTCTACTAATTCCTCTCCCCCCCTTCTCTGGAATTAACAAAGCTGCTGGACTCACAAGCTCTCTCGTCTGCGCAGCTGCAGAGGGATGTTGGGAAATGTAGTCCAGCTGAGAAAGGAGAGAAAAGAGAGAGAGAGAGAGAAAGAGATTAGGGAGGGGAGAGAGAAAGAGTAGGGGAGGAAAAACCACAAGGGTGAACAAAGGAATTGGCATATTGAGCCCAAACCAATTTAAAATAAAATCAAAGCTTTAACAATTTATCTGGGTTTGTCTCCTTTCTGGCTAACGCATACCCAGGGTCAGGATCCCAAACTTGGTTTGAATCAGAGCTGGAAGGGGCCTTGGAGGTCTTCTAGTCCAGCCCCCCTGCTCAAGTTTAATAGTTTTGAATAATTAGGTATTTTTGTATGGTTTTAATAACGCCGGTGCGCCGCCCTGGGTCCTTTTTTTAGGAGAAGGGCGGGGTATAAATTTAAATAAATAAATAAAAATAAATAAGCAGGGGATCCTATACCATTTCAGGCAAGTGTCTTCTTAAAAGCCTCCAGTGTTGAAGCACGCACAACTTCTGGAGGCTAAAAGTTCCACTGGTTAATTGAACCTCACTGTCAGGAAGTATCTCCTTAATTCTAGGTTGCTTCTCACCCTGATTAGTTTCCATTCATTGCTTCTTGTCCTGCTTTGGGGTGCTTTGGAGAATAGCTTGACTCCCCTCTTCTTTGGGGCAGCCCCTCAAATACAGGAAGGCTGCTATTATGTCTCCCCTGGTCTTTCTTTTCTCTAGACTCGCCCAACCCAAATCCTGCAGCCGTTCTTCATATGTTTTAATCTCCAGGCCTTTCATCATCTTAATTGCTCTTCTCTGAACTTTTTTGTTTGTTTAATCTATGTTACTTTTCTCTTACCTATTATGGCTTTTGGGGTGGGAAAAGCCAGTTCTTTTATTTCATTGAGAGTTCATAAAACCATCGAACCGTAAGGCTGGGAGGGACTTGGGAGGTCTTCTAGTCCAACCCCTATGCAAAGCAGGAGTCCTTATGCCAACTTTGACAAACGGTTGTCCCCCCAACAAGAAACATGGAGGCTGCTTGGAAAGAGGGTTTAATGGTGGACAGGATTCCATGGCTTGAGCTCCTGAACAGAAAAGGGGGATCAGATGCTTCCAGATGTTGGGTGAAGAGGGAAAAAAAGGCAGAGATGCTAAAAGTTCCTGGTTTTATGCTCTCTCTGGCCTTTGATCTTGATCTTGTCTAATGATTGGTTGTCGGACACCCAATAGGGCCATGCAGGGACAACTCTCTAGGCTGTGTTTTGAGTCCCAAGTTTGGTTGAGCCTTGCTTCTTCCCAGGTGCCCTGTGGTGAGATGAATAAAGGGCTAATACTACCCTGCCTTAATCCCATCACCCTGGAGCTGAAGGGGGTGATCTTTGTTATGTAGAATAGACTGGCTCAGGCATTTTAATGGCCCATTGACAAAGGTGGGGGCTATTAAGGGTGAGTCTGCTTCCTACCTGTTAAGAGTAGACTCCTAGAGTTGGGTAGGCAATATATAATACCATGATGACAAATGGTCATTGTGGCTTTTAAGACTGTTGGAATGCAATTAGAGACTGCAATTGGAGACTGTAATTATCTCCACTATAAGAGGAAGTCAACAGAGCGCGATCGCTCTCTCTGCTGGATTGTTCTCTCTGCTTGAGATCTCTCTCTGCTGGATCTCTTACTGTTTTGCTATCTGCTCGTGTGCCGTGACTGACTGTTTGAAGAAGGAAGAAGGAAGAATTGTAGATTGCTGACTGTAAGCAATTGCTTGTTTGTTAAGGAATGCTAAGTGATGATTATGGAAGGGATGCACAGAAGCCTTGTAACCAATTGACACACTGTTAGTAATGGAAGATGCTTTTATGTTTACAATACAATACAATACAATAGCAGAGTTGGAAGGGACCTTGGAGGTCATCTAGTCCAACTCCCTGCCTAGGCAGGAAGCCCTATACTGTTTCAGATGAATGGCAATTCAACATCTTCTTAAAGACTTGCAGTGTTGGGGCATTCACAACTTCTGGAGGCAACTTCTGTTCCACTGATTGATTGTCCTCACTGTCAGGAAATGTCTCCTTAGTTCTAGGTTGCTTCTCTCCTGGATTAGTTTCCACCCATTGTTTCTTGTTCTGCCCTCAGGTGCCTTGGAGAATAGTTTGACTCCCTCTTCTTTGTGGCAACCCCTGAGATATTGGAAGACTGCTATCATGTCTCCCCTGGTCCTTCTTTTTATTTTTTTGTGTTTGTCTAAAAATAAAACTTTTCAAAAAAACCCCAAAGATTTGCAGAGACCCCAAAATGAGCTTACAAGATCTAGGGAAGGTATGGCCATCAGAATTTACATGTATACATCCGAACTAGACTGTGTTGTTTCTGTGTGTCATATAATAATAATAATATGTGGGCAATTGCAAAATATATATATGTATGTATGTATCAGTGGTGGGTTTCTGCAGGCTCGCACCTACTCACAAGAGCCGGATGGTGAAATTTAGAGAGCCGGTGAGAGGGGGTTCCACCGGGGGACCCAGAAGTAAGTCTGGCCTGCTGCTGCCAGTAACCCAATGGGAAGGAAAGGAAAGGAAGGCAGAAAGTAAGAAAGGAAATTAAAGGAAAGGAAAGGAAAGGAAAGGGAGGGAGGGAGGGAGAGAGAGAGAGAGAGAGAGAGAGAGAGAGAAAGAAAGAAAGAAAGAAAGAAAGAAAGAAAGAAAGAAAGAAAGAAAGAAAGAATTTATCATCACAATTGAGCCCAAAATTTTGGTTGCTAAGCAAGAGCGTTGTTAAATGAATTTCACCACATTTTAAAAGGTGGCCACTCCCACCCTGTCACATGACTGCCAAGCCACGCCCACAAAATAGGCCACACCTAGAGAGTAGGTTCTAAAAAAATTTGAAACCCACCACTGGTATGTATGTATGTATGTGTGTATGTATGTATGTATGTATGTATGTATGTATGTATGTATGTATGTATATTTATTTGCCACCCATCTCCTCCCACTTAGGACTGCATGACTGTTACTTTGTTGCTTGTATTCTTATGATTTATACTGATATTGATTGTTTCCTGATTGCTTCTTTGTACCCTATGACTATCATTAAGTGTTGATTCTTGACCAGAATCTTAGTTCTTGCAACTTTGAACATAAGAACATAACATAAGAACAGCCTTGCTGGAACAGGCCACAGCCCATCCAGTCCAGCCTTCTGTCTCCCACAGTGGCTCCCAATTGCCTTCAGGGTCTTCCCAAGCAGATGCCTTCACCTGCTTAGGATTCCCTGCAAATGGCCTTGAGAGATATCCTGCCTATCTCTCCAACCCGGAGGGTGTCCTTAGGCATCCATCATGATAGCCATGGATGCCCTTGTTCTCCATGAACTCCTCTCATCCTTTCTTAAAGGTGTCGAGGCTGACAGCTGTCACCACTTCTTCTGGCAGGGAGTTCCATAGACCAGGGATCCTCTAGGTGAAAAAGTCCTTCCTCTTATTTGTTTGAAGTCTAGTTTCCAAAAGTTTCATGGAGCGCCCCCTACAGTAGTTCTAGTAACAAATGAAGTAACAAACTAGTTCTTGAACAAATGATGTTGCCAAAATTGCGAAGGGGAGCAACTAAAATGTTTAAGGGCCTGGAAACTAAACCATATGAAGGGCAGTTGCAAGAACTGAGTATATAACTCAGGGGTCTCCAACCTTTGCAACTTTAAGTCTGAAGGACTTCAACTTTGCTGGCTGGAGAATTCTGGGAGTTGAAGTCCTTCAGACTTAAAGTTGCAAAGGTTGGAGACCCCTGATATAGCTAGTCTATAGAAAAGGACTAAGGGGGACATGATAGCCGTGTTCCCATATTTGAGGGGGTGCCCCAAAGAAGAGAGGGTCAACTTATTTTCCAAAGCACCAGAAGGCAAAACAAGAAACAACAGATGGAAACTAACCAAGGCACCTGAAGGTCAGATAAGGAATAATGGATGGAAACTGATCCAGGAGTGATTCAACCTGGAATTAAGGAGAAACTTCCTAACAGTGGAGACAGTTAACCAGTGGGACAGCTGGCCACCAGAAGTTGTGGGAGCTTCATCACTGGAAGGTTTTTAAGAAGAGACTGGACAGACACTTGTCCGAAATGGTATCTCCTGCTTGAGCAGGGGGCTGGACTAGAAGACCTCCAAGGTACCTTTCCAGCTTAATTCTGATTTTTGTAAGTCAGGCACTGCATTTGCAAGAGCTGCAACCCGGCCAATCCTTCTCATGGCCACTAGGGGGCACTTCAAGCTCACTAATTGAGAATTCATCTACCCAATCGGCTCACCTTTCCTGTTACTTCCTGTATCAATAATATATGATTATCCAATAAGATCTGATTCATCAATTGTGGTCATAAGTCAAGAACTACTTGCAGTCCTCAATTTATAACCTGAGCAACCTGTGTTAAGGTTAGGATTACCAAATTTGCGGATGGTACTAAACTGGCAGGAATAACCCACAGCCATTCCAATCTAATCTAAGGTGGACATTATCCCATTTTGAAATTAGAATAACTTTATTGTCACTTTAAATACACACTAATCGGCATACATTAAAATGAAATTTCATTGCATACAGCTCTCAAAGGGTCACCACCTCCAATATACACTACATAAACATGACAATAGAATAGAATAGAATTACAGAATAGAATAGAAATAGGAGAAGAGCAGAGGAATAGAGAATAGAATAGAAATAGGAGAATAGAATAGAATAGAAATAGGAGAAAAGGAATAGAGAATAGAATGGAATAGAATGGAATAGAATGGAATAGAATTACAGAATAGAATAGAAATAGGAAAAGAGAAGAGGAATAGAGAATAGAATAGAATTACAGAATAGAATTACAGAATAGAATAGAATAGAAATAGGAGAAGAGAAAAGGAATAGAGAATGGAATGGAATGGAATGGAATGGAAGAGAAGAGAAGAGAAGAGAAGAGAAGAGAAATAGGAGAAGAGAAGAGGAATAGAGAATAGAATGGAATGGAATAGAATAGAATAGAATTACAGAATAGAATAGAAATAGGATAATAGAATAGAATAGAAATAGGATAATAGAATAGAATAGAAATAAGAGAATAGAATAGAATAGAATAGAAATAGGAGAAAAGGAATAGAGAATAGAATGGAATAGAATAGAATAGAATTACAGAATAGAATAGAAATAGGAAAAGAGAAGAGGAATAGAGAATAGAATAGAATTACAGAATAGAATTACAGAATAGAATAGAATAGAAATAGGAGAAGAGAAGAGGAATAGAGAATAGAATGGAATGGAATGGAATAGAAGAGAAGAGAAGAGAAGAGAAGAGAAGAGAAGAGAAAAGGAATAGAGAATAGAGAACAGAACAGAATAGAATTCTTTATTGGCCAAGTGTGATTGGACACACAAGGAATTTGTCTTTGGTGCAGATCTTTGGTGTTCTCAGTGTACATAAAAAGACAAGATGCATGCATCAAGAATCAACACAATGATAGCCATAGGATACAAATAAGCAATCAGGTAACAATCAACATCAATATAAATTGTAAGAATACAAGCAAAGTTACAGTCCTGCAGTCCTAAGTGGGAGGAGGATGACAAATAAATATACATATAGATATTTTTTTTTGCAATCACCCACTTGCGGTATATTGTTGGCATAGAGACAGTCCTCAACTTACGACAATGGAGCCCAAAATTTCTATTACTAAGGAAGACAGTTGTTAAGTGAGCTTTTCCCCATTTTACGACTTGTCTTGCCACAGTGGTTCAGTGGATCCCTGCTGTTGTTAAGTCAGTCACACTGTCGTTAAGTGAATCTGGCTTCCCCGTCAGAAGGTCGCGAAAGGGGAATCACGTGACCCCCGGGGGTCCTGCAACCGTCATAAATACGAATCAGTTGCCGAGCAGCCGAATTTTGATCCCATGACCGGGGGGGGGGGGGAATGCTGCAGCGGTCGTAAGTGTGAAAAACTGGTCCTAAATCCCTTTTTTTCAGTGCCATTGTAGCTTCGATGCTCCCACGTAACACCTCTCCTGCGTGAGCTGCACTGGCTACCGGTGGCCTTCCGGGTGCGCTTCAAGGTGCTTGTCATCATCTTTAAATCGCTCCATGGCTCGGGGCCTAGTTATCTGCGGGACCGTCTCCTGTCACATACCTCCCTCCGACCGATCCGCTCCCACAGAGAGGGCCTTCTCAGGGCGCCGACTGCCGGTCAATGCCGGCTAGCGGTGCCCAGGGGAAGGGCCTTCTCTGTGGCAGGACCGGCCCTCTGGAACGACCTACCCCCCGCACTTCGCACCATCACGGGCCTTCCCCTCTTTCGCCGTTCACTCAAGACATATTTATCCCAGCAAGCTGGTCTAGCTTAACGTTTAGATCTTATTGTGACATAGCTCCTGCCAATTCGTAAATGGACGTTGGGTTTTTTATTGGGAATTTTAGCACAGGCTTCTAATTTAATTTCTTTTTAACTATATTTATTGTACTTTCTACTATCATTGGTTTTAATTTCCTGTGCACCGCCCTGGGTCCATTCCGATGGAGAAGGCGCGGTATATAAATCGAAATAAATTCAAAATTCAAAATCCGAGCCGTCACTAAATGAATTGTTATAAGTCGAGCAGGATAGCTGTATTCCTTTGATGGTTTGCTGTCGCTTGCAATATGCTTCTCTCCTTCTCTCTTTTAATATCTGTAAACTGCTCAGAGCCAGCAGGGACTGAGACGGTGCTAAGAGAATTGAATAAAAATGAAAAACAACCCAGCCACCAATATATACAATACAATAGCAGAGTTGGAAGGGACCTTGTAGGTCTTCTAGTCCAACCCCCTGCATGGGCAGGAATCTTATACCATTTCAGACAAATGGCTGTCTAACATCTTTTTAAAGACTTCCAGGGTTGGGGCATTCACAACTGCTGGAGGCAAGCTGTTCCAGAGGTTAATTGTTCTTACTGTTAGGAAATTTCTCCTTAGTTCTAAGTTGCTTCTCTCCTTGGTTAGTTTCCACCCATTGCTCCTTGTCCTGCCCCCAGGTGTCTTGGAGAAAAGTTTGACTCCCTCTTCTTTGTGGCACCCTCTGAGATATCGGAACACTGCTATCATGTCTCCCCTGGTCCTTCTCTTCATCAAACTAGACATACCCAGTTCCTGCAGCCGTTCTTCATATGTCTTAGTCTCCAGTCCTCTAATCATCTTGGTTGCTCTTCTTTGCACTCTTTCCAGAGTCTCCACGTCTTTTCTACATCGTGGCGACCAAAACTGTATGCAGTATTCCAAGTGTGGCCTTACCAAGGCACTATACAGTGGCATTAACACTTCACGCGATCTAGATTCTATCCCTCTGTTGATGCAGCCTAGAACTGTGTTGGCTTTTTTGGCAGCTGCTGCACACTGCTGGCTCATATTTAAATGGTTGTCCACTAGGATTCCGAGATCCCTCTCACAGTTGCTACTATTGAGCAAGGTACCACCTATACTGTACTTGTGCATTAGGTTTTTCTTGCCTATATGTAGGACCTTACTTTTTTCACAATTGAATTTCATTTTATTAGACAGTGCCCAATGTTCAAGTTTGTCTAGATCCTTCTGTATCTTAAGCCTATCTTCTGGAGTGTTGGCTATTCCTGCCAGCTTGGTGTCGTCTGCGAATTTGATGAGTTCCCCATTTATCCCCTCATCCAAATCGTTGATGAAGATGTTAAAGAGTACTGGGCCTAAAACAGAGCCTTGGGGGACTCCACTGCATACTTCCTTCCATGTAGATGCAGTTCCATTGAGGACTACACGTTGAGTGCGGTTGGTCAGCCAGTTACGAATCCATTTGGTGGTGGTGCTGTCTAACCCACAATTTTCTACTTTATCTAATAGTAGGTTATGGTCTACTTTATCAAATGCCTTACTGAAGTCCAGGTAAATTATATCAACAGCATTCCTCTGGTCCACTGATTTTGTTACTTTGTCAAAGAATGCAATTAGATTCGTCTGGCATGATCTGTTTTTGACAAACCCATGTTGGCTTTTGGCTATTACTTTGTTTGCTTCTAGGTGTTCACTTATTTGTTGTTTAATTATCTTTTCCAGAATCTTTCCTGGTATTGAGGTCAGGCTGATGGGTCTATAGTTTCCTGGATCTGTTTTTTTTCCTTTTTTGAAGATGGGAACCACATCTGCTCTTTTCCAGTCCTCTGGCAGTTCCCCGGTGCTCCAGGATCTCTGAAAGATATAGTTCAGTGGTTCTGAGATCTCGTCTGCCAGTTCCTTCAGAACCCTGGGGTGTAATCCATCCGGTCCTGGTGATTTGAACTCGTCCAGGGCAGACAGGTGCTCACTTACCATTTTCTTCTCTATTTCAACTTGTGTTCCTAATCTGATATTTGTGGTGCTGTTTTTGATTGATTGGACTGTTTTATCCCTTTGTGTAAAGACAGATGCAAAGAAAGAGTTAAATAGTTCTGCTTTCTCCCTGTTGCTTATCATCTTCTTGCCATTTTCTCCCAGCAGTGGACCAATTGTTTCCTTAACTTTTTTCTTATTTTTAACATGTTGGAAGAAGCTTTTTTTGTTATTTTTTACTTTTTTGGCAAGCCTTTCTTCATTGTGAGCCTTAGCTTTCCTCACTTCATCTTTACAGGCTCGGGCTATTTGCTGATATTTTGCCTTGGTTATGTCCCCCTTTTTCCACTTTTTATATTTATCCTTTTTGTCTTTCAATTTGTCAGAGAGTTCTTTATGCAGCCATGCTGGTTTCTTTTGGGAACTGTTATTTTTCTTCTTCATTGGTATTGCGCTGGACTGGGCTTTTATAATCTCATTTTTCAAAATTTCCCAAGCTTCTTGAGTTGTTTTCCCCTTGAGGATTCTCATCCATGGAATCCTTCCCAAGCTCTCTCTGAGTTTGTTGAAATTAGCTCTCTTGAAGTCTAAGACTCTAGTTTGACTTTGTTCAACTACTTTTGTTTGCATAATGTTGAATTCCAGTATTTCATGATCGCTTGCCCCCAAAGTTCCTGTAGCTTCTACACCTTCTATCATTTCCTCTCTGTTAGTGAGAATTAAGTCCAATATTGCTGATCCCCTTGTTCCCTTCTCTACCTTTTGGGAAACAAAGTTGTCTGCTAGGTTTGTTAGGAACCTGTTGGATCTTCCACTTGGTGCAGAGTTTGTTTCCCAATTGATGTCAGGGTAGTTAAAATCTCCCATTACTATTGCAGTGTGCTTCCTACATACCTTAGTTAGCTGGTTAGCAAAAAGTACATCCACTTCCTCTGCTTGGTTGGGTGGCCTGTAGTATAGACCTATGACAATATCATTCCCCCCCCAACCTTTAATATTGACCCAAATACATTCAAGATAGTTCTCATCATTGTTGTGCTCTATTTCTGTAGAGATGTAATTATTTCTTATATATAGTGCAACTCCACCTCCTCTTTTATTTGGTCTATTTCTTTTAAATAATTTAAATCCTTCTAGCTGTATGTTCCATTTGTGGGTTTCATCCCACCAAGTTTCTGTAATGGCAACAATATCGTATCTGCCCTCATTTACTTGAATTTCTAATTCACCCTGTTTATTCCTCATACTCTGTGCATTGGTGTATAGACATTTGAGTCCATTTTGATTGACCCTGCGTTTTCTGTCTACGAAACCTGTGTTATGCCTGACTATGGTTCTCTTTGCCCCTATTTCTTTGCCACTTGTATGGTTCATGTACATGGTATGGCACCCACTGTTAATTGTTTGGTTTTGCTTGACAGCAGTGTTGATAATATTACCTGCACAATTATCTATGTTACACGCACTGATAACCCTATGAATTTTAGTTTGCTGGGGACAGAAATATTCTTTATCTATTGATTCTCTGTCCCCACTATTCAGTTTAAATGTTTAGCCAGGAAATCTGTGAATTTAGTGCCAAGTAACTCAGTCCCTTTCTTGGATATATATTTTTGCCTCCCAAAACACCACCCCCTTCACCAAAATGGCCATACAGAGCCTTTAGGAGGCTTCCAGGGTGCTCCTGGGAGCTGGGGAGGGAAGAAACGAGTGGAAAACGGGGTGTTTTTGCTCAACTTTGCCCCCCCCCAGCCCCCAGGAGCACTCTGGAAGCCTCCTAAAAGCGATCCATGCCCTTTTTTTGGGAAAGAAAAAGCTCCCGCTTTTTGTGAAAAACGGGCCAGTTTTTGCTCAACCCCTCCCCTTGGGAGGACTCTACCAGCCTCCTAAAAGCTACTCATGCCCTTTGGGGGGTGGGGAATGGACCCGTTTTTCAGAAAAACGGGCTCGTTTTTGGGAGGTCTGCAGAGTCTTTTTGCTTTAATTCGCCCCTTCGAAATCTCGGTGCATCTTATACTCCGAAAAATACAGTAAGGCGTTTCCAGCATGTCTTCCGAATGCTTGTTGGGGTGCGGGGATGGGCTCCGCTAGTCTTCCGCCCATTTAACCCCCCATTTCTAGATTCCCTGCCAGCTTTTCAGGAAATTCCTGGAAGGGTAACATAATCCATCAGCCAGAGCCAAGTATTAAGTTTAAAAAAAAACTGATTTGTTGGTTTTTTTTAGATCTTAATGGCCACATTTTTTCTATTCCTTGATGCTGTTTTTCATCTATTTTTCCCCAGGACGAAACTTTCCTTCTTCCGTTTAACGCCGGCATTTTCAGTGCCCACCCAATCTTCTCCCTGGTTTTTTTCGTTGCTGTAACTACAAGCGAAGGTTCCATTTATCTTGATTAGCGGAGCGGTTAGGCCTAATTTTTCAAACGGCGCTAATCAATTCGAAACTGGGAAGAGTGAGAGAGAGAGAGAGAGAAGAAGAAGAAGAAGAAGAAAATGGTTTAAGTCTGAACTGCAGAAATTGTTGGCTGGGACGTACCTCTTAACAGATGAACAGAGTTGGAAGGGACCTTGCAGGTCATCTAGTCCAACCCCCTCTGCCCAAGCAGGAGACCCTGCATCTAGCCTCTACCTAGGATTGAACTCACAACCTCTGGATTGGGAAGGCGTGAGCTCCACCTCTAGGCCACAGCGGCTGGCCGCTTACCCATGGAACATACACTCTATTGCCCATAGTATTCGCTCCCCTGCCTTTACTCGCATATGAACTTATAGTAAGTGACATCCCCTTCTTAATCCATAGGGTTCAATAGGATGCCGGTCCACTGCGCCCTGTTCTTGAGCTAATCTGAAGGCCCCGTGACATTTGGAGGTCTGTAGCGATGGATTCTGCAGGATGTTGGCGACCTCTTCGCACTATTTTTATTTATTTTATTTTATTAAATTTATACCCCGCCCTTCTCCTTGGTAGGACCCAGGGCGGCGCACAGGCATCATTTAAAAACACAAAATACAATAAATGTCAATTAAAAAGTATTAAATTAGTAAACCCGTGCTAAAACCAATGTTAAAACCCTTACCAAATTATAAATTTTCTTAAAAAGTCAGAAACGGGGGGCTATCCTAGGCCGGCTTGTTGGAATAAATACGTCTTAAGACGTTGGCGGAAGAGGCGGAGGTCCGAGATACTGCGGAGGTCGGGGGGTAGGTCGTTCCAGAGGGCCGGGCTCGCCACAGAGAAGGCCCTTCCCCTGGGTGTCGCCCTCTCTGTGGGAGCGGATCGGACGAAGGGATGTATGGGGCAGGAGGCGGTCTCGTATATAGCTAGGCCCCGAGCCATGGAGCGATTTGAAGATGGTCATCAGCACCTTGAAGCGCACTCGAAAGGCCACAGGCAGCCAGTGCAGCTCGCGCAGGAGAGGTGTTACGTGGGTTTGTCTTGTGGCACCCATAATCACCCGCGCGGCCGCATTCTGTACTAACTGTAGCTTTCGAGTGCACCTCAAGGGGAGCCCCATGTAGAGAGCGTTACAGTAGTTCAGCCGGGATGTCACAAGCGCTTGAGTGACTGTGCGAAGGGCTCCCCGGTCCAGTAAGGGGCGCAACTGGCATATCAGGTGTACCTGATAGAACGCCCCCCTGGCCACGGCTGCCACATGGTCCTCCATGGACAGCCGGGAATCCAGGAGGACGCCCAAGTTGCGTGCCCTCTCCACGGGGGCCAGTTGTTCGCCCCCAATGGCCAGTGTTGGACTTATCTGGCTGAACTGGGGTGCCGGAAACCACAGCCACTCGGTCTTGGATGGATTGAGCCTGAGTTTGTTACTACCCATCCAGATCCGTACGGCCTCCAGACACTGGGACAGCACCTCGACGGCATCGTTGGGGTGGTTTGGGGTGGATATGTACAACTGAGTGTCATCAGCGTACAGATGGTATTCCACCCCAAAACCACGGATGATCTCACCCAGCGGCTTCATGTAGGTGTTGAACAGGAGTGGCGAGAGGACCGGCCCCTGAGGAACCCCACATGTGAGGGGCCTCGGGGACGACCTCTGCCCCCCTGCCAACACCCATTGCGACCGACCAGAGAGGTAGGACGAGAACCACCGTAAAACGGTGCCTCTCAGCCCCAACCCCCCCAATCGGTGCAATAAGATACCATGGTCGATGGTATCAAAAGCCGCTGAGAGATCTAATAGGACAAGGATAGAGGAACAACCTCTATCCCGTGCCCTCCAGAGATCATCCACCAACGCGACCAATGTCGTCTCAGTGCTGTGACCGGGCCGGAAGCCGGACTGGCGCGGGTCCAGATAATCAACTTCCTCCAGATGTCGGGGGCCTCAGTGCCCGCTGACCCCCACTCCATCCATTGACGTGGCCTCCCACTCCGTGGCTGAGTTGCTGTCGTTCCCAAACACTTCCACGTTCTTATAACACAGCTGAGAGTTGACGGTGGAATATTTAGGAGCGAGGAAATGTCACAACTGGAGTTGTTGCTGTTGAGTCCCCAAGCCTATGTCCCAGACAGCTCGTCTGGTAACCTATGAGTCACCGCATTCCGGAACTGAGCCAGCAGCTGCAGTGATTAACAGAGACAAGCTGTCTGGAATCTGTCTGGAAAGGAGTTACAATGTTGCAAGTGCATTGCTAGGAGTTTCCTGCCTGGTAACTCTATATAAGAGGTTGCCAGAGAAGAAACCTTGCCAGTTGAATCTTGTGTGTGTTGTAAATAGTGTGAATAAACGTTCCTGTTGTTTTGACCATTCCTGAGTCGGAATCCTTTGTCTGATCTAACACTGGCGACGAAGGTGGGATTCAGGCCGTGGCCTTAGAACGCAACGGGTAACGAATACTTCAACAACAGAGCGCAGCGCGACGCACAGCCTCACCATGGCTACGGCGACAATGCCTCCGTTTGCACCGTTCGACCCGATGAAGGAACAATGGGCTTCCTTCTTAGCCCGGTTCGAGTGCTTCTTGATAGCCAGCGACTACGGCGAACTCGCGCCTGCCAGGAAGCTGAGCCTATTCCTCCAGTGCGGCGGCCCTGAATTGTTTGCTACCGCCCGAACCATAGCAGCACCCGCAGCGGTGCACGAAGTGCCGTGGGACGATCTCCTGGGCCGCCTGAGAGCACACTACGTGCCGGCGCCTTCCCGCATAGCGCATCGCTATGCATTCAGGCAATGTGTGCAACAGCCGCAACAGTCGGTAGCCGAGTTCCTGCAGAAATTGAGAGCGACCGCAATCCCCTGCGAGTTCCCTGCTGGCTTCCTGGAGGAATCCCTACTGGAGCAGTTTGTATGCGGCGTAAGAGACATCCGCCTAAAGCGCCGCTTGCTTTCAAAAACTGTCCTGACTCTCGAGCAAGCGGTGGAAGAAGCACGCGCGACAGAATTGTCGGAGATCTCCACATCCGACATGGGCCGCGCGCGCCCTCCTCTTTTCCCCACTCCACGAGCGTGTCTGGTAGACGAAATAGCGCCGCTGGATGAGCTGGAGGAGGAAGACCGTGGGGACTGCATGAGGGTGACCGGGCGCGTGCTGAATCGCGCATTCACACCGCAGCAGAAGTCCGGGAACTGCCTAGGCTGCGGAGGGGCCCACCAGAGACCAGAGTGCCCATTCAAGGCATCGGTGTGCCGCAGATGTGGCAGGAAAGGACACCTAGCAGCTGTGTGCCGTGCTGCCACTCCAGTGACAACGCCAGCTGCCGCCTCCAGAACCGTTCCACCAGGACAACGAGGGTCGCAGAAGTGTTCAGGACGCTACCAGCCACAGCCGACCGACTGCTTCGCGCTGGCGGAGATGCCCCCAGCTCTAAGCTACGACCAGGCAGAGAGTAGGAGACTGTCAACAGTGGTTTGCTTAGAGGGGGTGGGGGTAAAAATGGAAATAGATTCAGGGTCCTCTAGATCACTCATGTCCTGGGCGCATTTAGTTAAGCTTTGCCCCAAGCTCAGGAAGCGGGATCTCGGCCCCACAGCGATGATCCTGAAAGATTACCAGGGCTCACAAATTCCCATTCTAGGTCTGCACAGAGTGAGAGTAGACTACGGCCCCTTCCACGGATCCCTTCCCATCCTGGTAGTGGCCAAACCCCTAGCTGCCTTGATCGGATTGGACTGGTTTCCAGCCTTGGGACTGTCAGTCCAAGGAGTACACAGCGTGCCAGCCAGTTCTCCGGTAGACGAAGTAATCAGAGAGTTCAACGACGTCTTTGATGGCAGCTTAGGAACGTACAAAGGCACTCCAGTTTCCCTAAATTTGGACCCCCAGGTTGCTCCAGTCCGCTTGAAGGCCCGCAGGCTGCCGTTCGCGCTGAAGCCCAAGGTTGAAGCGGAATTGGATCGATTGGTGGTGCAGGGCGTGCTCGAACCCGTCGATCAGGCGAAATGGGAGACCCCAATTGTGGTCCCCATTAAGCCCGACGGGTCCGTGAGGATCTGCGCCGACTATAAGTCGACGATCAACCTCGGGCTTCAGGCGAACCCATACCCGGTTCCGGTGGTGCAAGACCTACTCCACTCATTGGGACGAGGTCGAGTGTTCGCGAAACTGGATATGGCGCAGGCCTACCAACAGCTCCCGGTGGATGACGAGGCTGCGGAAGCGCAGACCATCGTGACCCACCGTGGGGCTTTCCGCTGTCGCCGTCTCCAATTCGGCGTGTCCGTAGCCCCGGGGATCTTCCAGAGCCTCATGGAGCGACTGCTCCATGGGCTCCCTGGCATTGTACCGTATTTTGACGACATCCTGATTGCTGCTTCCAGCATATCAGAACTCGCCAAAACGTTACGGAAGGTCCTCAGAGTTTTCAGGGGCGCGGGTTTAAAGTTGAAACGCAGCAAATGTACGTTTGCTGCGCCTAGGGTGGAATTCCTGGGTTTCATGATTGACGCCCAAGGAATTCACCCAACCCCCTCCAAGGTCGAGGCCATCCAAAAGGCCCCCACTCCTGCCTCCAAAACGGAGCTGCAGGCATTCCTCGGCCTTTTGAATTTCTACGCGCCGTTTATTCCCCATAAGGCATCGCTAGCCGAGCCGCTGCATCGGTTGCTCGACCGATCCGCGGCCTGGCACTGGGGCAGCCGCGAAGCACACGCGTTCGCGGCTGTCAAAGCCATGCTCACGTCAGATGCGGTACTAGTCCAGTACCATGACAGGCTTCCTCTGACGCTTGCGTGCGATGCCTCCCCTTTTGGCCTGGGGGCTGTCCTTAGCCACGTCTTTCCAGACGGCTCGGAAGCCCCCATTGCTTTTTACTCCCGGACAATGTCTCAAACGGAGAGAAACTACAGCCAAATCGACAAGGAGGCTTTGGCTGTAGTGTCCGGGATTAAGAAGTTCCACAATTACCTCTATGGGCGGACCTTTTCTGTTGTCACGGACCATAAGCCGCTCCTTGGGCTATTGGCCGGTGACCGTCCGACACCCCCCATCCTGTCGCCCAGGATGACCCGCTGGACGGAATTCCTGGCAGCGTATGACTATACGCTGCTATACCGTCCTGGCAAGCAGATAGGGCATGCTGATGCCCTAAGCCGCTGCCCTCTCCCGGGGCCGGATCCGGCCCCTGTGCCTGCTCTCTCTGTCCTGATGGTCGCGGAGTCGGACTTGCCCCTGTCCTCTTCCGCCGTTGCCGCTCACACCCGCGCAGACCCCGTCCTCGCCCAGGTCTGCCGATGGGTGCTGAGGGGCTGGCCTTCGGGCAGTGTGGCTGAAAACCTTCGGCCTTACAAGTCACGCCAGCTGGAGCTCTCGCTCCATTGCGGGTGCTTGTGTTGGGGAGATCGGGTCATCGTCCCTTCCCCTCTCCGGCACATGGTTCTTCAGTCGCTCCATGCCAACCACCCAGGCATCGTCCGTATGAAGGCATTGGCCCGGAGCTATGTCTGGTGGCCCGGCATGGACGCTGAAGTGGCGGAATGGGTGGCCGCCTGCTCCTCCTGCCAATCGTCCCGGCCGGCCCCGCCGGTCTCCCCGCCGAGGGAGTGGGACGCCCCCAGGTGCCCATGGTCCAGGCTCCACTTGGATTTCGCGGGTCCCTTCCATGGCCAGAATTTCCTCGTGGTGGTGGATGCATTCTCACGCTGGGTGGAGGTGATTCTCATGGCTTCCACCACAGCGGAGAGCACGGTGCGTGCCTTGCGCCGTCTGTTCGCGACCCACGGGTTGCCGGACGTCGTTGTGTCCGACAACGGACCCCAATTTCAATCCTCCACCTTCTTGGACTTTCTGGCCACCCAAGGGATCCGCCACGCGCCAGTCGCCCCTTATCACCCGGCGTCTAATGGACGCGCGGAACGAGCCGTGCGCTCAGCCAAGGAAGCCTTGGCCCGTTTGGATAAAGGGGACTGGCAGGCAAGGGTGGCCGCGTACCTTTTGGGACAGCATGTCACACCTTGCCCAGCCACAGGGAAAAGCCCCGCGGAGCTCTTGATGGGCCGACGCTTGCGGACCACTCTGGACAGACTGCACCCCGATTACGACGGGTTGCAGAGGGGCAACCTGCAGATTCCCACTCCTCGTTTATTTGAAATTGGGGACCTGGTTTGGGCAAGGAACTTTTCAGGGGAGCCGCGATGGATTGCCGCAACCATTTTGGACGTAACCGGACCCTGTTCTTACAGAGTCGGCCTTCAGGATGGATCCGAGTGGCGGCGCCACCTGGATCAACTGAGGCGCCGCCTGCCCGAAACAGCAGTCACCACGCCAGGCCGTTCCTGCCCGTTGGCCCCCGTTGGGCCGTTGTTCTCTGCTCAAGCCGAGCAGTTGTTTGGAACCCCGGAGTCCCTAGCCGGTCCAGACCTCGTATCGGCGGGAACAGCACGGGGAGACCGCCAGGACCTCACAGCCCAATCTGACTCTCAGCTGGGGGCCTCGCCCATCGGGGAACCACCCTACCAGAATAATACTCGCCAGCAAATGCCAACTACCTCAAGCCCGGTCGCCACGCCCCCTCACCCGGACTTGCTAGGGTCGCCATTGCCGCCTACGGCGACTCCACCTCCGAGGGCAGGCCGCGATGACGTAGGCGAAGGCTCCGTGTCCCACAGGGAGGAGCCTCCTCAAGAACTAAGGCGGTCAGGGCGGACCCGACACCGCCCCGCCTATCTGAACGACTACGCGTGCGCATGTACTGTGTTGGACAGAGAACCTAGACACATGCGCACTGACTATGGGGGAAGGAGTGTTGAGTCCCCAAGCCTATGTCCCAGACAGCTCGTCTGGTAACCTATGAGTCACCGCATTCCGGAGCTGAGCCAGCAGCTGCAGTGATTAACAGAGACAAGCTGTCTGGAATCTGTCTGGAAAGGAGTTACAATGTTGCAAGTGCATTGCTAGGAGTTTCCTGCCTGGTAACTCTATATAAGAGGTTGCCAGAGAAGAAACCTTGCCAGTTGAATCTTGTGTGTGTTGTAAATAGTGTGAATAAACGTTCCTGTTGTTTTGACCATGCCTGAGTCGGAATCCTTTGTCTGATCTAACAGTTGCCTAGGTGGCATCCGATCCCAGTTCCACGCTGACCTCCTGAGAGCCACCAATTCTTTCACCAATGTTTGTAACAACAGTCTGCATGCCCAGGTACTTGAGTTTATACACCTGGGGTCATGGAAGTGATGGGAACCCCTGATTCTGATTATTTGGGTGGGTGAGCAAATACTTTTGGCAATATAGTGTATCTGGAAAAAGTCTAAAAGGGCCATTGGTAGCAGTTGATCCATCAACACTTGATGAATGGGAGACCACAAGGAGATGCTGTGGATGGTGGCTAGGCTAACTTTACATTACTTGGGGTTCAGCTCCTAGAATTCCCCATGCTGGCTGGGGAATTCTGGGAGTGGAAGTCCACCCATCTTAAAGCATGCTGGCTGGGGAATTCTGGGAATTGAAGTCCACCCATCTTAATCATGTTGACTGGGGAATTCTGGGAGTTGAAGTCCACCCAACTTAAGGCAGGCTGACTGGGGAATTCTGGGAGTTGAAGTCCACCCAAAGCATGCTAGGTGGGGAATTCTAGGAATTGAAGTCCACCCATCTTAAAGCATATCAGCTGAGAAATTCTGGGAATTGAAGTCCACCCATCTTAAAACATGCCTGCTGGGGAATTCTGGGAGTTGAAGTCTACCCATCTTAAAGCGTGCCGGCTAGGGAATTCTGGGAATTGAAGTCCACGCATCTTAAAGCATATCAGCTGAGGAATTCTGGGAATTGAAGTCCACCCATCTTAAAACATGCCTGCTGGGGAATTCTGGGAGTTGAAGTCTACCCATCTTAAAGCATGCCCGCTGGGAAATTCTGGGAATTGAAGTCCACCCATCGTAAAACATGCCTGCTGGGGAATTCTGGGAGTTGAAGTCTACCCATCTTAAAGCATGCCGGCTAGGGAATTCTGGGAATTGAAGTCCACCCATCTTAAAACATGCCCGCTGGGAAATTCTGGGAATTGAAGTCCACCCATCGTAAAACATGCCTGCTGGGGAATTCTGGGAGTTGAAGTCCACCCATCTTAAAGCATATCAGCTGAGGAATTCTGGGAGTTGAAGTCTACCCATCTTAAAGCATGCCGGCTAGGGAATTCTGGGAGTTGAAATCCACCCATCTTAAATCATACTGGGTGGGGAATTCTAGGAATTGAAGTCGACCCATTGTAAAACATGCCTGCTGGGGAATTCTGGGAGTTGAAGTCCACCCATCTTAAATCATACTGGCTGGGGAATTCTGGGAGTTGAAGTCCAGCCATCTTCCAAGTTGCCCAGTTTGAAAAACTGATTTGCAACATTTGGTGAATTTCACCCTGATCTTGGTTTTTGAAATGCATTTCCAACTCAGTCTTGTTTCAGCTGCTGCTTGCAAAGCAGTTCTTTTGATAATATTTTTTTCAGCACAGCAGCATCTGTCTAATGGCTTTTGAAGCTGGGTGGAAAAAGGAATATTTTTCTGGCTCCAGTCCTCTCGTCATGGCAGTCCTCCCAGCAGAAAAGCTGCCTGTGCCAAATTTCCCTCTTCTCAACCAGCGTTGATCCATCACTGGAGGTTTTTAAGAAGAGATTGGGCAACCTTTGGTCTGAAGCGGTGTAGGGTTTCCT